>OV815290.1:15405360-16605360 GCA_929108145.2 Limnephilus rhombicus | reverse complement strand
ATAAGTTATTTTTTTAAATTTTGTCATGTAAAACTTTATCAGGTCTATTATGACTAATTGTTCTATCTGTTAGTATAGTTTTGTCATAATATATTATTTTATAAAATTCATTTTATAATACTATGGTACTATATTATGGAAGTCAATGAAATTATGTATAATTACCAAACTTTGGTGAATTATTTTTAAAACCCGATTGTGCCTAAATGTATATTCGGACGGCGCTAATACAGAACATCCCGATATAATATGTTCTATAGTTTCCGGAAAAGTCAAATATTTTGTACATAAATCATCAATTTGAACTAACTTTTATTATGATTATTTAGCATAGTCGAAATGAAAGAACTAATATATCAGTTGATCATTGCACTGGTTACTTTAAAAGACTGATTGCTTCTTAGAGTTATTGTTTCACTAGATTGGTGATCATTGCATAGAGGCTTCTTTAGGTTCTGATTCAGAATTGGTCAACTGATCAGATTCTGGAATAAACTATTATTATTATTTAGCATAGTCAAAATTAAAGAACTAAGAGATCAGTTAATCATCGCACTGGCTACTTTAACAGACCTATTGCTCCTTGGTATTATTGTTCCGCAATGTTACAGGTAGGTAATATTGGCACATATTGTCAGATAGGATAGGTATGGAAAGTAGGTTGGATGGAGGAAGGCATGTATACTTAGTTGCGTTAACAGCCAGGAACTTCCCAAGCCTTTTATTCCTTCCCACCCCTATGGGATGGTAACAGTTCCACTGGTTTCAGACACTAGGCATTCTTGTATGGTATTCACGTTAAAAATAAAATAATCATAAGGAAGGTTGGTGGAGTCTGCTGTCTTTGTAACTCTAATATCATTTTTACGTTTATCTTATTGTAATACATTATTAATTTCAGATTGGGCATTGCATCCACCCAGTCTTGTTGGAATAAATAAAAACTTAATAAAATAAATATCATTATGTAGCATTTTGCTTTCAAATCATTTACATATCAATTTGGCATTTGGCCTCCTCTACAAATATTGGTGGAGTTTGCTGTCTATTCTGGAAGGGTAGGCATCCACAATAGGCTTTCAACTATCTGCCCACAACGTGTCTTAATATACTTTAGAAACGTTGCTCGCCAAACTGAGGACTTCAACTTTGAGAAACTCATAGTCACTGGCATTGTGGAAGGCAGGAGAAGCAGAGGAAGGTTACCAAAACGCTGGAGTACCACTGGCGTCCGACAAATCGGTGTCCGCAGCTTTCCACGCAGCGCAGGACCGTGAGGAGTGGAGGAGTCTTGTCCAACTTGGAAATTGGAGTAGGAGTCAAGATTTTCAGCAATGAGGAACCGACTTGAGAAGAAGAACAAATGCTCTCCACTTGCCATGATTCGCCTTCAGTTATCATAACTTCCCATCCTGCTCAAATTATCTTCCACGCAAAGCAAAAAAATCGCGAATGTAAAAAAGATTTCATTACTTATAAATAAATATAGTTCTACGTTTTCCTACACACTCGTTTCTTCTTGTGTCGCATTAAGTTGGAAGGTTTGGGAAACGCTCGTGAGCAATACTCACACACGAATGGTTTCTCCCCTGTATGAGTTCTAGCGTGACTGACTAACGAGGGTTTCTGGCTGAAGCTCTTGAAGCAGACTTCACAGGAATAGGGCTTGATCCCCGTGTGAATCCGAGAGTGAATTCGCAAGTGAGAAATCTGCGCGAACTTTTTATCGCAGACTTCACACAAAAACGGTTTTTCACCGGTGTGGGTACGAGTGTGGATCGCAAGCTTATTTACAGTCGCGAACTTTCTGAAGCAATCCTTACAAGAGTAGCGACTCTTGTTCATATTGATTCTCTCAGTAAACTTCTTGAATTCCTCATTTGCCAAGAGATTCTTGTCTTTATGCGCGCTCATCATATGTAAAGATAGAAGCGTGATCTCAAAGAATGCTTTAGAGCAGTATTCACACAGGAATGACTTCTCGCCTTTGTGCACAATCTTTACATGGCGAACAAGATGACAGTTTTGAGTAAATGATTTGGGGCACTCTTCACAATGGAAGGTTTTTTCTTTTTTCAAGTTGAGATGAGTTCGCAGGTGTTTTTTTAAGAGATTGTTTTCGCTGAAAGATTTTCCGCATTTGTCGCAAGAGAATTTCTTATCTCCGTGCGTTTTTTCATGCCTTGCCAAGTTGATTTTCTTGTCGAAGGTTTTAGGGCAGTGCTCGCAGGCAAAACAGCCTTCGTCCACATGACTCTTCATGTGGAAGTCTAGAGCGCTTTTAAGGCTGTAGGTTGTTTTGCAAACTTTGCAAATGTAAGTTTTGCCCTTTGAGTGCAATTTCAAGTGAGCTATGAAGGATTTTCGCATTGTGAACGTTTTGAAACATTCTTTACAAGTTAGATCGGACGAGTCGAGATTCCACGATGTTGAGGCGTCTTCCTCAGTCTTAAGCTTATCGCTGTTAAGTACGGCGGAATAACTTGACTGAGTTTCAATTTTGACCTTGCTGTCGCGACCTGAAAAGTTGAAACACGTTATTAGTTAATTTGTTATAATTTTCAGGTGTTAGGTACTTAGTTGAAAGCATATTATTTTTCTTGAAAAATCAGGATGAAGCAACAATAATGTATCTAAGATACGGATGGAAACTCACTGAAGGAGCTAGTAGGGCTATTAAAAAAACACTACCACCTCAAATGCACCTGAAACGTATAGCTGTTGGGAATTAAAAATACCAATAAAGAAGTGGAAATAGGCTGAAGAAATCTTGAACTGTGTAGGAATATAGCTCAGAGACCGAGGAGGTTAAATATATATATTTTTATTTTTTTTAATTTTTTTTTATTTCAAATGTAGATTTACAGTTAACATAATCAATAATAATAATATTTTTGAATGTAGCTATGACTTTGTGGTTATCCATTATAGAAAAATGAAACAATACAACTTTGTATAAACCACTTATATGATGTGCAAATCCGACCGGTTTTGGAACAAACGTTCCTTCGTCAGGGAAAGCTTATACTAATTTGACAGTTTAGAACAATGTTTTATTGTGGTAGGGGTGGAGCCGTTGTTAGTTAATAATGTAGATTGGGTGGGTAGGTATTAGTGTAGAGTGGGTGGGTAGGGGAACAAATCCATGATTGGGCTATATGACAATATTTTTTGTTTGTTTTAAGGGATTTTTTAATTTCCAAAGCTTCTAAGTTATCTAAACGTTTTCCTTTATGATTAATATGGAGAAAATTTATCCCTGTGTTTTTTTGAAATTTTTTTTTGTCTAATAATAATTTCCTTTCTGAACTTTCTATAATAAAACAAATTGCTATAAATAACGGATATGAACCAAAATTAATTGATAACATCCTAAATAAAAAACTTAGCAAAATTTCAAAAAATAAATATCCATACAATTCTAATAATATTAATGATAAAGAATGGCGTAAAATTTTGTATATTAATAATTTTTCAGTTCAATGTTGCAAAAATTTCCCTTCTAATATTAAACCAGCGTTTTATACAAGAAATAATATCGGTAATTTTTTGAGAAATACTAAAGATAAATACCATAAATTGACTAATTCCGGAATATATAAACTCAAATGCAATGATTGTCCCTCATTTTATATTGGAAAAACAACTCGTAATTTTGAAATCAGAATCAAAGAACATTTAAGGTGTCTTAATAATAATAATTTTTCTGAGTTCGCTAACCATATCATTGAAAATAACCACAGTTTTGAAAAAAAACACAGGGATAAATATTCTTCATATTAATCATAAAGGAAAACGTTTAGATAACTTAGAAGCTTTGGAAATTAAAAAATCCCTTAAAAATAATGAATCTATTATCAACAAACAAAAAATATTGTCATATAGCCCA
This sequence comes from Limnephilus rhombicus, assembly GCA_929108145.2. NCBI lineage: Eukaryota > Metazoa > Arthropoda > Insecta > Trichoptera > Limnephilidae > Limnephilus > Limnephilus rhombicus. The sequence goes on along the minus strand of OV815290.1, from coordinate 16,601,471 downwards.
ATCATGGATTTGTTCCCCTACCCACCCACTCTACACTAATACCTACCCACCCAATCTACATTATTAACTAACAACGGCTCCACCCCTACCACAATAAAACATTGTTCTAAACTGTCAAATTAGTATAAGCTTTCCCTGACGAAGGAACGTTTGTTCCGAAACCGGTCGGATTTGCACATCATATAAGTGGTTTATACAAAGTTGTATTGTTTCATTTTTCAATAATAATAATAAAATTCGGGACAACAAAAGTTCTGTGAATGCGCTCTTGTGAAGTTGTCGGGAAAATAAAACTCAAATTTTTGTATTAAATCAGGAATACAGGTATGAAAGTTCAGAAGATTAAAAGCTATTGTGAGTAGAGCAGTTTTCCTTCCATCGTCGAGGCTATAAATAATTGCTTTAATTTGGTTCTATTACGATAGTAGCTTAGCCACAAACTACACGTTCACAAATGATTTCCATATGGCGCGGCGTCAGAGTAATAATACTCGGAGTCGGATTCTTAAATTTGAACTGTACAGTCGCTAGGGTATTAATACTGTCAGATACCGGACAAAAAGGCTGATAGACATAACTAGGGATAATAATATGCAGATAAAATATAGAATGCTGTCCAGAAACACCAAGATATTAGTGTACAAAACACGTATTAGACCAGTGCTCACTTACGCAGCTGAGACGTGGGTACTAACCAAGAGGAATGAGCAAGCACTGGACGTTTTAAGGAAAATTTTGAGGTACATCTTCGGACTGGTTCTATAAAATGAATTTTGGCGCAATGTTACAACAATCAGCTCTAAACTCTATTCAAGGTGCTAAACGTCACAAAAAAATTATAAAACTGGGAAGACTTCGGTGGCTGGGTCATGTGGAGAGAATGACCGAGCATCAAGCACCAAAGTTTCTGCTGAACTCAAGACCAATAGGGCGAAGGAGCTTGGGAAGACCAAGATTAAGATGGAGCGACAACGTCTTCAAAGACATATCTACCTAAACTGGAGAGAGCTGGCACAAAACCGAGATGAGTGGAAGAAGACTCTTGAGGAAACCAAGACTCACCAGGGGTTGTAGAGCCAAGAGTGATGGTGATGATGCACATGTTGTGGAACCAGGATAAAGTGTGTAGTTAAATAACCGTTAAACTTAGTATTTAGTTCAAAATAAGCTAGAAGAATTACTCACCGACGCCACTCGATGAATTATCAGCTGGAATTGATTTAGCTTCCTCCTGTTTGATTCCAGGTACGCTGATTGTTAAGCAATTTGCAGAAATACTAGTTTCTTCTTTCGTTACAGTGTTTCGTATGCCAGAGGATTTACACACTTTTGCCAGAGGTTGAGAGTCCTCATCGGATTCACTGTCACTTTTCTTCAGCTCCACGGAGTCGAAAGGACTGTTGGGCCCACTGGGAAGATCTTCTATTACAGAGAAACAATACAAAACTTAAAACATCGTTGAAACTGACAAAATTATCAAAACATTGTTGACAAAAGTAGCGCCAGGCAAATCTGTTTAGCAATGGATCTTTCATTTGGAAATATATTTTTTATTTTACACATTTATAAAAAAAAAAAGTTAAATCATTTGGAGAAAATATGTTCAAATGCATATAGTAATAATTAGCCACCATAATAAAGCAAGGCTTGTGTGCATGGGGGATGTGTTTTTACGTTCGTTATTTCTTTATTTATGCTAGTATTCAGTTCAAACTTTCAGTGTGTTTTTTATAACGAAATTTTAAATTGTTATTTATATTTTAGATACTTTATGGTTATGTATTAAATAACTTTACTCCAAGATATTTACAATCCAATTGCCCTTTATTTATTTATTTACATTTTGGAGTTGAGAGAATTGACATTTGTCTATTTTTTTTTTGGTGTGCAGTTTTATTTGTAATATTATCTTTGTAAATTTATAAGTTTGCATGATAGAAATATTATGGGGTAACCTATGGCAGATGTGTTGGTTATCCAATAAATGATTTCCCGGACGGCGGTACCCATACCCGCCTCGCTAAATGAAGAATTGTTTTTAATATAAATTTTTATGCTACGTAAAGCAGTTGTGGGCGTTTTTTATTAGTTCCACCCCATCCTATAATGCCATATTGTATTATTGATTGGCAGAAGGCAAAGTACGTCATTCTGAGTAAATGTTTATAATATGTCTTAGACATCTAACGATGTGTGCTAGTTTCCTCACTATGTCTTTGAGAATGTTTATGTGTGTGAACCATTTTAGGAATTGCTCTACTGCAATGTACAAATATATAAGCTTCACAATAAACAGAGCAGTTGGTACTCTTGTGGTTTTGAAATATAAAAAGACAAAAAACAACATCGAATTCTACTTAAAATACTTAGTGCTATTATTATGCTTGAAGATGACCAGGGGCCCTAGCAAGGCCCTAGGCCCTAGGCCCTAGCAAGGCCCTAGGGCCTAGGCTAAGACGGAGGCCATTGAAGTAGAGCAGAACAAGGATCCCTGGGAGCTATGTTGAGCCAACAGGTTCACGAACAATATAAGATGAGATGATTATATAATAAAACACGAAGCACTTACCACAAGGATAGTCGAATGGGTTCTCCAACACTTCAGAACTCTCAGGAATCTCCTTCTTAACTTCAGGATCCCAATCTTTATTCGAGAGAGTAGTAGACTCAGTCTTAACAATACCACCAGCCACTTCAGTTTTCAAATCAGGCCCATCCACAATAGCTTTCTTATTACCCGAAGTAGCTTTCTGTACCTTCAGCAATTTCTTAAGATTTTCAGCAGCGATAAAAGCTTTAATCACTTCATGAGCTTTTGCGTGACTGACCAAATCACATTCTTGACTGAACGTTTTGGTGCAATCCGTACAAGAAAAGACTGGCTTAACGATGATTTCTTGGTGAACCTGAGCGTTTCTTTTTTTAATTTCCTCTTTCGCTGCGAGGTATTTTTCAGTGTGGTAGATCTTTTTGTGTTTGAGCAAATTGGTTTGTAATCCAAATGATTTAGAGCAGTATTCACAAAGAAACGGTTTCTCTCCTGTGTGGCTTCTAGTGTGCGTAATCAGTTCGTGTTTCGTGCTGAATCTTTTGAAGCAAATCTGGCAGCTGAACGGTTTTTCTCCGCTGTGGGTTCGTGTATGAAGAAGCAAGTGAGCTTTTTGCGTGAACCTTTTACCGCAGACTTCACAGAAGAATGGTTTCTCTCCTGTATGAGTCCGGGTATGAATCACCAAACTGTCCATGGTAGGAAACTTTTTTGAGCAGTACTTGCAAACAAAGCGGCGTTCCACTGGCTTCTTGACGTATTTCTCTCCAGAAGTCTTGTCGCTGTGGATCCTCAGCATGTGTATGGTTAAATTGCATTGTTGAGCAAATGTTTTTGAACAATATTCGCAAAGGTGAGACCGCTCGCCTCTGTGCGTTAATTTTACATGGCGGGTCAGGTGGCCTTGTTGAGAGAATGCTTTTGAACACTCTTTGCATTGGTAAATCTATGAAAAAACATTAATTTTTTGTCTCAATACAGATTAGCAAAATAATACAGATGTGATAGAGAAAGCATGTATAATTTAATTGTTGAGCGCTTCGTTTCGAATGTGTGCCAGAGTGGTAGATACACTCAGTATCGCCAAGATGAAAAGACCACCATTCAGAATCATAACAACAATAAAACATTGTAACAGGAAATTATTATGAAACTTATCAAAATATTCAATTTTAGAAACAAGCTCGAAATTTTGTTATCCTGATTTGGGATTTGTAATTAAGTTTTTTGTGCAGGCACCAATTTGCGAGCCATTGTTTAAAAAAACTAGTAAATCGCAAGTAGTTTTTATTGCCGAGGAAAAAATAGTGGTTATTACAATGCGAATTGCCTGTACACTGTCATATTTATTTATTAACAAAGAAAGTGAGACGGTCACGTCGCCTCCCGCGCTCCGCGCTACTTGATTAGTTCCCCTTCCCTGATTGGCTGGTCTATCAATTTGAATGTCAATGTAATAAATTAATAAAGTTTTTTTCTACAATAGCTCCACACAGGAGTACCTGAGGAAAATAATTCCCCTGTGCTGTGTTCTATAAAGTTAGAAAGTTCTGGGAAGGAAAAAAGGTGAATAGGAATCTGGAAGGTGTGTTCAGGAGTAACGGACGTATGAATCCAACCCTAGCACTGCGGCGCAAGGTGAAGTTCCGAGAGGGTCCTGCTGGAGAGATCAAAAGGTCAAAAACCAGTATCTTCCAATCCGGCCTGCCACGCATCCGCCGCCAAAACCCAGACAAACCTTACCCAAATCATTAAACGTAGCGAACCACCTGTGGTGACCTGTGGCAGAGGTGTTGGTTATCCTATAAATGGTTCCCGGAGCAGTGGTCCGATAACCAAATTAATATGAATATATAAAAAAACATACCTTTTCTTTCTTCACATCAGTATGAGATGCTCTCATATGCTTTGCAAGAATTCCCTTTTCACTGTAAAGCCTGTTACAAATTTCACAAGCAAATTTCTTTTCCTCGTGATACAGCCTCCTGTGCTTTAATAACTTGTGATTTCTATCGAAAGTTTTGAAGCAGACTTCACATGCCACGCTTCCATCCTCTGAATGGCTTTTCATATGGAGATCTAAGCTCGTCTTCAGACTATAAGTTGAGTTGCATATTTTACAGTCGTATTTCTTGTCCCGGTTGTGCAGTTTCATGTGAGCAACCAAGCTGGTCTTGCAGCTGAGGGTTTTAAAGCAATCTGGACAGGTTAGTTCATCGACTTCCCTGGAAGATGATGCCTCTTTTGAAGCCTTAGATCTTTTGCTTTCACTCTCTGATTTGCGTTGTTTTTTTGATTTGATCTTCATTTTGATTGGTTTATCTGAAAATGACGAAAAGCATTTTTTTAAATTAGCTCAAAAGTGGGAACTCATTTTCTTCTTCTTTCGTATAAAAATCAATATTTTTTTGTATGTTCGCATTTTATGCGCTGCTATACCGTTCATCCGATTTCCATAAAACTTTGGTGATTTGTTGTGCGCACGCCCGCGAAGGTTTCTGTGGTGGATGAGTTTGTTTATTTGGGAAGTATGTTTACGAGAGATGGGAAGGCTGATAGGGATATTGAAAGAAGGGTGAATGCAGGTAACTCCATTAATGGAGGACTGAACGCCGTTGGCACCAACAAAAAACTGTCCAAAGACGCGAAACTAGCCGTCCACAGTGGCGTAGCTAGCATGGGTGGCACCCGGGGCGGAAAACGCGGTGTCACCCCCCCCTCCATAAATTTTTTTTTTGAGAAATTCAAAACACAAATTTTGACTTCCTAAAATATAAAAAACATTTCTAGCTAGTCAAATATGTAAAACAATTGTTATTCTCAAAATTAAAAACATTAACAGAATAACAGCTTTTTCAACAATCGATAGGTGATAATTTACTTCGCGAGTTCCCGTCAATCACAATGTACGAAAGAAATGAGAATGACACAGGGGAAAAGCGAGGAATATTTCACGGGAATCCTCAATAAATCAATAGTAAGAGCTAGGAACGAAAATAAAATAACAGAATTTTTGGGGAATGCTGACCGACCGAGCCATATATGTAGCTACAAATAACAGAGTTCCGTGTGGAGTCTTCAATTCTTATATGCTGCAAAAATCTGAAAAAAATCATTTGCTGTCATAAAAACATAATAACCAATACTTAGGTTAAAACCAGTTTTGTGTTCAGAGTGTAACGATAAAATTTCACTTCTTCAAATTTTGCAAATTCACTTTGTGGCACCATTTTATTAATGCAATACTTAAAAACACTTTGTTTTTACCACAATAAACTTTATTAAAAAGTCGACATGTTTCGAGAACGATGTTCTCTTCATCAGGACATATAATGTACATTATATGTCCTGATGAAGAGAACATCGTTCTCGAAACATGTCGACTTTTTAATAAAGTTTATTGTGGTAAAAACAAAGCGTTTTTAATTATTGCATTGATAAAATTTCAATCGTGAAATAGTAAAGGGGGCGTTTAAGTATAACGTAACGCAATTTTTGAAATTTTTTCACCCTCTCTCCCCCCATGCAACGCGCCGTAATATTTTTATGCACCTCCCTCCCCCTAAACGTTACGTAATACCCAAGTGACTATTTTTACCTAAAAGTCTCAATTAAATTGCGCAAAGTACTGGAAAGTCGCTTAAATACCTTTTTCTTGTTTTAATCGCGTTTGCGGTAAAAATAAAACAAGAGATTTCAAACTCGCAATAGGTCCATGCGTATATTGTTTATTTTGTTGTTTTAAATTGGAATTCATAAACAAATTGGGAAAATATTATTATTTTTATCGGCCTTTCATTCCTTCCGGACCTCCACAATTTAATAATGTCTCACCTTTAATACACCTACATGGTTTTACAACACATATTTTGTTTTACATTAGCTACACTGAGGAGGCCCCGAAGAAAGTAAATTTACAAAGGTTTCCATATGGAGCAACACTTTACTCCACTATGATTCATCAGCTTACTCAAGAGTGGAATAAAACCTTTTTCATGATCTGAATGCAGTTATACAAGACCTCAAAACGAAGATTTAAAAGTCCACAGTATGATTCACACAAGAAAAAAACCTTTTTCATGTCCTGATTGTAACTATTCGTGTTCACAAAAGGGATACATAAGAAGTCAGTTGCTGACTCAGTGTGGAGAAAAACCTTTTTCATGTTCCAACTGCAACTATTCATGTACTATGAAGAGAAATCTAAAAATCACACGTTTACCGACAGTGGAAAAAAACCTATTTCATGTCCTGACTGCAACTATTCCTATTCTCGAAAAAAATAACTAAAACGGCACTTGCTAACTCACAGTGATGAAAAACCCTTTTCTTCTCCCGACTGTAACTATTCATGCGCTACAAAACGGTATCTAAAAATTCACATGCTTACCCATACTGGACAAAACCTTTTTCATGTCCCGACTGCAGTAATATAAGTTTTCAAAGGGAAGATTTAAAAATCCACAGTACGATTCACAGAAGAGAAAAACCTTTTTCATGTCCTGATTGTAACTATTCGTGTTCTCAAAAGGGATACATAAGAAGTCAGTTGCTGACTCAGTGCAGAGAAAAACCTTTTTCATGTTCCAACTGCAATTATTCATGTACTTTGAAGAGAAATCTAAAAATCACACGTTAACCGACAGTGGAAAAAAACCTATTTCTTGTCCTGACTGCAACTATTCTTATTCTCGAAAAAAATAACTAAAACGGCACTTGTGAGTTAACATTGATGAAAAACCTCTTTCTTGTCCCGACTGTAACTATTCATGAGCTACAAAACGGTATCTAAAAATTCACACCTACCTGCCTTGTTTTTCAAACTGGTCTTTCAGCACTATTAAACACGCTAACACAATAATAACTTCTTCACTAATTCACGTCAGTCCATAGATAACAATTCACTTCACGAGTCTACGTTAATCACAATATACGAACGAAATTAGAATGACACAAGGAATATTTCAGGGAAATCCCCGACTGAGCTAGGAACAAAAAAAAAACATTTTTCGGGAATCCTCGACCAACCAAGCCATAGAGCAAAATAACAGTCAGTGTTAACGTGTAAAATATTTTTTACGGCAATTTTGCACTTTCGTAAGTTTTTTCTCCACGTTCGAGTGTCACCCCCTCCTCGGGTGGCACCCGGGGCGGTCTGCCCCCCCCCCGCCCCCACCTCACTACGCTACTGGCCGTCCATAATGGAGTACTGGTACCTACCCTGATGTATGACAGTGAGGCATGAAACTGGCAGAGGAAGGATGAAAGTAGACTGAACGCTGTAGAAATGAGATCCCTGAGGCGTATGTGTGGTAAAACCATGTATGATCGTGTGAGAAATGTGGAAATCCGCAAAGAATGCAAGGCTGATGTAAGCGTAATGAGTAAGATCAAGAAAGGAACGCTCCGATGGTTTGGGCATGTAGAGCGAATGAACGAGGAAAGGAGTGTAAGGAGAATATATGACGCAAATGTGAATGGTAGAAGAAGTCAAGGACGCCCAAGAAAGACATGGCACGACCAAGTGAATCAGATACTTGAGTCGGGTCATGTCAAGAGTCAGAATAATAGAAGAGAATGTATGAGACGTTGTATGTTTGTAAACGAGGCAAGGAATGTGTGCCAAGACCGGGATGTTTGGCGGTCCGTCCTCTCTGCCTACCCCTGCGGGGAAACGGCGTGATGGTTAGTTAGTTAGTTAGTTTCACGTGTCCCACATTCACATTTACAGTTAATACATTAGACAGGATATTTAAGTAGTCTCAGAAAGAGAGAGATAGAGAGAGAGAGAGAAATAGAAGAAATAATAATAAGAACAACTTGACAGATTTGAAATTTGATTGATCGACATGATTGTTTTGAGAGATTTGAAATCTCTCAAAACAATCATCACAGTAGGAAAATATTGATCGTCCAATAAACGAGGACTAAGCCAGCAAGTATTAAAACTACAACGCCGTAGTGGGAAATCGAAGCGCTGAACCATTCAGCCACTAACTAGTAATTAATGTGTTTCCGACTCACCATGAAGCAGACCATCCTCAGTTGCAGTCAGAACACCTTGGGCACTTTCCACTTCAAATCCTTTCCCCTCTGACTGCATTCCAAGCCAACTTTTCGTTTCAGAGATTTCTAATTTAACGTCTTCCATCTTATGTTTAGAGTAGCATTATCTAAAAAAAAAGAGCAATTAAATATCCATTTATTAATTTTAACCTTAAAGGGGCTTTTATCTATCTATTTAATGTCTTTTATCATCTTTATAAATAAAAATGAATCGCCGAAATGTATGTACGCGCAAAACTTCCGAACGACTGCACCAATTTGGATAATTCTTATTTTTGTGTTCGTTATTGCCAGGTCAGGGTTTGTATAAAACTACTGGTGAGCTCTGGCATAATGAAATTTGTAAAAAAAAATGCAATAGGTGGCCCGCGAGCTGTTTGAAAACTGAATGTACAGGAACACTGGTACGGGGTTCGCGGGACGGGGGGAGGGGGAACTCGGGAGGGGGGTTCGCGGGGGGAGTGGAGCGGGAAAAGGGAAGTGGAGGAGGCGGAGTGGGAACGCGGGGGGAAGGGGACGCTGGAGATGAAGGGGAGGCGGAAGGGGAACGGGACGAATGGAAAAGGACACGCAGGGAGAAACAATTTCTTTACTAAATGGCGTAACAACGCATTCCGGGAACCAGCTAGTAATATTATATTATTGAGATAGGTGTTGGAATCTGTAACATGAATTAGTGCAGTCACTGAGACATGTAGTTTTTTTTATTTATCTATGTTGATTACCTACAAGTTGTATGTCGGTAATGCAGATTGCTACCACCCGGCCAGATGGCGCTAACGTCTTTTGTTTCTTGAAACTATGACAGAGCAGTTTTTGTTTTGCCAGGAGTTCAGTTTTTTTTTTATATAAAAGGGTTGTTCATAGTGTATTTGCCCTCCTTTTTTAACTAGAGAAAGGGGAACCGGGCTGTATAAAAATTGTGGCATGTATTAGTGTTTTAATCATGTTTAACCCGAAATTTAAATGAAGAAAAGAACCCTCAGACAAACCAACCCATGTATATATTTAATAGGGGGTAAATATTTCACTATCGAGTCCAGGCTCAAACACATTAAAAAAAAGTACTAGGTAGATTACAGTTAGTAATAAGTAATTCAGTAACCGGAATTGAAAAATATTGCATTTTAATGGTTATTTTGTTATCTTTTAAAACGCGAAATGTCATTTCTCAAGGAACGCCATGTTGTTAATTACGACGGCAAACGTCTCGAGTGATTTTTCGTCATTATGAAACCGAACAAATAATGATTAATACGCATTATTTATTATTTCCGAAGATTGCAATTCGTACTTATAATAGTCTAACTGACAGAAAGTGATTTTTACTTTTAAAAGTGCATATTACATTGACATTTCGCGTTCTTTAAATAAAAAAAGCCATTAAATGCAATGTTTTTCAATTCCGGTTACTGAATAACTTATTACTAACCATTATCTACTTAGTACATTTTTAACTTTTTTAAAGTGAGTTTTGAGTGTGGACCCGATAGGGAAATATTTACCGAAATTTTATATGTTGAGTCAGTTTAGAAAGGATTTCTAAGCAATCAATACATTTTCATCGCATTTTAAAAACCGCTCAATTTTTTTGGAATTACAACATTTTTAATATCTGCGAAGCTAAATCAGTCTTCAACACGCATACCGCCATACTCTGGTGGTGTTTATTCATGGTATTCTAAGAAAAAAACATTAAAGTTTTGGTAATTTTTCGGGATTAGTGTCCATGGCTATTACGAATAATTTTTAGAAAAAAACTTTAGATTCGCCTTAATCACTATAAAAGGAAACTTTTTGCATCACGGCTGGCGGAAAATAATGCATTTTAATTTTCAATGTCGTTAAATCAAATTTCACTTCACGAACCGACACTACGACAGCCCGCCCGCTGCCGCCCGCCATTTTGTCACATACACAAACCCCGCGTAGCCAAACAAACCATTCAAAAACATAGGCTGTTTTTGAAAGTAAAGATAACATATACAAGCCCGCTACACAAACCCTGCGTAGCCTAACAAACCATTCAAAAACGTATTTTAACAGTGACACACTGTAAAGTTGGTATAACTGAATGGTTAGTGCTGACGTCACGCGTCAGCACTAACCATTCAGTAATACTTGACTTTGATTATGTAGGTATGACACAAGCCATCAGTATTAACAACATTTCATGTTATTCGTTATTTCATACTGTTTATAGAGATTTAGTTGTTGTGCTTATTAAAACCAAAGGTATTCAAATACAGAAGAGATATGCTATTGTGTCCGCGCAACTGTCGCCGGACTACGCGCTAATTAGCGTAGTTTTCATACAAAAAGAATTTGTTCATTTTCGTTGATTTTTTGAAAAGGTGCATTAATATTGGTTAACAATATATTTTGAATAAGGAAAGAATTCGTTCATTTAGTTTAACGTTCGTTTGGTTTATTCGTTAATTATTTGTTCTTTTAGTTTATTTATTAATTGGTAAATAATATCGGCGACACCCAGAAGCGCAGACCCACATAGTAAAAACAGCAGATAGCACATCTACTTATATTTTAATATCTTTGATTGTAACAATATTTAAGCCTAAATAATTCAGTATCAAAAATAGAGGTATCTCTATTAGTTTATCTCTATTATTTAAAATATTGAAAAACTTTAAACTGTACGAAAAAATTGTATAATATGCTACATCAAAATGCTACCTAGAGACGGGCAAAGCGGCTCAGTTGAATGAGAATGAAAATATCCGGTTCAGTGAATCGGCTCAATTGAACGACTGAATTAAGCTACGGACACACTTGCTCATTAGAAGCCAAAGAGCATGCTACCTAGTAGCAATTGCTACCCGCTCACTCGTTCGCAAAGATCCGCGAACCGCGAGCAAGTGTGTCCGTAGCTTTGAAGATCGGTCTTATGGAACCGGATCTTACGGATCCGTATGAAGATCCAGGTCACTGAGCCGAATCGTTCGCGAACGACTCACTTCTCTACAAACTTCGAATTCAAATGGCCGTCGTCGATCAGCTGGTAGGCGCCGTATCGCCTGTATCTTATTTGCCTACAATTTTTGCAGTGTGCAGGTGATGCTCCGTTTAAGATAGTATTGATTTTAAAAGCTAAAAAAATAATAATTTCATTCAATTTCTATACCACTCTCCCGTAATAATATTGAAAAATATAATAACATAATAAATATAATATCATAAATAAATAATTCCACATAAATAATGTTTTAACTTATCGAATAGTACCATACTTTCTTCCTTATAACTGTCATACAAAATGAACACCTGTTGAAAAACTTTTCAGGAGTGATGACGTCACACGATTCACTATTTCGGGGGATCTTGAAAAATTAAAACGTTATAATTTTAACTATTAAAACAAACTCTGAAAAAATGCAGTTATTTAAGTCGGAAGGTCATTATTCATTTAAAAAATTGGACAGGAGTTCTCTATTCCAAAAAGATAAATATACAGAAAAGTGGAAAACGGTTAAAACGCACTATAATAAAAAATAATGTTGAATAAATTCGAAATAGCTGTCAAAATGCATTATTTTCAATTTTCGGTTACTGAAATACTCGTTTCTCGGTGTTATCTAACTTGAGACAAAGTGGGTCCATTAATGGTATCCCACTTTTCCGATTAATATTTACCTAAAAAGAATTATAATAAAAATTGTCAGTGTAATCAGTGTAATAATGTACATTTACTTACGAGAACTCTTCGAATTATCGTTTAAAATATTAATCAAAAGCGTACAATAAAAAATCAATGTATAGTCTGTCACTTAAGAGACGAAAATATTAAAAATGGAACTACAAAATTTTTAGACTGGCAACACCAATTTAACTGTAATGGCGGAAACACACTTGTGTGGTGTGGTGTGTCGTGACTACAAATTAACCAATCATCGTCGTACAAATATGTCTCTAACCATAATAAATGTATAAAACCGATGTGCTTCTGGCACGCCACGACACACCACACCACACTAGTGTGCAATGAACTTAAAATATTCTTTTAAAGCGCAATGACACTGAATATGTAGAACCCTGTAAATAACATTTTTTGTTCTTAAAGAAAAAAATTAAATCGAAGAAGCACTGTTGATAAGGTACCTACTAAATGACATAAATTTAATTAAATGGTGTTTTACAGAGTGATTTGCTTTAATATAATTTAACAAAAATGTGAATTTAACAATAGTAAGAAAGGAAGAATCACTAATAGTTTAGTTACTTTTAGATATGAATGAGTTAAATATATTCAGATCTAAAGTTAGAGGCATGATCTAACAATGCTAGGTACTTAATGTAGTATAAAATAAATGTGATCAATTTATCAACTGTGCTTTGAATGTTATTACAATATTGTTATTCTTTATTATGTTAACACAAAATTGCAAAGGTTTAATATACCTATATGCAATTCTAATTTTGAGATCAGTGGGAAATGATTTTTTTTTTCACTTTTATGCCTTGATATTCTACAAAAATGTAGGTTACACAGCTTTATATTTACACCATGTGTTATATTTTTAATATTGTCATTTGAACAACAGTGGCGTCATCCTACGTTTTCTAATCTTATTTGACAAACTGTACAATTAAAATTGGCGGTAAGGTAAACACGAACTAGCCAGCCATATCTTTATATTTGAATACGACAACCATTATAAACGACATCAATCTCCAATTTTCGCCAATTTATACTTGTAGCAAAGTCATTTATTTTCAAGATAACAAGAGAACAGCTGATGATAATAATAAAATTGTGATTATACGGACGATTTGTGAAACGCAGAAAACGTTGTCATAACTCTTTTATCAGGACACTAACAATTTTTTTTTCAAGAATTTTCAATTTCCTCCAAAGCGGTTAACGCGAAGATTTTAGAATGTATATGTATAATCAGAAAATTGATGTGCAGTTTACTATAAATACATGCACAAAATATATTATAGGTAGGTACTTAATTACTTACCTGGATTAAAAAAGATACATTTTATAATTTCATAATTTATTGTAATACACCACACGCATGACTTCGAATTTTGGTAATTAATCCCCTAAACGCCACACTTTTAGGCACAAATCATAGAAATTAAACATGGCTTTAGCTATTATACAAGAAACAAATATAATGTTAGGTTCTTAGACCGGGTTAACTAAGTAATTTATGTGTATTTAAATTGAAACAAAATTCACGCAAATGTCAATCTACACAAAAAATTAAAATGACGGCAAAGGAATGGTTTTTTAAGGAAAATTTTGAATTTTGATTGAATAAAATGGAATTTTAATGCTTGTTTTATCATGTATCTAAACGTAGTTATTTGTTTATTGTAGTAATTAACTTGAAATGTCGTGAAATTTACAAAATCTGTGTCTTATCGGCGTTTAATGGAATATTTAGCTAATTTTGAAAATATCACAGAGATAGTAAGGAGATCATATTGTTGATTGTCTTCAAACGTGTACACTTGTCTCCTCTCTCGCTAAACACTATAAACAGGCGTAAACAAGAAAAAAAGGCTTTTCTTCAGTGAAATTTGGCAAAGACATCACTATTCGTAGTGTAGAACCATATCAATATGCCCTTTACACAATTAGAAGATTGTGTTGTTTGGTAACTCTGATACAAGCATTTGACAGCTGTACATAACCTCAACACAAAACCGTTTTAAAAATCACAATTTGGGACACAACCTACCAAAAAAATGAAATGAAGTGATTATTACATAAATACACTAGTATTTAACCAATTTTTGACGGAAGAAACATAGTTTTTTTTGCAAAAACTTGTTTCAATATGAGGTGACGTTGACAGAACAAAGCACAGATTTACGCAAACTAAACTCCATAGATAAATCAAGCAGGGCAAGAATATTTTCTATGGAGCAAGCGTGGATTAATGCAATTTGTCTATGACTGTTTTTTCTATTGATTTTTTTCTTGATATAATAAAATAAAATTAATAATGCTCGTCGGGAATGGTTTTAATTTTTGAAAATAAATAATGCATTTTTTGTCTTGTTATTAAAATAAAAATCTTAAAACATCAGTGTTACGAAGCTTTTCTTTGATTTATAATGTACCTACGATTTGTATGTGTTACAAGCGCGCAAATGATTGCCGCTTCTCCGCAGGGGTAGGCAGATAAAACGGGTCGTGAAAAAAAATTGTCTTTTTATTTCTTTTAGCCTTTTTAATTTGGGAGGCAGATATGGGTACTGTCGTCCCGGGAACCATTTAGTGGATAACCAACATCCCTGCCAGAGCTCACGCCAAGTGGTTCGCTACGATTGATGACTTAGAAAGGATGCCCGGGTTCATGGGGTGAGGTTTGTCAAGGTCTTGGTGGCGAATGCGTTTACCGACCTACTGTATAGCGGGCCGTATTCGGAGAGTCTGGTTGGGGGTGACTCGACCTCTCCAGTCAGACGGCGATCTTAGGTCAATCACCGCTGCAGATTCCTACCCATCCCTTTTACTATTTTCCTTCTCAGAACTTCCTCTCCTTTCTTTCCCTAAAACGAACCTCCAAACAGCATCCCCAAATATGACGTTGGTCCTGAAATTTTTTTTTCCTCAGGACCTCCTGTGTGGAGCTAAGGCAAAAAAGTCTCTTCGAAAAAATCGGAGGGGGTATTCCTTATGAAAATACACATAGATCTATCGGATGATCCACCATCGAAACCCGGAAAAACTTCACACCGTGAACCCGGACACCCCTGCTAAATCACAAAACGCGAACCACTTGGGGTGACCTCCCCCAAGTGGTTCGCGTACCCCAAATTGATTTTGAGTGATTTAAAGATACTCGTTCATTTCGTGGATTATTTTTACATTCTATCGTTCAATTCATTCATTCTTCTCTTCTCGTACCATTCATTCTTTTGCACCATTCATTCTCTCGTACCTATTATAAGTACCCCCATCCTCGTAAGTCAACGTTAGTACTGCACTTGCGCACCAATACGGCAGTTTTTGACGTTCTCAAGAGGCAGATTCGGCGAGACAAATGCTAAATTACAGTGTAGAAAAACCCTTTTCATGTCCTGACTGCAACTATTCCCCTTATCAAAAAAATAACTAAAACGGCACTTGCTAACTCACAGTGATGAAAAAACTTTTTCTTGTCCCAACTGCGACTACTCATGCGCTTTACAATGATATCTAAAAACCCTTTTCTTGTAAAAAACGGTATCTAAAAATTCACATGTTTACCAAAACTGGACGAAAACCTTTTTCATGTCCCGACTGCAATTATTCATGTTGTACAAAGGAACTTCTTAGAAATCCATTTGCTGACCCACAGTGAAATAAAACCTCTAACATGTTTCTACTGCCACTATTCATGTTCTACAAAGAGGCGCCAAAAATTACATGTTTACCCACAGCAGACAAAACCATTTTCTTGTCCCAAATGCAGTTATTCAAGTTCTTGAAAGGGAGATTTAAAAATCCACATCACGATTCACAGTGGAGAAAAACCTTTTTAATGTTCTGAGTGTAACTATGCATGCACTACGAAACCTATCTATATGTTATATTGTTATATTTTAGCAGTAAACCAACCTGTGTGTAAAAACTAAAAAGCGTTGCTGCTTTCTTCTTTGTGGCCGTCACCTTGAACTCTCGTATAACATCATTCATATGTTCCATAAATTGTTCATTATTTTTTACTTTTGTTTTGCTAATTTCCCAATTTCGGTTGCATTTTTTTGGCTGCGCTACGCTGGCAAGTCAGCATGAGAGCCTTTATAGGCCAATAACAGCTGATGATGTAAGTCTCCCGCTTTTGAGGACATTATAGTACTACAAACCCACTTTAACAACACTGACTACAGCAATTTGTGTTTATGCGTATTTCGTGATTAAAACACTAACGAATACTGATAACGGAAATATTATAAAAATGACGCACAATACAGTCGAGGAATTCCCCGCACAATATAAACGAAAAGGGTTGCCAACTTGGAAGATTTTAATTCCCTAGTTTTTTTATTATTTATTTAAATATAATTGTTCGAACCCCCCTCCCCCCTGGTAACGCACAGTAAAGGTAAAGCCACACTAAGCCCACGCAACGCGACGCCACGTGGGTAGACGTCACCATTTCCATATCTGGACTACCTACCATCCATACATTTTCTATGGAAACGGGTGCCTTAGAATCACACTAGCCCCATGCAACGCAAACCGACGCCCCCTACGCGACGTGGATCTGCCACAGCCAGATCGACGTGGGCCATGTGGAAGGTGGAGGGGGTATGTTCACGCCTACTACGAGATGATTTTACATCTTTGTGGTGTTATCTAAGCATTTAATATTTCGCTATATCTGTGGTTGTTTTTGTTTGACAGATATTAGATATTATAAAAATGGCTGAAGAGCGCTTCATCGAAACTGTGAGACAATATGAAGTCATTTACAAAATAAAAGCTCATGAATATAGAGATTCCGCTGTGCGCAATGCAGCTTGGGAGGAAATCTCAGCCATTCATGGCAAGACCGGTAAAACACATTTTTTTAACTGAATCATTTATTTTATGTGCAACGATTGCAATTGTATTTAGATCTAGATTTAGATGTCTATTTACGAGTATATTGTAGCTATACATATATGCTTTAATTAAAATGTTATGATCTTTGTAGCTAGATATTACTATACTTACAGGTTTTAGTGCAATTCTAACTGATTTATTGTATTTTCTAATTTTTCTGGTCAATGGGCCGTTTTCTGAGTAATTCCAAAATACCCACGAGATGGCGCACGGTGTTTAGCGGTCCTCCTGTCATCTAATCAGTGAACCAAACCTATGGACTGACACACTGACGTCTTTCAACGATCTGTCATTTCGATAGCTATTTGCAATTTGTTTTCCGACAAGTTTAGCCAAACCAAGTTTGCTCGATTTGTAAGTAAAATGCACAAAAAGTAAGATGCTGCTCTGAGCCACAGACCATGCTGCTCAACGGCCTCAACACTAAGCAGGCTCTCAACGACGATGAACTCCTTATCGTAGCGCTGGTTCTGCTCTTCAAACCATACGTTGAATGTAAGATATGGATTTTATTATACCTCTAATACTTTAACCAGGGATTTAACCGGTCTTTTAAATGTGGTTAATTTTAAGTAAGTGGTTCTATGGCACCCCCAATCAGGGTATGTTGTGAAGCTGAACTGAATAGGGGAGGAAGGAATATGGGAAATGTGGAGGCTGGGAAATGCTTGGCTATTCACACCTGGTCACCTAACACAACTATTGCCATTTCGGAATAAATTCGGTGTTTGGGTAAAATTCCTAAAAAATAAAACTAGTTATTTTTATACTAATTTGGGGTCGGGGAATCCGAATCTGAAAGAATTAGGCGGCGGCAAGCAATATTAACTGAATTAAACGACTTTAAAAAATTTTATACACATACAGGAAAATAGCCATTTTGGAAGCATTTTGATTCCTAGAAAATCAAACTAGTTATTTTTATACTAACTATGGGCTGGGGAATCCGAATCTGAAAGAATTAGGCCGCGGCAAGCAATATTAACTGAATTACACGACTTAAAAATTTTCTATACACACACACTTGAAAATAATCATTTCGGAAGTATTTTGACACATGTAGTACAAAGATCATAGAAAAACAAGAAATATACAAAAACATGTGCCGGTAGTGTTACCAGCTCTCAAAAACATACCTTATAAATCGACCAAGTCTTCTTCGTCCGTCGTATTAACACATTAACCTGATGAATTACGACTATCTCAACGGCGTATTCTTAAATCAAAAGTATGAAAATTCGTAGTCTTAAAAATGCGTAACCTAACCTAACCTAACGTTAGGTTTGTGTAACATGGTTTGTGCCCCTTTATACCGCCTGCTCGCGTCCCTAACCTAACCTAACCTAACGCTAGGTTTGTGTAACATGGTTTGTGCCCCTTTATACCGCCTGCTCGCGTCACGGCAAAAAAACATCCCTGTTTTCAAGTAGTTTAGCGGCTACGCTAGGTTTGTGTAACATGGTTTGTGCCCCTTTATACCGCCTGCTCGCGTCCCTAACCTATCCTAACCTAACGCTAGGTTTGTGTAACATGGTTTGTGCCCCTTTATACCGCCTGCTCGCGTCACGGCAAAAAAACATCCCTGTTTTCAAGTAGTTTAGCGGCTACGCTAGGTTTGTGTAACATGGTTTGTGCCCCTTTATACCGCCTGCTCGCGTCCCTAACCTATCCTAACCTAACGCTAGGTTTGTGTAACATGGTTTGTGCCCCTTTATACCGCCTGCTCGCGTCACGGCAAAAAAACATCCCTGTTTTCAAGTAGTTTAGCGGCTACGCTAGGTTTGTGTAACATGGTTTGTGCCCCTTTATACCGCCTGCTCGCGTCCCTAACCTATCCTAACCTAACGCTAGGTTTGTGTAACATGGTTTGTGCCCCTTTATACCGCCTGCTCGCGTCACGGCAAAAAAACATCCCTGTTTTCAAGTAGTTTAGCGGCTACGCTAGGTTTGTGTAACATGGTTTGTGCCCCTTTATACCGCCTGCTCGCGTCACGGCAAAAAAACATCCCTGTTTTCGAGTAGTTTAGCGGCTACGCTAGGTTTGTGTAACATGGTTTGTGCTCCTTTATACCGCCTGCTCGCGTCACGGCAAAAAAACATCCCTGTTTTCAAGTAGTTTAGCAGCTACGCCGGGTTTATGTAACATGGTTTGTGATACAAAAGAACGTGCCCCTTTATAACGCCTACTCGCGTCAAGGCATAAAAACTCCACAATACTAGTTGGTGTACCTTCCTAAAATATTTGAGAATCAATTATAAAAAATAAGTACTTAAAATATAAACATGTTATTTTACGTTATAAATATTACTGCTTAATGGCAACACTTAATTTTGTGTGGTAAAAACATCTATGTTATCGTGTTTTTCTATGATCTTTGTACTACATGTGTCAAAATACTTCCGGAATGATTATTTTCATGTGTGTGTGTATAGAAAATTTTTAAGTCGTGTAATTAAGTTAATATTGCTTGCCGCCGCCTAATTCTTTCAGATTCGGATTCCCCGGCCCATAGTTAGTATAAAAATAACTAGTTTGATTTTCTAGGAATCAAAATGCTTCCAAAATGGCTATTTTCCTGTATGTGTATAAAATTTTTTAAAGTCGTTTAATTCAGTTAATATTGCTTGCCGCCGCCTAATTCTTTCAGATTCGGATTCCCCGACCCCAAATTAGTATAAAAATAACTAGTTTTATTTTTTAGGAATTTTACCCAAACACCGAACTTTAGCCGCCATTTCAAGCAATGTATCGCTTCTAAATGGTGGTTTTTCACCGGCTGTTTAAGGAAGGGCCTTAAAAGAATGGAATTTTAATAAAGATCTTGAAAAGACAACTATTAATTAAGGGAGGAGAGGGAAATATTCCTAGTATGTAGGGAAATATTGCATGAGAACAAGTCGAATGCTGCTGTCATCTACTGTGGATGGATGTTCCGCTCTTGTCCGGCGAATTTCTTGATGGTGAACCGATACCAAAGGGATCTCATCAATTTATTAACATTATCTGCTACGTGTATTGCCTAGATCTGAATAACCAGACAGTTACCAATTTCCTCCAGACTCAAAAGCTGCTGTTTTGTTACTCTTAATTTTTCATTATTTTTGACATAGGTAAAAGCAAAGCTTAAATCTCAAAGCATAAAGCTCGAGGCAAAAATCTAATCGCTTAACACTCAAAGCTTAAAGCACAATCTTTAATTTCTCCTAACTATGTCTAGGGCATTGCTTGTACTATTCAATTATAATTTTCAGACGAATCTGACCACATGACGAAGGAGCGTCTGCCCATCCGAGGCCACACATTCGAGGAGCACGTGGAATCCTTCACCAGCTACTGCGCTACTACCGTGGGGCTCCAGGTCATGCAGTGGTCACGCGTGTCCTACCTCTGCGAGGGGGACTTCAACCAGTCCTACTGGCTGAACGACTCTACCTTCCATCATCAAAAAGGACCCAAATTTCCCCGAAACCACAGCTGAATAGAAGTTTTAATAGGTTTACTTATATTACCTCTTATCACCTTTGTATTTTGATATCCCTCATCTGTGAAATAGATTATATTTATATTTCTATTGAATGCTTACAAATAAAATATTAGCATAGGAAAAATCAATTTTTTATCAAGTAAATTCTAAAAATAAATGTTAATTAATATTATATAGTATGGAGGTTGGGAGATTTCTACATTAGTTGCATATTTAATTTGATAATCTTATTTTCTTTATTTTAACAGGTTGACTGTTCACAAAGTTGCTCACGCGTTGACCGACGCTACAACTATACTTTAATATTAGGATATAAAATAAAAATTTAAAAATGCCAAAACAATAAATAATTTATGCATAATGTTAATTATTTGTTGTACTGATATGTTCTTCTATGTGTATAATGTTTATAAATGTTTTACGTCACATTTATATTATGTCTGTAATCTTGTTCTTTTCATATTGACCTCGAGAAATAAAAGAAAGTTTTTTTTATTTATTTATATATTTGTTAAATTATTTTGTGTTATTTTGTACAATTAAACAACAATCTTTTTTAACCATGGCAGTAGATGTCGTGCAAGGCCGCAGAAAACCATGACAAAACTGGAGCGACACTCAGTCTTTATTTTAATAAAAGAAATATAATAATGATCTTTTAGTTATTTGTTTTTGGGGTGTTATGCCGTGTTGCGCTACCTCCTTCTTTAGCCAACGCTGTCCGAAAAGTTGGCTAAAGAAGGAGGTAGCGCAACACGGCATAACACCCCAAAAACAAATAACGAAAATACTTTTGGCCGTGAAAATCTTAAAACGTATCATAATAATGATCGTTTATTTCAGAATGTTGTGCAATGCAATACATTCCATATTTTTAAATAGTTCAAACATTGACAAAATAACAATGCATTCATACACAGAATGGAACAGAAAATAAATGAAAAATATAGTATATAATAATAAATCCAAAAAAATATGCAAATATCCATTCATGGGGGATATTTGACAGGCTCCCATTTCCAGAAGGGCATCAGCGGGGACTCCATCCAGGCAACCATGGCAGTGATGATGGTATTCTTCGACTGGCATAGTCTGCGCCATAAGCTTTCCCTTGGTTTTGGTTTTGTAGAATTCAAATATATTTTTTCACGTATCAGACGCCTTTCCTGTCAGTTTCTTAATTCTTTACCCCTGTACAGTACATCTGAAAATAAAATTAGGCTCAAACTTCCATACTTACATGATATAAAATACAAAACGGTCTACGTTAAGAAATAATAATACTTAGATTTTTTTCTTAAAACACTCCAACTGAAAATTAAATTACAATCACGAGATATACATACATGGGACGAGAAATGCAAAGCAAATTAGATTGCCAACAAAGAAGAATCACCCGCCTATAAATCTCGTGCCAGAAAGTTTGATAACCGTGTAATAAAATTATTGCAATAATTGAAAATGTTTACTTAATATTAAAAAAGGAAATAAGATATTATGTCTACCATAATTATTTGTTAGTTGTGGTTGACTACACTTGTATTTAAAGGTACGTTGGTCAAATAATGTCAACTGCGAAAGAAGGCAAAACATTGTGTATAAAATATTGTGCATTCTATGTCAAATGTTTCTTTACGTGTTCATTATACTATACAAGTAGTATCTGTATTATATTGGGGATTCAATTATAGTAAGATATTAGTTGAATGAGTCATGTACTTACTGTTATGGTTGATATTATTGAATACATAATCTGTGTCCCTGAAATGAGCTTTACAGACAACAGAATCAGGAGTCGGTGCCCATTTGAAATGAACCTAATTGAATGAATCCATTGCGCTTTCAAGTCTTTCAATCTTTGGGAAACTCGTGCCCAACCCTATTCTACACATTGGAACACTACAACAGGTTGACGGCATTATTATAATATTTAAAAACACTAAATTGCGTCAAACGGCCTAAAAAATGTATGGGATCTGACAGTTAAATAAAATAGTTGGACCGGTAGGACTATTAGCGAACCTAGCGGCCAAAATCGTGCGAAAACGGCCCATACCGGAAATCGGGGGAATTTTTTATAACCATAGGCAATTATTTGCTTGTTGAGCGGACCATAAACAAGAATCGACGAGAAACAATAAATCGCTGAGAACTTCGAAAAATCGGGAGATTTTGATGCCATTCCGGTAGATCGGGGAGATGAAGTGAAAAATCGGAAGATCTCCCGAAAAATCGGGAGCTTCGGTAACACTGGCCACTGCTGCTCACTGCTAGTGTCACTGCGGAGTGCGGGCAGCGAAGTCGAAGTGCGCACCGAGGC
This sequence comes from Limnephilus rhombicus, assembly GCA_929108145.2. Classification (NCBI taxonomy): domain Eukaryota; kingdom Metazoa; phylum Arthropoda; class Insecta; order Trichoptera; family Limnephilidae; genus Limnephilus; species Limnephilus rhombicus. Next base: position 16,578,483 of record OV815290.1, on the reverse strand, counting down.
AACTGCGACGGGAAGGGATGGGGACGGTGAATTTAGCGAGTCGGTTCGTCGGTTGATCGCGGCGTGCGGGCACAGTGCGTGTGTCGCGGGCGGCCCAAGACTTAAAATTTTTAAACCCGGACTACAAATGAAACCCCGCCCGGACGCTCCCCGGACGCCCTCTAAACTAGGACAAATCCGGGGAAACCCGGACGGATGGCAGCCCTAGCTGTGAAGCTCTTCAAATACCACTTTACTCATACGGAAGTACATGAAGAATCGTTCGTCATCAGATTCTAGTTCCATTACTAAAGTATGGAACTCTCCAAACATTTCTCTTTGTTTGTTTATGTTGTGGACCCAAATACTTCTTTTCACTTTTTTATTTTTCTTTTTACGAGTATATTGATGTAATAATAATAATCGTAGCAAATCATCTTCAAACTCGCATTCAGAAGACATGGCAAAGCTGTCGTCTGCTGAGAAAAGAATCGCACATAAATAATGGAATCACATAAAACATATCCTAAAAAATAAATGTCAAATGTGTCAAATCAAACGCGCCTGCGCACAACCAGAGACCCCTTGTCACGTGGTCACAGCGACGCGTACGTACGTCGGCCAGTGTGAACGGAACAGGAACGTTGCGTGGCGTTGCGTCTGCTCAGTATGATCCTTGCTTAACGATTAACAAGACCCCTCCACTCAAGGGCGTTACGTAATACTTGAACCGCCCCTATGTGGGAAACTCTGGAAAACTTGAATTGACGAGTACAAGCACAAACAAACAATATAGCTTATTGAGCGCAGAGGAAGAATAAAAGTAGAATGAATGCTGTAGAAATGAGATCCCTGAGGCGTATGTGTGGTAAAACCGTGTACGATGGTGTGAGAAATGTGGAGGTCCACGAAGAATTCAAGGCTGAATTGAACGTAATGAGTAAGATTAAGAAAGGGACGCTCAAATGGTTTGGGCATGTAGGACGAATGAACGAGGAAAGGAGTGTACGGAGAACATATGACGCAATTGTGAATGGTAGAAGAGGTCGGGGACGCCCGAGGAATACATGGCACGAACAAGTGCATCAGATACTTGAGACGGGCCATGTCAAGGGTCGGAATAATAGAAGAGCATGTTTGAGACGATGTATCAATGTGAACGAGGCAATGAGTGTGTGCCAAGATCGAGTTGTTTGGCTGTCCGTCCTCTCTGCCTACCCCTGCGGGGAAATGGCGTGATGATTAGTTAGTTAGTGTAGGCCCATCTTTAATATTACAGCTTTATGGCGCTTGAGCCATTTTTCCTTTCCAACGCCGATAACATTGCGACCACAGATATTATAATATTGATATTGTTGTGATTGTGACAATATTTCGTACCTTTGTGTTGCAGTTCAACTATATAATTGCTTGATACTTGCTCGCACTTGTCCAGTTCACGCATCGGATGACTCTCGACGTAGTTGTTCTAAGAAACCTTCAACGGGTTTTCAAGGTTTTGAGCATTACACTGAATAAAACTACATTTTGAATGTTTGATATCTGTAAAGGCAGTTAGAAGCTAAATTAAGAAGTTTTAGTTGTTCTTATTCAGCTGTCAACTTAGGGGGCATTCAAGTATTACGAAACGCAATTTTCGAAGATTTTTGACCACCCCTTACCCCCCATGTAACGCGCCGTAACGTTTTTACGTACCACCCCCCCCCCCCTTAAACGTTACGTAACACCCAAGTAACAATTTTTACCCGAAAGTCACAATTGAGTTGTGCAAAATACTGGAAAGTCTGCGGTAATAAATAAAACAAGAGATTTCGAGAACGAAAAGGATTGCCAAATTCGAAGAATTCCCTAGTTTTTTTTAATCCAAATAAAGAAAAACATGTTACGTAACATGTTGTTCGAACCCCCCCCCCCCTCGTAACGCACAGTAACGTTTCACAAGACCCCCCCCCCCATCAAGTGCGTAACGTAATACTTAAACGGCCCCTTATTTAGATTCCAAAAATAAATCCCAAGAAAGAGATTGTTGTTTTCTCTATGTATTAAATTTCATTTTTATACTATTTACACTGACGTTTGTTTGTGCTGTTCATTAAATTCGCCTAAGTATGTGAGATAATCTAGAAACTTGATTTGATGAGTGCAATCCCAAACAAACAATATAGCTTTTGGCTCGCCGCACACATCAGGTTTTTCTATCCGATTATCTGATCAGACAAAAATCGATTCGAAAACCGGATTAATTATAATACCGGGGCCACGCCCGTTGCCGAACCGGATTGGACGGCCACGTCCACGCCGTTCCGGGCCGGCCGTCCAATCGTTTTTTGTCTGATCAGACAATCGGATGGAAAAACCTGATGTGTGCGGCAAGACTATTGGGTAGGTTCATCTTTAATGTCACATTTGCATGGAACATTAGCCATTTTTCCTTTCAAAAGTCGATATAGTTTGCTATTTTGACTGTAGAATTTATTTGTTGGTTGAGAACTGCCTCGAACTCTTCGCAGCAACTTAGCTCTTGCTTTAACTTATAAATATGCACGTATGCACTATTGTGAAAATTTCAAAACAATAGTAATATTCCCTCTCAATTAAAACAATGACATTTTGTATTGTAGATATTAAGCGTATTTAAGTCGTCATTTTGTTACGCGGATAGGTTCATGAGTTATTACTTCGAAATTTGAATACATTTCCCCAAGATTATTTATAATTTACGAACATTCTTCAATCACACACAACACTAGTTAGAACACTCCTTTGGGTGAATTAAAAAGAACTGAGCGGCGACAACTTCTTGATCATCCTTAATGGGTGAAAGACAAATAAATAATTAAAAAATCTCTCCGGCTTCCCGGGCTTTAAATTTAAAGTTAAGCATAGCTGTTCTTATGCTCCACAAAATTACAATGTAAGACTGAAATATTTTTGTTTAGGGATTTTATTCAGTACCTCAATAGAATCCAGTCCGTTTTTAATGCTGCGGCGAGAATGATTTTTGGTGAATCTAAGTATTGCCGTATAACCCCGCTTCTAAAGGATCTTCATTGGCTTCGATGCCCTGAAAGAATAGAGTTCAAGATCTGCTTAATGACCTTCAAAGCATTGCAAGGAATGGCGCCAGCCTATATATCGGAACTATGTGTCCGACAAAACTTAAGCGATAGGCAGCTTACTCTAAGGTCAGCAGATCGAGATGTTACTAATCGTTTAATCGAACTTTCTAGGTCAAATCGAGCCGTTTACTATGATCGATCTTTTCGTGTAACTGGCCCGCTCATTTGGAACAAACTTCCCTCAGCTCTTACTAATATCCAGAACTTGGCTGAATTCAAAAGAGCTTTAAAAACAAACTTATTTTAAAAATCATACCTTTCATGAATTTTAACTCCTTTTCAATATACTTTAAAAAGCCATGTTCCTCAAGTTTCTGGTAATTGTTTGGTTTCGATTACCTCCTTACTATAGTTTTATGTGCACTCTGAATTTGTATTATTTCTAAATGTTAACTGCCTCCTGTTCTATATAATTTAGTTTAAATGATTCTTGTTGAATGGCACCGTGATGGTTTATCATTATATATTGTCCTGTGCCAAAACAGCACTAACTATTGTTGTTAATATTGTTCTTTAGGAATTGCTTTGTATATTTTTGTATATTCGTTATTTCACATTATTTAATTAATTTTTTAAGGACTCATAAGGAACACTGTAGGTTAATTTTAAGTTTATTATAATTAAGCGCACTTGAAGTGAAACATCACAAAACTGCGCTATATAAATACTACGTTATTATTATTATTATTATTACCTACTTGGTTGATATGAAAAAAGTTGTCAGTTTGTAGTCTATGACTTTAATATTGTCTATGTGTAACGGTAATGAAACAAGTTTTCGTCGCCGCGCCCGCCTCTAGTCGCCGCCAATGATCAACCTGTTCCAATTACAATCAATTCTACATAAGGTCTTGCACTGTTTGATATACACAATTAAATTTATCATAATTTGCATGCGGCTATTACTGGTAAGTTCTAACGCTGATATTTTGGGCCACGGAATGCAGAACTGCACAACTGCGTCATGTCAACGCTACCTACCTAAACTTACGACAATCACCTTCAATACATCGTTTCATCATTTGAAATTCTTTCTGACGTTCCCGGCATGCGTTTGAATGTCACTTAAATAAAGAAATGGTTTCGCCTTGCTTGTCCTTTCCTATTCGACCCCGTTCCCGTTGGCCTTCCGCCCCTCTTCCCCTCCTCCCTGCTAAACTATAGAAAATACACCCATTTTTCAAACAACTCGTGTGCCACCTATTGCAGTATTTTCATACAAATTTTATAACGCCAGAGCTCTCTTTTATAAATAAAAAACATTCGTTGGTATTCGCATAACAACTTACCAAAGTTAATCGCAATCGGATGAATGGTATAGGAAATAATTTCATATCGCTAGAGCTCACCAATACACTAAAGATTCATCGCAATCGGATTAATGGTTTAGGTACCACACAAGGGACAAACAAAGAAACGTTCATTTTTATATATTACTAGCTGGTTCCCGGAATGCGTTGCAATTCCATATTCAAAGAAATAAATTGTTTCTCCCTGCTTGTCCTTTCCCGTGCATCCCCGTTCTCCTCCTGCGACCCCTTTGCTTCCCGCGTTCCCCCTTCCACCTTCCCCGCCTTCCCCTTCCACCTTCCCCGCCTTCGCACACCACTCTCCCGCTCCACCGTCCCATCAACCCCCCTCCTGCGTTCCATATATTTTACATTCAGTTTTCAAACGTCTCACGTGCCACCTATTCCAATTTTTGTTCAGATTTCAATTTTTCATAAATTACAAATATTCATTTTTGTATATTATAAGAAAAATCAATCAAATTTGGTGCCTAACGTAGGTACCTATTTAAAATATCTATAATTTTTGATTCGATTCAAAGTATTAAGCGAGTACTTCAAATAAATTCGCTTATTTAAAGAGTTTTGAAAATTGAATTTTGATTTAACAATCGTTGTTTTGCAAAATGTCATTCAAAAATTTTCGAGTTTCGCAAGAATTTTGTAAGGTTAAAATAACTTTTCGGTAAATATCGGTTCGGACTGGCCACGCTTATTACGAATAATTTTTAGAAAAAAACTTTAGATTCGCCTTAATTACTATTAAAGGAAACTTTTTGGCTTTGGGGCGGCGGAAAATAATGCATTTTAATTTTCAATTGCATAAAACCAAAATTCACTTCGCGAGCCGACCCAGCGAAATTCCGCGGCCGTAAATGTCACTGTTATGTTGGTATCCTTGATAAATTAGCAAGAGCTCATACGACTGTAGCCGACTTCGTGGGATAAGGCGCGTAATTATGAAATTTGTCTAGCGGGCTTGTTTGTGTAACATGGTTTGTGATACAAAAGAATGTGCCCCTTTATAACGCCTACTCGCGTCAAGGCAAGAAAAACATCCCAGTTTTCAAGTGGTTTAGCGGCTACGCTAGGTTTGTGTAACATGGTTTGTGATTCGCGGTATTTCATGTAGGTATCCCATGAAGTCGGCTACAGTCCATAACAGTGACAGCTACGGCCGCGGATTTTCGCTGCGTCGGTTCGCGAAGTGAATTTTGGTTTTATGCAATTGAAAATTAAAATGCATTATTTTCCGCCGCCCCAAAGCCAAAAAGTTTCCTTTTATAGTAATTAAAGCGAATCTAAAGTTTTTTTCTAAAAATTATTCGTAATAAGCGTGGCCAGTCCGAACCGATAATTACCGACTTTTCAAATGTATTGTCATGTGGTTGTAATAATCCAGAAACTTTCGCAGAAGGTATTTTGAAAGTTTTAAATATTTCCCATGCTTAATATAGAAATACATAGGCATCTCATTTATCCTCAAGGGGGTGGCGATTATTTATATCTTACGTTAATTGATATTATACTTTATTATGTCGCCTAAAATGTATAACTAGTACACATCGACTTAAAATAAATATAATAATAATCGCAGCGGAAATGCGTGACCAGACATCGTGTTCATAAACTCTACTACTATAAATTTATAATTGCATTTATCAAGACTCCACAAGCTTAAACAATAGTTCAGCACCGAACAAGCAAATGCTTTTCCCTCGAATTTTGCAATATGTGGTGTGCACCTCGAATTTAAAGCTTATCTCGAAACTGGTTTTAATTTCTCACTGGAGTGAATCTTTTATTTTTATTTTTTATTATTTCATAAATGTTTACATGTTTCATTTTTGCCATTTTTTAACTAGGTACCGTACTAGGCTACAGACCGTGTTGTGGTAGTCATACATGAAATATTATTTTATATAAACAGATAATAACATATAAGAAGAGGAAAGAAAAAAATGACAAATTTAGGGATAAATAAAACTAAAAACAGATGAAAATAAAAATATAAGAATTGAAAGTAATCTAAGAAATAAAGAATAAAAAGATAATTTAAAGAAGATTGAAATAAACATTGGTGAGTATTATTCTTCTTGAAATGAAAATAAAAATAAAATTTGGTAAGTAATCTTCTGCACGAGAGTACATGTTTGTAGTCACTTTTGATATTCGTTCTATGAAATAAATTGGAAAGAGTGTTAGAGAAAGTAATTTTTTTGTTTGTTATTTTTTTAATGTAATATTAAGTTAAAGTAATTAATTAATTAAATTTGTAATAATTTTTTATTTAATATTAATATTATTTGTTTATTTATTTATTGTAATATTAAGCTCTCATGTGTTGTGTGAAGAAATCTCCCCCCTTTTCAAATATCCAATGTTTGATACGGGCTTTAGAGAGAGATTTAGAATTATGTGACTTTATATCGGCACTTACATTTTAGGAGCGATAAACTAGAATTGTCGTTGAGCGAATGAGGTTTTAGTTTTAGAGACCACGCAACCCAGGTTAATCTGTATGCAGAAATTCGTTTTAATTAAAACTACACCCATAACATAAAAACTGCAACTATTTATGTTCTCAAAAGGAACATTTAAACGTTCACAAGCCATCTCATAGTGGAGAAAAACCTTTTGTATGTTCCGATTGCAATTATATATGTGCTAGAAAGGAGACTTTAATAACCCACAAGTTTACTCATGGTGGAGAAAAACCTTTTTCTTGTTCTGACTGCAACTGTTCATGTTCTCGAAGTGACAATTTAAAATCCACATGCTGACATACTGAGGAGAAAAACATTTAAAAATCCTTGCGTTATGCGAAATGCCGCTTGTTGCTCGTTAAGGGACCTTTTTTTACAATCTGTTTTCCTCGTTATGCGAATTACTCACTACGGGAGGTGCTCGTTATGGAGGTTTTACTATATTTTTTTGTCAATAATTATTTCATTTTTATTATGTGTGTTCGATTTTTTTAAGTAATTTTGATTTTTAAGCAGGGTACCAAATGGTACCGGGGGCTGGGGACCACTGGTATAGGGTTTGGCTTGGCGCTGTAGCACATAAACTCAATTAAAAGAGTGGAGACGCAGTTTCGCGACACCGAGTATAATATCATCTTATCAATATTTATGTTTCGCCGTAAAAAAAGAAATAATTATTTCTGATAGTTTTGTATTAGTAGCTCAATTTGGGAGGCGGAAATGGGTACCGCCGCCCCGGGAACCTTTATTGGATAACAAACACCTACGCCATTGGTCACCACAAGTGGTTCGCTACGTTTGGTGATTTAAGCCGGGGTGCCCGGGTTCACGGGGTGAGGTTTGTCTAGATCTTTGAGTTGGTTAACCAGGACACACTGAACGACTGAACCCCAGATTATTATTACCCACCCTTTAACCATTTTCCTTCCCAGAACTTTCCTCTCCTTCCTTTCCTTAAAAAAACCATCCACACAACATCCCCAAAGATGACATAGGTCCTAAAGGAAATTACTTTCCCCAGGGCCTCCTATGAGGAATTCATGTAATTTTTTATTTTAGTTCATATTTTTGTTACAGTTATTACTTTTGAAACAGAAATCAACATTTAAATAGAAAAACGCATGTCGAAACAGTAATCATGGCCCATAAGTAGGGTTGCCAATATAAATGTTTTAAAATATCCAAAATCCCCACTAGTTCTATGTTATAATTCTACCTCGAAAATGAAACAAAATTTATTGAAATTAGCATTTATTTTTTATAAATAAGTCAATTTCCGATCGTATCTTTTGTAGGTATACATTTTTTTGAAAATCATCGGCCACAGATTTTATGCCATCAGACATTAGTCCACGACGAGTCAAGTAAGGTGGCGGGAAGCAGAACGCTCTTTTCAGTTTTGCGTTTTGCCTAGTAAAGCTGTGTTCTTGCCATAACTCGTGCCAGCTGTCATAGTCCAGGTTTGCATTTACATACCGTGCTAGTCTTATTTACGTCATGATTATATCGCCGAAGTTTAAACCAGTAGGTGTGTAGAGTCAAATACCCATAATATTAATCGTATTTCTAACTCCAGTAAAATATTGGCAGTATCAACAACGCTAACCGCTAGAGGCGCTAGTGTAGTATATTGACGTTGGCATTCCTTTTAATGGCGGCAAATTGAGATTGACGCAGAATTGAGAATCTATTTTCTCAGTAATATACAAGCAGCCATGTGGCAGCTTCGCGAGACTATCGATAAATTGTCTAAATTATATATTTATGTAAAGTGTGTTTTTGTTGAAAATATTAAAAAAACCACAGTTTATAAATGGCCTTGCCGGATCAACCGTCACTATAAAAAACGAGTGTGCTCTAGACCACACTAACTTATATCTCCCTCTCAACTTCCGTTCGCCTCGGCCGACCGTTTGCCTCGGCTGACCGTTCGCCTCGCCCGATCACACTTTCCATAACGCTCTCGTCACGCATTCACTAGCTTACTCCCCAATCACTAGCTTACTCTCCTCATAAACGAGCCTAGACAATGTTAAATCATAATTTAAAACAAAGTTACAAAAACTGCGTTTCGTTCAAAATTTCTTCGGATTGGAGAAAAATTAGAATTTACATAATATTGAAACTAAAATTATTTTTCTACTATTTAAAATGAACAATTTTTTAAGATTTTTTCCCAAGTCAAGCGTGGGTAAAGGCCCGACCGTTCGCCTCGCCCGATCACACTTTTCGTAACGCTCTCGTCACGCATTCACCAGCTTACTCTCCAAGTCAAGAGTGCGTAGAGAAGTTTTACTTCAATTAAAAATTAAAACAATTGTAGAACTTAATGATAACATTTTTAATTTTTTTTAAATTAATTAAAATAATGGAATTCAACGAACGAACACAAAAACAATTAATAATATAAGTAGTAACTTCTAGGAAATATTACAAAATAATTCATAAATGTCATGTTTCATATTAAATGGTTCGCGCCTTTCATCGTTAAGATATTAGAGAGATGCTATTTCTCCACCATCGTCGAATAATATTACTGTTTTATTTATACGACTTTAAAAACACTATTTGTTAAATTTTGCGGTGAAATCGTCCGACACGTGGCGAACCTACCATCCTTGCACAGCATGTGGTTTGTAAATTTTGTTCAGATTAGCACGTAACTTTGTAATGTCTAAACGTGTAAATATTCTCAAAGCGTTCCCTTTCCTTCCTAATGTAATGACAAGTGAACTTGTTTCTTCCAGGTCTTGATGTTCTCACTGTGATCACCGGCCATGAACGGAAAACTGTATTCAGATGTGAACGGGACTACGAACGCCTCATCCCAGGAATCTGCCTACAAGTTGGCAGGAGCCGCAACTATCGAAGCCATGGCAGTCAACAAGCACTCAGATAGCAGTAACCAGGACGTCGATAGCAACTTGGAGGAAGATAGTGGAGAGGATGAGAGCGGTCCGGGGGAAAGGATAGATGGCCAGCCCGACAGCAGCAACCAGCCCGCACCCAACATTCAGGAGCAGATTGGAAGCAATTCGGAATGTGCTGACTCTTCAGACAAACAAAGTGTTAAACGTAATGCAAAAGGTGTTATATGTGTGAACGAAGATAGTGTAGACTTAGTTGTTAATGCAACTACTATCAGATCTCGAGAAAATAACAACGAGACTGGTGGCAATAATCCATCAAGTGTGGTTCAAGATTCTAATAAACAAAATGTTGGCTCAGAATCTAGTTGCAAACTCTCATCAGGCAGTGTTAATGCTGAGGCAAGTGACACTGCCCTTATTGTAGTTGACAGTGCGGATAATTTTAATAACAATAGTTTACACAATGCCGTCGGGGTTCAACTCTCAGCCTGCAAGAGGAGACTTGGTGACCCGGAGGGCAGCGACCTTCCTGTAAAGAGATGTAAGGTTTTGGCGGACCCACAGAACAATGAGGTGCTCGAAGGGATTGTTCATACTATGAATAACGATATGAAGATAGATAGTTGTGACAGTATGAGCGACAATGGACCTGTCGCGGCCGGCATTCAAGGAGTGACCTCGCAGAACAACTGCACCAACAGTGAATCTGAATCTGAAGGCAGCATTAATGGAGGTGGAGATTCCAGCAGCGAGGAGTCGCAGCATGTCCATGAGATTCAGTCTGATTCCGAGGATGATCATATTCAGAGGGTTTCCAAGCCGGGAAAAGCGGTATGCTATGTTTACTTTTAATTTTAATTTTTTAATTTTTATTATTTATGCATTAAACCGCTTACTCGTTAATACGGAAAACTTTTTATCCAAACAGTTATATTTAGCTTTATTATTTCGAAAAGTGAGTATTTATGTCGGGGGAGACCAAAAACATGCAAAAATATGCATTTAACATTTTAATTTTGTTAAAATTAATTCACTCGCACGGTAACGCCATGTTCATTCATCGTTTTTATTTTAACATTTCATCAATGCTGCCAATCATAGAAAAATATTTTTGCGTAAAACAAAGTGAATGCATCATTGACAAGTATTTGTAACAGTAGAACATGGAAAGAAATGTATTAAAATAATTACACAAACCCGCTAGACAAACCCTGCGTAGCCAAACAAACCATTCAAAACCTGGGATGTTTTTTAAAAGTATGATGAAAAGCGAGTTTATTTTAGAGAATTTATTTTACAAGATTGGTACTTCCGACAAATGTCATATTTGATTGTCTATTAGCTAAAAAAGGAACATTCCGTATTATCCGTGCATCAAACTTCGACAACACGAACGTTCCGTATTATCCGTGAGGTGGACTAACTGCATATTTACCTTTTTTTTTCTTAAAAAGAAAGACAAACATTCCCGGGTTACGAATAACCCAACAATGTTTGAAAATCTCCTGCTACCGCCACAGAAAACCAAAAATGTTGCTTGTGTTGTGATGGAGGACTTGGCCAGCCGAGGAATCTAACACACGACGCTCGGGTGGGACCCAAGCGCTATACTCAACCACTGACCGGTCTAAAGTTTACAGGTAGTCATGGACTTGGAAATGAATGGAATGGACATGGAAAATTATTCAGGTAGTCATGGACTTACGATCCACGGGACTTCTTTTGCGCATAAACAGATATTAAACGGTCATTTGTTTACGAAAAGTGGCAACTAACCTTTTGCATGTCCCTACTGCAGCTATTCGAGTTCACAAAAATGACTTTAAAAAGTCATACGATAACTCACAGTGAAGACAAACCTTATTCTTGTTCAGTCTGCAACTCTTCTTTTAAACATAAACAACATTTAAACTGTCATATGTTAACTTACAATGCAAACAAACCTTTTTAATGTTCGGACTGCAACTCTCATATATGCTTATTCACAATGGGAAAAAACAGTTAAATGTTCAATCTGTAACTTTTCTTTTAGTCAAAAACGACATTTAAAAGTCATATGCTAGCTCCAGTGGAGACAAACTCCTTGCTGCTTTACGTGTTCTCAAATAGCAGGGGTGGGGAACCCCAACCTTCCAACTTTCCTCTCCCCTATCTCCTCTCCTTCCTCAAATTATTCACTTGCTTCACAACACTTCCCCGGGGAGTAGTCCCACTGGCTTCGGTGGAGCAGCTCAAAACTTTGTGTGATATCACAAAAAATTATAAATATATAATGAATCGATTTGTACTGTATTTACTACTTCAAAAATGTTTTGTGTTTTTTGATCAAAAAAATTCCATCATGGCCTGAGATATCTTTGGGAATGCGTGTGGAGAGTCTTTTCATTAGGAAAAGGACGGAGAGGAAGTTCTGGGGAGGAAAAGGGTATAAAGGGTGGTAGGAATCTGAGGGTCATTATGTCCAGGAGTGACGGACTTATGAATCCGCCCCCCCCACTACGGTGCATGATTTATTACAATGTATATTATATATATATTATTACGTTTTTTTTGTTTGAAAGCTACGTGATCGAGATGGTTCTTAGCTACAGTTCATGAAAATCTGTTGAGGCGTTTCAAGGTCATAAGCTCTCTTTGGTGTCGGAAGTTACTTAAAATTTTGAAAATTTTACTTATTGTTGTTGTTTATTTATCAAAGTAGAATTGTTAGAATACAGTTCAGAATCCTCGTTATACTATTGACTCCCATTTTTAGCAAGTACCAATTTTTTATTTTTTCAATTTTTGTCTGACAAAATTTGTCGATGAAAAAAAATTAAAATGCTTGACCAAACGTCATGTTCACAAATGAGTCTGCAACTACAAATAATGTTCAACTGCACTCATTCCGCGATAATGGTTTCCCCTGAATTGCGTCAACAGACGAGTTTTTTACTCGAATTTTATGTTGCGCATTCAGAACAAGAGACTGGTTTTAACTGAAGTGTGATTCTACATAAAAAAATGGTTACACGAGGAACAAGCATATGGTTTTTCTCGGAAATTTGCAACACACGGTGCATAACTCGAATTTTAAACTACAGTCGGAACATGTGAATGGTTTACTTCGAAATGAAATTGTGTCCTTACATTCTGAATACTAATCTGCTTTTGACTTAAGAGTGAATTTGTGTGCGAGTCATCAGATTTATCCAGCTTTAATTAGGATTACACCAAAACCCCAAAATGGTTGTCGTCCAATTTTTACAGTAGTCTGCAAGTAGAATTTTATAACTGAATTTAAAACACGAAAATGGTTTCCTTCGAAATGCATCAGCAGATAAATCTGCAAATAGAATTTTACCATGCATTCTGAACATAAGACTGGTTTTAACAAGAACAAATCTGATATACTTTTAAATAACAAAATATGTTTTTAGACAATGTTTTGATTAAGTAATATTTATTTTTATTTATATCCAATTGTAAACCGTACGAAATCATTGTTTATTACAATAAATAAAAATACTTACGTGTTTCAGAAATCTGATGATCTGGATTCTGCTGAGGATTCTTCTACTGAAGAAGATGAGTCCACTGATGGATCTGATGGAGAAATGCAAAATGATGAGCATGTCAGCATCAATTCTGACACTGAGCCAGAAGCTATAGGTGATGACTCTTCTAAAGAAAGCAACTCCAGGGAAGCCGGGGAAGTTGTGTTGGTGGATGATACATCCAATCATGGATACGACAGAATAAATCAAAGGAACAAGATGAAGTTAGATGAGGATATCCACGAGGTGAGTGACAGTGATGATATACCTGATGGTATCCCAGCAAAGGCCAGGGCGGTCATTGACATCTATCCCAGAATGAGTCATAAATTAATGGATGTCACAAGGAAGCTCATGGTTCACGACCAGGAGATGGCTGGAATGAAGTACAATTCACAAAATGCTGTTATTTTTAATGACACCAAGGATCTTATGGGTCTGTTCAAGAGTAACGCCTCTGATAGAGAAGCTGGAGAGATGAAGGGACCCACAAAAGTCATTTTTGACACAAACTCATCAGTGGCAGGCAAGAGTGCAAGGATCAAAGGGACAAACCCTGTTCTGCCAATCAACACCAGCATAACCTCGTCATATCAGAGCATTACAGCCCGCGGTACCAAGAGCAGCACCATAACCGTCAGTACTAGCACTAATGGTACCCCTATCCTATCTTCACTCACTGATGACATGTTTGTGGTGGAAGCGCCCTCCTTTATCGTTCCATATGTATACGAGAAGCCCTCTGTGAAGCCGCTCAGGGAGTTTGTTGACATAATGGGGAAGGAGCTTGATGATAAGCGACTGAAAGAGGAGAAAGAAAAATTAGAAAAGGAAAAACTTAAAATTGAAGTAAAAACAGATAAAACTGATGAAGTATCTACACCCAAACCTCTAGGAACAGAAGCAGTCGTCCAAGAATCGCTAAAAGAGAAGAAATCTGATAAAAAAGGTAAAATCTTTTAACTTTTTTTTTTTTACATTAATTCCACAAAGGAGGGCCTGAAGAAAATAGTTTGCTTCAGGGCCTACGTCATCTTTGAAGATGCTGTATGGAGGATGTTTTTAGGAAAGGAAGAAGAGAAAGTTCTGGGAAGGAAACCCCTTTCCTTCCCAGAACTTCCTACCATGGGTAGGAATCTGGGGGTCAGTGTCCAGGAGTAACGGACGTATGAATAAACCTCTCTACTTCGGTGGAAGACAATGTTCCGAGAGAGCACGGCTGGAGAAGGAGTGAACATGGGTCTTGAAGAAATAAAAGTTGTAGGAGGAAAGAACGTGAAGGCCGGCATCATCATTCCACATCGACCTGTTGAACTCAAGAACATGTCGCAGAAGTGACCCGTTCTCATGTGACAAATGTCAACGGTGTGCATGTGTTGGGCGCTCGTTTGGCGTGTTTCCCGACTATGCACCGATGCCAAAGGGATCGCTGACGCTAGTTCCTCGGTGCATCTACCATTGTAATAGTCAGAATAAACACAGCATACCTGACGCCTGTGCTCTAAAGATTGCAATTCGCTTGTTAACTATCATAAAGCAAAGTAATTTTTGCATTTGTATCAACAGTTTTAAGGGCATTTCACCAAACTTAAACATGTTTTATATTTTTTTTATAATTTCCATTTTATTATCGTTTTACATTTTATTTTTAAGTTTTCACCACTGCCAGATTACTGGAAATCAGGATTTTTTCAGTGCCTGTGAATGAAATGTACTTCTCGTTGCCCAGAATACTAATGGAGAATAATGTGAATTCTTCAGTGGAAATCTTAATTTTATCTTGATGCTTCTGTCCACATACTGCATGGCAGGCCGGATCGAGAGAGACTGGTTAAGGGAAGCCTTTTGACTTCTCCAGCTGCGAGTTTCCGAACACCCTGTATTATCACGCATTGAAGTTCGGCCTCGTTATCCTGAAATCATTTAAAAGAATTTTCATTGTTTTTTTTTCATATTCACAAATTTTTATTAAATATTTTATTAGTATTAGCTTATTCTTCAATGATATATTACACGGAGTGAGGTAAGTATAGGTCTTGGCAGCGGATGCGATTGCCTACTTACTGCCTGGCAACCAGATCGGGAGAGACTGGTTGAGGGAGACCCTTTGAACTCTCCAGCCGGACTCTCGACCCATCGCATGGATTCATACGTTTGTCACTCCTGCACACATTGATACCCAGATTCCTATCCATCCCTAATACATTTTTCCTTCCCAGAATTTCCTTTCCCTGAAAATACCCTTCACACAGCATCCCCAAAGATGACATGGGCCCTGAGGGAAATCATTTTCTGAGCCTTCTGTGTGGACCTAATATAAAAAAGAACATTGATTCATATTCTTCGATGGCGCTACAGCCCATATCGAGCTTTGGCCTCCTGCAACAGTCGCCTCCAACTCCTCCTGTCCTCAGCGGCTGACTTCCAATTTGGTACCCGGAGAAGCTGTGCTGCATCCCCTCTTACTTCGTCTTCCCACCTCAGTCTGGGTCTTCCCACTTTTCTCTTTTCACCTGGGTGTCCAGTCAAAATTCTTTTTGGGACGCGTGTATCTGGCATTCTCTGTACATGCCCAGCCATCTCAGCCTGAGGAGTATCATATGTGTTGAGATGCTAGGTGCCTTATATATATATATCATACAATTCTGTATTGTGCCGGATGCGCCACTGTTCACCCTCTTTCACGGGTCCACATATACTTCTCAGCACTTTTCTTTCAAAAGTATCCAGCATTTGAGCCATCTTCACCGTCAGTGTCAGCGCCTCACATCAATATGCCAATACAGTTCTAACAATGGTCTTATATATATATGGTTGTTTTGGTTTTTTCTGTGGGCATTACGTGACTTAAACACTGGCAGCAAAGAGAAGTATGTTTTGTTGGCTGCTGTGATTCTCCTTCTGATTTCAGCTGGATCCTCATTGTTCTCTGTCAGACTGGAGCCCAGGTATGATTCATATTACCTTCAACATTTATTTTAACAAGAATTATTCGATTAAAAATTGAATATTCATTTAGACTTTTAGAAAAGGTCACTAGGTGTCCCATCTAAAAATCAGATATGTTTATCAAGGTTAAAGATAAGAGTAGATGTGCTATCTGCAGTTTTTACTGGGTGGGACTGTGCTTCCTGGTGTCGCCGATATTTTTAACCGATACTACTGCACACCTTAAAAAAATCAACTAAATGAACAAATTCTTTCCATGTTCAAACTATATTGTTAACCAATACTACTACTGCACACCTTAAAAAAATCAACTTAATTCCGTATTCAAAATAGGACCATTTTTTTTTTTTTTTTTTTTTTTTAATGCCGGCAACCCGGGCGTTTATTGTAATAATAATATCTTATACAAACAAGTTAGTAGCCCGCCTCACTAGATTAAGTCCGTTCCGAGGTGGAGTTTATGTATATATATATATATATACATAAACTTACACACACATACATTTACATATATGTACATACACACACACATATAAGTACATACACGCATATGCGCACATACATACACACAGGTATTCGCATACGTGTACATAATCGAACACATAGATACATATTAAAACATAAATACATATAATCAAATAAGAATTATTGAGAGTAGAAATACAGTTATCAAGGAATTAACATATTTCCATAAAACCAAAAATTAGCTAGCGTCTAAATCTAGAACTATAAGATTTCAACAAAATAATATACATATGAGGTAATAATAATATATAAGCATTAGACCGTAGTCCGCTGACAGTCGGGCGGACATCATAGCATATCTCTTATATTTAAATATCTTTGATCTAGGTATTAAACCAATTATTTAGGACTTTGGAATCATTATCATCTTTGGAAGGTAGCAGCCAAAAATATGGGAAACATTAGTCTAATATCATGTTGTTAATTTTGAATTTGAAATATGAGTTGGTTTGTCCCGGTAAGACAAGAAATCCTGGGTCGAGTCTCAGTTGTGACCATATCTTTTTATGTTTTTGTTATTTGTTTTTGGGGTGTTATGGCGTATTGCGCTACCTCCTTCTTTAGCCAACGTTACGGACAACGTTGCAGTGTCCATCATCAGGACAGATCCGGCAGATGGACACTGCAACGCTGTCCAAAATGTTGGCTAAAGAAGGAGGTAACGCAACACGGCGTAACACCCCAAAAACAAATAATAAAAATACATTTTGCCGTGAAAATCATCATTATCTTTTTATGTTTCTATTTGTGTTCTTTTTCACATTTTTGTTTAGATTTTTAACTCTTCATTCGAAAATTTTTAACGTGCCTACTACTACCATTTGTTTTTTTTACTTTTCAGCTAAAAAACGGGATGATGATGGCGATGTCTCCTGGAATGGAACCTTGTCATCGGAGTCAGACGATGACTTGATCAGTGAAGACAACATACCCAAAACTATTGCCATCAAAGAAAAAGAAGAAGACTTCGATGGAATTATAGATCTCATAAGTGAAATTAAGAACACGAAATCAGATAACTATTTTGATAATTTTCTAGGAAAGTTTTTTATAAATATTGGTGTTAATTTAGTACAAGAATATGTACAAGTAGATTTGCTGAAGCAGCAGAAACACAAGTTGTATAAAGAGAAAAGGTCGGGTAGTAGGAATATCATGGGAACTGAATTAGCCATCAAGTCCCTGACCAAGAATCTGGAGGTCAGTCAAGACAACAACGCTCCTTACAAATTCCAGCAGAAGAAATGTGAGTTCTGCAGCTTCAAAAGTGAGTCAACCCTCGTCATGGCGCACCACATGGAGACTCCACACATGAAGAATAATATTTATAAGTGTAACTTCTGTACTTTTGAGATTCGCAGTCCACATGATATTCTGTACCACGTGGAGGCAGAACACAAAATGCGTGGCCGTTTAGAGCGTGCACCCGCCTACCACCAGTGTTCCAACTGTCCCTTCGAGGACAACGGCAAAAGCAAGCTAGCGCGTCATTTACTGGCTTGTGTTAAGAAGTACAAACCTGCTTATAACCTGGGTCCGCCTGTTGAGTGGGATCCACCAGCAAAGCTGATGATCCGTGCGCACCACAACACGATAAACATGTACCAGGCGGTGCCAACGCCCGCCGTGAAATTGGCAGCTATGTATCGAGGGCGCGGACAGCCCACAGCGCCGTTGCCCACTGTTCTCAACTCTTTCAACTCTGGTTTTCCGCTGATACGCGGTGGGTTGGTCTATCAGCCCAATCAGGCAAACTTGCTGCCCACTAATTACCAGTTGTTGCCGGTAACCATTTTTATTTTTTTGTACAATAAGTTATATTTGATAATGTGGACTCATCGTCTTACACCACGTTGGATGGATTCATTCCGTCACTCCTAGAAACACTGATTTCTAGATTCATACCCATCCCTCATACCTTTTTCCTTTCCAGAACTTCTTCTCCTTTCTTTTCCTTAAAAAAAACCTCCACACAGCATTCCCAAAGACGACATAAACCCTAAGACAGTGTTTCTTAACCGTTTTGAAAAAATTGCCTCCTTTACCGCAGTACGGTAGCCCAGAACAGTACAGAACTCTCTCTATAAAGGTGCGATCTGATTGATGAAATAGTAAGTCCAGTAGCGAGTACACTCGCTACTTGACTCGCCGAAAACCGTTTGTATTACTTTCAAGTAGAGTACATTTGTGCCCGCCGCCCCCTGCAAGATGACAGCGGATGATGGGTTGCTACAAAGCAAAGTAAATACACCAATTAAGCTTATTTTCATGCTTATTCTAAAGTTTATTTTAGAAGAGGCGGAAGAATAAATTAGTAAGATGAAAACAAATAAACTATGGACCCGAAAAGAGATTAAAAGCACCATAAATAAATTAATTTAGGGTTGCATCTTTGCTCTTGTTGAAATGGATTGAATCTACTAAAAAGCTGACTCTACCACTCTACTAAAATTACGGTGTTCGGACGCGTTTATTTACTACTATACTCTCCACTCGACTAAAATACTTGATCAATCAGAAGGGGGCTAAGGTGATATTTTGAATCTTTTTAAATGTGCCTTTATTTTATATGAAACACAATGACATTGAGTATTATGCCGCAGTTTAAATTTTTGTGCGTGAAAGTGTAATTTATTTAACAGAACTAAAATTATAGCACCTAAAGAAAGTTTTTAAGTAAAAAAGTATCAGCGAGCATAGCTCGTTATGGAGCTTATTTTCTACATTGATACAATGCCCACTCGCAGCAATTTCTGCAGTGCTCCCTAAATGCTAAAAATTTAAAAACGCCTTCCAGACCTCCAAAACACCCACAAAGGGAAGCTGGCGCCCCAGATAAGAATTACTGTCCTAAGGCAAATAATTTTTCTTTTTTCTTAATCTATTTATTGTTTGAAACATTTACAGGGTGTTAAAAATTATTACAGTAATAAAATTGAGTTGGGATGTAAATAGATATTACACTCCAATTAGAAATTTTCACAGTATTCATAATCAATATTTAGTTGCTACTAGACGAAATTAACAGAAATAATGATGGATGTTACTAACAGAAATAACGATAATTAAAATGAATTATAAAACATAGTAATGTCAAATATAAAAAATAATCTGCAGAGAAAGAGAAGAAAGAAAGAAAGAAAGAAAGAAAGAAAAGAGACGATAATAATAATAGACATGATTATATCAATTTTTATTTTGCAGGGGAGTGGAAAAACCAGTATCAAGGCTAACCCGCTTGGCACCGTACAAGGCGGCACTAAGACTCTGCAACACCGGCCAACCATCAGTATCACCCCGGTGCCCCGCGCTCCAATGCACACCCCATCCTTGCTGGCCCAGCCCCCCAAGCCCACATTCGTCATCTGCGAGATCTGCGACGGCTACATAAAGGACCTGGACCAGCTGCGCAACCACATGCAGTGGATACACAAAATGAAAATCCACCCCAAGATGATACACGGCCGGCCTCCGCTCAACTGCCAGAAGTGCCAGTTTCGGTTCTTCACGGACCAGGGGCTAGAGCGCCACCTGCTGGGCTCGCATGGGCTGGTCACCAGCTCCATGCAAGAATTGGCCAACTGCGGCAAAGACGCTGGCCGCTGCCCCACCTGCGGACGTGTCTACCAGTGGAAGCTGCTGAACCACGTGGCTCGCGAACACAACGTCACCTTGAAACCAGCCCATCTCTCCTACAAGTGTACAGTGTGCGCGGCCACCTTTGGCATGTACAAGCAATTTGAGAATCATGTGTATTCGGCACACAGCATGGCTACCAAGAGCGCTTCTTCGGCCCCTCTAATATAGTGTCCTTACAAAAGGTAGTCCTAAATGCTCTGCAGGTTCAACCAAACATTATTATTATTTTTATTGAATACTTTAAAAAAAAACTGTTACATATCGTGGAGTAATTGAGCCCTTGCCCGGAAGAATATTGAAAAAAAAAAAGAAAAATTGAAAAAACGAAACCACTTATGTTTCATAACATTTTATATTTAAAATACATAAAACACACAATTTTTAAGAGTTTTAAATGAAAAGTCGTCTAGAAAGTCTATTCAATAATGTTGTATATAAAAATTTCAAACAAGGTTTTTTCTTACTCTTTGTACCTCACAGAAACCAACATGCTCTTATAACATAAATGCACACATGTCATTGATGTATTTGAGCTTAAAAAGCAAAAAAACGATATGAATAAATTAAACCATTTTTGTTTTAGATATGGTCTTAAGATCAACATACAACATTATTCCACAAAACTGTTTCAAAGGCTAAAAAACAGGCTTAATAATATTTTTTTTCCTGCATTCTTTAGCTTCTTGGCTTTGAAGCCTTTCTAGTTGAATCCATAAGACGTTTGTTTTCTCCATTTGTTCCCATAAATTAAACCTTGCGCTGTGATTTTGATAAATGGCATTATACAATATTCTTCCAACAACTAAACTTTGAAAGGCTGCACAGGCCTAAAAAAGATTTGTATTACCATAATTCCTACCTTAATTCCATAAATATCACAACATTGATAGTTTTGTTGGATACAACATTATTCCTTGCAAGAGCTCAATTGCTACAACTAAGTGACTCTGAAATTAGATTTGTTGAGAAATTGAATTAAAAGATGCTGTTAATTCGGTTGTTATATATTTACACTGAAATGTATGATAAAAGCATGTACGAGGGCTTTCCGTAAAATAAGGTCACCAAGGTGCTGCGGTCGCGAGGAATGATTTGACGCGTAATTCTGCAACACTGGTGAGTAGCCTGGTTTCCCCTTGCCAAATCCCCACCACGTTGCACCCTCTGTGGTGCTTAGTCAATCTGAATGATGCCACTGGGATTGTTCCTTTGTCTTTGGGTTCGTGTAGTGTATCCGGGTCTTGTACCCAGTCACAATTGAGTCCAAGAATTTTCGCCATCGATGTCGGAGCACTCAAGGAATTCGCGGGCTGCTTCAACCCATTGTTGTTTGTGATCTTCGGTGGGTATTTCGGGACCCAACTTGGGCAGACTTTGTGGTCTCCCAAATTTTTTGTCAAAATCTTGTCAACAGTGGTCTTACTGACATCAGGGATCATATCACATAGCTCCCGAACCGTCACCCGTCAATTTGCAATCATTTTTTTTTCCATTTTGGCAATTTTTTCATCTGAAAAAATTGCCTAAGTGTGCACCATTTGCACACGTTTTCGCACTTGTACACTGTTTTCCATATACTTCAAGTCTTTGCACAAAAAAACTAATTATAGAGCGAAATTCACACCTGGCGGGTGTGGCGAGCGGAAGCCTCATCGCGAACGGCTGCCACACCGAGACTAAGTGTCGCAGAGAGTGCAGAGTTGTAGGGATTTGGCGTAGGAAAACCAGGCTACACGCCAGTTTTCCCGGATCTCGCGCTGAATTGTTCCTCGCGACCGCAGCACCTTGGAGACCTTTTTTTACGGACAGCCCTCATATTTGTGTGTTGGGAACAGTAATACTTATATTTTGGGAATAAGAAAATAGCTAATGATTTTTGCAGTGAAAACTTCTTTACCACCATTATGATTTGAAAAATGAAAAATAGCGATAAGTACTAAAAACAGACATACATCTATAGGATTTAGCCTGCGAGAGAATGAGACCGGTCTCCTCTTTGTTCAGCGTTTTGTAGCCTCCCCACTCTTGTTTACTTTGGTTTTCTGAAGGTTTCACTTCTACCGCGTGTGAATTGCATACTCTGATTTTTTTAATGTATTTACTAGCTTTTACCTGGCAAGCGTTGCAATGCCATTCAAAGAAATAAATTGATTCTCCCTGGTGTCCTTTCCCGTGCATCCCCATTCATCTCTTGAGTCCCGTTCCCCTCCCGCATTTCCCTTCCACCTTCTCCGCCTTCTCACTCCCTCGTCACCCCTCTCGCGAACCCCACCTCCCCCATTCCCCTCCCTTCCTGCCTTTCCTCCCTGCCGCTAAAATATTTGAAATTCACACATTTTTATTTATACAAATTTCATAACGTCAGTGCTTACCATTATATATAGCCTATAACCTTCGCGGGTATACGCACAACATATCACCCGAGTTTCATCGCAATCGGGTGAATGGTATGGCAGCACATAAAATACGACCAAATAAATTCTTCTTCTTGGTGTGCCCTATCAGGTCTCCCCGACGTCGGCGATCACTCTGGAAATTGTCTCTCTGTCTTGCGCTGCCCGGAATAGCTCCTCCACACTTCTAATGCCGGTCCACTTCCGTACATTTTGCAGCCAAGATATTTATCTCCTACCAGGCCCTCGGTGACCCTCTACTTGCCTTTCAATACCAATTGAGCAAGTGACTTTCACCAATGTAAGCAGCTCTCTATCTGCTCCAGTCCGCCTGAGAATTTCATTTCATTTCATCGCCTGTGATCATGTCGGTCCATAAGACTCCAAAAGCCTTTAACTTGTACATGGTATTTACCTTCAAGGTCCATGTCTCACATCCACACAGCAAGACTGACCACACATAACATTTTAGCATTCTCTGCCTTCGTTTTAAATTGATATTGTCATTGCATAAGAGGAATTTCATTTTACTGAATGCAGTTCTTGCTGCTTCAATTCTGCACCTAACCTCTAGATCTGGGTCAAGAGTCTCCGTGAGAATACTGCCGAGGTATCTAAATCTTTCCACCTTTTCGACATTGCAACCATTTAACTGTATCGCTGATCCAGACTGATCTAGTCGTCCAAATGTCATCCATTTAGTTTTATTGAAGTTGATTGTTAGGCCCAGTTGCTCACCAGCATTAACAAGATTTAATAGGTCTTGGAGGTCATCGATACGGTCAGCTAGTAATACAGTATCATCTGCGTATCTTATGTTATTAATGACAACTTGATGCCGATCTTGGTGTTACTTAGGGCTCTTTTAAAGACATAGATGGAATAGAGATTAAACAATAGTGGCGTCAGGATACAGCCCTGTCGTACTCCACGCTGAATAGAAATTGCATTAGATCTCTCATTCCCAAACAAATATTGATTTTTTTATATTAGAGTTACAAAAATAGAATGACTTACCAAGTTGTTATACACAAAAATGCAAAGGAAAGCAACTTAAAGCAATTCCACTAATTTTAATGCTTCAACTAGTTAATTCTAGTTGCCTAATTGAAACATGAAAAAACACATGTCGTAACTAGAGTAAACTAATTTTAGAATTACAGGAGATCATATTCAAGTAACTTGGTGATTTCAATGCGTTACGACTTTTCTGTTTATGGTATTCATAGACGAGGAAAATCTTGTGTATAACTCAAAAACGCTGATTTCTAGTTGTAGCCAGTTTTACCGAAGCTCCCGATTTCGCGGGAGATCTCCCGATTTTTCACTTCATCTCCCGATCTACCGGAATGGCATCAAAATCTCCCGATTTTTCAAAGTTCCCAGCGATTTGTCGTTTCTCGTCAATTCTTTGTTTATGGTCCGCTCAAAAGGCAAATAATTGTCTGTGGTTAAAAAAATAAAAAAATAAAATTCCCCGAATTCGGGTATTGACCAGAATAGTTACAAAATACCGCAATCTATTTATATCTATTATTAGACTCATACAAACCCATCATCTATGAATTACAGGAATTTATAATTTATTACGTATTACGAAACGCCTCTTCGACTCGAAGGGCTTTCCAGTATTTTTTTTACGAACTTTATAATTATGACCAGTTCAGACTCTGATGCAGGCGAGGGTACGAGTAGGAATATTCCAAAAAAAGAAATATTCCCAATGTTATAGGAAAGAGTGGGAAATTTTGTCAGAGTATTCTGGTTGGCTTGCTCATAGGTTGTAGCAGTTACCCCACGATAATATCTTTTTTTGCTATATATATATATACCTCACTAGTATTATACCCGTTCGGAGGTCTACATATTACAATATTATTGTTTTACATTGTTCTTCTATGACTGTTTGATAAAGGAAATAAAGAGTTTATCTAATCTATATATATATATATAAAAATGAATCCCTGTTTCCTTTGGTTAAGCCATAACTTCAGAACGACTTCACCTATTCATGCATATTTTTTTAACAGTTTTCTAATACTTTGAAGAAGGTTCTTACGGAAAGAAAAATTAAGAAAATTGGATAATTTCAGAAAAATTAACGACTATTTTAACTTCGCACGTTTGACAGTTCACGTGTGAATTTAAAAGGCACCTGTTATTTTTGTAACTAAAGCATTGTCTATGGATTTTTTGAAGTATAGATATTTTAAATAGGTACCTATGTAAGGTACGAAATTAGATTGATTGTTCTTATAATATAAGAAAAATTATATTTGTAATTCATGAAAAATTAAAATTTGAAAAAAAAAATTGTAATTGGTGGCGCGCGAGCTGTTTGAAAACTGAATGTAATGAGACTGAATATATGGAACGCGGGAGGGGGATTGCAGGACGGGGGAGCGGGAGAGGGGTGAGGGTGGGCGGGGAAGGTGGAAGAGGAATGCGGGAGGGTAGGGGATGCGGGAGGGGAACGGGGATGCACGGGAAAGGACATGCAGGGAGAAACATTTTTTTTCTTTGAATATGGCATTGCAACGCATGCCGGGAACCAGCTAGTATAAAATGTGGTTTTTAGTGTGTTGTGTTTATGGTTTATGTATGTTATTCTTTATTTTCCAGTTTTATTTTCTAATTGGACCTATAAGTTAGATGTCATCTTTGGGGATGCTTTGTAGAGGGAAAGGAAGGACATGAATTTCTGGAAGTAAAAAGGTTTAGGGGGTGGGTACAAGGGCGGATCCAGGATTTTTTTCTGGGGGGGGGGGGCACAATGGGCGGACGCGCAAAAAAATCAACACTTACTGTTAGGGTTTTTTTTCTGGGCGAGCACAAGGGGCGGACGGGCAAAACAATCAACAATTACTGTTAGAAATAAACTTTATTTCTACCAGTTCAAGTATGAATATGAAGGTTTATGAAAGTGTCAAAACAATAGAAAAAAATAATATTTAATAAGAAGACAGTTTTCTGTACTGTGATGGAATGGAGTAAATCTGAGGACTCGCGTGCGGATTCACTTTTAGGTTAAAACCACTTTCATGTTCTGAATGATCTGTCAAAATTCCAGTAACGAATTAATCTGCTGACGCATTTCGAAGAAAAGCGTTCTAATATTTCGAGTGGAGTTAAAATTTTTGTTTCAAACCATTTTCAAAATTCTCAATTCATAGGAAAACCATACGCATATCATGCGAATAATACTAATTAAAGCTGGGGACTAGCCAGCAGATTTTAATTTAAAACCAGTTTTGTGATCAGAATGTAAAATTTCTGATGTGGATTCATCTGCTGACACATTTCGAAGGAAACATTATCTTAGTCGAAGTGAGTTATAAAAATTCTATTTGCAGACCATGTATGTGCTGCTTGAATCAAAGAAAATTCATTTTAATGTTCGAGTGTAGTTTTAATTCGCCGCATGCAGATTTAATATAAACCAGTTTTGTGTTCAGAATTTAACGATAAATTAAATAACAAATATTAAAGTATCGTTTATTTCAAAATTAATAGTTATAACCCGTCCTTTAGCAAAGCTCATTCCTCAGGGCAGAGGCGTAGCGTGGGTATCGACCGCCCGAGGCGGAAGGAAATATCGCTGCCCCCTTATTTGGGTACTTCAAGGCGGGGGGAGGGGGGTGTATGTGGAAATCCTATTTCTTTTGTTACAACCTATTTACAGCCAATTTTTTCAATAATCACATTTGACGAGTATTCTTCCAACGAAAATGATGTTTATAAATTCATCTACAAAGTTTGTAACTGCTGTCGGAAATCGAGAATGGTATCCATAAATCCATGTAAAAGAATTTCGCATCTCGAACTTTTACACCGTGTGTAGAACGCAAAACAGGTTTTAACTTACGATTGATTCTGCGTTAGAGTCCCCAAATAAGCGTTTACATACGGAACAATCAATAATTCTCAGAATTTTGCAGCATTTGGTATGCAACTCAAATGTAAAGCTTCACCCGGTACACGATGTATCTGCAACTCGTTATTCTATATCGTGGTATTCTGAACACAAAACCAGTTACAGTGAATTAAAACTACACTCAGAACATGAAAATGGTTTTTCTTTGATTCTGGCATTAAATAAGTAGTCTGAATTATAATGAATAGGAGAACGTTTTCCTTTAAAATGTCTCAGCAGATGAATCCAACTGGAATTTTACATTCTGAACACAAAACTGGTTTAAATTAAATCCGAATGCGGTGAATTAAAACTACACTAAGAACATGAAAATGGATTTTCTTCGATTCTGGCAGCACATACATAGTCCGCAAATAGAATATTAAAACTACACGTCGAAGAAGAGAATGTTTTCCTTCGAAATGTTTCACCAGATGTATCCACAACTGGAAATTTACATTCTCAACATAAAATTGGTTTAAATTAAGTCTGTTTGCTGTGATTTAAAAGTACACTCAGAACATGAAAATGGTTTTTCTTTGATTCTAGAAGCACATACAGAGTCTGCAACTAGAATTTTATAACTGCACTTAGAATAAAATAATGATCTTCTTCGAAATGTATCAGCAGACGAATACACAAATCAATTTCTCAGAATTTCGCAGCACATAGCACCTCAAATGTAAAGCTTCACTCGGTACACGATAAATCTGCAACTTGTTATTTAACTTATCGTTATATTCTGAACACAAAACTGATTTCAATTAAATCCGTATGGGGTGAATTAAAACTACACTCATTGTTTTTCTTTGATTCTGGCAGCACACGCGTAGTCTACAACAAAATTTTATCACTGCACTTCGAATAAGAGAAAGTTTTTCTTTGAAATGTGCCAGCGGATAAATCCACAACAGAAATTTTAAATTCTGAATACGTAACTGGTTTAAATTAAATCTGTATGTTGCGATTTAAAACTACACTCAGAAATTGAAAATGGGTTTTCTTTGATTTTGTCGGCTCATACATAGAGTCTGCAACTAGAATTTTATAACTGCACTTCGAATAAGACAATGTTTTCCTTTGAAATGTGTCAGCAGATAAATCTAGAACTGGGATTTTGCATTCTAAACACAAAACTGGTTTTAAATTGAGCGTGAATCTGATAGCAAGTCTCCAGCTTTAATTAGTATTACTCTCTTAATGTGCGTATGATTTACCTACAAATTATGAATTTTGAACAATGAATTGAAAATATTATTTTAACTCCACTCGAAATATTAGAACGATTTTCTTCGAAATGCGTCAGTAGATAAATCCGCTACTGGAATTTCGTCAGATCATTCGGAACATGAAACTGGTTTTAACTTAAGAGTTAATCTGCACGCGAGTCCTAAGCTTTCATTGATACACAGAATACGAAAATGGTTTTCATCCAATTTTTGTACTTTGAACACATGGATGGTTTTATGATCCATCGAAACATCGATCCATGAAATGAAATAGATAATTTTTTTACAAGATATTATTGTTGTTTAAATGTTGGGAGGTGGGTATGGGTACCGCCGCCCAGGGAACCATTTATTGGTTTACCAACACCTCTGCCAGAGGTCACCCCAAGTGGTTCGCTACGTTTGGTGACTAAGCAGAGATGCCCGGGTTCATGGCGAGGTCTGCCCACCAACTGCGGGACAGGCTGGATCGGAAGAGACTGATTGAGGAAGACCTGTAAACCTCTCCAACAGGACTCTCGGAACATTGCTTACCCGCAGTGGGAGGGATTGATTCATACGTCCGTCACTCCTGGACAGACTGAGCCCAGATTCCTACCCACTCCTCATACCCTTTTCCTTCCTACTACTTCCTCTCATTTCTTTCCCTAAAAGGACCCTCCACACAGCATCCCCAAAGATGACATTGACCCTGAGGGGAATTATTTTCGTCAGGGCCTCCTGTGTGGAGCTAACGTAAGTAAGCACCACGTTATCCGCCCGTGCCAACCTAAGCCACTACTTGGCTAGCATGGGTGGCACCCGGCACGGATAGCATAACGGGACGGGCGTAATGGTATAGGGAAGGACGGGTTCTAGCAGAATATTTACCACAACGGAGGGGGTAGAACTGGGTGGGGTGGGGCGAAACGGAATACCATAATGGCCACTGACCACAAGGAACAATAATGATAAACTGAATATTGTCCCGATTTTTTCCGATGAGGACCTCCCGCGCGCTGGCTCGCTTATTGACTCGCGGACCATCTCCTAGCCTCTACTGGTTGGGAAACCCTGATTTAAAGGTACCGTTAATTTAAGGTCATGTAGTTTTGTACGAAGTCCTCGTGTATTTTGATAATAGATTTTGATTTTATCAGGGCATTTGGTCCGGCATTTTCGGTTAGTTAGGCCATATCCAATGGTGGATTTTGGTTTTTTGAGATATTTACTATTGCTGGCTTATTATTGATAAATTTTATAGTTAGTCCGACTTCGCCTTCCAGGGTACGATTTGCCAGGGTTTGTCTAAGATTATTCGTTATACAAAATTACTGACTTATTAATGAACGGAGTTCAACTAACGAAGCTTTTAGAATTGAAAGAAGTCGTATACGCGATCTACAGACTTTAATAATTCAACTAAGACGCGAACAATTTATTATTTTTTATTTAGTAACTATATATTCATTATTTTTACATTTTTATATGAAACATGTTAGGTGTTATATAAAATTGAAAATATATTCATTTTTTGGATAAGGTTTTCCAGAAAATTCTATGACGATGTTTTAAGTATTTATACTAGTAAGTTCATTTTCCGCTAGTTCCTTCAGCCAACATTTAATGTCCTTAATGTAGCTATTTTTAGTTTTAATTTCTTTGATACTGAGTGGGAGTGTGTTATATAACTTTACTGCTAAAAATTCAGAACTTCTTTGTCCAAATGAAGAGTTACACTTAGGTATATTAAGTATGTCTGTTTGTTTGGCTATGGTTTTATGAGCATGTGAGGTGTCTACCTCTGAATCATTTTTATGGTGATGTGCTAGAATTTTTTTGGCATAGATTTTATTATTGTATGCTTGGAACATCAAATTGTTTAAAAATTTCTGTTGTTGACGTTCTTATAGGGACCTTTAGTATGGTTTTTATGATACAATTCTGAGTTACCTTAAGTTGTATTATGTGATTAGATGCTGCTGAGCCACATCCTATTACTCCATATTCCTGTCGAGAGTGGCATAAAGCATAATGTACTCTCTTTAAATCCTTCATTGACAATATCTTTCTTAATTTTTTGAAGAAGTAGATGAGTTTTGTTAGCTTTTTTGAGGTAAGATCTGTAGGTACTCGAGTGTAGGCTGGTGGTTGAATGTAGAAAAACGAGATTGCGTGATAAAATAAACCTTTAATGAGTTCCCACAATAATTATAATTCGTAAGCACACAAACACGGTCAGCGTAACAGTTTTACGATATTAAATAGTACACACTGTGCTACGTGGGTTTTTCGCCAAGTGGCAAAGCCAAGTATATATTTCGTAAAACAACTTTAGTGTTGTAGTGCTGATCAGGTACCCACAGATTTTATCCCGTAGGAAGCGCCAATTCTGGACAGGTTATGGATCCCGTCAAGAATACCTGTGGTTCCCAAATATGTTCAGGGGGTGGATCTTAAACCACGATATGTGTCGCTCTCCAAGGGATGGTGTGCCAGGTACATAATTTAAAAGGCAGAGTTGTGAGAACAAGCTTATAATTTTGAAAGCAAGTAGCAATCATGGTTTTAAATATGTCATTTCACTTACCCCCATGAACCGACCTCTTTTATTATGAATACTATCGCTAGCTAGCTAATATACTGTCCATCTAGTAGCTGCAAGGCCCAGGCGGCATTTCCCCATGCAGGATCTAGATAGCCCCTCACCGAAGCCGAGATCTGGAGACAGTTCCGCCGCCAAAGGGAAGTCGTCAAGCGGCCTTTCGCCGCGATCAAATTAGCAAGTCATTTCCCCATGCAGGATTTGGATAGCCCCTCATCGAAGCCGAGATCTGGAGACAGTTCCACCGCCAAAGGGAAGTCGTCAAGCGGCCTTTCGCCGCGATCAAATTAGCAAGTCATCCCACCGCCAAAGGAAAATCATTAGGGGGCCTTTCGCTAGAAGGATTAGCATGTAGGGAGGCCGCCCTAGGTCCAGACGAGAGTCAAGGTCGGCGTAAATTTACTATTCCGCCACAAAGATCTGCAAATAGCATCGCGGGCTAACGGTACCCCAATCATCCGTCAAAACGGGCTCTGACCCAAGTGTGATCGGACGTATTTCTCATGGATTAGATCTTTCCAGGTTCTGGCACGCCTGGCCGCCATACAAGTTTACGTTGCGGAATCTCAACTAATCCCACCAAAGGAATGCAAACTCTCGATCACACAATACGTTCACGTAATCACTTTTACCGCCCGGCATTTCTTAAGTAAAAAGGAATTATTTTCCCGTTCAAATACTAAATTCTCACAAAAACTCCATTGACTGTCGCGTAGTTAGATTCGGGGCCCAACTCTCCCAAATCTACCTACACAAGAAGTGACGTATTGCCGCGGAACTGCTCCAGAGGTCGCCCCAGGCCGTCGATAAAGTCAGAGCTGGCACTCTAATAATTAATAACAAGTTCCTACCTAATTACGATTTCGACGGGTAGAGTTGTTAGGATGCAGTACAAATAATAAAGATGTTAATAATTATATTTAAAGTAATACGGATTTGTACTGCATCATAACATTACCCCCCTCGCCACCAAATCTTTGCCCTCAAACATGTAATTCATTCAAAACAACCTGATCCTATGCTGTCTAGGTCGGTCCACGGGATTTCTAAAACAGTAAAACAAAATTATAAAATACAAGCAAGCTGTGAGCAGTAAAATTTGGAAACGTAAATGACAAAAAAAAATTAGATTAGTCAACAACTTATTTCGAATGGGTGTTTCGCAACTCCAGTCGCACTCCATCAAGCTTAAGGCCGGATGGCCAGGTCCACGAAACAACCATTCTTTATTATGATAGGCTTACGAATAATGATGTTGGGAAGCATAGAAAGAAGCGGTGTAACGCGAACGGAGTCCTCAAGCACTCGCCGAATGAAGTACAATGAGTGTTGAAAACCGAACTAAATCACGAACTGCCGTTAGCGTTACAACTGCAATAAAATAATATAACTTAAGAAAATAAGGACTTAACAGTAAACATAAGAAATAATTAAAATCTAACACCTTCTGAACCAACAACGACACTTAAATGCCTTAAGGCAACACTTTCCTTAAATAAGTTTTTAAAGAAGCCACATAGGCATCACTTTTTAGGATGGAAAACCAATCCTCACTTAACACTGCCTCTACTTCTCCATAGGAGAGAAGAAAAACACTTCGTTGATTACCTAACTATCCAATCTAACTAGGTCGTATGGGGGTGCATACCAGAGAAATAGAGTAGTTAATACAGAGTGTTAAATTGTCAACAACCATTGCATAAGAATGGTGCCAATGTAATAATGTATACATCCATCAAAATAGAAGGTGCAATCGGGTCAAGTGATATGCAACTATCATCAGTATAAGAACCGTTAATAGGTTTGACGCATTATTTTAAGGAAACTTTCTATGTTATAAAATAATTAATTATATAAATAAACTATAAAGAAGAGTAACAAAATGAATAGTGAAATTTGATCAATCTAAGGGTCAATCCAACCATAACCAAACTTACTTTTAACTAAATACAATGAAAATTTTTGCAATTTTAAATATTGTTTATATCAAGAACAACTAGTGTGTTCACCAAAATGACTATCAAGAGGTCAATAAGTAAGCAACAAATACAAATTTACATTATTTTGAAAAGAGAAAAAAAAAAGCTCAGAACACAAGGAAAGGTTTCGCAACATCTACATATGCTCTGGACTCTTTAATAAAATTAGATACAAAAAAAAAATAAAATAATTATATGACTGAAGTGACTTAAAATGTGGAAGGAACGGAGTTGGCACGTCGTTCCACATTATAAGCTTGTCCTAGACTAAAAAGGAAAAATAAGGAAGATATATCTTGTTTCATCAGCAGGAAAGCGAATTTTTTTAATTTTTTTATTATTGAAGGTCTAATTTAAT
Organism: Limnephilus rhombicus; assembly: GCA_929108145.2. NCBI lineage: Eukaryota > Metazoa > Arthropoda > Insecta > Trichoptera > Limnephilidae > Limnephilus > Limnephilus rhombicus. The sequence goes on along the minus strand of OV815290.1, from coordinate 16,545,635 downwards.
TACTAAATTTAATATTTATGTGCACCGTTTGATGCGGGCTTTTATTTGAATCTTGGACCTGTCGAGACATCTTTTGTAAAGCCATGTCACTATATGCATATTAATATTAATGATGAAACAAGAACAATCAGCGTTTGTACACATATAGTGGAAAACAAGGCTTCCTTATTTTGCCCATCTTGAAACGAAGGAGACAGTCGGGTTGTAACTTCTTGCATTTCAAAATGTATACAAATAAATATTACATAATACGACAAATTAACCGAAGGCACTTATTTAGAGAGAAATGCTGTTATGCTCGTGTAAAACAACATACACGATTCAGAAGAGCATTTAACTGACTATTCATTTGTTCACCTGAAGCCTATTATACACATAATCCGTTTATAACTAAAACTAATGCTAATAAGGGTTTTTCTAATCCATTCAAATCGAGTACTATTACCGGAGTTGATGGTTATGTTTCAAGGGAGTAACTTATGAAATAAAAATATTAGATTTATAAATACGCCCACGCGGAGTAGTTAACACGAAGAGAAAAAAAAATTTCCCCGAAATGAACCTAGGACAGGCGAAAAGACTGTCAGAACGCTAGGAATTCTTCAACCCGGTTGATCAGGCCGGTGAAGTTTCCGTGCGTAAAAATTTAAAGTAAATAACCAAAGTTATATATTAGTGAAAATATCAGTCCTCAAGAAAGATGGCCAGACCTTCTGAGAAATTGATGTGCGAAAAGAATTTACACTGGAACTTTGTCTGATTTGACGATATCCTTTATATGAAAATCCCCTGATACCTTACCTTTAAGATCTGCCAAGGTTTTTTTTTTTTTTTTTACATTAACTCCACACAGGAGGCCCTGAGGAAAATAATTTCCCTCAGGGCCTATGTCATCTGGGATGCTGTGTGGAGGGTCTTTTTGAGGAGAGGAAGGAATGAACATTGGTCTTGAAGAGACCCATGTTGTAGGAAGGAGGAAACACAGAGGCCGGCAAATCATTCCACAGCCGAGCTGTTGAACACAAGAACGAGTCGAAGAAACGACCCGTTCTCATGTGACAAATGTCAACTGTGTACAAATGTTGGGCACGCGTTTGGCGTGTTTCCCGACTATTCACCGGTGCCGAAGGGATCAATGATGCTAGTTCCTCGGAGCATCTTCCATTGTAATACCGGTAGAACAAGGATAGCATTCCCACCCGACGCCTGTGCTCTAAAGATTGCAATCCGTCTGTTAAGATGGGAGAATCTATCAAACGGACCGCCCGTTTCTGCACAGAGTCGAGGGTATTTTTCAGGTATTTTGGAGCTCCAGACCAGAGGTGGCTGCCAAATTCAACCGTGGGGCGCACTTGCGATTTGTACAGGGTTAGCAGTTGTGTACTATTAAAGTATCTGCGGGCCCTGTACAGTACGCCCAGTTTTTGGGAGGCTAACTTTACTCTGGCTTCGATGGAGCCCCCATACCTGAGCTGGTCACTTAGGGTTACACCAAGCATATCAATGGAGGGCTTGTTCGGAAGATTGCTTCCGTTGAAAGAGACTAGATTTTCATTGCGATCCCTTTTAGACGTAATCAGACAAGATTGGGTCTTTGAAACATTAAATTCAACGAGATTATTTTTACCCCAAGAGAAAACACTCTCGAGGTAACCGTCCATTCTTTGCTTCAAAGCCTTACGAGCTGTTGGAGTTTGTGAGCCCTTTGGGGGCTTGTCAAACAAAAAGCTATCATGAACTGTACTGTCATCCGCGTAACAGTGAATTGGTGCACATGACAAAAGGTCGTTGATGTGCAACAAAAACAGAGTTGGAGACAGAACCGATCCCTGCGGGACGCCAGCATTTATCGAGTGAGAGGAAGAGGTGAAACCATCGACTACCGTCTGAATCGACCTCTCCCTCAAGTGTCGGCAATCCACGTACACAAGGATGCGGGAAGTCCGTAAGAATGCAGTTTGTTGACAAGTCCTCGGTGCCAAACCCGGTCAAAGGCCTTGGATATGTCCAGTGCAACCGTTTGGGTCTCACCGAAACGTTCCAGGCATCGCCCCCAAACATGCGTCACATACGCGAGAAGATCACCGCACGAGCGGTTCCGCCGGAATCCGTATTGACGGTCGTTAATAATTTTGTTCTTCTCGAGGTATGTGAGCAGTTTGTCGTTGATCACACGTTCCATCACCTTAGACAGAACTGATGTGATCGCTATGGGGCGGTAGTTGGCCGGGTTGGAGCGGTCACCCTTCTTTGGAATGGGATGGATAACCGCTTTTTTCCAACCAGAGGGCACAGAGCCAGTCTTCAGGGACAGTTTAAAAAGCTTCGTCAAAATTGGAGCTATTTCTGCAGCGCACCTTTGCAGTACCAGGGCAGGTATTCCGTCAGGCCCACTAGCTTTATTAACATCAAGCCCTCGTAAAACATGGAGTACTTCCCGATGTCGGATCCTCAGCTTTTTCATACGAAAACCGCAGTGAGGAACCGACGTCGGGACAGCACCTTGGTCATCGAGGGTTGAGTTATCCGCAAACATTTTACCTAGTAAGTTAGCCTTTTCGGTGGCGGTGTTTGCTAGTAAGGTATATACCAAGTCCGATTTTTTCTTTATTATAACATTTTGCACGAAAGGTGGGGACAATTTTTGAGAAAAATAATTTAACGCGTTAGACTGAACAAAGTTCCGTCTCCACACGACGTCACCAACTTGATATGTGACGTTTCTTCTGCGTAAGTTGTAACGATTCGCTCCTGTCTGGTAAGCTTTGAGTTAAGCGTCCGACACCTGTTCATATATGTTTGCCAAACTCTGTAACCTTTGAGCATAAGTGGAAGGCAGAGTCCCTCTTTAGCTTCTATAGGAATGCGGTGAAAATCTCCGTCGAGAATTTGCTCCCTACCATGCATTAGGAAGCACGGAGTATAGTTTGTCGCACAATTAACGGTGTTATTCATTGCGGACTGAATTTGTGGCAGAAATTTGGACCAGTTACGGTGGTCAGATTCGGCCAGGATTGCAGTTCCTAGTGTTTGGTTGTATCTCTCAACAACATTGTTTTGAGGAGTATAATACGAGTTATAAAAAGGAGGTGGTATATTGTAACTTTGTAGTAGTTCTTTAATCTCCCGTGAGATGAACTGGCGACCGTTATCGCACACTATCGTACGAGGCACCCCGTGAACAAGGAAAATGTTCTCTTCCAAATTTTTAACTATGCTTTTCTTTTTATGTAAGGGACCTACCAAATCTAATAACAGCATTTGCATAGGTCTAGTGACACGTTTAGGGTTTGAGGATAAACCATTAGGAGGTGCCGTGCTTATCTTATGGGCTTTACAAGTTTGGCAACGATTTACAAATTCTTTGGCATCTTTATACATGTTCGGCCAGTAATAACGTAATTGCAATTTTTTGTATGTTTTAAAAACTCCGGGATGGCAAGCTCGAGAGGATTCATGTTCATTTGACAAAATCTTTTGTCTGAGTTCATGAGGAACTACCTTCTTCCACGTTGTATCCTCACAGAGAGCTAACTTAGTTTTCGTATGACGAAACAATTCGTTGTGGGAATTCCTGACAACCTTTCCAAGCATTTAAATACCATTTATCAGTGGTATCAACAAGGTCAGATCCCGATACGAGGGCTACATCCATACGCGAGAGGACGTCCGGTACAATATGTTGAGTTCCCTTACGGTGAACAACATCAAAGGAAAATTGCGATAACCGTGAGGTCCATCGAGCAAGACGGTCACTAGGATTGGATAGTGAACCTAACCATTTTAAACTCGAATGGTCAGTAACAACTGTGAAATGCGCTCCTTCAATGTAGGGTCTAAAGTGCGTTACTGAATCCAGCACTGCTAAGAGTTCACGCTCCGTAATTCCGTAGTTGCGTTCGTGAGTGTTAAGGCAACGTGAATAGTATGCAATCGGGTGTTCGGCACCGTCTATATTCTGTATTAGGACACCCCCCACTCCTACGGAGCTTGCGTCGCAATGTATCGCGAACGGTTCTGAAAAGTTTGGGCAGCTTAAAACCGGAGCACTTATAAGGGCTTGTTTTAAATAGTTAAAAGCTTTTTCTGCTTCCGGTGTCCACTTGAAGTTACTGACACCGTTCTTTGAACCAGTAAGCTTCGTCAATGGAGCGGCTATACTCGAGAAGCCTTTGATAAAACGTCTAAAATACACTGAAAGGCCAAGAAAAGCTCGGATTCCTTTCGCGTTTTTTGGAATTGGAAAATCCTTTATGCTTTCAATTTTCACCGGGTCTGTGCGAAGTCCCCGTGAATCTACTATGTATCCCAAGTACTTAAGCTCTGATCTACAGAACTCAGATTTTTTTTGATTTATAGTGAGGCCCGCATCTTTCAGTCTTTCAAAAACTTTGTTAAGTAGTTTAATGTGAGAATCAAAATCCTCCGAAATTAAAACTAAATCGTCTAGATAACAGAAGGCGTTATCATCAAATTCTGGTCCAAACAGAGCGTCAGCCAGTCTTTGGAGTTCACTGGGTGCATTTTTTAACCCAAACGGCATACGAGTAAATTCGAAGAGTCCACGGCCCGGAACGACGAATGCTGTTTTCTCGCAGGAGTCTTTATCCAGCGCTACCTGCCAAAACGCCTTACTCAAATCTATTGAAGATACGTATCTTGCGCCACCCAGTTTGTCTAAGATACGTGCAATATGAGGTAATGGGTAACTGTCTCTGATCGTTACGTTATTTAATTTTCTGGAGTCGAGGCAAAATCTCCCCGTACCGTCCTTCTTTTGTACTATAATCACGGGACTAAACCAAGGCGATCGAGAGGGGCGGATTACTCCTAAACTGAGCATCTCGTCCACTTCCGCGTCGAGTTGACGTTGTCTAGCCGGAGACAGAGGATAGTAGCGCTGCTTAATTGGAGGACCAGTTGTAATGATTTTATGCTTCACTAAATGTGTTAAACCCAAACCTTTTTTTTCATAGGAAATAGAGTCAAATTTACTAATTATTTTCGAAAGAGCTCTGCTTTCGGAAACCGATAATGAAGAAGCAGGGCGAATTGCTCGTAATTCATTAATGTGACCCGAATGGTCAGGTTCGTGCACATCTGGAAACAGTTCCGGTGCGATTCGAAACTGCTTCCAAAAGTTGACCCCCAAAATAAAATTAGGTGATAACGATGGAATGACGTAAAAGACAACCTCCCTTGTGATTGTATTGTACGTCACCGGCAAAGTTAGAGTACCCAGAACAGACTGACTCGAGCCGTCAGCTGTTGTAACGTTAAAGTCTACTTTCGTTAATTCTATGCCTAAATCTAAAAATTGCTTAAAAATTTCTCCTCCTAAACAAGAGACTGTTGCTCCACTATCTAAGAGAGCAGAAAAAGTATTATTAATAATATATACATTAACAAATGGATGATTGTCACCCGCGACATCCGGCTTCTGTGGTAGCGGGCCCACCACCCCAGAAGACGGTGTTGACAGAAACTGTCTAACCAGTCGGAGCCAACTCTGCCACTCCCGTTCCCTTTGCGCACAGGGAGGGGCGTGTCCAGAGCGACTCCAAGCTAGTTTTTTTTGATTATTAGGCTTGGTACCACTATGTACGGTGCCAACCTTAGCATTTTTTGTACCGGAGGCTTTTTTCCAGCATTCCGTTACTTTATGTCCACTCTTTTTACAAAAATCACAAATAATCCTATTGTTTGGAGGAGATGGCTGACTGCGTGTATAAACCACATTATTATAAGTATTCGGAAGACGTTGTTGTCCAGGTTGTGTATATACATCCCCATGTACAATTAATAAAAGGAATTATAAGACCATACTGAAAGTACCCTTTAGAACGCCTTCGATTGAAATTTTCAACAGCTTTTACGTACAGAATGTAAAAGAAAACTAACTAACCATCAAACCGTTTCCTCGCAAGGGTAGGCAGAGAGGACGGACCGCCAAACATCTCGGTCTTGGCACACATTCCTTGCCTCGTTTACATTCATACAACGTCTCATACATGCTCTTCTATTAATTTGACTCTTCACATGGCCCGACTTAAGTATCTGATTCACTTGGTCGTGCTGTGTCTTTCTAGGGCGTCTTCGACTTCTTTTACTATTCACATTTGCGTCATATATTCTCCTTACACTCCTTACTCGTTCATTTGTTCTACATTCCTAAACCATCGGAGCGTCCCTTTCTTATCTTAAACATTACCCTTACATTAGCCCTGAATTCTTTGCGGATACGAAGAATATATGCCAAAATATATAATTGAAACTATTTAAAAATACTAAATCCTTTTCCAGACCATGTACACATAATACCAGATCGAATAAAAATGATATAAAAAATATTCAAAGTTTTAAAACCATATTTGGTCAAAGAATGTCTATCTCGATCGAGACGGATATCGGGCGAGATTTCTTGTCAGATTTGTGTGATTTTCTAATGCTGATTAAATAATCATGCATACTTGCATGAATTCGTGTTTTAAATGACCTAAACTAAAATACGTCATAGCTCACAGCTAATATTCTGTCATCGGCCCATAGAAAAAGCAAATAACAGCCATATAAAATCACGCAAATCTGACAACAGATTTCGGCTGAGAACTATCTCGTTCCCAATAAAGATATAGTATTGTCTGATACTAAGTTCTGTTAGAGTGCTTTCTGAGTGTCAGGACCTAAAGCCTGGAATGGACTGCCACATGATTTAAGAATGATCACAGACTCGGCGGAATTTAGAGCAAACTTAAGACTCACCTTTTAAGACAGCCGGATCCATAAAGTCAGAAACCTTTCAAATTCACCTTCACAGCCCGCGACATTGTAAATATCAAAGTGTTTTAAGATGTAAACAAATTCTTATTTGTAAGCTTTTCTAAAGGTCGTGTCATAAAAATACCCCAGTCCTTAAAAATAAAAATTCACTAATCTGCTTATTAATGCAATATCAATAATAGTGATGGGGGTAGCAAAAGTAAAGTCATGCAATGTCCAGTGTTTTAAATATAATGTCCCCCGTCTGCGAAGTCTAAGGGCCTGCAGATACATACTTTAATAGTACACAACTGCTAACCCTGTACAAATCAAAAGTGCGCCCCACAGTTGAATTTGTATTGGTCTGGAGCTCCAAAATACCTGAAAAATACCCTCAACTCTGTGCAGAAACGGGCGGTCCGCTTAATAGATTCTCCCATCTTAACAGAGGGATTGCAATCTTTAGAGCACAGGCGTCGGGTGGGAATGCTGTCCTAGTTCTACCGGTATTACAATGAAAGACGCTCCGAGGAACTAGCGTTATTGATCCCTTCGGCACCGGTGCGTAGACGGGAAACACGCCAAATGCGTGCCCAACATTTGTACATGCTTGACATTTGTCACATTAGAACGGGTCATTTCTTCGACTCATTCTTGTGTTCAACAGTTCGGCTGTGGAATGATTTTCCGGCCTCTGTGTTTCCTCCTTCCTACAACATGGGTCTCTTCAAGACCAATGTTCATTCCTTCCTCTCCTCAAAAAGACCCTCCACACAGCATCTCAGATGACATAGGCTCTGAGGGAAATTATATTCCTCAGGGCCTCCTGTGTGGAGTTAATGTAAAAAAAAGTTTAGTATGTTTTCGGTATCTATTTGTAAATAATAAAATTCAACAAGGCTAAGAATTCATAATAAATTGTACGGCGACCTTGAAATGATTTCTCACAAAAACTGCGCTCGACACATCATCCAATTATAAATATTATTATTAACACCCCTGCTTTAAGTCACCCCAAATGGTTCACCAGGTGGGTGACATGGGGTAAGATTGTCCAGGTCCTATTGCTTGGCAGGCCGGAGCGGTAGAGACTGGTCGAGGGAGACATTTTGACCTCTCCAGAAGGTCTCTCTCGGAACATCTCCTTGTAGTGCTTTTGGAGGGATGGATTCATACGTCCGTCACTCCTGGACCCCCTAACCTATTTTTCTAAAAGACTCTCTATCCTCCCCAAAAGATGACACAGACAATGAGTAGGATTAGATTTCTCAGGGCCACCTGTGTGGAGGTTATTTTAAGAAAGGCGTTATTGAGGTGATTTTTTCACAAAAGATGAGCAGTAGACATGATTTTAAATTAACGTTAGATAATTAATAAGTACAATAAAGTCCCTTAAAACTGCCAAATAGCAGTTCATCAAAGGGTTCTTAGTGGAAGGAACGGTTGCGAGACCTATTTCATACAAAACTTAAAGGGGTGGTTCTTTTTTTTAACCTACATAAACTTGACTCCACCACAGATTGGTGAAAAATTCAACAGAATAACCAATATTATTATTTTATAATTAATTTAAAATCTACTCTACTAAAGACGTAACGACTGTGAGCGTTTTAAAAATATGTGTTTATATTTTTGTATTAAAAAATACGTGACAGAGTTGTAACTCCTCATGATTGAAGTGTATTTAATACAAATCACAGTTGTCTCCTGCCACCTCGACTTGGGAATATTCTATATGTTGCAAAAAAATAATATCATGACATCAAATATAAAACTATTTTTAAACTCCAAAAGGTATTACATATCAAGTATCAGCGACTATTATTTTATATGATCTTTGGGGGCGTTCAAGTATTACGTAACGGAATTTTTGAAAATTTTTGACCCCCCCCCACGTAACGCGCCGTAACTTTTTTCTGTATCCTCCCCCCCCCCCTAAACGTTACGTAACGTCCAAGTGACAATTTTTACCTGAAAGTCACAGTTAATTTGCGCAAAGTACTGGAAATTCGCTTAAATATCCTTTTTCTTGTTTTAATAGCGTTTGCGGTAATAAATAAAACAAGATATTTAGAAAACGAAGAGGGTTTCCAACTTGGCAGATTTTAATTACCTAGTTTTTTTTTTATCCAAATGAAGAAAAACATGTTACGCAACGCGTTGTTCCACCCCCCCCCCCCCCCGGTAACGCACATAAACGTTTCACAACCCCCCCCCCAAGCCCCAAGTGCGTTACGTAATACTTGAACGGCTCCTATAATAAAATATTTTTAAAATCTCAAAAACTTGTATATCATACGTCAACTCTGTCACGTGGGTTTTCATTCGAAATAGTTATACATACAGCTGGTCACCCCTGATAGGCATTTTAGGCCTCATTTCCCCCTTTGCTACAATTTCCCCTCTGAGATACAGAGATAATTCATTAATTTATGGTTAAAGCAAATGTGACGGAGGGGTGGAAATGTGACAGAGTGGTAAAAGTTATTTAGGTTAAAAAGAAGATTAACCCAAAGTTGGATTTGCGGACTAAATGCCTAACAGAACTAAATAATTATTTTTTTAATCAAAAAGGTTTAGCCAATATCTAGTACGGATATGTGTTACTTTAACTATTAGAAAACGTTTTGGTTGGCTTAAATTTAATTTGCAAGCGACTGATTTATATTAGAGGTGTACGTTAGGTCCACGTCATGTTAGTTGTGTGTGTGGGAAGTAAGACAATGGGAGTGATAATAATGACACGTATGATTCAATGATGAGACAATGTTGAGGTGGGGGTTGACCGTGACGTAGCCTCCACGTATAAATTTTCGTTTTACATAAATTTAATCTCGACCCAAAAATCACTTTTTTACGAAGGTTTTATTTTGTTATTTTAAATTTGATTATATTTACAAAGTAGGTTGGGTAAGATTATTTCTTAATTAATTAGTGTTTACATACAAAAAATATCAAAGTAGCCTCTGAAATCTTGAAAAATTAAATTAAAATGGCTTACCTATATACATAAAAATCAATACATTAGGTTACTATGTGTGTGAGTTGTCTATGAATTGCTTTATTGCACAGGAAGTGATTGAAACTTTCAAAATACCTACATTCCACCCTCGCGAAGGTTTCAGGATAATTACAACCACATGACAATACATCTTAAAAGTTTTTTTAACCATCATCTATAAAAATTCTTACGAAATTGTCTAACATTTCATAATTTGAGAATGGCAGTTTGCAAACCATCGATTGTTAAATCAAAATAATTTTTTTGAATAAACTCTTTAAATTAATGAATTTAATCGAAGTACTCACCTGTGGTTGTAACTAGTAACCAAACTGGAATAATTAGTAACAAACTGGAATATATCAAATCATAAAATGAATTTATTTTAAATCGGTAGGTACCTTTGTAAGGTTCTAAATTAGATTTATTGTTCTATTAAAATTTTTAAAAAATATTGTAATAGGTGGTACGCGAGCTGTTTAAAATATGAATGTACTGGGACTGAATTAAATTGAATGCCGGAGAGTGAACAGTATTGCCGGAGGGTGAGAGAAGGGAGAGGGGAGAGGGAAGGCGAGGAGAGGGAAGGCGGGGAAGATAGAGGGGACCCGCATGGCGGGAGGGGGACATGGGAGGGAAAAGGGAGGCGGAATGGAAACGGGACGAGTGAGAAAAGACATGCAGGGAGAAACAATTTATGAACACCGCACAAGAGTCCCAACTGCTCCCGTCTGAAACCAGTGAAACTATGGCATCCCCAATCGGGGTATTTTGTGAGGCTGAAGGTAGTGGGGAGGGGAAGGAGATAGGGAAGAGGAAGGTGGGGAGTACCCGGCTATTCAGATCTGGTCACCAAACACGGCTAATGCCATTTCAAGCAACGTTTCAATTCTGAATGGTGGTCTTACACCAGGGCGATACTGAGAGTATCTTCCACTCTGGAACGTGCCGCAAATATACTATATATTATTTTAAACGAATAAATTGTGAAATAACACAAATTAATCAAATAAAATTTATTTGCCACGCCGGGATTCGATCCCGCGACCTTCGGTGTGTGAGTCAAGAGCCTTACCGCTGGACTACGCCGGCCGGCCGTATTAGTGGCATTGCAACGCGTGACGGGAATTCGGTAGTAACTGTATAATTTGACACAAATATATAAAGTAGCACATAAAAAGTTCAGGAAAGGACAAAAAAGTATTAGGGGTGGATAAGAATCTAGGGGTCAGTTTGTCCAGGAGTGACAGATCTATGAATCCATCCATCTCGCTGCGGTGCAAGACGATGAGCCGAGAGAGACCATTTGGAGAAGAGGTCAAAGAGTCTTCCTAAACCGGCCTTGATTAAAAAAACAGTTATTTAGATTCTGAATTTAAGACTTTTTTAAAAAAACCGCCCATTTTTTTAAATTTTTTTAAATTTTCGATTTATATATGTTTATATCACAGCATTATTATTTTATGTACACATAATGATATTTATAGTAAATAAAATCAAAAACAAACACCGTAAAAAGTATAGACAAAATTTGGGAGTAAAATCATAAAATATTATATTTGGTAATGCAATCTTCCAAATTTTTATAACCTTGTTTCTTTTTTTCTCTATTTTTTTTTTCTCTTGTTTGTTTCTACTTACCCTGTCTTTTATTTTTCGTCTATAGGTGCTGTAGGTATATGAAACTTATATCTCTACATCCGTCCTGTCCGTTCGCCCTAAACTCAAAAACTACCGACCGGATTTATATACGGTTTTCACCAATACATAGATAGATCGATTCTTGAGGAAGGATTAGGTATATAATTTGTCTGAAATTTGTCGAAATATAAAGGAGATTGTCTGTATGTGGTGGATAGCGGGCTGGCAAGCGGGTGGTGTGGATTTGATTTGTATGTAAATTAACAGATGGCGATGGTTATAAAGGTTGGGTAACTATCCAGTAGATGGAGTTGTGTTTCGTTAGCCACAGTAACGCGTGGCTGGTTCAGCTAGTTTTTAATATTTAATACCTTGTAATAAATTGTAATTATTTCCTCCCACCTATGAATTGTAAGCTCCCCCCATCCTAAAATGAGTTCTATAACTCATTTGGATTGCCCTAGCAAGGAATAAAAATAATTTAAAAATAATAAAAGATCAGCCAAAAAGTCTTCTACGCATGACCATTTTTTTGATACGCATAGTCTAAATTCAATTCAAGTATTTGAAAGAGTATAATATAGAAGTTGTGAATTATGAATATCTACTTGGAGCAGGTGAAAGCGTTTTACCTATTTAGGCAGTATGTTTACGAGTGATGGGAAGGCTGATAGAGGTAATGAAATAATGGTAAATCATTAATGGAGGTGCTTACAAAAAACATTCAAAAGAAGCGAAGTTAGCAGTCCACAATGGAGTGCTGGAACCTATCCTGATGTATGGCAGTGAGGCATGAAACTGGCAGAGAAAGATTGAATTGAAGACTGAATTCTGTAGAAATAAGATCCCTGAGACGCATGTGTGGTAAAACCTTATGCTCTTGTTAGAACTGTTGAGATCCGTAAACGAATGCAAGGCTGATGTAAGTGTAATAATGAGAAACTTTAAGAAATTGACCCTCAGATAGTTTGGGCATGTAGAGCGAATGAACGAAGAAAAGAGTATAAGAAGAACATATGACGTAAATGTGAATGGTAGAAGAACTCGGGGACGCCCGAAAAAGACATATACCACGATCAAGTAAATCAGATACTTGAAACGGGCCATGATAAGAGTCAGAATAATAAAAGAGTAAGCATGAGACGATGTATGAACGTGAATGAGGCAAATGGTGTATGCCTAGACCGAGTTGTTTGGAGGTCCGTCCTCTCTGTCAACCCATGCAGCCGTTCTTACATTAGTTGAAGGTTTAATAGTCAGTACGGTGCTACCTAAAATGATCTATATCTCTCTGTCAACCCATGCAGCCGTTCTTACATTAGTTGAAGGTTTAATAGTCAGTACGGTGCTACCTAAAATGATCTATATCTCTCTGTCAACCCATGCAGCCGTTCTTACATTAGTTGAAGGTTTAATAGTCAGTACGGTGCTACCTAAAATGATCTATATCTCTCTGTCAACCCATGCAGCCGTTTTTACATTAGTTGAAGGTTTAATAGTCAGTACGGTGCTACCTAAAATGATCTATATCGCGATCCGGAATTCCGAAATCAAATTAATTGATATTTGAATCTAGAAAGTCTGTGATCCATATTGTGATCCGTCAATACGCCAGCCTGCATGTTCAATATAATACCCCGGTGCCTATTACAACAGAAGATCTACCAGCATCGGAGGTCCTTCTGAAAATGATATTTTGCCGCTGCACCTAGGATTGTGCAATTGGCAAATGTGGATGGCGAAAAACAATGCTGACCTGTTCTGCAGCGTACCTCCACTGCCAAGGGACATGCCTCAATAGCTTTGCCGAGGACGATGATGAAGACGACGTAGAGCCCATTCAGCAAGAACCATCCCCTACTGGGGATGAAGATGCCATGGATGAATGTGTCGTTCTCCACAAAACGTCCACTAAAAGTTAGTCATTAAAATAATTGTTTTACGAACTCTGAAAAAAAAAATAAAATTATTTTAATTATAAAAAGATATGGGGGGTGTTATTATATTGGTTTAATATATATATTTTTTTTTTGAAATGCAAGTCCCACAATCTGTTGTCGCGTGTCCCGGGTGGGGGCACCTACCTTCTGCTCTCGGCTAGCTCATACGCTCGTCAGAACGGGTGGAACTCACAACGCCAGGGTCGTAGGTAGCTAAAAAAGGGGGGGGGGGTTGTACATGGTTAAAGGCCAACACTCGTCCACGTGGTTCATCAAATGGAAGAGTCTTCTAGGATGGAACAATACTATATTGACTGGAATACACAATTACAATAATTGGCGGTAACATCCACATAAATTAACAATCACAAATCAACAATTGGGCCTAGCTGAAAAGTATCCTACGCAAATTTCTCTCTCCATTCTCCCTGGGGGTGATATTACAGTTCACGTGAGCTAATGAGGGCACATAAAAAAGGAGGGATCTTCGTTACTCACGGCCGTAGACAGCGTCAGGAGGCTGAGAGGTCGTGGATGAGGTCTGCACAGGTAGCAACGGCAGTCCAAGGTCAGCGGGCCACGGGCACAATACAGAGGCACGCGACCGTTTCGGTTTATTACCGTTGAGTTCGAGTTGTACATGCCGACCGATTCTGGCGGAGCGCGGAGTTCTCGCAGGAGGCGTGCGGGCAGGGGGAAAGAAGGGGTGAACGTGGGGTACATTCGCTGCGCAGCGAGAGTGTGACGTCATACTCCTGTAGAGCGGGACTGTGACGACATACTACTGTAGAGCGCATCGTAACACTGTTTCAAACAAAAGTGGTATGTCAGTAATAAGATAAAAACAGCTTTATCTGAAAATGACATTTACTAAAAAACTCCTGTAAATGTTTACTGGTTGGAGATTAATTTGCACAAGTATAATATATAATCGTATTCTAAAAGAGAATTAAAATCTTTACAACTTTTTCAAACGAATTTCTTTCTTTGATGAATATTTTAGGAAAGAAGGAATGTTTGATAAAAAATGTGAGGTAAAATGTTTTTTTCGAAAATATCTACATTTATGGAGCGTGTAACTCAAAAACAGCTGGGATTTCGAAAATTACGTAAAGAATAAAAGTTGTAGATAAATTTATGAGCTTTTATTGATTTAAAAAAATTTCTTCTGAGACGCACCGTTTTTGAGATACGTAGCAGCCGCGTCACCTCTGCTAAAAATACCGACGCAGGATGCCGACCCCAAAACAAACCATCGATCAACACGGGCAGGCGAAGGAAGCTGATTCAACAAACAGACGACAATGGAATTTGAAACATCAATATCGATCAATGACACCCGATACGAAAGCCGCGGACTAAGCAAAGGCATACCGAGAAACATCCGTCCAAACTACGAGTAGACAAAATACTCAACCCGTGTAAAATTGACAAATAATAAAAATGAACTATGGAGTCACTGTCAGCAACTCTGGGGGTCAAGACGCACGCGCTTCACCCCACTGAGAAGTTCGAGAACAAAGGAATCACCCGGTATATAAACCCTGGACGGCCGATGGAGAGGGCACTCACTTCACGCACTTACCCACGTCAATCGACTCTGTTTTCTCGCCGTGTTAAATTTTGTACTATATTTACCGATTTGCATTTTATTGTAATTATTGAATAAATCAATTAAAATCTTCTGCTGCGTTTGCTGTACATTCTCTCGGACGTAGATGACGAATACCTACAGATATAAGCGGAAACCCGAAAATGGAGACCTTCTCCCCCCCTCCCCCCCTAGCTCACCACCTAGATGTCAGGACTCTTAGTATGTTCAACCCAAAGCACCCTGAACAAGTTTCTGAAGGAATCGCTTAGGTTTTTGCTCACGTACTCTACACCTCCTTCCTTGACTGGACTATTTGGCATGTTTCCCGACTATGCACCGGTGCCGAAGGGACCAATGACGCTAGTTCCTCGGAGCATCTTGCGTTGCAATACCTGTAGAACAAGGATAGCATTCAATTGCAATCGCAATTGCATTAGGGATTGCAATCTGTTTAATACATAAGTTAGGAGAATCTATCAAAAGGACCGTCCATGAGATGAAAAAAACACCGCACAGAGTCGAGGGTTTTTTCAGGTGTTTTGGGGCTCCAGACCAAAAGCGACTGTCAAATTCAACCGTGGGGCGCATTTGTGATGTTTACAGGATTAGCAGTTGTGTACTATTAAAGTATCTGCGGGCCCACAGTACGTCCAGGTTTTGAGAGACTAACTTAACTGTAGCTTCGATGGAGCCCCCATATCTCAGGGTAGCACTCCGATAAATATTGATGAATCACGATCCATCAATATGGAAATATCTTGAAAACGTAGTGGTTAAAGAACCCAAGCTGAGAACCTGTTTTGTGCATGTTTTTCCATCTCCTCTGCATTCGACTGCCTCCATGGTTGATTAGTAAGACTCTTAATTAGCAATCAGGATGTCGCGGGTTCTAATAGCGGCATAATTATCGCGATCCATCAATATGGATCGTGATAAATATTGAACATGTAGCCTACTTCTTATGATATTTAATGATATCAAGTCCATTCGAATATTAGAATATCGACATCGTTACAGAACTTCAAGAAGCTCTGCAGCAAATCATTGCTGACTGCACAGTCAGCTGCACAGTCAGCCGCACAACATAACTGATTAACTTTATTAATATCTTATTAAAGGAATACTACCTGTGATTTTGTGTTTGTAATTTAATTTGAATCTTAATTTAAATATAACTTATTATGTATTATGTATGCTTATTTATACATTAGAGGCTCTATTGCAAAAGTAGCTTCATTCCGAGTCAGGAATGTGCAGAGCCGGGCAGAGATATTTTTGACAATGTTGTTAAGAGCTATGCCGGTCATTTAAAAATATCGTCGATAGGTATCGTAACGAATGTCTTCTGTTCCACTCCGCGCTCCCCTCAGGGGAACTGAGCGAAAGGGACACCTGCACATCGGGCCGAAAATACCTAAGTAAAAACTGGAACGATTTAAAATTTTTTTTTCACTAACTGTATCAGAAGAATATATTCTATGTCGGTACGTTTTGCTTTTTTTAAAAATTCATTGTTTAGTTTGTATACTGAACGTCTTTTGGCGGCGTTTAAACAAGGAAATTTTATTCATTTTTGGAAGGTCGTAACTTCTATAAGAAGTAAATTATCAAAAAAAGCAAAACGTACCGACACGCTAGTGGTTGATATCTATAATATGTAAAAAAAATTTGCTCTACAGTCAAAATCCAGAGAGATAAACGGGGAATACGTTTGTATGGAAAAAACGCCGCTAGTATTTCCTCTTAAGAGGAACGCATGCGCGGCCTGTTTCATACAAAATTTAAATTTGTATTTACGGCTAAAATATGAAATGAATTGTTTTTTTTTTTTTTTAATTGCTAGGTTCGGCATATATGAAATTAGGATGTGGATCCGAATTTCGATTTTTGCTTTTGATTATAAAATACAAGCCCCAAAAGAAGACCATTTATCCATGAATTTAGGAGGCAACTTTGGAAATATTTTGCGACTAAATGGATGCTTTTTTTAAAAAATCCCTTCATATCCTAACTGAGGCATATGATGAAGAATACAACAAAATTTGATTTTACATTCAAAAATGTTTTATTTGCATTAAAACCCGGATTTAGTTAGACGCGAATTCGACATAAAAATAGCAAGCTTTTTTCCGTTGTCTCGTTTACACATTTGCGATCCCGATAGGGTGGCGGGTGAGGCGCGGGCCGGGAAGGGACTCGTGTCGCCCGGCAAACGAACATATACATTCAAAGCATTGCATCATCAACCAATCAGAACAAATAAATAAAATAAAACAATTTTTCAAAAAAACTTACAGTAAAAAGTAAATATTTTATACAAAACAAATTATAACTTACAACGCAAGTAAGAATCGTGGCTCCCTTATCAGGCACAAGAGCCCCTCTTTTCTGATAAGGTATACATGACCAGAAAAGACCTTTAATTTAATATTTTGTAAAATATATGTGTATATAATATGTAACTTATATTTTTTATATTACAATAAAAAAAATAAAAAAAATAGATATCTTCTCATTCGTCATACATCAACAATCGGTGTATCTGGGAGTGTGTGTGTGTGACTAGACTAGTAAGTATCTGCTTGGAGTTGTTTGTTTGTTTAGCGGTGTAGAACTATTAGCACTGATTCCGCACTAAAATATCAAGACGGTTTTGTTGAGTTTTTACGATAATCGCCAGTTTTAAACGAAGTATCCCCAAATAATTTATTTTGTTTAATATGGGTAAGTAATAACAATTTGTGAATCTTTAATAATGATGATTAATGATATTATGAATTTTTCAATCGTTTGGGATACTTACCTTATTGATTATTTAAAATGTTAATTGTGTTTTAGGTCAAAAGTGGACAAACGGTAAGCCACCTAGCAGGCACCGGAAAAAGAGAAAATGCAATGTTAAAAAGTCAGAAAGAACACGGAACAGGTGATATAAAATTAACTATATTATTATTTTTTTAAATTATACTAGACATTTTTTTTACAGTAGGAATATAATGTTATTTTTGCTTTCAGTTCCTCCGTAAATGATGTTGAAGTTTCCCAGGGCACGTCTCGCAAGAAAGATTTAATCGATGCTGACATCGATGTAAATGATTGGATTTCGAGCAAACAGTAAGCAAAAAAATAAATCATTTTCATAAGAACGAGAAAGCATTCGAGAAATATTCAATGACGTCAAGATGCTTGTGTTTAGTTGGAGTTACATTTTTGGGGTTCAACTTTTATTTTTTCAGACCTGTACCAAACGCAGCTACAAAATATGTGGCTTGGTGTATTTCGGCATATCGCTCGCCGTACATTCCCAATGGAAATATATGGCGAGCGATATGCTGACATAGGTCAAGCCACATCTTTTATAGCTGTATGGCAGCCGTCTTTTTTATGTAAGTATATGAATACCGCACAAGAGTCCCAACTGCTCCCGTCTGGAGCCAGTGAGACTATGGCATTCCCAATTGGGGTATGTTGTGAGGCTGAAAGTAGGGGGAGGGGAAGGAGATGGGGGAGAGGAAGGTGGGGAAGTACCTGGCTATTCAGATCTGGTCACCAAACACGGCTAAAGCCATTTAAAGCGACGTTTCAATTCTAAATGGTGGTCTTACACCAGGGCGATACTGAAGTATCTTCCACTCTGGAACGTGTCGCAAATATACTATACATTATTTTTAATGAATTAATTGTGAAATAACACAAATTAATCAAATAAAATTTATTTGCCATGCCGGGATTCGATCTCGCGACCTTCGGATTTCGAGCCTGTCAAATATTTTCCATGATATTTATTAAATATAGGTATATTTGGCGGAGGGGAACAAACGGCGTGCCCTAACTATTTGCTTTGGATACATAATATCTACACGAGTACCTACGTAAATATTATTATTACAAGTCTGCCAACAAATTCTAGAAATTTCATAAAATTAATCTAGACATAATTAAAAAAAATGAATACGCCACCGTATATACATAGTAACTTCCAAGACACCGATTTAAAATGTGATGTTATACGTAGTTGACTTTAGAATCTGACATGCTGACGCTGCCAATGGGCAGGTAAAATGACACTCAACTTTTCTAGCGTTTTTATTATAAAAATATATATTTTTTTTAGTGCATCTAAGTATTTCAATTTTGTTTTCTCGATGAAATGAATGTATTAGTGAAGTGGAGTCTTGGAAGTGGAAATTAACCCACTTTCCGACATCCGATCCAGCTGAAAATCAGCAGATAGACATGTTGTCGATGACAATGCATTCTTTCAATTTTTGGTGTCAATCACGTACACATTCGCGGACGTTTACATATTTCTCTGAAATTCGTTGTCATTACATGTCTGTCTTATCCACTCGGGACTTTACTCAGTTGGTAGCGTTGTTGACTCCGATCCCTGGGAAGGAAGATTTAATCCTCGGTCAAACCTTTTTTTTAAGCTAAAGACATTTGAAAAGAGTGTTACAATAAAAAAAATAACCTTGTTTTTATACGTGTTGTTTTTTTTCATTGTGATTTAACATCTAGATCTAGGTAGTAAATGGTTTCTTTGATATTTTGATAAATTCCTCGTTGCAATTACTCGTTTCTCGCTGACCGTTAAATTTGTTATAATTCTGGATTTAAAGTTTCTAAAAGGAAACATAATAGTACGTTCAGTTACGGTTTAGGTACTATTAATATAATATAAAATCGGTAAATCTAAAATTTACTATTCGAAAACGTGGATTGGGTTTTTTTTTAGTAGATACATGTTATTTTTTTTCTTTCAGTTCCTGCGTAAATGATGTGGAAGTTTCCCAGGGTACGTCTCCCAAGAACGATTTATTCGATGCTGACATCGATGTAAATGGTGGGATTTTGGGCAAACAGTAAGAAAATAATTTCATTTTCACAGGAACAATTGAACCACGGAATGTATATTAATAAAATCAAGATACTTGGTGTTTAGTTACATTTTTACGGTTCAGCTTTTATTTCTTAAATATTTTGTACGATAATTAGTAAAATATAAATTAGGGGGAGGGGGGTGCTAAAAAAAAGACGTGCCCTAAGCCTAATATTATCTTATTGATCCTGATTATTGGTGTAATTCTGTGACTCCATTTTGGCCAATAATTTTTAGACATTTGTACAATTTGGTTGAATTTGTAAGTATAGTCATTATACCCATTGCCTGACGGCATAATGCGATATTATGTTTTCATGGAGTGATGCCTAATTTTTTCTTTCAGTACCGATATGATTGTGCCTGAAATATCTTCGCAGAATATGTCAGACATTGAAACCGACATTGAATTCAACTGTTCATCAGATGATTCCAGCGATTCTTTTGAGATAGAGGTTGAAGAAGAAGGTGATACAAACCGCAGTGTTTCTTCCTCTTTAGTTGGCAGACGAATTTTTAACGTCGAACATTTATTTGATTCTCTGTCAAAAATTGATCATTCTCCTTTTGATTGCAAGTTTTCAGACTTTAGTTTTCAAAGGGAAATTAGGAACGGATTGTACAGCGAATTTTATTTTTTGTGTAAGGTTTGCGGAAAAACCGATATTATAAAATCTGATATACCCAAACCAGTTGGCGGTATGCCCATCAATACTGCGATTGTTGAAGGTATCATATGTACTGGCAACGGTTTTTCCCAATTACGGGAAATATGCAGTACAATAAATATGCCTTGTATGTCGAACTCATTATTTTATAAAGAAATTACACAATTAGGGGGACATTTGGAAGATTTGGCATATGAAAAAATGATTGAGGCAGGAAAAGAAGAAAAAAGATTAGCTTTGAAGAACAATGAAGTCGACGATGATGGTGTACCACAAATCACCGTGGTTGCAGATGGATCATGGGCAAAGCGGTCGTATAAGACCAATTATAATTCACATTCTGGTGCTGCATGCATTATTGGCTACCGCACCAAAAAGGTCCTGTTCTGTGGTGTCCGTAACAACACCTGCTCAATATGTACAAAAGCGCACAGTAATACAGAAATTAACACTCCGGTCGATGCTCCTCCACAACATAAATGTTACAAAAGTTGGTCCGGTAGTTCTACCGCGATGGAAGCCGATATAATTGTCGCCTGAATCGAAGCCTGTCTCGACACAGGTATACCCTAGTGAGACAGGCATACAAATAAAACCATTGTAAACATATTTTATTATAGATAAATAAAAAAAAAAAAAAAAAATTGCAGAAGGCTTCCTCAAGAGCATTGAGATGCATGGTATAAAATAAAATAAGTTGATTGGTGACGGTGATAGCAGTGTCACCAGTAAGCTAAGAATGTTGATGCCATATGGTCCAAAAACGTTGATTACAAAAATTGAATGCAAAAATCACCTGCTTCGTAACTTTTGCAATAAAATGAATTTATTGGAAAAAAAACTAATAATTTCAAGGGTTTCGTACCAGTGATGATAAGGCAAAGGGTTTCCAGCAACAGTATGCGGCTTAGAAAAGCCATTGTTGGTGCCATGAATCGCAGAAAATGCGAAGAAAACGTCAGTCAAACTCAACGAACTCAAAATTTGCGAAACGACATATTAAATTGTGCAAGTCATGTTTTCGGCAGCCACCAAAAATGCGCTGATTACTTTTGCAAGAGGAAAACTGATTCGACTGAAGTTAATTATGTTCCTGAGCTTCAAGAAAGTGGCATTTGGACGGATATACAACAACATCTATCTTACCTGGCGAATAATTCGGACAGTCTTATTTTAAACGTCAACAATAACTATGCCGAGCAGTTTAATTCTATTATTGCTAAATTCGTAGGCGGTAAACGGGTCAACTTCACATCTAGAGGATCATATCAGGCTAGGTGTTTTGGAGCCGTTATATCGTTTAATACAGATGCTGGAACTCATCAACATTTACAAAAAAAATTACAGGTTGTAGTCCTGGCAAGTACTTAAAATCTTTTACAGAAACAAATCAAAGAGATCTAAAAAAATCCCATAAGAGAAAGTTAGTATTTGTAAAAAACAAAAATGAAAAAAACCAGCCTAAAAGGAGTTGTGGCCCAGATAGACATTATGGATTGATGGAATTAGAAGATGATATGCCACCTTCCATATTTGAAAATAAAAAAGGAACATTTTTGTCAGATTTATATAAAGACTCTAAATCGATTGCGGAATTAGAGCGAAAGACACTTGGCCAAAGTGGCAACAATGTATGGCGTGTGGAAAGGCGTCAGCGTGTTACGGCTTCAGTTTTTGGAAAAATATGTAAAATGCGAATCAACACCTCATGTTTGTCCACCATTAAATCAATGTTGTACTCAGATTTTGCTGGATCTGTTGCTACAAGGTATGGAAGGGATAGTGAACCTTTGGCAGTGTCTGCATTTGAGGCTGCTACCGATTTAATTGTGGAAACCTGTGGTCTTTTTATAGACGAGGCAAAATGCTTCCTTGCCGCTAGTCCAGATGGAATTGTGGGCCACGATTCCATTGTCGAAATCAAATGTCCCTTTACTGCAGCCAGTTTAACGCCTACGGAGGCAATACTTTCTGGAAAAATAAAGTATTGCGAGTTGCGTGAAGGCAAACTATTTTTGAAAAGAAAGCATGACTACTTCTTTCAAGTTCAGGGGCAGCTTCACGTAACTCGGAGATTATTTTGTTGTCTGGACACCTTTAGGAGTGATGTTTGAGAGAATTGAACGTGATGATCAGTTCTGGCAGAATAAAATGGATAAGCCACTGGAGACATTTTATATGGAATGTATTTTACCAGAATTGGTTGATCCAAGATATCATCGGAAGAAGCCACTTCGCGAAAGAAGCACACATTGCGAGAAACGTCTACAGATATAGTTTTATTTAGATTAGGCAAGGCTATGGTCCTGGTTTCTAGGAATTGAAAACAGGACCATATCTTTGACCGTAACCTTTAATTGACCGTATCTTTTTCTATGTTTTTCTTTCAAATTTTCTGTTGGGGGTCGCTAATTTTGTCATCAGTGATTAAACAATATTTTTTTTGTGAACGCTTTATTGTACAAAATTTTAACTGTTTTACATCTAATTAAATCTTATAAGAAATTAAAACAATGTATGGCTTAGATCTTTCATTCACTGCCAAATTTGTTGCAATGCGATGAATCGTCCCTCTCAATTTTTTCACGCTGCAACTTCAGGTACTCCACACAACAAAATAACAGTGATTACGACGAGTAATATGTTACTGGCCTTGTACTTAGTAGAAGTCATTGTGATTCCGTTTTAATTTAAAGTATTGTCTTCAACGTTACAGAAATCAATTTTGTTTTGTCCAATTTCCTAGTGGCATATTTGCTACACTATAAGGGCATTTAACTTCAATTATGGAATCCTTCCCGATAAGACAATCCGGACTTTAAATGTTTTTGTTTTCATCGATAAATAGTCCACAGGCCGAAAGCTACCTGTAAACTTTTCTTTTGTAAATTGCTCTGTTGCTTGGTTTTCATTTTCTTTTCCAAATTTTTGGCGATAATTTCTTTAAAATGAGAGTAGGTACTTTTCTTTTGTAAATTGCTCTGTTGCTTGGTTTTCATTTTCTTTTTCATAATTTTGGCGATAGTTCCTTTAAAATGAGAGTACAGTAACGATATCAATATACTAACTGAAGTTTATGACCGCAGCTTACATATTTTTTTCAAAGTTAGGAGCTATAACCCGCTTACTCCTTTCCTTGCCCACAAATTACTACGAGTATCGGTTTTGCCCACCGTATTCCGTTTGAGTTCTTCCTTATTCGATGGAAATAATTTTTGAGGTTCAAAATTTTAAAGTTTGAAACAATAAGTTGGCATATGTAGTTCTAATTCCAATTGATCACAATTTTCATCGGGGCCTTCAACTTTTTTTTCTATTTTCTGTCGTAGTCTCATCATACTATAGCTTTCTTTTCGACACCACTGTGTTTTCTTCTTCAAGCGTTGTTTTCTTTCTATAAAGTGCTTAGTGTATTTGCCAGAACTTGCTTGGATTTTTTCTGTATTCGTGAATGGGTTGCCATTTCACCATTCCATGAAGTTACTGATCCATAACATCTTGCTTGGTCTGATCCCCTTTTTGTGAAATTTACTCCTTTTCCGCCTATAAACTTGGTAATAACGTTGTTGAATTGCTCCACAGTGTTATTTGTCACGTTAATAATAAGACTTTCTGGATTTGCTATTAGAGACAACAATAATTGTTGAATATCAGTCCATAATCCACAATCTTGAAGATCGCTTACTAAATTTGGATCATTCGTATACTTCTCCGACTTGCAATATTATGACGAACATTTTGTTTTCAGATTTTTTAATTTATCACGTGTGCCGTGTTTTCTTGCTCTCTCTGTAATTTACTGCTCCAACTATAACTTTTCTCATTCGTAAAAAGTTTGCTTCAACCTTTTTCCTCGTGTGAACTGGTACAAAGCCTTTAGCGTTGTTGGGTTTTTTCCAAGTGCTTTAATTTTGTTGCAAAAATTGCGAAGCAAGTGATTTTTGCACTGTATTTTTTACACTATGAAGTTGGGCCCATATGGCATTTGCTGCAAATTTTTTTTCATGAAACTGGAGTCGCCATCTCCAATTAGTTTATTGAATTTCAATCCATACATTTCAGTGCTTCTCAAGAACCCTTTTGCTATAACGTGGGCATCCATGGCATTAGCACTGTCACGCCAGTTTTTGAAGCACCTGTGCTCAGATGCTTCTTGTAGTTTTGTACCTCTAGCACATACGCAGCAGTATGAGTTTCGCACTCCCAGAAATAAAACCTTTTTAGTTCGCCGTCCAACTATGCACCCCGCACCAGATTAGGAGCTAAATCCACTTTTATATGATCTCTTTGCCCAAGAGCCGTCTGCAACTACCGTCACCAAAGGGTACCCTCCCTCGTCTACGTCACCATTTAAAATTGCTAGCCTTTTTTCTTCTTCATCAGCTGCAATCATTTCTTCTAAGGCACATTCTTCAAATACAGGAGTACAAATCAATCCTCAGCAAGCGATATGTCTAACGTTTTAAACATTATTATTTACAAACATGTCAACTCACACATATAATACACACAACACAATAAATCCATTTACATTTCATTGTCTAATAAAATATGTATGTGCTTTTATTATTTTCGCTATCGTAATTTTAATTAGAAAAAACGTAAGGTGAGCTATTTTTAAACCTTTTTTTATTTCATTTAAAAAAATCCAAAATTATATGTTTATTTTTTTTCTTTGTTTATTCAGTTTTTTTATTTTACAATATTTATCTTAAAAATCTTACAAAACTGATAAATCAGTTTGATTGTAAGAGATTATCGAATTATAGAATTTGAAAGCGTATTTCATCACCTTTTAAAAACAGTTTTTAGTTTTCCGATGCGTTCAGAAATATAAAATTTATTTGGAATTTATTGGAAAGCGGATATATTTTGACCTTTCGAAAAAACAGGCCCGAGACCTGAGAGGTTAATACTGATTTTCAATAATAACCAATGTGTCATGTACAGAATATTTGGCAAACCAAACAATTCATTATCGAGTTTTTCGTAATATTGAGATTCGTTGTAGTGTGTTAGACTGTATATTTATAAACGCAAATACAATGAAAACTTTAAAACTACAGTAAAATAATTCGTTATAATGTTGGTAATCCACAACATTATAAAATATTTTATTAAGACCCTGTATAGAGGGGTAAGCATACACTTTTCACATAAATTATTTTAGTTGGTTGTGTTTATGAATAGTTTAGTAGGTACCTACTCACCGATATCCTATATGTGTAATTCGTGACAAGATATTGGAGTGATGCAGCTTCCGGCTTCGAGTATGCTTTCAATAGATACCTTCTAAATGCTGTCTGCAATAATGGATTGCTGTTTCTGAAATAATGTTTTCGACATACATGGCATGTTTAGGGCTCCTCAAATTTCTTCCATTGGGGAAAACCCATTCCCCGAGCACAGGATTCCATCGACCATACTGGTATTTACGTTGAAAGAACTCGTTTGTTCAGTCTCAATAATTTCTTATTTTTTGCACATTTTACATTTTGCACATTTAAAAAAAAACGCTTATTAATCCTTTTCTTACTTCTTTTATCAATTCCAAGTGTGAAAAATTGCAATCATAGGGTAGGTGGTTCATTGAGCCAAAGTGCGAAAAAGCAAACCAACGTCAATAATTCTTCGACCTTCCGGAATTGTTTTTGTACATTCTTCAAGATGCTGCTCTGTGTTGAGACTGGAGACAGAAACAGAGTCGCATGAACTCACATTGTCATTGGAGTGGCTAACAAATGTCGAGCGTTTTGGTTTATTTGGTGCTGTGCGTTGGGGTAAATATTATTATAAAATTAATACACGACAGATTTTAAAAACTTTTTAATTTTCACCTACCTAACGGTATAATGCGCTATTTTTATTTATTTTAAAATGTGGCTCCTTCTCCCCGCTGTAATACGTAATCTGCCCTTCCTGCCTCACTGCCTGTCCTGCATTCCATATTTTGTAATATCTTTGAGATCCGAAAGATTTTGTTGTGCACGTTTAATTCACATCACAAAATTTCAAAATCACAATATGTATATCGCATACAACAGGGGTTATATCGTTTTTTTTTTAATAATATTAACTCCTTACAAGACTCAGACAATGACCCCAAATAAGGGGGTCGCAATCGTAATTATTCCGGTAGTTCCAATTTTTTAAATATATGTTTTATAAACTGATCGCCTGTTGTAAATCCTAGTATTCGACCTTGGCGCACTTGTGCTCGCGCTAGCATTTTGAAACACCACAGAATGTAAACCAAGTAAAACACTGTTCCTCTGTTTCAATTTTTGACCTGATTTTGGTGGATTAGAACCTCGATACCTAATGGAGATAAATAAAACATATACCTAAAATCATCTATTATGTAAAAATGTTAATTAATTGGTAAATACTGTAATACATAGAAATAAATAAATCAAAAAGTAAGTAAATCTTTAATGCAATTTTATGCTCCACAAAATCGGTTAATAATATTTTTTTCTCGATAATGCACTGGAAAAGAGATAATCACGAAAACACAAACCTAGTCGTGCAAAATGCTTGTTTGTGCAAAATTATACGATTTTTTACGGCTTTATGTATCAGTACCTACTTTTTCGAGAAATTTGTCAATAAAAGCAATTGTAGCATTTTCAGTTTCAACAACACCAACAATATCGTATTTTTTCAATCATAGCACTTCTAGCTCAATGAAAAATTACGGACCGCCACTGGCAAACCCATATGTTTTGTTAGTAAGTGGTAGGTACTACAATAAATTATTAAATAATATACCTAGGTCTGAATATTTTATTACGAATATGTATTGAATATTTATGTACAATATTTTTAAAATAGCTTATTGCATTTTTATGAATTA
Source organism: Limnephilus rhombicus (assembly GCA_929108145.2). Taxonomy (NCBI): domain Eukaryota; kingdom Metazoa; phylum Arthropoda; class Insecta; order Trichoptera; family Limnephilidae; genus Limnephilus; species Limnephilus rhombicus. The sequence continues at coordinate 16,518,294 of OV815290.1, read as the reverse complement.
AGACTTTAAAATTAGGTATATACCTACCGAGTTAGTTGTTTATAAAGATGCTTAGATATTTTAAATTAGATGTTATTCATGTACTTGTACTTGTACTGTGTAAATTTATGTTAATAGAGTTGAATTATCTATGTAGTTATCAAGTGAAAGATGTATTTATTTAACTGTAATAAATAATAATTAAAAAATAAAATGTCAGTATAACTTTTTAATGTGAACATGTGACTAAATATCAGGTTCGATTAGGTTAAAAAAATTACATCATGCATTAAAAACTCTGATTTGGGTTTTATTTCTTAATATTTTTCCCCAGAACCAGGGAGATTTCCCTGCTTGAAAGTTGTTAACATCTCAATTACATTAAATATTAATTAGGTATAAAATCTTAATAATTTTGTGCATACGATTCCCAGATCTCCTATAACAATACAATTCTCCGTTAATTTCAAGGCACTAAACAAAAAGATCATTCCCCGTATTCTCCGATAAAATGATGTTTATGTTTTTTCACGCATTTATTTGCGCTGAACCACCAACAATCACCATAAAAAATATGTCGAGAGACTCCCGTAGTAGCGTATCATACTAATACAAATTAACTCATCAAAAGGGAAATTTCCTCGGCTTCGCGCGAATAATCAAGTATAAAATTACGCGCCCTTTTCTTCAAAACTCTATAATACCATATTTTGCTAGCTAGCGCTGTGGCCAAATACCACTACATAGAAATCTTCCCTTCTCGCCTCCCCGCTTCCCACCGCAAATACAATATTTCGTTAGAAAGGGACAAAAGAGAGGCTGGACACTAGGGAAGAACGAATTTGCACGCCGGCAAACAATGGTCTTAAGTTAAGTGTGGAAATGTGTAACAAATTAATTATCTATTGACAAATAAATGTTAGATTATAATTGAAAAAGAATTTAATACTAATGAATCTAAACTAAAATATGAAAACGAACTTTATACAGAAAAATAAAAAAGGTAACAGTCGCAACTGGGATCGAACCCACGAACCCAGGAATTGAGACATCTTATTTTTCAGTAACTAACCATCACGCCGTTTGCCCTCAGGGGTACGCAGAGAAAACGGATCGCCAAACAACTCGATCTTGGCACACACTCCTTGCCTCTTTCACATTCATAAATCGTCTCATACATGCTTATTTTGACTTTTCACATGGCCCGTCTCAAGTATCTGATTCACTTGGTCGTGCCATGTCTTCCTCGAGCGTCCCCGACTTCTTATCATTTTTGTAAATCTCATATTTCAAATTCAGAATTGACAATATTATCTTAGACTTTTTCCCCATATTTTTGGCAGCTATGTATTTTAAATTAAAAAAATATTGAAAAAATAAATATCATTTAGACTATTAGAAAAAGGTCAAAAGGTTTCACATATGAATAAAATCGGATATGTTTATCCCAGACACTATTTACGTTACAAACCAGTTCTTGATCACTTGAAAAAGGATGCTGTCAAAATTATGAGAAAAAGAATTAGTCTAATATTGTCAATTCTGACCTTAAGGAGTGGGAGCCTCGGTCTTAGCACTCCTTGCTTTATTTTCATTCACATATCGTCTCATACGTACTCTTCTGGTATTCTGTCTGTTGACAGTATTATATTATAAGGCACCTGATCGTGCCTTGTCTCCCTCGGGCGTCCCCGATTTCTTTTATCATTCACGTTCACCTCACACTTCTTTCATTTCATTCTTCGTTCATCCACTCTACTTACCCATACCATATAGGCCTAACCCCTTTCTTCATCTTACTCATTATTTGGTATGCTTACATCAGCCCCGCATTTTTTCCATGTCTCCCAGATTGGCTAATGAAATTGATTGCAGATTTTGTTCCAGGGAAGAAATTTGTTATCAGAAGTAGGAGTAAATTAGGAAATAACTTTTGGCACAAGGACACTTATATCTGTGGCGACACATCATTATCAACTTCGCCATCAAAAGAAGACACGAGAAACATCTAATATTCGCGCGGCGCCGGCACTTGCCTAGGTACCTACTTATGCCGGCCGCGATGTACTTTGCTCGCCTGCCGCGGCCGTCTCGATGAATGATAATATCGCCACCGCCTAGAAAGGTCTGGAGTTGATAAGCCGCCTGAATATTCAGCACCGGGAATGTTCGAGTACCTTCTAGTGTACACATTGCCGGCGAATGGAACATTACTCCACCGGTCGCGCTGGTATATATAAAGCGAGTAAACTTGGCGCTCGCTCAGTCAGTATCAGACCACCAGTCGGTCAACATCTCAGCATGTAACTGATCTCCGCACAAGTGCTCCTGCATGGCATCTCTACATCTCCAGGGCAGCTTCCCGAGGTCCATCACCACGTCACAGCTCTAAGGCCCACCGTGTCTTCAGCTCCGCAGAACAGCTACATCCCGCGACTTACAAGGCTTGCGTCACCTTCAGTCCAGGGATCAGCTCACCACTTCATGGCACCCCGAAGCGCACCATGCTTCGCTGCCATGGAAACACGCTCCACCTCGCCAGGACTACCTGCTGGTGGCTCAGCTCACCGAGCCACTCACCGTTCACCTCCGCGACTCAAAGCGTCGAGCAACGGCCTGGAAGATAGGTCATAAGCGCGGTGATTATGACCAAATTAACACATCTCTCGACCAGGTAAACTGGCACGAGCTACTTTCGTTTGGTGACGTGAACGCAGCATTAAATAAATTCTTCTCACAATTAAATCATCTTATAGACGCCCACATTCCTATGAAATTATGTAGGAATTCGAAATACCCGCCATGGTATAACTCTGCCCTTATCAAATTAACAACAGAAAAATATAAATACTTTAAAAAGTTCAAGACATATAAAAACCCTTCTGACTACGCCACTTTCTCTCTACTAAGATCACGTGACAAAAAACTTAACTGGGAATGCCATAATAAATACTTACTTAAAATAGGACATGATATATCCTCCGATCCAAAAAAAATATGGAATTACATAAAGTCAAACTCCAAATCCCATGGCGTTCCGAATACCATGATGTTCAAAGACGAAAAAGCTGAAAATGGATCTGATATCTGCAACTTATTCTCTAAATATTTCACTTCAGTCTACAATAATAATGCTCGGATTAACTAGATCCTGCCAGACTACACCAGTGAGTCCTGTATTGCTAGCATTCATAATATTGAAATCAACCAGCATCACATACAGAAACAACTTGAAAATTTAGATCCCAATAAAAGCGCAGGCCCAGATAAAATTCACCCTTTCTTCATAAGCAAATGTGCGCGCAGCCTTTCTAAACCATTATTCATAATTTTTAGTCGCTTCCTTAATGAGGGAATTGTGCCAAACACTTGGAAAACTGCATTTGTAACTCCCATTTTCAAGAACGGCCAAAAATCTGACGTTGAAAATTATAGGCCCATATCAAAGCTCTGCATTTTCAGTAAGGCTTTCGAAAAAAATGTGTACGACCAGATGTTTACAGCCTTGAGATCGTCACTTAACAACAATTAGCATGGATTTATGAAAGGAAAATCTACTACCACTAACCTAACGGCATTTGTCGAAATCTTACAAGACAATATGGACCAACGCGTACAGGTAGATGCAATATATACAGACTATAACAAAGCCTTTGATTTAGTAATCCATGATGTTTTGTTGACTAAACTTTCACTAATCGGCGTACACGGAGATCTCCTCAGATGGCTCTCGCCGTATTTGAAAAATCTCAGCCAAGCAGTAGTCGTCAGTGGCTATAAATCGAATTGGGTAACCGTACCGTCAGGAGTACCCCAAGGGTCATTATTGGGACCATTGCTCTTCAATATATACATTAATGACATTGGAAAATGTTTTCTCCACTCCAGAACGTTATTATACGCAGACGACATGAAAATATTCTCTCCTGTTACAAGTATCAATGACTGTACTTGCGTACAAGAAGATTTAAATCGCCTAAATAGCTACTGCACACAACACAACCTTCAAATAAATGTTAAAAAATGCGGCGTCATCAGCTTTACCCGAAACAAAAATCCCAATTCTTTTGATTATTCCCTTAACGGCACAATACTTAAAAAAATGATGGACGCCAAAGATCTGGGAGTAGTGCTAGACCCAAAATTACTTTTTGACCGACATATCGAATCCATAGTTGCAAAAGCTTCCAAGGTACTTGGCTTCATACTCAGAATCGGCAAACACTTTAAAAAGGTAATCACTATGAAAATGCTGTACTTTGCGTATGTACGCAGCTCTCTGGAGTACGCCTCTCAAGTCTGGAATCCCAGGTACACAACAAACATAGAAAGGATTGAGAAAATACAAAATCGTTTTCTACGATACCTTGATTTTCGGGGATATCGTTCTCATCTAAGTTATGTGGAGTCAGCCACGTTTTTCAAAATCTCGTCACTAGAAAATCGTAGAAATTCTGCAAACGTCATATTCTTGCAAAAGATAGTCACCTCTGCGATAGATTGCCCGGAATTACTTGAAAGAATTCAATTAAGAGTGCCCACCAGACAACCTAGACTAAATCACACACTTAAAACACCTCGATGCAATACTAACTCTAAACAAAACACATTCATTAACCGCGTTTCACACTCTTTTAACAATGAGTTCGACTTATTCAACACAGCACCCCAAATTCTAAAAAAATAAACAATAAACAACTTTTAAACATATAAAAACTATTATACTCCTATACAAAAAACTTATTCACTCCCAGATTAGATCCGTCCCCTTCCCCTCCCGCCCACCATCCCATCCCAATAAGCTATTATAACTATTATAAATTTTATAACTTTTTAATCTCTCTAATTAATACACACCAGTGAAAACCTATTATTGGTTCAATAATATATATATGTAAATACACCTAACTAAATAATGTAACTGTTGGTTTTCCAAATAAAATAAAATAAAAAATAAAATAAAAATCTCCACCGCCAAGGTGTTGAGCAACTCGCTGACCTTCACCACACCATCTCCATCTTCTCCGAGCGCCTGCAGCATCTCATCTACGGCACTCCGCATTACATCATGTTACCGCTTCACCGACCTCCGCTACGTAGCCATAATAAATGACTGACGACTTTTATTTCTCTACCGATATGGCCCGCTGCCTCATATCCCTTCAGTGGAGTGAATACAAATAAACAAAAGAAACTTCCACAACACTGAATGTTTTTTGCAAAGAAGAAGTAGAAAATGGGATTGCAACGCATTTCCCAAATAACACTTTCTCAAAACCACACAAGTGGACATTTGACCGATCGCCTTTAGTGGAATCAATGGTTCCCTAACACGGACATTCAACATCGACACGATAAAGGTTTTTATTGGCAATATCGGGAATACTAAAAAAAGGTTTCAGACTGAATAAATAAAAGGTTCACAAGTTATTCAAAAATTTATTAACATCAAACTCTCCATATATTACATATTTTATTTGGAATGTTGTACAAGATTACATAATAATATTTAACCACATAATTTTAATGCGGTATTGTTGTCTAAAAAGAAAAGGTTTTAGAATTTTCTGTAGATATTCCTCAATACTCCTGTCCAAAATGAATGGTGACATATTGATAAATGATAGAGTTATAGAATTAGTAAGAAGTATGGGCGGGAGAGGCAGTGCGCGCTCCTACTGACAAGTACTGAGAAGGAAACCAGTAACAAGAACTGAAGGACAGAATGCCTTTCTGACTACAATCCATTTTACAAGAGAGAGGAACAAGTTGTCCTTGGCCCTGGGTTGGCTGATTAGCCGCTAACTATCAATTACTTCATTTACATAAATCTCATCCAATGAAGTATTCATTTTACAAATCGGCAACTACAATTTATCGATAACCAATTGGACGATTGAGCTTAGATTTGTTATATATCTTCAGTTAACTTTTTTTAAAGGTATTTTTTAAATTTAATTTCTATAACTCGGATCACAGCTAAAAAAATGTGGAAAAATTGAAAAAAAATTGGAGCACGCCGCCATTGTGTGAAAATGGTCGGAATCGATACAAAACTCATATAGATAGAGAATTTAAACATTTTTTTGTTAAACTTTCGGAAGACAAGTTTTGACATTGATGGGTGTTTTCTGCTCACCGTTGTTGTATTCAGGTTCAGTTGCGAAATAATATTATGAACATATTTTTTCCTTTTGTGAAAGGTGTAGGAACATGTTTTCAATTTTAAAAAGTGAGAATTCAAATGGTTTTGAAATACCTACTCGTACATTCCACAATATTTTAAACTACCTTTAACTATACATGTTGTTCGGACACACAAAATGAACTACTGAGACAATGCGCGTGGTTTCACTGAACTGTACTGACCCGTAACATTTTGTCGTAAAGTAACGTTACGTTACGATGAAATGTTACAGGTCAGTCGCTGCCTTAAGAGTACAAACGGGAAACTGGTGAATCTATCACAATAGCATTAGATTGCGTAAATTAACTTTTTTTATTTGAGCTTTCGTTTTCGGGTAAATCATGTAAAAAGTTGAAATTTTATAAAATTCTGTAAATTTTTCGAAAAATTGGTTGCTTGGGGGTTAATTATCAGCTGTTTATTGTTACAGAAATTTTACAGATTTAGTTTCCGACAAAAACGGAAAAATTAAAATAAAAAAAATTTAATATAATGTATTGAAAATAAATAATTGAAAACACTCACTCGTATATAAAAAAAAGAGTTATTATGGGTAAATCAGTTTCCCGCGTTTACTACAAATTTCCGGACACCGTGTTTACACTTTATACGTATAGTTTGGCAATTAAGTCTAGAAATTAAATAAATTGGAACTAAATGTTTTCATTACTATGGCAGCACCGAATTACTCGCTTTGCTTTGACGTTTCCTATGGCTGTCATGTTATCGCATGTTATAGTCGATTTACTATCTTAAATCTGAGTACAAGATCGCTCATTTAATAATATTTTGTATTCATTGTTTGAATTTAATTAGAATGAACAAACCAATACGTAGTGATGCAAGAGGGGTTATGTACTGCGTTTTTCAACGCTGCCTAGCCGAATATCACGCGAAGAAGCTTCTGTCTAATTTAGAAGATGTTTACAAACGAACTACAGAAATGACTGGTACGTAGTATAGTTCAATAAATTTCATTAGTATTACAAGATTTATGCCAATTTTCGAGCGATTATAACCATTACAATCTGATTTGAGGTTATGTTTAAAAACTCGAATTTGACAGTCCATGTGAAGCCATAAGAAAAAGGGAATAACTCAATTAAAAAAAAAATAATAATATGCAACTTCTTTAAACGCATAGAAAAGTTACTTTGTTCTTATTTTTCTCTTTATTTCTTAATGAATATTATCTACTGTGTTTTTTATTAAATACCTTCTATAATAATAATTATTATGATGTGTTTCACATACAGGTTAATCTCAATCAACGGTAAGGCGAATCGTCAATTTGAAATACCGGGAAAACGGAAAATGGGGCGCCCTGAAAAAGAGGTGGATGATTTTGATATTTGTGCCATTCGTCAAAAAATTAATTAGTCCCAACTTTAAGAACTTTACTAACCGTACTCAAAGAAGATATTGGATTTGATGGCAGCCGGGAATATTTACGAAAAATTTTGCATTCCATCGGCTTTGTAACTTTGTAACTTTGCAACTTTATTTTGAATATTATCTTTATAACTTTGTAATGTTGCATGATAAAAGTATAATGGGCTTAATTTTCTGACCTTAAATTGTTTGAATAAAAGTTCTGACGAATGTGAGTAGGGTGTTTTTAAAATTGTTTTTATTATTAGTTTGTGTGATATGTAAATTATTTGTATTTGATTTATTATTATTATAACCTCATAAAGAAATAAACGCCCACTTAAAAATTGTTTTGTTTTATTTTACTTATATTTAATAACAATTTTACTTCTATTATTAACTTCTATTAAATTATAGTTTTTTGTGCAAAATTTTTGAAAATACAAATATATTATGAAAAATGCATTTTGACCGAAGTGTTTTTTTAAACATATATTCATTGTCTTATGAGCCATCTTGGTGTTGTCATTTAAAACCTAAAAAAACGATCGCAGCGCCATCATTTATTTTCTACAATTAATTGCCAAACTGTAAATGTAATCATATTAAGATATTAATATGATTAAAAAAAATTATTACATGATTACGATTTTTTTAAGATATTCTAACCAATTCAATTATATTATTCCACAACAAAAACTTCAATAGCACAGTCCCAGTTCAACTTTCTTGCACCTAAAATTTTTAATAACTTATCAATTGAAATAAAATCTAAAGCCAAATATCTCACTTTCAGAAAGGCGCTTGCTGACCTTCTGATGAGTGACTATGATAGTGTTTACAACTTGTTTCACATACTCAGATAGTGATATAAATATATTCTTTATTCTTTATTCTTCTTTATTCTTTTTTACTTTATTTAAACCGAGACGTGCAAATTTACAGTAATATTTTCATTGTAACACTTGATATATATATATCAAAATACTAATAAAACTTGGAAAAAATATACTTCAAATTCTCAAGTTCGGTTTTTATCATAATATTGTAATGATTGTTTTTGTTTTAAAATACTTATTGCATTCAGTTCCCTCCAGTATAAGTACTTACCTAGTTCTCGCCTATTTATTACACTCATATACTCTCTTTATACTTACTCATGTTACATTTAGTTGGTACTTAAAGAAACCTTATTTTTCTTTCTTTTTATAATACTGCATACCAAAAAAAGAAAAAAAATCGTAAGAAATGAATGATATTAATTTATAATTTTTTTGTTTTTATTATTTTACTTAGATATACTTAGATATGTTGACACTTACGAGTACTAGACTCCAATTCAAACAACTATCCTCCGTTGGTCACCATGATACAGGCAGCTGCCTAGTATGGTAACCTAATGTATCTCCTGAAGTAAATTTATTATGAATGTAACATGTAGTTATAAATAAATAAATATTCATTTGCTCAAATATATTTTTTTATTTGTTCTATGTATATCATTGTGAATTTAAGTGTGTAACAATTAAATAATTAATTTTAAAAAACAAATTTAAAAAAATGATCTGAAACAAGGCCCTAGACAACAACACCGCTTTCAGGCCACACAATACCCTCTATCCAGGGAATGAAGCCAGATATGCGGGTGTTGGTGTATGTGCAGGGTGAACGGATCTTACTGGATACCAACCCCACCAGTAGGTGGGTACAGGCCACCCTGTGGCTGTTCGGTAAAGTCAACGGGGAGCCGTTATTAAAGCCCTGAGAACAAATAAAATAATAAGGTAAACACACTTCAAAAGGCAGATTATAAATTAGTGCATTTTTTAAATCGGATTCTTAACACGTTTGCGGCGGGAGGGGCAGTTCTACCTTTTACGCCAGGTCCTACTTGAATGGCGGGAAAAGCATTGCCATCCCATCACTTTATATAAAGTATGTACACCGATCTCTTTAGAGAGGTCCCGATAATATGTATAGTAAATGTGATACAAGTCTTACTCATCTTCTTATTTTTTGTGTGGAAGAATATTTTTTACCAAAATTAAACTATTATTAAACTTAAACTATATTGAGGCCAAAATACACCACCAAACTGAAAAAATATTTTATTCGAGTATTTTCGAGTATTATACTCCGGCTTGACAAAAATGTCATTCTCCACCGTCTACGCTTTTTGTTATCGCGTCAGTTTCGCCTAGTTCGTGAAAACCACAAGTGCCTTTCCCAGTTAAGGACCACTTCACCTCAGTTATACCGTGCTTGCTCGCGCCACACCAACCAGTCAACTCAGTGCTTTGAACATCAGTGCTTTAAACATTCGTGCCCTCATTTATCAGTGCCTTGAACATTCGTGCCCTCAGTTATCCTCGTGTTTCCCCCATTCTATACCATCATGTCCTCCCCCCTTCTCAAAACCTCCGATGATTACCAACGCCTTACCCTCGAGATTCAGTCCTTCTTTGAAAACCACTCCGACCCCAACAACATGTCCCCTGAAGAGATAGACCATGTCTGCACCCTGGCCTCCCGCAGAGTTCATGGTTCCCCTCCCAACTCCCCCTGCAACTTATCCCAACCCGACTCAGGATACTCCTCCCCAACAACCCCCCCCCCCTCCTCATCTCTAACCCCCCCCAACCTCCCCCTTACTGCCCCCCAAACCAATCGCCCAACCGATGCCCCCCCTGTCACCCCTCAAACCGTTCAACCCCTTACCACCCCTCAAGATAACCGCCTCACTACCGCCCCCCAAACCGTTTGCCCTCCTATCGCCCCTCTAGACTATCGCCCCCTCACCGCCCCCCAACCCGTTGACCCTTCTATCGCCCCTCAAACCGCCCCCCAAACCGATTGGCCCACTATCGGTTTAGGGTTCCTTGCCTTTCCACCCAATCCCCCAACCAAGGGGCAAAGATACCACTTCACACCCTCGCGCTCCAGCGACACCCAAGAGCCCGTCCAACCAACTTCCGACAACCCAGGCCCCGGGGAAATGGTCTGGGTCTACGTCAAACCATCCCGCAAACGAGTCCGACTAAAAACCCCCCCTCCTTCATTCTCATTCCAAAATACCAACCAGTTCCTTCCCAATCTAGTAAAACGACCCCTCAAAAACACCTCCTTCAAGCTCAAGCCCCACCACTCAGCCTAACACTCCCCTCGACCCTCGACATGCCACTGCCCCCACAAGCCATCCTGCCCTCCCCCCGAGCACTGACATCTCTCCTTCTACCCCCCCCCCCACCAGCTCTCTTACTACCCCCCCCTCCTTACCCCTTCTCATCCTCCCCAAAAAAATTAATTAACAATCACTAAATACCATTTTCTACAACCATACCAAACACACGATGAAGGAGAAAGGGGCCTCATTGGCCCGGTGCTCTGAAAGTCAGTACATCACAAAGTCACAAAGAGTAGCCGGTCTCCTGGTTAAACTAAGCAACAGCATCCTAGTGGTCAGTGCTCGGTTAACTAAACCAGTACCAAGTCGAGAGAGCCCTCTGGGTCCTCCTTGGGAATTCAAGTAACAGTGCCCTAGTGGACATTACTTGCCTGAAAACCTTAACCCAACTAGAGACCGCGGGTCCTATGTTGGGGGTATTACGCTAAGTGTTTAGCGAGGACAATAGTGAACATTGTTTCAACTCTAAGTGACTTTACTTTGTGTTAAAACTGTTCTGTACTCTGTTTTTACTAGGTATAAGCTGTGAACCCTTTATAAGAGAAATAAACTGAACAACGCCTAAACACTATCTTCTAATATATAAAATTCTCGTGTCACGGTGTTTGTTATCATACTCCTCCGAAACGGCTGAACCAATTTTGATAAAACTTTATGTGCTTATCTGGTAGGTCTGAGAATCGACCAACATCTATTTTTATACCCCTAAAAGTAAAGGGTGTTCCACTCCGAATTTTTATTTTATTTTTTTGGCCAATTTTTTTATTTTTTATTTTTTTTTATGGTGAGGCATTAAAAAATACATGCAGCCCTAAATTTTCACCCTTCTACCATTAACCCCTATTTTTTAAAAGAGATATTAGTAATTCAAACCGGTGTCACTTCTGACCCGATGAGAACGAAGCCGGCCTCTTTTCTCTAATTTTAAATTATATTTAGTACCTGCCACTTTCTAACGTCAGAAGAAAAGCAAAACAAATTGTTGTCTTGGTTATATTTATGATATATTTGCGGGAAATTTTAATTCAGGCGTCGTAGTTAATAAAAATGAATCTCCGAATTGTACGCGCATAACTTCCGAGCGACTGCACCAAATTGGATAATTCTTTTTTTGTTGTGCACGTTATTCAAGATTTGCATAACTGGTGAGCTCTGGCATAATGAAATGTGTATTAAAAAAATGTAATATGTGACACGCGAGCTGTTTGAAAACTGAATGCACCGGTACTGAATGTATGGAATGTGGGTGATGTGAGGGGAGAGAGGGAGGGAACTCGGGTAAAGGGTTCGCGGGAGTGGAGTGGGGAGAGGGAAGATGGAGGAGGCGGAGTAGGAACGTGAGAGGGAAAGAGGGGAAAAAGGAGAGGGGAAAGGGAACGCGGGAGAGGAAGGGGAGGTGGAAGGGGAACGCGACGAATGGGAAAGGACATGCAGGGAGAAACAAATTCTTTATTAAATGGCAAAGCAACGCATGCCGGGTATCAGCTATAATTATAATAAATCTCTGAAATGAAACCCATTTTTTTACGTAAGCTCCACACAGGAGGCCCCGAGGAAAATAATTTCTCTCAGGACCTATGTCATCTTAGGGGATGCTGTGTAGAGGATCTTTTTAAGGAATGGGGAGGATAGAAAGTTCTGGGAAGGAAAAAGGTATGAGGGGTGGGTAGGAATCTGGGGGTCAGTGTGTTCGGGAGTGACGGACGTATGAATCAATCCCTCCAACTGTGGTGCAAGGCAATGGGTCGAGAGAGTCCGGCTGAAAAGGTCAAAAGGCCTCCCTCAACCAGTCTCTCTCGATCCGGCCCGCCACGCAGCAGGTGGGCAGGCGCATCAACTGCCAAGACCCGGACATAAGTCACCTCATGAACCCGGGCACCCCTGCTAAATCACCAAACGTAGCGAACCACTTGGGGTGATCTATGGCAGAGGTGTTGGTTATTCAATAAATGGTTCCCGGGGCGGCGGCACCCGTATCCGCCGCCGTTCGTCGGGTCAGCTAGTTTTCTTATATAAATACCCTGCCACAAAATGTATTTTTTATTTTCAAATATGTTTAGCGGTTTAAAACATAATTCATTTGGTGGAAGTTCCTTCTTTTTTTTTCAAAATTTCCTCTGAAGTCGTGAGAATTGTAAGTAGGTACTTAAATACTTACCTTCTTAGTAAGGAATCAAGTTTTTGATTCGAATGGTTGTCTGGTCAACTCTAAAACGTACCGAAAATGAAATAAAAATCATTTTACTTAAATTACTTAGTGCAAAAACAACCACAATAATTTGAAAGTTACTTGCGCAAAAACAAGAAATGCCTTCCATGCATTTATAAAATGAATCCAATGTTGCCACTGGCTTAGTACATTTGGATTCTAGCCCATTTAGGACGTGCTCTGTCTCAATTTGAAAATCGCTATCCCATTTACATTTCATTTTCACACAGGAGATGTATGACAATATTTTAAGGAAAGAACATTCAGACTTTTGGATCATGAAACAAGCCCACATCAATTTGGGTGGCGGGTATGGGTACCGCCGCCCCGGAAACCATTTTTTGGACAATAAACACCTGTGCCATAGGTCACCTCATGTGGTTCGCTAAGTTTGGTGACTTAGCAGGGGTGCCCGGGTTCATGGGGTGAGATTTGTCCGGGTTTTGGCGGCGGATGCGTCTACCCAACGGCTGCAAGGCAGGTCGGATCAGAAGAGATTGAGGGAGACCCATCGACTTCTCCAGCCGTACTCTCTCGGAATATAGCGTTGCACCGCAGTGGCACGGATGGGTTCATGCGTCCGTCACTCCTGGACCTACTGACGCTCAGATTCTTATCCACCCTTCAAACCCTTTTCCTTCCCAAAACTTCATTTCATCAAAATACCCTCCACAAAGCATCCCCAAAAATAAAAAAAGGCCATGAAGGGAATTATTTTACTCAGGGCCTCCTGTGTGGAGCTAATATAAAGAAAAATCCCATATAATTTAAGTGAAATGATTTTATTACATTTCCGGCACGTTACAGAATTGAACATACTCTCAGTATCACCTTGGTGGAAGACCACCATTCTAGTCGACTTTCAAATTTAGTAGGTAAGTATGTAAGTTACTACTTAAAAATCTCACGATTTCAGAGGAAATTTAAGTTTTTGGGTAAAAACTAGAAATGCCTTCCATGCAGATTTAAATAGAAACCAATTTCGTCACCGACTTAAGGCTCCGCAACCGGGCCCGAAAAGAAGAAGATGGAGAGATACAAAATTACGAACATTAGAGGAGAGCGCTAACATTTACAGCGACAAAATCGATGCGAAAATGTTTAATAAAAAACGACTCGTTTAAAATAGAGCAAAAATCTCGCGGGCATTGTCTTAAACAGCATTTAAATAAACATTTTGAATTTTTTCATTCACATAACTTGTAAAATAACTGAAACAAACGTGTTTATAATCATTTTTGGAGCATACTTTACGTTTTTTTTTCTATCGAGGGATTTTTTTATAATTTGCGATTCGGCACAGGCAATGTCTCGATATTATCTTCAAGAATAACATACATTTTTTTAAGACCTCTAAAACTTAACGTGTTTAAGGGAGGTATGTAAGAAATCGGTAGAAATTCGGGTTGCGGGCCCTTAATACATAATGGTTCTAGCCCATTTAGCACGAGCTCTGTCTCACATTGAATATCGCTTTCCCATTTGGATTTCATTATTATACAGGATATGTAAGGATATGTTAGTTATATTATTAGCAAAGAAAAGTCAGACTGTTGTAACACGAAGCACGCCGACATGGCAATTCTTTTCTTCTTCCTTATTATATGGCGCTCGCCATGTCACATGTCGGCTATCTTCAGCAACTTTGTGTTACTACTTTTTATTATATGGCGCTCGCCATGTCACATGACGGCTATCTTCAGCAACTTTGTGTTACTACTTTTTATTATATGGCGCTCGCCATGTCACATGTCGGCTATCTTCAGCAACTTTGTGTTACTACTTTTTATTATATGGCGCTCGCCATGTCACATGTCGGCTATCTTCAGCAACTTTGTGTTACTACTTTTTATTATATGGCGCTCGCCATGTCACATGTCGGCTATCTTCAGCAACTTTGTGTTACTACTTTTTATTATATGGCGCTCGCCATGTCACATGTCGGCTATCTTCAGCAACTTTGTGTTACTACTTTTTATTATATGGCGCTCGCCATGTCACATGTCGGCTATCTTCAGCAACTTTGTGTTACTACTTTTTATTATATGGCGCTCGCCATGTCACATGTCGGCTATCTTCAGCAACTTTGTGTTACTACTTTTTTTGTTAATATCAAATTTCTTGTCATATTAATGTTTATAATAAAAAATAAAAAAATAATCTACATTGCAACAACCTTTTTTTACAATGCATCTCAGCGTTACATACCGAACATCCCCCAGCTGTGTCCAAACTGGGCTTGACTGGGCGGCTGCATATCTCGACGTCATGTTTCATACCGGCAGGGTGAAAAGAGTCGCCAGTCGGAAATACTTTGGAGCACTCCTCCTGAGACACTGTCTGCATGCTTGTCTGAAATGTTGAAAAACAAACCAACTGATTGTTTTATCCAGTGAGAACAAATGCGCCATTACTTTTTGCAACAAATATACGAACAGTAAATTAATATTAGTATTGTTTTTCTTTAACCCATCACAGGAGGCCCTGAGGAAAAAAATACCCCTGGATCTATGGCACCTTTGAAGTTGCTGTGTGGAGAGTTTTTATAGAAAAAAGAAGGAGAGGAAGTTTTGGGGAGAAAAAAGGTATGAGGGGTGGGTAGGAATCTGGGGGTCGTGTTGATTCATCCCTCCCTCTGCGGTACCAGGCGATGGGTCAAGAGAGTCTGGTTCGAGTGTTCAAAAGTTCTACCTCAACCAGTCTCTACCGATCCGGCCCGCCAAGTAGTAGATGGGTTAATGGGTCCGTCGCCAAGACCTAGACAAATCTCACCCCATAAGCTTGGGCACCTTTGCTAAGTCACCAAACTTAGAAAACCACATGGTGTGACCTATGTCAGAGGTGTTGGGTGTTGGATATTCAATAAATGGTTCCCAAGGCTGCGGTACCCATACCCACCTCCTAGCTTAATAAGATATATTTTTTTAGCTTTATTAGTTATTCAGCATCGTTAGATCCATTTAATGAATAGATTTAACATTACATAGTGGAGTGATGCGGCCTTTCTGCCACTTTCTTCTAATCAACCCAGAATAGTTGTACTTAGTGGGAATAACAAAGCAAAAACAGCCAAAGAACACTTCTACGGCGCTATCCCTTTAGTAGGTATTACAATATGAAGTGAATATGAATACAGCACAAGTCTCTCAACTGCTCCTAACCGTCTAGAGCCAGTGGGACTATGGCATCCCCAATGTAGGTATGTTGTTAAGCTGAAGGAAAAGGGGAAGATAAGGAGATAGGGGGAGAAAGGTGGGAAGGCAAACACGATAGAGCCACTATTTCTCCAGTCATTCACCAGGGCGATACTGACAGTACCATTTACCCTGGAACGTGCCACAAACACCGTGTGTTATTTTAGTGGTTATTTTAATTATTCAATTTGGGAGGCGGGAATGGGTACCGCCGCCCCGGGAAGCTTTATGGAAAAACCAATATCTCTGACATAGGTCACCCCAAGTGTTTCGCTACGTTTGGTTATTAGCAGGGGTGCCCGGGTTCATGGGGTGAGGTTTGTCTGGGTTCTGGATGGGGATGACCGGAATACAATGAAACCCAGATTCAACCCACCCCTTAAACCCTTTTCCTTCTCATAACTTTCCTCTCCTTCTTTTTCTTAAAAAACCCCTCCACACAGCATCCCCAAAGATAACATAGGCCCTAAGGAAAATTATTTTCTTCAGGGCCTCCTGTGTGGAGCTCATGTAAAAAAAAGATTTATTCTGAGGTATTACACTCCAGGATTTGAACCCGCTACCTCTGAATTCGTCATCGAGGATCTTAACCACTTGACCACGGAGGCCTTAGAAAAGTGTGCTTTTATCAACATTTAATTTGAATAAAATATATTTTTTAGTATATTTGCACCACTTTAGAGTGGTAGAAAACCATAGACATGTGGAGATTGGGTAAGCATGTACGCCTGTCTCAACACAGGTATACCCTAGTGAGACAGGCATCGAATAATGTAATGCAAACATACCTTATATAAATAAATTAATAAATAAATAAATGTAATAATGAAAAGGTTTTATAATAGGAAAATCAGGTGGTTTTGATATGTAGAGTTTTGATATGTAGGATTGACGGTGAAAGGGGTGGCAGGAGAATATAAGTGAATGATAGAAGAGGTGTGGCACGCCCAAGGAAGACATGGCACGACCAAGTGAATCAAGTACCTACTTGAGTTGGGACACCTCAAAATTCTGAATATTAGAAGAGTGCCCAGCCCATGTATGAGACGATGATGTACAAACGTGAATAAAACAAGGGATTTGTGTTAAAACATAGGCATGTGGCGGTCCATCCTCTCTGCCTACCCCTGCGGAAACACGGTATGTTTGTTGGACATCTATTTAAAAAAAAGATTACATTTTGTACCGACGACAGCTGTCAATCTTGTCGTTATCACATCATTGGTCATTGTTCATCATGAAGGCAGAGAAAAGTGTTCTAACCTTGTGTTCAGTGGATGAGCCGTCCCCCGCAGTTAGTATTAAGCCACTCTCGGGAAGAGGGGTGCCCGTGTGGAGACAGATTGGCAGAATTCTGCTCGTGAATTTCACCCTGAAATTGAAAAATGGTTAATAATGGTTTTCTTGTTTGTGTTTAAAAACAATAATTTATTTTCGAAAAAAGCTGTGAGGTGGTATTACGATGCAATAATATTCTTAACCCTTTAGATGCGGTATACAGATGCTCCGGCCTGACGCATGACACACGTGAACATTCAACACGTGTCCCCGTCACCAGTTTAAAAACTTTGTTGATTTTTTTTGCAATAAAAAAATTACTTATTAATAAAAACGTTCACTTGACTTTTCCACGGACTAACTGTTACATTTAAATAATAATTAAAAATATGTGCTAATTTCGGTTGTGATTCTGTCGTTCTCTTTGTAAATCCAGTGCAATAAACTCTGCTTTGAATTTGACGACCTCCGTAGTCCAGTGGGTAAGACTCTTGTCTCACAATCCGGAGGTCGCGGGTTCGAACCCGGCATGCGCAAATAAATTTTATTTGATTAATTTGTGTTATTTCACAATTAATTCATTTAAAATAATATATAGTATATTTGCGGCATGTTCCAGAGTGGAAGATACTATCAGTATCGCCCTGGTGTAAGACCACCATTCAGAATTGAAACGTTGCTTGAAAATGGCTTTAGCCGTGTTTAGTGACCAGATCTGAATAGCCAGGTACTTCCCAACCTTCCTCTTCCCCACCTCCTTCCCCTCCCCACTACCTTAAGCCTCACAACATACCCCATTTGGGGATGCCATAGTCTCACTGGCTCCAGACGGGAGCAGTTGAGATTCTTGTGCGGTATTCACTGTAAAAAAAAAAAAAAAGTGTTTTCATTTTCCAAATATCTAAAATAGTGTTTTGCTGGAGAATTCAGACAATCCATTTATACAAAAAAGGAATCTACAGTTACTGTTAAGAGTTTTTAGTTTATATTGTTATTTCTTTTCGATATTGATGTAATTTTGCACACAAACTAAAAAAGGAGTTCATATTAAAAGCTTGGGTAAGGCCGGAGACTGCTCCCAACCGTCTGGAATTAGTAAAACTGTGCTAATTGGGATATGTTGAAGACAGCCGGGAGGGAAAGAAGATGGGGTGGAGGAAGGTGGGGAAGTACCTGGCTATTCAGATCAGGTCATCAAACACGGCTAAAGTAATTTCAAGCAACGTTTCATTTCTGAATAGTGGTCTTACACCAGGGCGATACTGAGAGTATCTTCCACTCTGGAACGTGCCGTAAATATACTGCATATGTTTTTAAAAAAATGAATAAATTGTGAAATATCACAAATAACTCAAATAAAATTTGCTTACACATGTCGAATTCGAATCCGCAACCTCCAGATTACTAGTCGAGCCATTTCCCTTGACGACGAAGGCCATCAGATTTGTTATATTGATAAAATAAATACTTAAAATTTTATATAGTAGAATGGAGAATTAAAGCAGGTCTAATAGGTTCGGGAGATAGCTCAGTTGCTATAGTAAGCCCCCGAACAGCATAATGGTCTGGAATTCTAATAACGGTTGCACGTACTACGGGCTTATTTATTTTCAGTTTTTTGTTATTGTTATGTTCTTTTTACTTTATAATATTTTATATAATTATGAATTACTTACTCTCTGTCTAGCTGAAGGAGGGCGATGTCGTTGTACACTTTAGAGTAAGTTCCGTTGTATAGCGGGTGGATGTATTGTTTAGTGACGCCATATATCTCATCTGGATTGTACCGGGGTGTAAATGTCCCGCCCAATCCGACAAACTGAACTTTACTGGAACTGAAACAAAAGACGCTTCTTTAATGCTAAATATATCCTTATTTAATATTAGTATTATCTGAAGGACTGTACATTTGTGATTGTTGTAAACGGAAATGAATTTCTCTGTTGTTTTCAAAAAGAACCGCCTCAGACAAGAAAATGTCAACATATAAGGAACCCTTCAGGCAAAATATTTACACTTTGCAATAAAATCAAGATAAATGGAATATTTATGAAAGCATTCGAAAATTAAAAACTGCTTTTGAAAGGTGATGCAAACGCTTTAAAATTTTATACTTCTAAAAAGACACCAGTTTTTTGAATTACACAAATTTATAATGTTTTTTCTAACTAAAATTACCAACAACAAAATATACACACTTATTTTTTTAGGCATTTATATAAAAGTTCTCTTCAACTCTATTTTTTATCGTTTGACGTAAAAATAATCATTATTCAATATGAGAAGTTTAATTAATTTTTCCAAATTTTGGTCGAAAACTGTGATTTCTTAAAGGCGAACATTTTAATTATTTTGTGGCTAATTTTTATATTTGAATTTAAAGCGCGGTGGTGAATCTAATTTTCAATTTTGAATTTAAACTCTTTCTAGCACCGTTTCTAGATCACATTTCTAAACATGATATAAGAGAATCTATGAGAACTATTTGAGTTGTTCCGAAAAGAGAACAAATCGGTCTGAGGGGTTAACAAAACTTTTAATTTCCCGACCCATTTTCCGATAAATTTTTTTCTCAATTTTAAATTTTTCCGGAAGAAGTGTTTAAAATTTGAAAAGTTAATAACCATCGCATAACAGAATCAAAAAGACATGTTTTTATAAAAATTTCCCGAAAAAAATTTCCCGGAAAAAAACCGTTTTAATCAATTTCTCGAAAGACTTTCTTGGGAAAACAAATGCTGAAAATTATTTTTAAAAATCAGGGTAAGCAATTCACACGCGATAGAAGTAAAACCTTCAGAAAACTAAAGTTGGAAAGAATGAAACGAATGCAGAGGCGTAGGATAAGTGCAGAGTTTATTTATTATAATATTGTAACCAAGTTTAAATGTGGATGGTTATTATTTTACTACTTATTCAACTTAGCACCGCACAAAGAGGACACCTCATTCTCTCGCAGGCCAGATCCTTTAGATGTTTGTGTTTGTCTCTTTTTAATGTCGTTTATTTCCGTTTCATCGAGTTTAAAATCACAATATGATGTTTTAAAGTTGTTTTCATTAAAAAAAACTCAAATAAACAGGAGTGACGGGACCATTAGTGACGAACGTCCGAGAGTGACGAACGTCCATGAGTGACTAACGTCCATGAGTGACGAACGTCTATGAGTGACGAACGTCTATGAGTGACGAACGTCTATGAGTGACGAACGTCCATGAGTGACGAACGTCTATGAGTGACTAACGTCCATGAGTGACGAACGTCTATGAGTGACTAACGTCCATGAGTGACTAACGTCCATGAGTGACGAACGTCCATGAGTGACGAACGTCCATGAGTGACGAACGTCCATGAGTGACGAACGTCCATGAGTGACGAACGTCTATGAGTGACGAACGTCTATGAGTGACGAACGTCTATGAGTGACGAACGTCTATGAGTGACGAACGTCCATGAGTGACGAACGTCTATGAGTGACGAACGTCTATGAGTGACGAACGTCCATGAGTGACAAACGTCTATGAGTGACTAACGTCTATGAGTGACGAACGTCCATGAGTGACGAACGTCTATGAGTGACGAACGTCCATGAGTGACGAACGTCTATGAGTGACGAACGTCCATGAGTGACGAACGTCTATGAGTGACGAACGTCCATGAGTGACGAACGTCCATGAGTGACGAACGTCTATGAGTGACGAACGTCCATGAGTGACGAACGTCGTACGAATCTATCCCTCTTGTGAGCTTTGTTTTGGAGAACATTTTTTTTACTTACAAATTAATGTTACTTTCAGCTGTTTACTATCTTATTAATGCGTCGATGCGATGACTCGACCCCGATTTATTGAATCGAAAACTTCTTTAGCACCGTTGTGATTTGAAACTCGATAAACGAAAAATAGCGACACTAAAAAGAGACACACACATACATCTACAGGATTTAGCCTGCGAGAAAAAGGGATAGTATAATCGGTCTTCTCTTTGTACGATGCTTCGTAGCCTATTGGTCTCCTCTTTATTCGGTGCTTCGTAGCCTTCCCCTCTTGACTACTTTAGTTTTCTGAAGGTTTCACATTCACTGTTTTTATAACTTGTCGCTCCCCTGGTATAAATCATATTATTATTTTTAAATAAAAGGCATTAACCTCACTAGGACTAATAGCCTGCATTGAGGTGTACATTTAAACATTTGAGTGAAGTAGCATCATTAATCACTACATTTAAAGACACTAAATACTACATGGAGAACAAAAATATTACATGAGTGGCCTGAAGGGAACTTTGTGAGTAAATTTGTAACAATATTTAAACCACAAATAAATCTTTATTTCCACAAACAATCAAGTGAACATTAAAAACCATTAGGGCGGCACTGTTTATAAAAAACGGAACTTTTCTAATCTCTAAAAAAGCATCAAAATGTAAAAAAAAACGTTAAAACCAAAGAAAACATGACTTTTTTGGGTTCTAGCGATTCTTTTTTTTTAATGATAATTCTTTTTTCAGACTTTCTTCAGGCAGGTAGGTACCATAATATTGAACAAATTCGAATAAAAAGTTCAAAGAAATGCACGACAATTTCGCCTTTGAAAATATAAGCTTTAAATAATCATTAATATAGGCACCATCTTGAACCGAAAACGGATCATACAAACAAATGTAAATACAGACGAAATACAAAATGGTAGAGTGAAAGCAGGACTTCGCTACGCTCGGTCAATAATTATTTGAAGTAAATTCACCAGTTGTCCGATTACACCTTATGAGTTTCCAGACACCATGTACAGCGCCAGTTTTGTAAAGTAACACCTCAAAGGATCTTAAACTTTTATGGCTTATTCTTTAAAATATCAAATCCATAAGTTTGTCTATGTTCATCATACCGGTCATTATTTCAACGAAGATTTGAATTTTAAAATAAATGAACAATTAACTCACCCAATGGCTGCAATGGCGTATGCAGAACACAACACCCACTGGTCGCTCACTAGACTTACAGGCCGCCCCGGCCAGGTAATGTTTCCCCTCTGACCTGATCCAATACGTCCCTGGGAACACAACACGACATCCAAATATTATTCTCTAAGCAAGTTTAACTATTGCTCTAAAAATAATTATTTTCATTGTAATTTCTTCTTTTTTTCTTATATAAATACCGCACAAGAGTCCCAACTGCCCCCAATCATCTGGGGCTGGTGAGACTATTGCATCACGAATTGGGGTAAATGTTTGGCTGAAGTTAGTGGGGAGGGGAAGGAGATGGGTTAGAGGAACGTCGGGAAGTACTAGCAATTCAGATCTAGTCACAAACGCGGCTAAAGCGATTTCAAGCAACGTATCAATTCTGAGTGGTGGTTTTACTCAGCAGGGCGATACTGAGAGTATCTTGCACTTCGGAACATGTCGCAAATATAATATAAATACGATAAATTTATAGATTTTTTTTTACATAATCTCTACACAGGAGACCATGAGGAAAAAATCCCTCAGGGCCTATGACGTCTTTAAGGATGCTGTGTGAAGGGTTATTTTAGAGAAAGGAATGAGAAGAAGTTCTGGGAAGAAAATAGAATAAGGGGTGAGTAGGAATCTGCAGTTCAATGTAATCAGGAGTGGTGAATGTGTGAATCCATCCCTCCCATTGCGGTGCATGGCGATGGGTCGAAAGAGTCTGGCTGGAGAAGTCAAAAAGTGGTCCTCAACCAATATCTCCCGATCCGGTCCGCCACGCAGTAGATGGGCAAAAGCATCCATCGCCAAAACCTAGACAATTCTCACCCCACGAACCCAGGCACCCCTGAGTTATCAAACGTAGAGAACCACTTAGGGAAACTTATGGCAGGGGTTTTAGTTATCCAATAAATGGTTCCCGGGGCGACGGTGCCTATCCCGCCTCCCAAATAAAAAAAATTTATATTATTTTAGAAGAATAAATTGGGAAATAACACAATATAATTTTTTTTGAGTGAACTCGTATACTTATTACATTTTCAACTCGACATTTGAATACATGTTTTCTTCAAAAGTAACATTTATTTTTTAAGAGCTTAAAACTTAAGAGCTTTAACTTAACAAGTGTTCAAAGGAAGTATGTTATATCTCTTAAGATTAAGAAAGGGAGCCTTGGATGGTTTGGGCATGTAGAGCGGATAAACGAACGTGTAAGGAGAACATACGCCGCGGAAGTTCATGAAAGTTACTTGAGTCAGAATAACACAAGAAGAGTGTAAATAAAATGAGAAGAAATATGAATGCAAATGAAGCAAGGAGTGTGTGCTGAGACAGAGTTTTATCGGGAGAGGCTGGTTTGGGGAGACCTTCTGACCTCTCCAGCCGGTTTCTCTCGACCTATTATTTTCTTGCATCGCAGCGAGAGGGATGGATTCATACCACTATCACTCCAGAACCCACTGATCCCTAGATACCCAGGAAGAAGATATTGTCGGGCATTTATCATAAAAAATTGTCCGTTACGTAATGGAATTCCACCAAAAAAAAAATCTTTTTAGTAAGAAACGATTTTTTATTGAGTTTATAATATATCTAACTTCGTAAAAATATTAAATAAAAATAAGAAAAGTCTACTATTAAGTAGGAAATCAATGTTTTATTGAATTTTAATTATTTATTTATTAAACTATCATTTAAATTAAACGGTCTTCAAAAACACATAACTTAAGATAGGTAATCAAATGAAATAAAATCTTTTCTTAATTAAACTATTCCACAACGCTACTATATGGTAAATTCAATGGCGCAATTTAGTCTTAACTTTGGCATTTTTGTTTTAAAGTAATAAAATTTTTAATGTATACGGATAATGAAATTATCATGTTTTTTTATAAATCTAATCCTTGAGCATTATTCTAAACAAATTTATATAAATAAAGTTAATTCTTTTATCACAACACAATAGGACAAGTGACGTTAATGGAAAAAATGTCACGGTTAGGAACTATAAAGACAGGTTTTTGTCCTGCAACACAGCAGTTCCATTACGTCATATTTTACGTTCCACTAGTACATCACGTCGCGTTTTGGATGTGATGTCTGATCCCGGTGAAACAAACCCAAAAAGCACTTATTTTTAAGACCGATTTCACTAATTGGCATATTTAATCATATTCTACATGACTTAAGTAATTAACTTTCAAATACTGGAAGTAAAATCTTTATTACTTACCAACAAAAACCAAGTTCGTGGTGGAAAATAAAAACAGCACAACGTGACGCCCAACCACTGTGTGTCACAGGAGACATACGCAGTGGCTCAAAACTAAGATTTTTATTACTAAGATGGCTAGTGTTTATGGTGCAAATGTTGCCATTTATCAAAATGAACCGATTCCCACAATGATTTTAAAAGTAATTTTTCGTTCAAAATCGATTTATTGCCGTAGCGTTGCGGAATTTTCCACCTACATCATTTTTAGGCACAGAATAAAACAGATTTTTTTATTATTTTGAACTCTACTCTGCTAAACGTAAGGTATATTAATGAATTTGTAACATATGACCATTTAAATAACATAAAATGTAAAACCCCTGACTGGGTCAACATTAATATTCTGCGTTCAGAATTTTGCAATAGTAAGGTAGGACACTCAAAAAATCGCCTCTCTTCTAACTTATTTGACGAATATTTATGTTAATTATATGTATTTTATGGGTTTTTGATATGTAAATAATTAGTTTTATAAGTTATTTTATAGGACTTACTTTAAGAAACATGTTCTAAAATTAATAACATATAGAATATCTTGTTGAAAATCATAGGACACGTCATTTTCCACACAACATCTCCAAATATGACATAGGACCCGAGGGAAATTATTTTTCACATGGGTCTTCTGTGGGGTTAATGTTGAAAAAAAAATTATTTCAATAAATAAATGAATATTTTAGTTTTTAAATAAAGCTACCTAATGTCTGAAACTTACGTAGTATGGAGCCTCTGCTGTAGTTGTCACAGGAGTCTTGTAATGTACTACACTGGAGTCTGGTGTGAGTAGAGGACACAAATCCCCCCGAGTCCAACCGGAGCGTGTTTCTTGGCACGGGTGAATCTTCTCTGCCAGCTCTATGCAGTCTGTGGAGGAAACAAAACATTACAAATAAACGTAAGAAGTGCCTACAGTTATTCAAGGGACTAAGTAACTCACAGAGTGGAAGATATTTCTAGTATTTATAGCAGATGTGGATAGCCAGATAGTTCCTCTTCGCTTCGTTACCTCTGACAGTCCAGTGGAAATTATTAAATAGGATTTTCCCCTTTACGATATCTAAAACTTAAATACCTTTTGTTGATTTGAGTACAAAAAAAAAACGATTTTTTATGCCAGAGAAAATATAACATTTTGTTTTTTTTAAATCATAAAGGTTATTTTTTTACCCTTACAAGAAAGGTTAAACACTAATATATTTTAATGATGTATGATTTACGTAAGAAAACTTTGTAAGTAAAATCTCACATTTTTGTCGCAAACCATCCTGTTAGGTAATTTAAAATTTAGAAAAATACGATAATTGTTAAATTTAAAACTTATTCAGCCTTACTAAAAAAACAAATGAAAATTTTATTCAATTGACAAACGGCCGCGGATGTGAAAACATTACTAATTAAAAAATTGTTCATGGCAAAATTACACATTCTTTACACAGCCTGAGAGGGTAGTTTAACTCTGTTTTATTGATGATGTCTAAACGAAATTTGGAATTTTTCCAAAGTGTTGTGAATGTCCTATTTATTTCTTATTTTTGAAGGAGCCGTAAAAACAAATACCATTTATGAAAACTAGATAAAATTAGCTTTTAGATTTGTGTATTTAAAATACACTTTAGTTTAAAAAAACTGCCATATTTTAAGATTCAAACGCGGAAAAAAATGGAAAAAAATTCTTACCAAAACATTTTTGATAAAAGTGTAGAGAAATTTATAAAAAAAAAATAATTTAAAAATACAATCCTTTTACAAAATGAATTTTAAACAAAACTGTCACCTCACCTTTTCCTCGTGCATTCAATAAAAAAATTATAAAAAATTTCAAGGTTTTTTTTATTGCCAAAAAAATAACCTAAAAATTATATAGACTTTTATAACAGATTTTTCATTTCTTTGATACGTGTGTTTCTATACATGCATTAGATATTAATATTAAAAAACACCTATTTTCTGAAATTCTCATTAAATAAAATCCTTTAAATGTAAATTTGAATTTTCATGTATCATGTTAAAAACTTTTTGGCATTTCAATTTATAAAAAGTATGATTATTTTTATTATAACTTGACTAAAACTTATGAAAAACCACAAATAATACGGTAATTATATCATTATATGAATATAAGAGTGAATTAGTCACATTAATAGAAATTACAATCACATTGAAGTAATTTTTTTAAAAATAAATATTACACACATATCCACGGAGCGAATTTTGTTCGCGGTTTCAGCGTGAATGACGAATGCGCAGGCGCCGCCACCTAGCGGTTGTGAAGGAAAACAAACAATTTATAATGTACACTATATAAAATTACATTGCTGCCAGATTTACAATGCATTTTAAGAACAAATCTTATTAGTAATATTTTGTGTTTTAGTGTATATTTGTTTTATGCATGTTGCGGCAGCAACACAGGTTATCGGTCGTGCTGTGATTTTTTTTAGTAAGACTGATTAGGTTTATTTATGATATTTTTTTTAATGTTCTCTTTTATAAACTAATGATTTTCAAAAGAACACTTTACGCAGAGTATGTCGAAATGCATCATAACAATTTAAGAACATTTTCAGCTCGGGTTTTGTGTAACTCACAGTCTGCAGCCTTGGAGCCAATTGGTAATTGAGTGACAAGTTCCTTCGGCAGCGGCGGACAGTCAGTCTCCGCGCAGCACACCAACTCCGACTCGTTATCAGTTAAGTCACATTTCTGTAAGCAAAGAAAGGTCACGTTAAGGGTACGAAAGTCAAACACATTGTTATTGACAGAGACACAAAAAGGAAAGAATAGTACCTGTGGTACAACGCCCCTACCGGCGGCCTTCTTCGCTCTCTGGCAATTGGCGAATGATCTGCACACGCCCGCCATCCCTGTATCCATTAGCGTGCAGTTACTTCCTGCAAAGAAATATAGATACACCAGAATTACACATTATGAAGATTCCTCCCACAATCTAGAAGTAATGTGCCTCAGTGGAAAATTTGAGGGTTGATGTTTACCGGTCTACGGTTTGAGGTATCTTCAAGAATTTCTAAAGATAAAATTTCAAACACTCCGCAGCCGTTGGTATTCCACCTCAACGTCTCGCAGAATTTTTTAATGGCGGTATTGTGGTGATGAGGGATCCTATGAAATCAACGAACCATCGCAACGCTTACTGGATTTGTAATGAATGATGAGATATTTCTGCGTACAGTACCTTCAATAACCAGAGGGCAGCAGACAATTTGAACGTTGTCCTCTAAAGCGCCAATCTGAAAAATAAATTAAGCCTTAGTCTTTATTGTGATTTTAATTAATGCAATAATATTATTGAGACACAAAGACGGTGAAAGAGAAAAAGTCTCATAAAAAAGGAAATAACATCTCCACCAAGATTTGAATGCATCAATTGCCGGTGAATTATGTTAGTATCTCCTCTAAAATCAACTGTTGTTTGTTTGATCTCTTTTAGTGTTTTTCAATTAATGAGTTTTGTTTCTTCAGGGTAAGTGTAGTTTTAAAAAAACGTAACTATTTTAAGAAAAATCTGAACTTTGAATTGCCAATATCGCCCTTAAAAGGTTGTGTTCATTTCTATGTTCCTGGGTACCTAGCATGGTCGATCGATATAGGTTTTATCGAAAATATCGGTAACTTGTCATCGCTCCCGAGCACGACTGCAGACCGCTAACGAACAAATAAAAGTTCAGAGCGACTAAGGGTTCCTAATTTATTTGACCTGAATTGTTATTTGTTCATTAGCGGTCTGCAGTCGTGCTCGGGAGCGATGACAAGTTACCGACATTTTCGATAAAACCTATCTCGATCGACCATGCTAGGTACCCTGATGTTTATCTTCTTCTAAGTCTATTTTATCTTCCGGCTTGCGGGATTAACTTGCCAATGGTTATAGTATTCGGACTCGTAGTCAAGGTGAAGAATCTTGTGGTTTAATCGAATTACTTCGGATTTTGACCTGTGTGGGTTATGCAAAAAAAATTCCATGTTGCGTGTTCTAATCCTCTTATGGCAGGTATATTAATTTGTGAAATAAAGAGATAAAGGGAATTACCTGTGGTAAAGTGCCTTTACTGGCAGCTTTCATCGCTGTCTGGCAGTTGGCAAATGGTTTGTATACCCCTGCTATTTTTGTGTCCTTTACCAAGCAAATGTTTCCTGCAAAAATAACAGACATACCAGAGTTTCACAACAAAACATGACGATGAAGATTCTACCCACAATCCAGAATGTGTGTCGATGGAATATTTTAGGGTTGATGTTTGCCAGACTACGGCTATGATGATTTGATGATACTTCAAGCATTCATAGTGATAAGGTTGCAAATACTTAGAGCAGTTAGTATGTCGCTTCAATAACTCATTGCCTTTTGCAATGATTATTATGGTAAAAAGAGAGCCTAGAAAATCAACGAACCATCGCATTACCTACTAGATTTGTAATGAATGATGATTAAGTTCTAAGTACCGTACCTTCAACGACTGTAGATGGAGGACAGCAGACAATGCCTGCCACATCGCATGTCTGAAAATAAAAACAGTTTTATTACTATTCATTTCATTGTAGTAAAATATTATACTAATAAGGTTATTTCAAAGAAAATTATACGAACAAAACTTCAATTTTATTGGAAAAATATGTTTTTAAATAAGCTTTTATTTAGGTATTAACTTTCAAATATAATGAATGTGTTTAAATTGATGAAAATCTATCTGATTTAACATGCGTGAACACGATAATGTGATCTATACTAATTCGCAAATTATATCTCCTTACTAATAACGCATTTTTAAATTTTACACAACTGATGAACATCTTTTAATGTACAGTAAATGATAATGACCTAGCTAGAATCTAAACAGCATTGAAGCGGTTTTGGTGTAGTGTCTAATCATTTTGTGAGTGCCAAGTTGCATTAATTACTATGTTCTTGTTGGTTGTCTTCTTCATACACTATTTGATCTTCCAGTCTGCGGGACTAACTTGACAATGATCATAGTACGCATTGACTCCTCGTCAAGGTGGGACGGTAATGTTGTTGTTGGATCGAATGGCTTCGGATGTCCACATAAATTGCCAAGCATTGTTTCTATGCGTTTAGGTAATCAGCCTTTATTTATTATATATTACATTACAGTCTTTATTTATTATATAATTAATAATATAAAATTGTTTTTATTTTTGTCTCCTTCTTTCAATTATTTCTGATTTTCACCCTTCAAGGGTGTTCTTGGCCATCATTTAATATTATAGAAAAAAAAGGAAAGATGAATTTATATATATATATATTTTTAAATGTGAACATTTCCGAATTATATGGAAGATTGGAGTCAAGTTTAGGCTTAGAAGAGATGAGATGTTAAAGGAGGGGAGGCCATTTTAGAAAACGCTGGATAGAAGATAGAATATTTATTTAGAGAGAGATAACCAATTTTTTTCTTCTTCTTAAGTTGCCACATTATACCACAGAATGTACAATATGTATTGTATAGGTAATCAAAAATGTTTATTATACACTATTTTCATGAAAGTATTAATTTAAAATTGTTTTTCTTGTTGTCTCCTTCCACTCCCAATTTTTAAGAATGAGATTTTGGCCGGAAAGTAGATTGATTTGAACCAGTTATATTATGGCTATTGTTTTTATTATGAATATTTAGTAAAATTTGCGGTGAGTGTAAACATGTGTTATTTTACATGAAGTAGGGAACGCTACCTGTGGCAAAATTCCTTTACTGGCGGCTTCCTTTGCTGCCTGGCAGTTGGAAAATGGTCTGTATACTCCCGCCCTTCCTGAGTCTGCCACAGTACAGTTATCACCTGCAAACAAACAGACACACCAGAGTTACACAATACAATATGGCGATGAAGATACTATCCATAATAGAAAAGGAATGTACGTCAGTGGAATATTTGAGGGTTAATGCTTTCCGATCTATCGTATGAGGTATCTTCGAAGATTGTAAGTTGTAAACTCTCAGCATGTGAATGAATGTAAAATTAGTGAATGATTGAGTAGAATACTGATAATTTGTATGAAATCTGGTGTCTATATACATAGATATAATTGTGTATGAATTTATCACTTTACGTTGGTTTTTTGTTTGAAAATACTATTTTAATGTAAATGATTACGATACCAAAGCCAAGAAAATTAATCTTATTTTCTTCCATTTCCATCTTAAACTAGATAGATTTGTTAATTCATTAATTTATTTTGGAAATATACCTAATTGTCTGTGCGTTCCTGTCCAGATAATTAGAACGTCATCTACACATAAACCATAGAAGGCAAAGTTTTCAAATCGTTTTTATTTTTCGGTAGATTTTTCCACGTGATCTATGAAGAATTCAGCTAACACCGGGGAGAACGGACTTCTCATGGCTGAGCCAGTCGATTGAATGTAGTAGATACCATTGAATTTAAAGAAATTTAATTCTACACATACATTAAGTAGTCTAGTTATTTCTTTCCGTTTGATGTAATTAACGATTGGAATAAAATCCTTATATACTACCCCCCTTACTCTCACCCATATGTTACGTAGGTATGTAAACTGTAGATAAAGAAACCATGTTAAGTAACCAAACTGGAAGATGACCTTAACAGATTGAAACTGGTTACGGTCTGTGGTGTTCGTACGAATATGTGAGTGAGCAAGCGAGATACAATGCTTGCGAGACTCTATAAAAGGCGATGCATGTTAGAAGTATGTCTCTTTTGCTACAAGCAGCTGCCCAATAAATACTAATACCAAATATCAATACTCTCTTCATTCCCGTGTATTACCAACACAGTATACCCAGACACTATATATTATAAAGTACGTATACCACAACTAATCAAGTGGAAATAGTTTTTTTTTTTTTTTACTTGTTTTACTGTATAACCATAGTGGAATTTTCCACCAAGAATTGTCGAAAATCATTTTTTTTTTAAATTTTTTTTTTTATTATAGCGACTATATAAAAAAAATTTTTTACATACAAAATGCAATGTGAAATTAAGTACAAAATATTGTATTTCTTAGTCCTCCTCACTAGGGGGTCCTGTGCCGAGGCGGACTAAAGTTATTTAAATATAGTTCATTTGTCTTCTATGTCGTTTTTAGCGTCTTCGCTAGGGTTTTTTCATTGACCTCTTTAAGCCATATTTTTATTCTTGATTTGTATTCAATTGGATTTTTTATTAGTTTTATGTCTTGGGGGAGGATGTTATGGAATTTTGTTGCAAAGTATGTATAGTTTCTTTGTCCAAATGTGGTTTTATAACTTGGAATATTTTTTATATCATTTTTATTCGATCTAGTGTTATGCATACACGGTCTAGTAGAGGATTCATTATTTTTGAAGAGCTTCAATAATATATTTTTGGAATATATTTGTTGTACATTTGGTACGTCAAAGTTATTGAAAATTTCAGTTGAAGGCGTTCTAATTGGTACTTTCAATATGGTCTTTATGATTCCTTTTTGAATCGTATTCAGGCTGTGTAGGTACGTATTTGCAGCAGATCCCCATCCTATGATTCCATATTCAATTCGAGAATGACATAACGCATAGTAGACCTTTTTTATATCATTTTTATTTAGCACGTTTCTTAGATTTTTGAAGAAATATATAAGGCTTGTGAGTTTTTCCGTAATACCTTTGATGTGTAGGTCCCATCTAAGATTTTCGTCAATTATTACTCCGAGATATTTTATGTTTTTTCGATGACGGGGCAGTAAAGTAACATTGTATATTATTTCCATGGCATTCATGTAATTTCAGTTCTAGTGATTTTATTGGTTGGCCCCTTGAGTTCATTGAAAATGTTATATATTTTGTTTTGCTTATATTAAGGGTAAGCGAGTTGATTTTAAGCCAATTTTGAAGTGCACTAAGCCCTTTTTCAGCCTCATTAAATGTATCAGTCCAATTTTCTTCTTGAAATAATAAAAATGTAGAAAGATAAAGTTTTGGGTACCGTACCTTCAATAACTGTAGCCGGAGGGCAGCAAACAATCTGAACTTTGTCCTCTAAAGCACAAATCTGAAAAAATAGGGTTTAGTCTTCATTGTGATTTAATAAATAAACTGACAATTTTACACCTGTCTCAACACAGGTATACCCTAGTGAGACAGGCATCGAATAATGTAATGTAAAAATACCTTATAATAGATAAATAAATAAAATATTAAGATTTAAAAAACACGAAAGAGAAAAGACACAGAAAATAAGATCAGATCTCCACCGAGAATCGAACTCGGGGCCTCTCCTGCCTCTGAGAGGAATGCTTCATCCTCTGTGCTACTGAAATGTCTTTTTTAAATGGTTAAATATTTTTACCATTTGATTTTTCATCCAAATACATTTATTATTATCCATATTGATTTATCATTTGGGCGCACAATGGTATGATTTACATTAAGGGCCTTTAACCAGCCAGCGGCCGAAAATCCACATATCGTCAAGAGATGTTCTTACGATCGTACAGGGCGGTTTCAATAAGAAAGATTAATTATTCTCTGTACCAGCTTTTAAAAATTATAAAACAATATCGATTTTATTTCATTTCAAGTTTGCTTTAATTTATTCCTACAACCAAAAATGCTGAAAGGCGTGATGATAAAACTATTAAAATAATGTACTTTTTGTAATTATTTTTTATCATAGGTACATATAATTTTTCAATAATGTTTAAGCAAAATAAATGTGCAAAAAAATCTGAAATATATCGATTTGTAAGACCGTAAATAGAAAGACAAAAAAGAGAAATTTTCGTCATGAATGAGTGTTCGGATCCTTTTTTCAATTAATTTTATTTGAACTAAAATTTAATTTTTGAATCGTGTGTTTACTAGATAACGTATTGATTTACAATAATGTATGATTACACGGCATGAAATATTTCTTGTAAAATAAGATTTTTCGTTTGAAAATTTAACAAATCTGCCAACAAGATATGGTATTACCTTATTATACTAAAAATGAACATTTTTTAGTATAAAAAGGTTATAATTCATTTATTTATTAGTTTTCGGGAAATCGACAGCTTACATTTATTTCAGTTTGTACATAGTATTAAATAGCCAAAATAAAATCAATTATGGATTTCCTCCTTGTGACTTTACTTCTACTGAGACAGCATAATAAGGATAAGTAAATTAATTTTATTGAAGAAATTAAATTAATCCAAAAATTATTTAAAACACAAAAAAATAAAAAATATGAAACAATTTTTTTTTAATATAAAATGAAAAATTAAAAAACAAAAAATCTATCAACACATAGAGAGAGGAGAGAGGTTGTAATAAATAAATATTTCTTAGTATTATAAGGTTAACAAAGGTATGAGAACAATTTTTTTCAATCAATTTATACTTTTGTGTAGAAAAGAGTCTGTTTAAAAAGCGAAGGTTACTGACATCTAGCGTAACATTTTGAAGCTTGTTTTTTTATTACAGATATATGTTTGCAATAAAGGGTTTCACTGATTAATGATAGTCGATTAAGCAGAATTCTGTGTATCCCCACATTGAATTGATAGGCTGACATGTGTAGCTTTAATTGTTTGTGTGTGAGGATTTATGTTATAAATAGTGTGCGTTTTAGGTTAAAAGCCTCTCCTATCGCTCTCTTCTCTTGAAAACAGCTAGAATTAACTAGTAAATGGTCTAGTGACCAATTTCAGTGCTTGTCGGGTCGGGAAAAGTTGAAGATTGTTTTCATTGAAGTTCTTCTGCCACAAAAAACCAATCTCTAACAGAGTCTATTCAAAATTCTATATAAAAATGACGAATTTCCGGTTTTCTCTGGTTATACCCTCTTAAACACAGTCACAGTCAGGGTTCTATTTATGTGAATGCTACAGTGCTAATAATATTAATAAAAAATGATAGATATGGTTTTAGATTATCACGGCGAAATTCCAAAATATACGCAGGGGTAGTGCATTGCAATACATTTTATATTTCGAAATAACAAAAAAATTAGACTAATAATAAGAAAAAAATAACAATACATACATAAAACAAAACCAAATGAGCATGAAAAATGAAACTAAAAAAAAAGTAAACCCAAAAATATACATAAGCAGACGTTTATGGAGGATATTTGCCCATCTTCTATCTCCAGGTGGCCATCAGGGAGAACTCCATCCAAGCAACCACGGTAGTGATGATTGTAGTCTTTGTTTGCACTTTTCATGAAGCACTCTGAAAGTGTATCCTACAGAAAAATTTCCGTAGCGCTGAAGTTTCTCGGTAGGCAGTTTTATTGGCGATAAGCATTACTGTAAGCGTTTTTTAACTCATGCCATTGGGATTCACTGCAATATATTCATAGTTCTGTCGTATACAGTAATGTGCAGAATGGGTTGAGTGTTCTTTTTACGTTTGGACTGCAAAATTAAAAATGCCTTAACAGCATACCTGCTCCAACGGAAGGTCTGCTTTGTCTTTCCATATCCTGGATGTCTTTCAAGTCGTCTGTGATAATATGCTAATCGCACTTTACTCTACGACTACTATACATTTTCCTTCCGTCTAGCCATACTAAGGGAATTTGCTTGAGTTTTTTTTTACATTTGAAAACCATAACGAGTGATTTTGATGATTTTAGATTATGGATATTTTTTGCAAAATCGTTACATATTTAGAGCGTATGTGAAGATTTTGCAAAAAAAACAATACCTGTGGGAAAATGCCTTTACTGGATGCCTCTATCGCTGTCTGGCAGTTGGCGAATTGGCTGCACATTCCCGCCCTTCCCGTATTCACCATCGTACAGTTATCACCTTCAAACAAATAGACACACCAGGGTTACTTAACACAAACACAAAATGACAATAGAGGCTCTGCCTACAATCCAGAAGTAATGTGTCTCAGCAAAATATTTGAGTGTTAATATTTGCTTTTTTGAATTCCCAGTGATAATTTTGCAAATACTTCAAAGCCGTTGGTATTCAGCCTCAACGACTTGCAATAAATAAGAGTTTTGTGTTGATGAAGAAACCTACATAACTAATCTTACCATCGCCTAATGGATTTGTAATGATTAATGAATGATGGCCATACCTTCAACCATCCCCTCGCAGCAGACAACTGGAACAGAGCCATCTAAAGAGCAAATCTGAAAACAAAATAAAAGACATTAAAAAAAGGTAAACCTATATAAACTCACATTTTGGGGGGCGGGTGTGGGTACCGCCGCCCAGGGAATCATTTATTGGATAACCAACACCTCTGCCGTAGGTCACCCTTAGTGGTTTGCTACGTTTAGTGACTTAGCTGGGGTGCCTGGTGTCATGGGGTGAGGTTTGTCCAGGTCTTAGCGGTAGATGCATCTGCCCACCAGGTGCACGGCAGGCCGGATCTGAAGAGAATAGTTAAGGGAGTCCCTTTGACTTCTCCAGCCGTACCCTCTCGGAACATTGCCTTGATCTCTGGTGGGAGTGATAAATGTATACGTCTGCCACTTTTGGACACATAAGAATCCTACCCCTTTCCTTCCTAAAATTTTGTACGCTTTTCCTTCCCAGAACTTTCTCCCTTTCCTTCCCTAAAAAGACCCTCCACACAGCAACCCCAAAGATGAGATAGGCCCTGAGGGGTATTATTTTTCTCTAGGACTCCAATATGGAGCTAATTAAAAAATAAATCCTGGTGATGAAACCATTAGTTCTGAAGCATGTTGATATTTTTAATTAAAAATAATAATGTGTACAAAGACTAAATTAAATATATAAATATTATATTTTTGAATGTAGCTATTACTTTGTGGTTATCCATTATAGAAAAATGAAACAATACAATTTTGTATAAACCACTTATATAATGTGCAAATCCAACCGGTTTCGGAACAAACGTTCCTTCATCAGGGAAAGCTTATACTAATTTGACAGTTTCAAACAATGTTTTATTATGGTAAAATAATAAAACATTTAATATAAATATTAATTTATTAAAGCTGTTTTGATTTTTATGAATGGTATAATATTAGTGAGATTTAAATAATATAAAAGAAATAAGAAATTCAGTGGTGACTATAAAAGTGTCAAGGTGCGACTTCACCTGAGGAGTTATTCCCTTCAGGGCTGCCTCCACGGCGACGGGGCATTTTGATATCCGAAGGCACTTGCCGGCTCGCCCCGTTTCAGCTAGCGTGCATTGATCACCTGCAAAAGCAACACGACCGTTACACGAGAAGAGCGACATGCTATTAAGAGAATGTAGGATTAAGTTGTGGGTACTATACCTTCAGCTACTGTAACCAGCGGGCAGCAGACAATCGGGACAGTGCCCTCTACTCCACAAATCTGAAAACACAATTGGTTAAGTCTTCATTGTAATTTTAATAATTAACGAAAAATTAAATATGAAAGTGAAAGACAGAATAAAAGCGATTAGATCAAGCGGCTTGAAACAAGCACAAAGTTTTTTGCACACATTTTGATCATTTACAATGTTTGCTTGAAGCTTGACTCGTGCATCTACAAGCATGTCCCACGCTTGATGCGAATTTATGTATATGACGCGTGGTTTGACCGTTTTCGTGACCGGCACGATCATGCATGTGAAAAATCTTAACTTGAACCATTCTTAATACCAAATTCGTTTTTTTTATTCAAACTCAAAGCTGGAGTTAAGACAGCTTTATATCATTAAGATTCTATTTCATTCACAGTCACGCAAAAATCACTTTGTTTGACCAACTGCACCGATGAATGAATACTTAATGAATCTCATTTGAACCAGAGGCTTGATGTGCTCATTGAGCTGCTTGAGAATGGAAAATTAATTAACAAAATTACACGCTTTACAGTACCGGAAACTTTTAAGGATTCGGATTGAAAAAAGAATTACCGATTATTATCAAACAGTTAACGATGGCGGACTAATTTTACATATGTCATTTCTCATTGGTTTACGCAGGTTACAAACAAACTACAAGACGTGAAAATTTCACAAACTTATTTCGTTTCATATTAAAAAAAATAATAAAAAATTACAACATGGTTTTATACTGATTGTGAAAATATCAGACCTTTGTTTATTACGTACTATTTTTATGAAGTTGATAATTTCACAATGTTATCTTCTGACACTCCTATTTGAAGTAGATTTGCAATGATAGAATTCAAACAATTATATCATTGCAAGTGTAAATATTATTTATAGAAGGTAAATTTGTCCGACTGTAAAAACACATTGTTATTTTAATAAATGGATGAATAGTACCTGTGGAGACATGCCTTTGCTGGCGGCCTCCATCGCTGTCTGGCAGTTGCCGAATTGACTGCATACTCCTGCCTTTCCCGTGATCACCATCGTACAGTTATCACCTTCAAACAAACAGAACACTGGAGTTAAACAACACGACAGGTGAAGGCGAATTAACTGTTTGCATTGAAAGTGAAATACCTTCTCTAGGGGTAGTTGTGTTTGCCTGCAATCTGGCTTGTTGTCTTGTCTCTTGCTCTGGTACCCAGGGGCAACATACTATCAGCTTGTTCTCCCGGGAGGCGCATACCTGTAAACTCGCAACGTTGTATTAGCTATTCATTTGTAAATCTGCACTGGGTATAGCTACTTTGGAATTCACTATCGCGATTCATTGTTATTTAACCTTTTAAATCCACCAAATTTTCATTAAATAAAATCTAAGGTTTTATTGGATTAATACTTGAATACAGCCTAATGCCAGTTTATGGAAGAAGGGTGTTTTCATATTTCAAGCAGTAATGAGATCGGCATGATAAAGACAGAGCATACTGACTGATTATCGTACGGGAGAAAGGTTTTGCCATATTCCAGGCCGTAGCGAGGTCGGCAGGATAGGGACAGTCATAATCAATATTGTAAATTGGGATTGACAGTAATGAATAAATTTATTGAGCGTTGTTATTTTTATATCTTCCTTCTTTCTGTCTTTGCTCAGTTCTTCTCGGAGCTTCTTGTCACTTCTTGCCTCTTCTTGGCTCTTTTTCTCTCGCCTTAGTTCTTCTCGCATCTTCTTCCCCATTTTGGCTTGTGTTCGTGCTTCTGGACTTTTTTTACAGAGTTTTAATCGACCAGTATGTAGATAAACACGGGAAATTTATGAGCCAAAACTGGAACTTAGGGTGAGCAGGATTAAAGCAGATTTTTTTTTTTTAAATTTTTGTTTATTAGTCACAAAAAGATACATTAATTACAAATAAATTTTAGGCAGTAATTAATTGCACAATAAATGTTTTTTATGTACCCCCCATGTATTGAAAGTTTCTTGTTTTATCGTTTCCCGCTCCCTTTTGCTTCGCACTTGTTCAGATTTCAAAGTCTTTCTACAATATTCTCGCCTTTTTTCAGTTTCGTCTTGCTTGTTATTGCTTAGTCTTGGCTTTTATTACTTCTTTCTTGCTTTTTTATTATTTCATTTCCACTTGTTGATTTTTTGCTTTTTGTTGATTCTTCTGTCTTCATCTAGCTTATTTTGTTCGGTTCTTCTTAGCTTCCCTGGTCTCTGATTGTTTCTTCGTGCCCTTTCTTACTTCTTATTGCATCTTCTTAACCTTTTGGCTTCACCTGTATTCTTCTCACTTTTTCTTACTTTTTCTTGCATCTTCTTGGTATTCTGGCTTCATTTTTTTCTACCTGCTTTTTTTTTACTTCTTATTGCATCTTTTTGATCTTCTCGTTTCATCTTGTTTACTCTGTTTTCTTCATGTTTTTTCTTACATCATCTTGCATCTGCTTGATCTTCTGCTATCACCTTACTTCTTTGGTCTTCTTCGTGCTATTTCTTATTCTTTCTTGCATCTTCTTGACCTTCTTGCTTTAACTCGCTTCTTCTGTATTCTTCTTGCCTTTCCTTACTTCTTCTTGCGTCTTATGGACATTTTGGCTTCACCTTGATTCTTCTGTCTTGTTTTGATTTTTATTACTTCTTTTTGCATCCATCTTCACAACTGTAGGCACCGCGATTATTATTGTATTTTGAGCAAAATGTCACCTTGACTCTAGCAACACTTGTCTGCGCAAAAAAATGCGCAGACAGCGGAACTGAGCTCGCGAGTGGAAGAAACTTCGAGACCATTCCGTCCTGAACGTTCCTCTAGCCAGTAAGCTATTTTTTAATTACGCAAATTATTGTCGCGGATAGAATCCTTGTAATATCTCACTTCTGGTGTCAAATAAAATATAACTCTACCAAACAATCAGTGTTATGATTTATAAACTAAATTCCGTGACCATTTATTTAGAGAGCCTGGATATCTCTGATGAGGTAAGCAGAGATATCCAGCATCTACTAAACGACTTTCTGTCTTCATGTTGTTTCTTTTGTCTTCTTCTTGATTTTTCTTACTTTTTATTGCATTTTCTTGACCATGTGGCTTCACCTTGCTTCACCTGTCTTCTTCTTTTTATTGTCTTTCTTACTTTTTCTTGCATCTTCTTGATCTTCTGGCGTCTTTCGTCTTCTTGCTTTTTCTTATTTCTTCTTGCATCCATCTTCTCAATTTTCTGGCTTCATCTTGTTTCTTCTGTTATTTTTCTGGTTTTGTTTTTAATCTTCGTAGCTCTCCTGGTCTCTGCAGGCATCTTTGTACTTCGTTTACTTTT
Organism: Limnephilus rhombicus; assembly: GCA_929108145.2. Lineage (NCBI taxonomy): Eukaryota > Metazoa > Arthropoda > Insecta > Trichoptera > Limnephilidae > Limnephilus > Limnephilus rhombicus. Next base: position 16,478,082 of record OV815290.1, on the reverse strand, counting down.
TTCCTTTCTTTTTGTTTTTTTCTTATTTTCACTTGCCTATTCTTACTTCGTGGCTCTTCTTTGTTCTTCTGACTTTCTTTTACCTATTCTTGCTTCGTGGTTCATCTTGGTTCTTCTTACTTTCCCTCGCCTCTTATTGCTTTGAGGCTCTTCTTTGTTTTTCTTACTTTCCCTTGCCCATTCTTGCTTCGCGCTCTCTTTGATTTTTCTTATTTTGCTTGTTTCATATTGCCTCTTCTTTCTTCTTCTTGAATATTCGGATCAGATAACCAAATAGAGAACAAAGGTAATTAACCACTAGGGGTAACCTATGAGAGGAATAAAATGGAGTTAGTGATATGCGGGGTTGGTTTAAGACATTTCAGTGAGTTGAAGTGGTGAGATTGAAAAATTAGATAGCTAGTTGTTATTGTTGGAATGAAATGAATAGAAGTGATGCAGCTCGGAAACGGATAGAAAATCTTCCCGTGAGAGTAAAAAAATTCTCTCTCCCCTTCACTGGTCAGTCTTGCAATGCCAATGCTCTCTTCCATGATGGTCAAAACTGTAATATTAAATCTCTCTTCCCTGATGCACATGCTGGTCGGAATTGCAATGTTAAATACCGCCGCTTCATTCTTATTCACAGAAATAAAACATCCTGATTTCTATACCATTGAACACTAATGTAGTGGACAAAGAGTTTTAAGTGGAGGAAGACATGTCATAACGTCAGTTGGATAAGGTTCTAACTGACATTTTTTTAAATGGCCTTTGAAAGCAAAATTGTTCATTTTGCTCATTTCTATAAACAAATTAAAAAATGTTCAGGACCTTATGCGTTGTATTTCCGTAGACGCTTTTATGGAGAAATCCAACTATTTTACAAGGTTCTAGCATCACTTACGCTCTCTGTTTTGTTTCTATCTGACAGTTTGTAGTTGTAATGAGGCGCAATACAGGGTTCTAACTTCGCCTTACCGTATTCCGAGGTTTCAAACTTTGCAAAGATGAATTTTCGTATTCTTTTGAACAATGTTTTAGGTTCAATCCTGCGTAAAAATTTTTAGTTTTGGAAAAATATTTAAATATGACGTGTCCCTAGCTTGTAATTTTGTCAGGGCAGTGTAGTTAGAACCTTATGGTATTAATTATTTTGCCCTAGCGAATTGCACATGGTGCTATCTACATATTAAGGTATGTTCACAAATGGTAAGTATACGTCATATTTAAATATTTTCCATTAAAATATGTTTATTTAAAAAACTTTCCATGAGTTTCAATATTATTGGTAAATGGACATTTCATATCTCAGGACAAGATAAAGTGAAGTTAGAACCCTTTCCGACTGAAGTGACGATAAGTCGTAAGACCTGCACTGTTAAATATTTAATTTTAATACAGTGCTAAACAAGTATTTATTTCAATATTGTATTTCATTGCGAAATAAAACTCTCCACTTGAACAATGTCATACGTTACTTTAAAACAATTAACTACTAAACAGCAACAAACAGTAATCTTGATTTTTTTACGAAAAATTTTACATGAGTAAATGTTTCCAGTTTAATATTCATAAACAATGCATAAGTCGGTAGCATTAAACAAGTGCAGCGATATATAATTCATGTAGGCCAGTGGCGCAGCTAGCATGGGTGGCACCCGGTGCGGATAATGTAGTGTCACCCCCCCCCCCCCTGATTGAAGTTGACTTTAAGAATTTTAAAACGTAAATTCGACTTCATATAAAATATAAACATTACAAGCAAGTCAAATGCGTAAACAAAACGTTCGACATGCCTATATTACTTATTATTTATTATTCCTTAATTACTTATTTATGTAAACACAAAAATTAAAAAAAAAAATCATGCAGTTATCGATCGATTCTGCTATAATTGTATTCGGCTTTTACGTTTATCAGTTATCGTTTATTATAAAAAAATTAACTATTTAATCCACTTACCTTGTTTTTTGAAAGATGTCATTTAACACTTTTAATAACAATAACAGAATAACATCTTTTTCACTAATTTACGTCAAACAATCGGAATAATTCCCTTCCCTTCATCACAATGTACGAAAGAAATGAAAATGACACAGGTGACAAGCGAGCACTATTTCAGGGGAATCCCCAACCAAGCAATAATTAGAGCTGGGAACGAAAATAAAATAACAGATGTTTTGCGCCACCGTATACATACATATAAAGATAATTATTAGCTTGGATACATAAGTACATAGCAATACATACAAGAAAAACATTCGAAATTATAATATTACGAGTTTTCCAGAAAATATTTAAAATAGAAAGAAGCAACACCTAACTTAATTGTTAATGAAGTTAGGTGTTGCCTAACCTAACCTTGCCTAATATAACCTAACCTAACCTAACCTAACCTAACCTTGCCTAATATAACCTAACCTAACCTAACCTTGCCTAATATAACCTAACCTAACCTAACCTAACCTAACTTCATTGTTAATGAAGTTAGGTGTTGATTATAAATTAATAAATAAATATTATTATAAACCAAATATATTCAAGCTCCAAAACGAGCTTGAATATATTTGGTTTATAATTAATTATGTAATTTCTACTATTTCAGAAATTCCAAAAATTGTAGAACTTATTAAAATTAAATAGTCATAAATTCATTGGAAATTCAAATGTCAAATATTGGTTTACGAATCTGTTCATTCTAATTATGCAATTGTAAATGTTCTCTAAAATGGCCTGGGAATAATGTCCTTCTTGTGATCTCACTAAAGAAACCACTCATTCACTCTGAATGCAATTATTAATGTTCTCCAAAATGACATTGAAAAAAAATCACATCTTTGCGATTCTTTCAAAGACATTAAGAAACCATCCCTTCGTTCAGAATACAATTTTGAATGTTCTCAAAAGTTGTCTTAACAGCTGCAAATTCCTGTGATATCTCGAACGAAACCATTCCTTTGTAAAGAATATTATGAACTAAATATACAATTTGGCTGTCCTGAAACGGGTATCCTTCACAGTTGGACAGACAAAGTATCATTTGTAATGTTTTGTAATATATATGCATATGTAAAAAAAAAAAAAATAAATAAATAAAAAAACACAAAAATCCTTTGAAATTCTGAAAAAAATATCTGCATTTGCGACGAGAAACATTATTTATATATTTATTAAATAACAACAGGAATACTTTGTAAATTAAAAAACTGGATCGGTTAATAACATAATGAGTTTTTAATTTGTATCTTGTACTGCTGTCATTTTTATTGTAAAATATCCATAGAACAATACATATAATAGTAACTTTGATTGGTAAAATGAATTACGAATTAACTTTACATGCAGAGAGATTAAAACTATCTGACTTCACCTGATATGGTGATCCGTGGAATGCCGCTTCCAAGACGACGGAGCACCTCATTATGTGTCTGCAGACACCCGGCTGGATGGTTCCGGCGACGACACACAGATCTCCTGCAACATACACCAGAACCAAGTAAGAGAAAGGAGATGAACCCGTGACATCTGGATTCGTAGTTGAGAATTGTACCCCTCGACTGCAGTGGCCCTCGTAGTTAGTCATTAGTTCACGATTACAGTAAGGTTGTTATTAGGCCGTCTCAAAGTGAACTTTTAGTTCTCGAGATTTTTCTCTAACTCTACACAAGATAATTTCACAAAAATAATTTCCCTCAGGGCCTATGTTGTCTTGGTGGATGCTGTGTTGAGGGTCCTTTTGAGGAAAATTAGAAATGAATCTAGATCTTGAATAAAGCCATATTGCAGGAGAGAAAACGCAGGGGCCTACGAATAGTTCCACAGCTGAGCTGTGAACTCAGGAACGAAACGTAGAAACGACCCATTCTCACGTGACAAATGTTGGGAGCGCGTTTGGCGCATTTCCCGACTGTGCTTCAGTCAAATGTAACCGAACCCGAACCCCAACACTGAAGAATATATCTGTTGAAAATCTTCAAGGTAAATTGCCTCTGTAGTATCGTATACAGCTGTGAAGACTGTGAATGAAGCCTCGACTACTATAAGTACAAAGTCTGAAAGAGAAGGTTTTGAGCTATTTGAAAACAGTCCCCTAAGAGTATTTGTTATCAAATCAAAAATACTTTTATTACCAGAGAAAACCAGAAATATGTCATTTTTAAATCAGATTTTAGACGTATTGACTCTTTTCCACAAAAATTTATAAATGGATTTCGAAAGATTATTCTTTTATCTAGCATTTGCATGTTTTAAATTTTGAGAAAAAATGGTTATTTTTTTGTATAATAAGGTTATACCATAGGTCGTTGGCAGATTTGCTAAATTTTCAAAAAAGATTTTGTATTATACCAAACCCATTTCAAATCATGCAATCATGCAGTAAAATAAATCAATACATTATCTGGGTACCGCATGTTTTAGAATTTTAATTTTAGTTTAAATAAAACTATTTAAAAATATATACGTACATGTGTTTCTTGACGAAAATTGGTCCGTTGTGTATTTATTTGCGCACTTAAAAATTAATATATTTAAATTATTTTACATTCTTATTTAACTTAGAAATTGTTGAAAAATGATAAATACTTATAATCACAAAACAATTACAAAAAGTACATTATTTTAATAGTTTTATCATCACGCCTTTCAGCATTTTTTGATGTAGGTATAAATTAAAGCAAATTTGGAATGAAAAAAATCGATTTTGAGTTATGATTTTTAAAATCTGGTACGGAGAATAATTAATCTTTCTTATTGTAACCGCCCTGCACGATCGTAGGAACAATTTTTGACGATTTTGGATTGGATTTTCGGCCGCTGGCTGGTTAAACGCTCTTAAATAAATCAATAAATTCCCCGTGATGTGTTTTATTGAATACATAGTTCATTTCGGATGGCTTATCAAACTCATATAAGATATAAATGTGTGGGTCTAGTTAATAGTCGTTCTTTGCTGTAAAATATAATTACACAGTAGTAAAAGTCCATTTCACGACTCGACAGGAGATAACCATACTGTTTCTATTATAGTTATTAGAGTGGGCCGAAAAAACTCATTTTTTGATTTCGAAGTTGTCATAGCGCGGAAAAGTTGCGAATTATGTAGACAAAAACAAAGAAAAAAATATATCAAAATAATAAAAATATGAAAAAACCTCTTTTTAAATTTTAATTAGATGTTTTCGAAATGTTATAGTTTGTAACGTCTTTAAATAGAGCCTAAAAACATTGTGTTTTATTTTGGTTTAGATCAATTGATATCTTCCGGTCGCGCACAGGGCGTAAAATTTTCAAAAATATTGAAAATTTCACATTTTTACGAGATCTTTTTAATGTCTTTAATATACTTTATATCGTAATAGTTAGAGTATTTTTATGTTTGAACCTAAGTAGAATTTTTAAGAAAGAGCATCACTCACTAATTCAAGAACCCGGCTGAGTTCGAGTTGCCATTCCGCCACATGTTAACTTCCAGAAAATTAATTGTCAGATCCCACAGATAGAAAAAAACGTGCTTAGCAAAGATCAGCAATACCTACTTGATATTTCAAAGGCAATAAAATCAGGAGCCTGTAAAGAAGATCTGGAGGTACGTGATCATGGGCACTTATCACATTCGAGGTGGTTGACAAAAGCAAATCGAACTCTCAGATTGTACATAAGTGAAGAAAACCCCTCATCTGAACTTCAAGAACTAGTTTTGTTTATATTGAAATCATACATGCCAATGTGGTTTACTATCAAAACAAGTAAACACTTTACAGACGGCCCGAAACTTGTTTACCAAGCAATACAATCTACACTGTATTTGCCAAAACCTTTGCTTGATGTTATTGATCATGTGATCGAACGGAATGGTTTTTTCGCCCCCCCAAAACAGTTAATATTAGCCATGACTCAAGATGACAAGAAACACATAAGAGAGCTCGGACTTGGAAGAATTCTGAAGGCAAGGCGGATAGATGCAAGAAGAAAAACAGTAAGAACATTCACGCCACTAAAAATTAAGTCCAATGCGCAAGAATACTCAGAAATGATTACTTGGATGGACTGTGAATTATCTTCTCCCCCATTGTTGGCAGAAATCAGTGACGACGAGATCAAAACACACATCGACAGTGACTCAATCCTTGACTGGAACATTATTTTCAAGCAATTCCCAGTTCACACACAGGCTGTTGAACGCTGTGTAAAACTCGTCACGGAAGCCTCAGGAAAAGTTTGTGGAGCTAAATCTCGAGACGGATTTATAAGAACCACTCTGCTGTCCAGATCATCCATGCCTTACTTCACCAGCAAAACAGTCTTCAAAGTACCTTCGACTACAAAATAGGAAACAGTACTAATGGACACATGGACAGGTTTAACTAACATGAACTATTTATTCAGAACTCTGTTTTTCTTTTTTATAAAGGTAAGTTTATTATTGAAAACTATACTGTAACTTAAATATTTAAGCTTTTTAAATATATGTAAAGCAAGTCGAAAAGTACCATGCCCGTTGTTACTGTTATCACCCATCACGTCATAGTCCTATCTTTTTCCAAGTACTGTTTTTCTATAGAATTGGGGTCATTGCGCGACCGGAAGTTGTTCATTTATTTACACCATAATAAAACACAATGTTCTTAGGTTCAAACATAAGAATACTGTTACTATTACGATAAAAAGTATATTAAAGATATAAAAAATATCTCGTAAAAATGTGAAATTTTCAATATTTAGGAAAATTTTAGGCCCTATGCGCGACCGGAAGGTATCAATTGATCTAAACCAAATTAAAACACAATATTTTTAGGCTCTATTTGAAGATGTCACAAATTATTACATTACAAAAACATCTAATTAAAATTTAAAATAAAATTATCGCAAAAATGAGGTTTTTTCATATTTTGTCAAACTTTAGGGCCTATGCGCGAACGGAAGATGTCATCCGATTTTGATTTTTTTTCCTTTGTTTTTGTCTATAAAATTTGCAACTTTTCCGCGCTATTAAAACTTTGAAATAAAAACAATAGTTTTTTCGGCCCAGTCTAATAGTTATACATTATATAAAGGAGGGTGTCCGTGGAGGGAGGGCGGTCTGGCTGTATTTTATACCAATTGTGCGTTTCATTCGAGATTAATGAAATTTTGCACGATGTGGTTCAAAATGAGAGGAAAATTACTTTTTGAAGATGATAATACTAAAAATCTAAACGAAATATAAAAAAAGAAAAGACATAGAACAAATAAAAAATAACGGTCGAAACTGGGACTCGAACCCAGGATCTCTCGTCCAATCGGGACGAACGCTTTAATCAATACGGCTACCGAGACCCGAGATTATTTTGAAGTCATTTTTGGCAATCTAATATTCCAAATTTCAATAATAACTATGCTATCTTCAGCTAATTGTTTTCCATTTTCTGGATACTATTTTTCTGAATTGGAAATAATTTTTTTTAAATAGGAAGTAACCAAAAAAAATTGGGAATATTATTATAAAAAGAAAATTGTTCAAATAAAAAAAAAATTTTTTGCCCACATTCACACAAAATGCGTTAAGTCCGGGCAATTCCGGGGACTTAAGCAAGTATGTCATTTGTCCAAAAAAGTGTGTTTCCAAATTTCTCGTATTTAATAAATTAAAACAAAAATTTATTCCTTAAACATAAGTGGATACATAAATACCTAGCTACTAAACTGTGAACCATTTATTTATTTTAACTTTTCAAAATAATTTTAAATATGTAATTATATTATTCATCCAAAGAAACATCCCTACTAGTATCTCTGTGACAATTCTTCTTTCACACTTTCTTCATTCAGATGATCACCTCTAACCGGAAATGTAAAGTACCAAAAAATACAGATCGATCAAAAGCACGACGGCTGAGTTGAAATCCGACTTTGTTACGATCAGTCAAAAATAGCGTGATTTAAAAAAAATAATGTTAATATCGTACAAGAGTCCCAACTACCCCCGTCTGGAGCAGGTGAGACGATGACATATCCAATTGTGGAATGTTTTGAGACTTAAGGTGACGGAGAGGGGAAGGAAATGGAAGTACCTGACTATTCAGATTGGTCACTTAATAAATTTTCAATTTTGAATGGCAGAATTCTGGGACGTACCGTAAATATACTTAATATAATATATACTTAATATACTTCTCTGTAAAATTATTTAATTTACTCCCTCTTGCAATGAAAACCACAAAAAAATAACCGCCTTGAAAAGAAGCATAAAAATATGGATTATGGACATGGGAAGGAAGAAAATAGATTCAATTTTGCAACCCAACAAAGAATAAAGCTTGTTTTGTACTTTCTTTTAGATCTAATTTAATAATTTTCATTGACAATATTCTAACATAGATTAGGTATTTACTTATAATTCAAATAATAAAACTAGTACAATGTGTCCTTAGAACGGGGTACCCCAGTAAGGGCACATTTTCTCTAAAAAACTGTAAAAAAAAAGTAAATAAATTCATTGTGAAATAACATTAATTATTGTAATAAAATTTGATATATAAGTAATAATAATAAGATTTGAACCTGTGACTTTAGGTTTGCTAGTCCAGAGCCATACCACTCGACCACGGAGGCCGCCATAAAATTTTGACATTAAGTTTACATTTTATAACTCATTAGATTGCACCTCCAAGGCCTTAAAAATACAGTAAAAAAACGTGTCAATTAATATACCAAATTACCCGTTGGGATTCATGCACAGATTAAAATGATTAATAATGCATCGAAACTATTTGAAATTGACCTTTTCACACGTTCTTACAGAGAATATTACAGAACTTTTTATTTATTTTTTTTATTGGTTTTCAAGGTACAATCCCGTTAAACCGCAATAAAGCAGTTTGTCAACAGGATGTTAATGTTCAGTTACAATCCTAAGTTTGGTTCTATTCTATCTGAATCTATTTGTAGAATCGCAATTTTTTATATTAATTGGTAACATGTTAAATATTTTTGGCACGTTATATTCCAGGGTTCGCTTAATAGTTATACATTATATAAAAAAATAATACTAATAAAAAAAATAATAATACTAAATCAATAATTAACTTTTTTTTTTTTTTTTAGTTTTTCCTGTGGGGAAAATTAAACCCAGATATTTAAATAAAAATGCAACTCATGTTTTCATAAAATTTTTACAAATATAAAATTGAAAAAAAAAATGGTTTAGAAAAGTGTCCTTCTCTTCCAATACTTACATTATATCATAAGTCCTGACAGATTTTTTTTAAAAAATGATTTAAAAAAATACTGCTGCTTCTAATTTAATAAACTTTATAACTTCATCGAAGAAGAAGAGAGTACTAAAAATCTAAACAAAATATGAAAAAGAACAGGACACAGAAAAATTAAAAGATAATAGTGGCAACTGGGACTCGAACCCAGGAACTCTCGTCTAACTGATACGAAATTTTGTCCAATAATTGAAATTATTTGTATTTTGGTTGATGAATTAGGCAAAAGTTAAAAATTTGTTTTTTCTCGAAACCAAGAAAATGAGGGTTGCCACTATCTGCGCCCGAGTCCGCCATATTACATTCAGAAATGTATTACAGAGATTCTTTGTAAGGAGATAAATTCTTAATTAACATAAGATATACTGTGTTGGTTATAATGCTATTAATGAAAACTCGTGATACAAGTGGGAAACTGTGTTTATATTATCTAAATCAGTTTTCTTTGCCGGCATACTTATTTTGCAACCCGTAAAATAATTTACTATTTTGGAGTCGTTCTTTAGTGTAAAAAATAACTACAAGAAAAACATAGTAGTAAATAACTCAAGTACATTTGGGGCCTTACAGGAGAAAAAAAAAATACTGTTTCTATATAGTTATACATTTTATAAAGTAGGGTGTCTGTGGCGTGAGGGCAGCCTGTCTTGATTTTTTATAACAATCTACCGTTTTATTCCGAGATTAATGAAATTTTGCACACCGTGGTTCAAAATGATTGGAAAATTATTTCATTGAAGAAGAATACTAAAAATCTAAACGAAAAAAGTAAAAGAACAAAACACAGGAAAATTAAAAGATAATGGTCTCAACTGGAGCTCGAACTCAGGATCTTTTGTCTAACTGACACGAACGCTTTAAACAATACGGCTATCGAGACCTCTCATTTTAAGTCATTTTTGTCAATCCCATATTACAAATTTCAATTATAACAATATTATTTTCAACTATTTTTTTTCCCAAATTATTGGAAGTTATCTTTCTGATTTGAAAAAAATTTTAAAAATGTAGGAAATAACCATACTTTTTTTTTAGGAATAACCTTCAAAAGTTATTTTAAAAATAAAGTTGTTGAAAAAAAGGAAAATCTCTTGCCTGCATCTAATTTCGAAAAAATGCATTAAGCCCGGGTAATGCTGGGAACTTCAGCAAGTATGTCTCGTGTGCAAAAATTTTATTTAATAAATCAAAACAAAAATTTCCTCCTTAAACATAAGATTTGTAAGTCGGTACGTAAATACCTACATACTTAAATATAAACCATTTATTTATTGTAACTTTTTAAAATCATCTTAAATATGTAATTATATTATTTATCCTAGGAAACAGCACTATCTCAGTGAGAATTCTTTTTTCACACTTTCTTTATGCAGATTGTCACCAACATATTATTAATAATTAACTAATTCTGAAATAACATTAATTAATGAATTAAAAAAATTTTGCGCACTCCGGGATTTGAACCCGCAACTTTTGGTTTGCCTTTTTAAAAGACTTACCACTCAACCACGGAGGCCGCCACATGAACTTAAGACATTATCACTCATTAGATTGCACCTCAAGGAGAAGAAAATATGAAAAAGACTGCGCCTTACAAGGTCCTAAAAAATTCATAAAAAAACGTTTTAATGTTTTTCACCAAATTACTCGTTGGGACTCTTGTGCAGAATTAAAAAAAAAAAAACTAAATATTCTGGAATCAAATGATGTATTGAAACTATTTAAAAATGACCTTTACATAATATTATAAGTCCTGACAGATTAGATTTATAAATGAATGTATTAATATTATTTTTGTGAAGTGTAATAAAGGTTCTTTGACCAATATGAATTTTTCATACGTGGATTTTTTGTGAAAAAAGTGTGTTTCTAAATTTCTCGTATTTAATAAACCAAAACCAAATTTTCTCCTTAAACATAAGATTTGTAAGTGGGTACTTAAATACCTACCTACTTAACTATAAACCATACATTTATTTATTGTAACTTTTTAAAATCATTTAAAATAAGAAATTACAATTTTTTTTTTACATTTGCTCCACACAGGAGGCCCTGAGGAAAATAATTCCCCTCAGAGCCCAAGTCGACTTTGGGGATGCTGTGTGGAGGATCTTTTTAAAAAAAGAAGGAGAGGAAGTTCTGGGAAGGAAAAGGGTATTAGGGGTGTGTTGGAATCTAGGGGTCAGTGTATCCAGGAGTGACAGACGTATGAATCCATCCCTCCCACTGCGGTTCAAGGCGATGTTAAAGAGAGAGTACGGGTGGAGAATTCAAAGGGACTCCTTCAACCATTCTCTCCCGATCCGGCCTGCCATGCAGTTGGTGGGCAAACGCATCCACCGCCAAGATCCGGACAAACCTCACCCATGAACGTGGGCACCCCTGCTAAGTCACCAAACGTAGCGAAACACTTGGGGCGAAACACTTTTTTTTAACATTTTTTTCAGATTATCACGTCCAACCGGAAACGGAACGTACAAAAAAAATAGAGACCGACGAAATGCACAATGGCTTAGTTAAAATAGGACCTTTTCTCAGTCAAAATTTGCGTAGTTTAAAAAAAATGTTAATATCGTGCAAGAGTTTGTTGCATCCACAAATGGGGAATGTTGTGAGGCCAAAGGAAAGGAGATGGATAGGGGAAGGTGGGAAAGTACCTGGCTATTCAGAAATGGTCACCAAACACGGCTAATAAGCAACGTTTCAATTCGGAATGGTAGTCGTACACCAGGGTGTTACTGAGAATATATTACAAACAAACGAAATTATACTACATATAATTTTTCTTTTAATCTGAAATAATATTCATTTGCGTACGCCGGGATTTGAACCCGCAAATTTTGGTTGGCTAGTATAAAGCCTTACCCCTCAACCAAGGAAGCCGCTTGAAATGTTGATATGGTTCCATGACAGTTGGTCCGGCGACAGTTGGTCCGGCGACAGTTGGTCCGTCGACAGTTGGTCCGGCGACAGTTGGTCCGGCGACAGTTGGTCCGGCAACAGTTTGTCCGGCGATAGTTGGTCCGGCGACAGTTGGTCCGGCGACAGTTGGTCCGGTCGTCAGTTCGTCCGGCCGACATTTGGTCATTAAGTCTCACTGGTCCAGTTGGGACTCTTGTGTTTTATTCAGATATAAAAGTTATATTATATGCAAGTAGGAATCTTTAGCGTTTTTTTGCTAAATGTCGTATTTTGTGTGCGCCGCATGCTACTTCGGAGAGTCGAAATTATTAGAAAAAATATTTTTACAGCGGATTTTCACTGAAGATGCCTTCAGATATAAGTATATCGACTTTGGTTTTACGGCCGTATATCTTCTTTGCATACATACTTGAGAAAAAATCTTCTAAACTTTCGGCCGAACCAATTGTCGGCGGACCAAATGTCGGCCGGACGAACTGTCGCCGAACCAATTGTCGGGTCACCGCGCACGCCAGGATTTGAACCCTCAAATTTTGGTTTGCGAGTCGAAAGCCTTACCCCTCAACCAAGGAGGCCGCTTTAAATGTTAATATAAACTTAACATATTATCACTCATTAGATTGCACCTCACAGAGAAAAAAGTGGAAAAAGTACTGCGCCTTAAAAATATCAGTAAAAAGTAAAAAAAAATGTTATGGATTTTCGCCAAATTAGCGTTGGGATTCATGTGCGGAATAAAATAAAATTTAGTCATTAGATTGCACCTCACGCAGGAAAAAATATTGAAAGCTATATATATATATATATATATATAGCTAGGAGAAACAAAATACTATTTCTATATAGTAAAACATTATATAAAGGAGAGTGTCTGTGGCGGGCAGTGGTCTGACCTTATTTTTTACACCAATCTGGGGTTTTATTCCGAGATTAATGAAATTTTGCACGCCGTGGTTTTAAATAAGAGGAGAATTACTTCATTGAAGAATAAGAGAATATTAAAAATGAAAAAAAACAAGACCCAGAAAAATTAAAAGATATTGGTCACAACTGGGACTCGAACCCAGGATCTATTGTCTAACTGAGACGAACGATTTAACCAATACGGCTACCGAGACCTCTCAATTTAAAGTTAATCTTGCCAATCCCAACAATATTATTTTATACTAATTTTTTCCATATTATTAGATTTTTTTTTTACATTAACTCCACACAGGAGGCCCTGAGGAAAATAATTTCCCTCAGGGCCTATGTCATCTGGGATGCTGTGTGAAGGGTCTTTTTGAGGAGAGGAAGGAATGAACATTGGTCTTGAAGAGACCCATGTTGTAGGAAGGAGGAAACACAGAGGCCGGCAAAACACAAGAACGAGTCGAAGAAACGACCCGTTCTCATGTGACAAATGTCAACCGTGTACAAATGTTGGGCACGCGTTTGGCGTGTTTCCCGACTATGCACCGGTGCCGAAGGGATCAATGATGCTAGTTCCTCGGAGCATCTTCCATTGTAATACCGGTAGAACAAGGATAGCATTCCCACCCGACGCCTGTGCTCTAAAGATTGCAATCCGTCTGTTAAGATGGGAGAATCTATCAAACGGACCGCCCGTTTCTGCACAGAGTCGAGGGTATTTTTCAGGCATTTTGGAGCTCCAGACCAGAGATGGCTGCCAAATTCAACCGTGGGGCGTACTTGTGATTTGTACAAGGTTAGCAGTTGTGTACTATTAAAGTATCTGCGGGCCCTGTACAGTACGCCCAGCTTTTGGGAGGCTAACTTTACTCTGGCTTCGATGGAGCCCCCATACCTGAGCTGGTCACTTAGAGTTACACCAAGCATATCAATGGAGGGCCTGTTCGGAAGATTGCTTCCGTTGAAAGAGACTAGATTTTCATTTCGATCTTTCTGAATTTGAAATAACGAAAAAATAAATGTTGGGAATAACCTTCAAAAGTGATTTTAAAAAGATAGTTGTTAATATATATATAAATTACTTGTCCACATCTGATTATGAAAAAAAGGGTAAGGCCTTGTGCGCACTAGCGGTTAGCCGCATTTTTATTTTAGTATGAAATTTTTCGGCGGTTTGATGCGTACGGATATGAGCGGTTGCACACTAAAATAAAAACGCGGCACAAGGCCTTAAGCCCGGGCAATGCCGGGGAATTCAGCAATTATGTCTCGTGTTCAAAAAAGTGTGTTTCTAAATTTAGCGTATTTATTGAATACGATAATTTTAGAAAGATCTGCAAGTGAGTAAGTAAATACTACCGTCTTAAATATAAACGATTTATGATTTATAACTTTTTAAAATCATCTTAAATAAATTTGTAATTATATTATTCATCCGAAGAAACATCACTTTCTCTATGACAATTCCTCTTTCACACTTTCTTTACACAGATTATCACCTCTAACCGGAAACGGAACGTACAAAAAAATACAGACAGATCAAAAGCACAACGGCCGAATTAAAATATGACTTTGTTACGCTCATTCAAAAATAGCGTGATTTAAAAAATAATAAAAAAATAATGTTAATATCGCACAAGAGTCCCAACTGCACCCGTCTGGAGCAAGTGAGACTATGACATTCCCAATTAAGGAATGTTGTGAGGCTAAAGGTGGCGGAGAGGGGAAGGATGTGGGGAAGTACAGCTGGGAATTCAGATCTGGTCACCAAACACGGCTACAGCCATTTCAAGCAAATTATCAATTTTAAGTGTTCATAACCGGTTAAAGGCCAGGCCATTTTACGAAAATTCCGTTACAAAGCACCACTTTGAATTAAATGTTTTGTGGATTAATTTTTGAGCTATCGTATATTTTATTGACCGAAACACATTCCTAGAACAATAAACTATTTACCAAAACAACATTACTTGCGTTAATTACGTAAATTGATAGGTTTTACGATGTTTTCGTCAAGTAACACGCATCGACTTTGACAGAAAGAATCGCGGCAAATTTGACATTTTGATGCCACAGGTAAAATCATTTAAAAATATTCTGGGGTTGCTAGGTGAATGAAATTTATGCCCATCTTATGGGTAAATGTTGGCGCAAGCGATTCTGACCTTGTCCTCCATACAAATTATATACATAGAAGGGTCAAAATCGCAGACAAACATTTTTTTTTGGAAATTTTTTCGGCGCGCATGCGCACGAACTGCGCGTGGATTCGCGCCTCCGGCCAATAAGAGGATATAAACTTTACATGTTATCACTCATTAGATTGCACCTTATGGTAGAAAAATAGGAAAAAGACTGGGCCATACAAGTTCTTAAAAAATACATAAAAAACGTTTTAATGTTTTCACCAAATTAACCGTTGGGACCACAGATAAGAGAAACAAATGGTTAGGACTCACGTGCAGAATTAAACAAAAATCAGAATTCAATTTATGCATCGAAAGTATTTGAAATGGACATATTCACACGTTTCTACAGAGAATATAGAAATTAAAATTAATGAATAACAAGAAGAAGTCGGGGACGCCCGAGGAAGACATGGCACGATCAAGTAAATCAGATACTTGAGACGGGCCATGTCAAAAGTCAGAATAATAGAAGAGTATGTATGAGACGATGTATGAATGTGAGTGAGGCAAAGAGTGTGTGCCAAGACCGAGTTGTTTGGCGGTCCGTCCTCTCTGTGATGGTTAGTTAGTTAGTTAGTAAAATTAATGAAAATGCAAATCATATTTTCATAAAATTTTGAAATATACCCATTTATATAAAATTGAAAAAAAATTGGATTAAAAATGTGTACCTTTGTTCCAATACTCACATAATATTATAAGTCCTGACAGATTGGATTAATAAATGAATTTAATAATATTATTTTTGTGAAGCGTAATAAGGTTTGTTGACAAATATACTTAGACGATTTTTTTTTATTATTTTTAATTAATGATTTTAAAAAGCACTGCTGCTTCTAATTTAATAAACTTTATAACTTCATTAAAGAAGAAGAGAATACTAAAAATGTTAATAAAATACGAAAAAGAACGGGAGACAGAAAAAATTAGAGATAATGGTGACAACTGGGACTCGAACCCAGGTTTAACTCGTCTCGTCTAACTGAGATGAAATATTGTCCAAAAATTTAAATTATTTGTTTTTTTTTGGTTGATGGATTAATTCGGCTAAAGCTAAAAATTTCTTTTGCTCGAAACTGAGAAAAAAATGGGTTGCCACTATCTGCGCCCGAGCCCGTCATATTATATTCAGAAATGTATTACAGAGATTCTTTGTAAGGAGCTAAATTCTTTAATAACAGTTGTAGTGTATTGGTTATTATGCTATTTACAAATAAACACGGTGTTGAGAAACTGTGTATATTAAACTGTGTATTATCTAAATCAGTTTCCTTTGTCGGCCTTCTAATTTTGCAACCCGTAAAATAATTGACTACTTTGGAGTCGTTCTTTAGTGTAAAAACTAACTACAAGTAAAACTGAGTAGTGAATGACTTAAATCATTTTGTTGAAGTCGTTGACTCTTTTCCACATAAAAGTACCTATAAATTGATTTCGAAAGATTGTTCGTTTATCTGGTAAAGTTATGTTTTAAATTATGAGAAAATATGTTTATTTTTAGCATAATAAGGTATAGGTATACCGTAAGATATACCTTAGGTCGTTGGCAGATTTGTTCAATTTTCAAACAAAATTTTTTGTATTCAACACTCATTCCAAATGATATAATCATGCATTAAAATAAATCAATAAATTATCTGGAAAAGCTATGTTTCAGAATTTATTTATTTTATTTGCACACGCCGGGATTCGAACCCGAGACTTTTTGTTTGCTATTTGAGAGCTTTACCCCTCGACTACGGAGGCCGCCATAAAATGTTTAGATAAACTTTACACAATAAATGCATGAAATAAAATTTTACATTTCTTATTTTGGACAGTTTTTGAGAATTTATTCTAATCTTCAAATTATGAATCGCTAGTATAAAAAAATTTATCCCTGCCGCCGGAACATCAATATTTTTTCAAACGATTTATAAAAGTGTATTTCGTAATATCTATTAAAATTGCGAAAACATGATGTTCTTAATCTCAATGTGTGAAAGAATAAAGTGACAGTGTAATATAAATGTTTGATCATATTTTAGGTAATATTGTAGTTGATCAAAGGGAGCACACATTGTATATTGTGAAAGAAGAATATCGTAGTTAGCATTTTGGATTTTGCAGATATCAATGCATGGATTTTTTTAAAGAGATCAGTGGCGCACCCAGGGGAAGTCCTAGGGAGCCCCCCACCAAAAAAACTTGTATAGAAGTGTTTCCAAGAAGAAGCGTTGCATTATCTGTGTGCTTAATGCTTGCAGTGGTTTTAAGTTTTAATTTCTTCCTCTGGTAAGTACTGGTTCAAGAACTGTACATTATGGGAGTTATTGAGTAATTCATAAACTAAAAAATTCTCACAATTATTACGCGCTGCACCTCACCATAGGAAAATTACAGAAACAGACAGAGCCTTACAAGGATGAAAGAATTTTGTTTAATGCTTTTGTGTATCACCAGTCATTAGATTGCACCTCGCGGAGGAAAAACTGGAAACGGACTGCACCGTACAAGGCGAAAAAAACAACGGTTAAAAAAATCCGTGTTAATGTTTTCAACAAATTAGCAGTCGGGATTCTCGTGCGGTACTCAAATAAATATAAATATTGAATTATTTAATGAAACAATTTGAAATTGCCCTTTTTAGATGTTCCTACAGAGAATATAGAAATTAAAAACAATAAAATTGCACAACGTATTTTCGTATAATTTTGAAATTTGCCCATTTATATAAAACTAGCAGACCCGGCCACACGTTGCTGTGGCTAACGAAACCTTTATAACCAACGCCATCTGTTAAATCAAATCCACACCGCCCGTTTGTCAGCCTGCTCCCCGTTGCCCGCTGCCGGCTGCCGCTTGACCAGATATATTATGGTTTTCAATCAATTTACACAAAACCTTGACAAATTATATACCTAAAAACCTTCGTCATGAATCATTCTATCTATTGGTGAAAACCGCATGAAAATCTGTTGCGTGGTTTAAAAGATCTAAGCGCACATACAGCGTGAGCGACTTCATTTTATACTATATGTGAAATAACACAAATTAATCAAATAAAATTTATTTGCCCACACCGGGATTCGATCCCGCGACTTTCGGATTGCGAGTCAATAGCCTGAACACAATACCACGTCGTCTACTTGTTTACCTATACTTTATTCTATATACTTGTGGTTCCAATTTTGAAATATTCTCTTTATATATTTTATTCCATTCTATTATTTAATTTCAGAGGCGGGTATGGGTACCGCCGCCCCGGGAACCATTTATTGGGTAACCCACAACTCTGCCATAGCTCATCCCAAGTGGTTCGCTACGTTTGGCTACGTTTACATGGGGTGAGGTTTGTCCGGGTCTTGGCGGCGGATACGTCTGCCCACCAGCAGTATGGCAGGCCGTATCGGAAGAGAGCCGTTGAGAAGTCCCTTGGCTTCTCAGAACATCGCATTGCACCGCAGTGGGAGGGAGGGATTCATACGTGTTTTGATTTTGTCAGTCTCAGAGATGGCGTTGTGTACGGATATATATTTTTTGTGATTTTATTACTTTTCCACTTATTTGCGGGAATTGCTTTTCATTTTCTGTGTACTTGTGAGGGAGATTAATTATATTTTTCCTTTGGAGGGGTGCAGACATACGTTCACCGTTTGTCCCATTTTCGACTGTTGTTTAAGAACAAAAGCAAAACAATCAGCGCATTGACATTTGACGTTTTTGGATTTGTTCGCTCTCTACGATTTGAAATTCACTCACTACTCAATATTATACTTATCACAATATTCCTGCAGCTCTTTCAAATGATGAGAATTCGTTCCATACAAAATGTATGAGGAAAAGAATATCTTCATAATTATTTTTTCGTGAATTTTTCCGATGTTTAAATAGCTATTCGTGGCGGAGACGAATCCAACAAATCAAAGATCGTAAAAATTGGTCCAGCCGTTCTCGAGTTATAAATGGTGTAACTAACCCGGCTTTATTTTATGTATTAAGATACTTATTCACTTTGAATTTTTTTTTTAAATGACACTAAAATCAAAAGCAAATATGAGTTCGTTGAACAAGATTTCACGCGGGACTAACGCACAGCACGGACAATCAAAATTCAAAAGTTTGACGCCAGATGTACTTTATCATTTGTTTGAATTTATCACATAACCAGTACCGTGTGCGGGTCGGGGTGTTATTGTCTGCATTAACTGATCTTCGACGAACTTGGGTTGTAATCGTATAACCTCGGCTCTTCTTAGTTCACGATCATTCACGATCGGTAAACTTCGGCAAGAATCGGATTATGTCGATTGCGTGTGACACACGAATACAAGCTAATTTCGCTCGACGCGCTTTCTTCTTCTTCTTCTTCATGGCGCTAAAGCCCATTTCCAGCCTTGGCCTCCTTCAAAATAAGCCTCCACCGCCCTTTGTCCTCGGCCGCGTTCTTCCAATCTGCGACATGGAGTAGTCCTCTTGCATCCTTACTGATATTATCCTCCCATCTCAGTCCAGGTCTGCTCGCCTTTTGTTTAACTCCCGGGTGTCCTATTAGAACCTTCTTCGGTACTCGTGTGCTTGGCATTCGGTGTTCATGTCCGGCCCATCTTAATCTTTGGAGCCTCTAATGGATGGAGAGTCTGGGAGCTTGGCAGATATGATAGAGTTAATTATTGTGGCGGATTCTCCATGCCTCTACTATTCGCATCGCTCCTAAGATTCTTCGAAGTACCTTTCTTTTGAAGGGGTCCAGCTGTTAGGCCAAGACCATTCTAATAATTGTTTTAAATAAGGTTATTTTGGTTTTCCTATGGACGTTTCAGGATTTGAACACTGGCAGCAACGCAAAGTAAGTGTTGTTAGCTGCTGGGATGCGCTTTCTTACTTGTACTGGGTCTTCATTGTCCTGCGTTATGATGGAGCCCAGGTAGGTAAACTCTTCGACCACTTCGAAATTATAAGTGTCTTTAAATTTCACTTTATCTTTTATTCTATGGTGTGGGGTTCTGGTTTGCATCATGATTTTAGTTTTATTCTCATTGATTTGCAAACCCACCTCTCTTGCCGCAATCTCCACAGGGTCAAACACCTCTCTTACAGCCTGTAGGGATCTTCTAGCAAAATTCGGGGCACTCCACGGGGACAAAATAACATACCGTGTTCATGTATACAATACTAGACCCGGACGCACGCTGCTGTGGCTAACGAAACATAACGCAATCTACTGGCAACCCCATCAACCAACCTTTATAACCAACGCCATCTGTTGATTTGCATACATATCAAATCCACGACACTCGCTTACCAGCCCGCTCCATTTATATTTAAACCAATTTACACAAAATCTTGACAAATTATACACCAACATCTTTCTCATGAATCACTCTATCTATTGGTGAAAACCGCATGAAAATCCGTTGGGTAGTTTAAAAGATCTAAGCGTACGGACAGCGGGAGCGACTTTGCTTTATGGTTTGTAAAGAATATATTCAGTTTAAGGAAAATACGGTGTACCTACTTACAACTAACACAAAATAAAACAATGTATCCCTGAAAAGGTGTGCAGAGAGGAATAAGCCAAATAAGTACAAAACATATTGTCATTCAAAAGCATCAAGGTAAAAACTACTTGTCCGTATAAGTACATAAAATTGTCACTGCAATTCGTTTGATATCTGTACTAAGGTGGGTCACAGACTCACGGCTGTATGGGAAAAAATTCTTGTTATGAGTTGTCCAATTTGTCTAAATAATATAAAAGGGTGATAGATGAAGATATAAAATCATGCAATTTTTTATATAATATTTGGATATCATCTTCTTCCTCCGGATTGACTTTGAAATTTCTCATAATAGAGATAAACCCACCCTTGTTAAATCTTTAAAGAATGTTAGATAAACCATTTAAAATTTACAATTTTTCAATTAAACACCAAATATAGGGATATTTGGATTTATTTATTTAAAACATATATTAATATAATTCAAATTATCTCAACACAGTGTATTCAAATTCCAGCAAAATCCTTTTTAATCCCAAATTTTGGCATTATTTTGCCAGACTCAATCTTGGGACTTTTTAAAAAATAATTTCGTAAATATATACTACACTAGCTGGTTCCCGGCATGCGTTGCTATGCCAATTAATAAGGAAATTGTTTCTCCCTGAGTGTCCTTTCCCATTCGTCCCGTTCCCCTTCCGCCTAATCTTCTTCTCCTGCGTCCTCTTCCCCTCTCGCGTTCCCACTCCGTCACGTCCACCTTCTCTCTCCCAACTTCACTCCCATCCCCCTTCCCCCGTCCCGCGAACCCCCCTCCCAAGTTCTCCTCCCCCCTCTTAGGTCCCCCTCCCCCCTCCCAGGTTCCCCTCTCCCTCCCTGGTTCCCCTCCCCCATCTCTTCCTCCCTTCCGCTTTCCATAGCAATAGCCGCTTCCTCGCCACCAATAGCAATTTTTTTATACAAATTGCATAATGCCAGAGCTCACCGGAAGTTTTATAAAAACCTTGTTCTGACAATAACAAACACACAAAAAAGAATTATCTAATTTGGTGCAGTCGTTCGAAAGTTATGCGCTTAACAACACATTCAGTGATTCATTTTTATATTATAGATTTCCTAAGGAAGATTCCCAAAAATATGGTTTATTGGATCTATAGTTACTTTTATATGGGTACAAAATGAAAATTTTCAAAACTTTTAAGTGAATTCGGAGAAAGAAAATCGTATCAGAAATTTGAAAAAAATTTAAGCACATCGTTTTGAACCCATTTGGCACCCTTATATCACTCTAAGAATTTAAAATATTTTTTTTTACGATTTATTTATTATTAAAAGTACTTTTCAAGTGGATAAGATTGGTTATCGAAACTTTGCGTAAAAATAGCAGCAAATGTCGTGGTATCATCTGTCGGGTCATTTTAAACAAAACATAATTTTCCGCTAGCAAACGTTCGCACACGTGACACGGCCGATACGAGCGATGCGCTTCTAGGTGTTTGTGGAGATTATATTTTATCTGCCTGAACATATTCAAGGCATTATATTGGTAAGTTTTTTTTTTCAATTATTTCTGGCTTTTACCCTTTAAGGGTGTTCTAGGCCATCATTTATAATTACAGAGAAAGGAAAGGTGAATTTACATATTAATTTTATTTAAATGTGCAAATTTCTGAATTTTATGGACGATTGGAGTGGAGTTCAGACTTAGAAGAGATGAGATGTTGAATGGAGGAGAGGCAATTTTGGATAAATCTTGATAGAAGAGAGGATATTTATTTAGAGAGGGACAATAAAAAAGTGATCTAAAGTTCTCACATCTAGACCACAGAACGTACAATCTGGGGAGTCAAGCACATGAATTTTAAAAAGGTGTGAAGAGACGGAACAATATCCGATTCTCATTCAAATAAGTTAGGAATTTTCTTTTTTGGAAAAATGGGGGAATTTTTGAAACCACGGTTTTGATGGGATACTCCTTTATATTGAGGCACAGCGGGCACCCTTGGGTTGACTAGCAATGTTCCAATACTCTGTCCAAACATTGCGGGATCTATCTTTGATGATGGAAAAAATATCAGATAGGGGAATATGGTTTATGAGGGAAACGATAGGGTTAGACGCTCCTTGTTTTGCCAAGGAATCAGCAATATCGTAACCCACTATGCCAACATGTCCAGGAATCCAAATCAGAGTGACAGTTTTTCCAGAACTTTGAATGGAAGATATCAGTACTCGAATAAGACATACAAAGTGATCATCAGGATGAAGAAGAGGACTGGATTTAAGGTTTTGGAGGGAACTGAGAGAGTCAGAGAGAATAAGAGAATGTTCAAATTTTTTTTTTTTTATATATTTGAGAGATTCAATTATTGCAATGCACTCGGCAGAAAATATTGAAAATAGGTTGGAAATTGAATAAAATATTCTTTCATTAGAATTATTGTGGTAAACGTTAATACCTTTACCACAGTTAGGAGAGTCTGGAGATTTGGAGCCATCAGTAAATAAAAGAGAAGTGTTAGGCCATTTAGAAGAAATAATGTCATTGAACATATTATTGACAGTATGGGCTGGAAGATTGGAAAGACTTTTAAGGATGCCGATCCCTTCTAAAATCGTTGGGGATAGGGTGACGTGACTATATTTTAATTTGAATAATGGAAGAAGATCATCTTGGATAATTTAAAGCTCTCAGAGAGAACGAAAATTTTTACAGATGGCAGGAAGAGGTTTAGTTCGAGTTCTGATTGTAGATGAATGTGTTGAGTCTTTGAACGAGACTCTGGGAATATCCTGATGGCTTTTAGAATTTAAACATTTAAGAACAAATTTGTCAGCAAATAGTTGGCGTTTTAAATAAAGTGGAGGATCAGAACATTCTACTTGAAGGGAATTGATGGGCGACGATTGCATGGCTCCAGTTATTATTCGCAATGACTTTGATTGAATTTTGTCTAATATGCTAAGTGCATTTTTGGATGCAGTACTAAAAAGTGGGCAGGCATTTTTTTTTCTAAATCCAAATTAAGATGGAGAGAGAAGATGATTACTCTCGACAAAAAATTCTAACCGGTTTTATGATTAATTTTTCATAAATTTTACTAAGGGTGGATGAAAGAGCAATTGGCGTATAGTTGGATCCAGAATTGGGTGATTTGTTGGATTTTAGGATTGGAATGATTATTTGAGAACTCCAGTCATCAGGTATTATGCCAGTCTGGAATATTTTATTTAAGATGCTTAAGATGTAATTTAGAACATTATCATTACTTATTATTTTTTAATTTATAAACTAACGTTTAGACAAGATTTTTATGCATAGCACAAAGGGTAACAATTATTACAAGCAATGTGAATGAGTGTCTCAGGCTGACAATTATTGCTTGTAATAATTGTTACCCTTTGTGCTATGCATAAAAATCTTGTCTAAACGTTAGTTTATAAATTAAAAAAATAATAATTAATATTTAACAAGTTTAAGTATTTCCCCAATAAATGCAGACATAATTTGTCTCGACGCCACCTAGCGAGGGATTTAACACTAACAATGTCTTCCTCGCAAAAATAAAGTTGGTTGTTTTCAGGTGGAAAAAATATAACAAGCAGTAATTGTTGAATGAAACACTAGTATATATTGAATTATTTGGCGGGTATTTGATAAGCCGCCATAGCTCAGTGGTCAGAGCATTCGACCGGCAATCGGAAGGACACGGGTTCAAGTCCCGTTGGCGGCAAGTATCTTTTCTCGGAAGATTTTTCAATGTAAATGAGTGTCTCAGGCTGACAATTATTGCTTGTAATAATTATTATCATTACTATTTTTGATAATGCTATAAGGTATACCATCTCTGCCTGGAGATGAGTCCTTGACTGTTAAATAAACAATTTTTTAATTCAATTAAAGTGAATGGAGAGTCTAGCCGATGATCAGACATAGGAGTGTTATGGATGGGAGTTATTTCATCTAAGTTAGGTACAGAAGGGGGGGCAATTTTGTCTAAGAACTCATCTATCCATTTAGAATGAGACGCTCGAGGAGATGTTGAACTGAAGGAGGATCGAAATCTTCGAATCATAGACCAAACTTCCGAAATTGGAGTGCTCGGAGATACTGAACTGCAGAAGTTGTACCACCCGGATCTTTTTTTTGACCTCAATATCCTTTTGGCAATGGCTTCGGCATTTTTGTATATGAGATAGTTCTCCATAGTCATATTGTGACGATAGGGAAGAGATTTAGCTTTCCGAATTCTCACTACCTTGGAACATTCCTCATCTCACCGGGGAGTCGGAGGGAGTTTTTTGAGTGATTTGGTTTTTAGGGGAGGATTTGATTTATTAATTGCAGTTATGAGCATTGATTTGAAGTTATCGTAGTCATCTTTGACAGATAATGTATCGGTAGAGGGTAAATTTTGTATAAACTTATCCCTTTGCGAGTTAAATTCGTCCCATTTGGTGTGTTTTGTTTTAATCTTTGTCGAAATATGGGACTTGTCGGAATGGAAAGTGTAGTATACATAATTATCCATGTATTGGATTCATTCGGAAACGTTCGGGTTCCGCCGAACTTTGACGAACGACTCGCGGGCCAGACAGCGGTCTCTCCCGTAGCCGCTCGCCGCGCTCAGAACCATTCGAGTAGCCTTTGTAATCACTCGCTACGTTAGACATTAAATACAGTACTATCGAATCCTTTGTAACATCACAATAAACAGACGAAAGAACTTACGTTGTACATATTATTATTGTGGGCTAGTAAGGCCACATTTAAAGAATATTACAAAAAGAAGTTTGATAAGTGATGGTACTCGAGAAATGATCACTGGAGCAAGGGTCGGGGGACACTACCCACGAGGAGAGAGGTTCCAGATTAGTAGAGCATATGGAGAGATCCACTGCACTGGGGTTTGTGTTGGGGCGAGAGACTCGTCGGAGATCCGTCATTCAAAAGAAAAAGGTTGGATTCATCTAGGAAATCTACCACACTTCGACCGTCTCGATCAGAGAAAGCAGAACCCCAGACGGGGGAATGGGCATTAAAATCGCCCAATAAAAAGAAAGGAGGGCTTAGTTGACGGACAATTTGCAACCACGCTTGTTTATTGAAGTGCGATGTTTGGGGAAGATAGATAGAAAAAAAGGAAGTGTCCTTTATTTTAGCTGCAACCATTTGAAAGTCAGCATTGGGGGGTTTGATATTATTTATTGGGAGGTATTTTTTAATAAAAAGGGCAGCACCACCACCCGTACCTTCCGGGCGATCGTCGCGGAGACAGGAGTACCCTCCCACATTAAAGTGGGTGGATGGAGTAAACCATGTCTCCGAGATAGCAGCCACAGAAACAAGGTATGAATTTAATAGGTAAAAAAGGTTCGATTTGTTAGAAATAGCACTGCGGCTATTCCACTGAAGAATTCTGACATCTTGAAGAGCCATTTTGAATAAATGATTTTAATGTGAAAATAATAGAAGCAGCGTTGGACGGTAGATTAGTTTGAAAAGAAATTAGGTCAATTAGAAGCATAATAAGAGTTTGAATAAATGAAGAATTATCTTGGGAGAGTTGTTCAGAAAGCTTTTGATGGTTTGTCAAGGATGAATTATAATTGTTTGCGCACCCATTTGTGGCATTTGAAAGAGGTGAACCATTGGGATTTTAGAGAAGTGAGTTGTGTTGGTGCTGATCGTATCCAGGAGCCGGTTTGGAGATAGGGTTTTTGTATGTGAATTTAGTTGAACGAGAAGATGTTGAGGAGGAGGCGGATGGGTTGGATGAAGAGTTACTGGGATAAACCTCGGCAAATGATTTTTTGACAGGCGGGAATAGTTTAGAAGCCTACAGAAAAGACAAGTTCTGAGAGGCCATAGAAATTTTTTAATATTTTTTTGGCGAGATTGTTCCGGACAAGAAAAGTTAATGGCGGAATGAGCACCTGAGCAGTTAAAATATTTAGGTGAAGAGAGAGAACATTGGTCAGCCGTGGGGTTTTCTCCACACTTGAAACATCTGGGAGGGGATCTGCATGGAGATTTGGTTTGAGCAAAACGACAGCAATTGTAACATTGAGTGGTGGGATAAGTATACATTTCAACTGGTAAGGAGTTGAAAAACATATAAATATGGGAGGGAAAAGATTGTCCTTCGAATGTGATGACGACAGATTGTGAGGGCTTCCAGGAAACGATGCCCACAGAGGTGTCCTTATAATTTAGCCTCCTGGCTTTTATGGGATTGCCGATATGTTGGGGAGTTGAAAGTGAAGACAGGATTTCTGGAATGGATATTTCGGTCGAGATACCTCTGACGAGGCCCATTCGAGTGACATTGAAAGTTGGGATGTATGCCTTGAATTTAGAATTTGATTAAATATGTTTTTGATAAAGTTGTTGGCGGCTGAACCGGAGAGGAATTCAACAGAGATTCGGAAGCGACCCTCGGCTTTTATACCTTCAGGCTTAATAGAAAGGTTCTTGCTATTTGATAGGAATTTACCAAATTCAAGAGGATGGATGGTTTTACCTTGCTCAGTTTTTTGAGCGTACACAATGAACGGGCCACAGGAATGAGGAGAATAAAAGTTTGTAGGAGGAGGTTGAGGAAGAGTAGGTGAAGACTGAGAAGAAGAAGGAGAGTCATGTTTTATTGAGGAAGAGGGACTAAACTTCCTTTTTTTTGTGGTAGTCAGAATGACAGATTCACTGTCCGAAATTACTACATTTTCACCATCTGGGGGTCAGGAGGAGGATCTGGGGGCTTTTTAGGGTGTCCAGAAGGGTCCTCCTCCATTGTTCACAACATTACAAATGAAAAAAAATGTATGGAAAGTGGAAATCAGCGACAAAAAGTGACTCCTGGAAGATCAGAGGGGAGAAGAATCCTCAAGGAACAACACACAACACTTTTATTGACCAGAAAACATATAATTTTTTTTTTTTGTTCATATGTATATTTTATATTTGTGATGTGACATTATTAATTTAAAATAAAACAATAACTTTGTAAACACCACTTTTATTTTTATACTTTATGCCAACCGGGTTTCGCTACAACCGTAGCTTCATCAGGGCAGTATAATACTCTACTAACCTCAACTAACTCAATAAATAACTAACCTCAACTAACTAATACTCTACTAACCAGGTTAGTAGAGTATTATACTGCCCTGATGAAGCTACGGTTGTAGCGAAACCCGGTCGGCATAAAGTATAAAAATAAAAGTGGTGTTTACAAAGTTATTGTTTTATTTTAAATTAATAAAAATATTAGTTAAATAATAAAAAAAGATTTTTTTTCTAGAGTAAAACAAAGTAACTGTGACAGCTAGATGTTCAAAATTCGAATAAGATATTGGTAAGTTATATTTGTAAATGATTTTATAGTCTTCAGTGAGATATTATAAAACATATTTAGACTTTATAATTTACCATTGATGCACACGAACACAATGTGCTACCAGCCGTGCCGATTCTATATGATTTACCATTGATGCGCACTAACACAATGTGCTACCAGCCGTGCCGATTCTATACGATTTACCATTGATGCACACGAACACAATGTGCTACCAGCCGTGCCGATTCTATATGATTTACCATTGATACATACGAACACAATGTGCTACCAGCCGTGCCGATTCTATATGATTTACCATTGATGCACACGAACACAATGTGCTACCAGCCGTGCCGATTTTATATGATTTACCATTGATGCACACGAACACAATGTACTACCAGCCGTGGCGATTCTATATGATTTACCATTGATACACACGAACACAATGTGCTACCAGCCGTGCCGATTCTATATGATTTACCATTGATGCACACGAACACAATGTGTTACCAGCCGTGCCGATTCTATATGATTTACCATTGATGCACACGAACACAATGTGCTACCAGCCGTGCCGATTCTATATGATTTTTGAAATAATAATACTAATAATAAAACTTAACAATTGAACAATTAACATTGAATATTGAATTAAATTGAACAATTAACAAAATTTCAGCGAAAGAATGTATTAAATTAAGTTTTATTTAATTTTCTATAAGAAAAACTTTCTTTTATAACTTTTGAAGGTTATTCCCATCAATGTAATATATCATTGAAGAAAAAGATTGAATCTTATAATCTAAACAAAAATATGAAAGAGAACAAGACAGAGAAAAACAGAAAAAAAGACAATGGTCGCAACTGGGACACGAACCCAGATCCCAGTTGCGAATTAATAAATTTGATTTATTAATTTGTGTTATTTCACAATTAATTCATTTAAAATTTGTAAATTGTAAATAGCCAGCTACTTCCCCACCTTCCTCTTCCCCACCTCCATCTCCTCCCCACAACCTTCAGCCTCACAACATACCCCAATTGGGGATGCCATAGTCTCACTTGCTCCAAACGGGAGCAGCTGAGACTCTTGTGAGGTTTTCAAAAAAACAAATATATATATTTAATGGTAAAATATGGGCCTCAGGACGGGCAAAGCTCCCAGTGAGGTCCATATGATCAAATAATGTTTAAAAATATACGATCTTATACAGAATCAATAATAAAGAAATGTAAATAAATGTTTATCATCATTGTTTTTCAAAAAGTCAATTTTGTATTTCAAAATAAAAATTTTGCTTCAAAAACGTTCGCAAAGTGTAATATCAAGATTTTTTGAACAAAGATAATTGATATAATGTTGGCAGTTGGGTCTCTTATGCGGTATTAAAAATATATAATCAGGACCCTAATTATTCATCAAATTTTTTAAATTTGACTTTTACACTTACCTACAGTGAATTTTAATCCGTGTATCATATTTTCATTATTTTAACTGGCCCCCTTCTGGACAATATCCTGGGTGCGTTACTATAGTAATAAGGCTTTTAATCGGCTGTTGCTGTCTTCCTGCCAGTTACCATTGAGAGACCCTTCAGCTGTCTTCCAATACGTAACATATTATACAATAGCGGCCCGAGCACCTCTTTGATTGTGGCGACCGATATTATTTTTTACAAATCATGCTAATCAGGTCCAAACACAAAAGTGAGTGGTCGCTGGATCGCTTTAAATTGATCCGAAATATTGTTTTTGTATTTTATTTCTGCAAATAATGTTAATTGACTTTATATTTAAAGAATTCAATCATTTTGGTGAAGACAAAGCATCGACTTTTATTTCCCTTTGTGGGTTTCGGGTATAACTGGCGGGGACTGTCCCCTGTGAAGAACCGCCGCTGCTAACATATCGATACGGAAATTTGAAAAACTGTAAAAAAAAATTGTTAATTGTTCAGCAGAGCGAAAAGAAAGTTTTTTTTAATCGTATCTACTGTTTTTGAAGACCTATATTTATGACTTTTTTAGTAATAAAATAACGCTGAACAGATCTATCAAAATCCTTTTTGCAAATTTCTTTAATAACAATACTTAATTTATGTTTAATTTGCGTCGTAAAAGACACTCTTATTATCCAAGAAGCATTTGACTTTTTTTGGATTCGTTGACAGCATTTCATATCTCCGCTGTCGACACTAAAAGTCTTTATTATATTATTTAAAAAAAAATTAATAAGCATTCGTGTTAAAAATATATAAGATTTTTCTTATATATT
This sequence comes from Limnephilus rhombicus, assembly GCA_929108145.2. NCBI lineage: Eukaryota > Metazoa > Arthropoda > Insecta > Trichoptera > Limnephilidae > Limnephilus > Limnephilus rhombicus. Next base: position 16,447,732 of record OV815290.1, on the reverse strand, counting down.
TTTATTTAACTCTTCAATTCCCATGTCAAAGTTAATACAGATTTTTCTTTTCTCTATAAATAAAATAGCTTACCTATATATGGTTAAGACAAAAAAATATAAAAAATAAATATTAAATACCCCCACCCTTATTTATGGGTGTGTCACCTACAGGTGACACTGGGCACTGTGCTTGAAAAGGAAGCAGTATTTTACTTATTCTTACGTTAGGAATAAAATAACAGTTTTATAATAATATTTATTTAAATAAAATTAAAAAAATATATTTTTTAAAATTAAAAACAGAGCACTTATTTATTGTATTTTGTACCGACACTTTAGATGCAAACCGATATTGCACTGGGCACACATTTTTCTGTTGCGTTGGTAACAATATCAACATATTCGTTGAGAGCAGTCGATTTGCGAGTGATCGTCAACACTTCCTGCACTCCTACCTCGGTAGGCACTCTTATCTGCAGAGTTATGCCATAATCGGATTTGAGGATCGGAGGCTTTCCATATTTTTGCAAGTATTTGGTTGTGACATTTCGATGGAAATCGCAGTATTTCCAGTTGTTTTCTGACTGTCTTCTGAGCAGCCATGCATTTTGGCAAACTGCATCTAAACCAAAAACAAACAGAGGGAACCACCAATATTTGCCGCGAATAGCTACCCTATGGAGTGAACGCTTTCGTGAAAATGGTCTACCCCACCCATGTACTTATTGTACATCTTGATAATTGCTGGGCAATCTACTTGAATTTTTGCCCGTTTCTTATTGGCAAATCTAATTCGTTCCACTTTCGAGATAGGATTCAATTCATGGCAGTTAGATGCAATGGTGACAATACTATTTTCATGCCATTTAGCTGCATTGATTTTCTTAGAAACTTTATGACACGACACTTTCTTACCTCTTGGCTCTTTTTTCATGTCATTTGAGTGTGGCAAATTGCAGTTCTCCAGACGGTTTCCCCGAACAGTACCTGCACACCCAGCATTCTGCTTTCGCAATTATTTAGAGTTAGAAAATACTTCTTCATCACCGTCTCCCTTACCACAAGAAATTAAAGTATTGCCATTTTTTATATATATTTTTTCTTCAGGACAGGAACGTCGATTTAATCTCGTTCTCCCAAATCATGTACACTTTTTTCTCCAGAGATGGAAGGTCTGTTTTGGAGTTCTTATAGAGATCGAAACATTCGACTGGGAGGTTGAAGAATATTAGCCTTCTTTTTCATTATTACTACCTTCGTCCATCACCACACCATCCACCAGTAGAAAATAAAATAATATTCCCTGGGTCCTTCCTGGCCTGCAATTCCTCCACAATCTCATCTAACGTCAACCTGTAATAAGTAAACAAATTCTAAAACACCATCACAATGTAGAGATAAGGCCAAAATGTAAACAACGGTCTAGTTATTTATTACTTAGAATGAATTTCGAATAATAGTCATTATACCATTTGAATAGTTACAATGCCCAGTGTCACCCACAGGTGACACGGCGTATTTCCAACGTTGTTACAAACATTCTGTAAATTATTTTTGTCAAAAAATACATTTGTACTTTACCTTATTTATTAATTTATTGTATACAATAAGAAAAAAAAGTAATACTTACGGCTTAGGCATTTTAATTTCACTTTATGTCGCAAGAGATCACACAAAATCAGATTGCTCCAATTTCGCGTGAAACACGAGAATGAATTTAATAAATGGCTTCTGGCTAGTGTTGCCAGAAAAAAATAACGAATAGAGTAATTACTTGCCTTTACTATGGTAGAAGTAGATTTTTAAAATAAAATTTCCATGTGGTAGAAAAAAATTACTAAACTTTTGTCACCTACAGGTGACGCTGGGAATTGAAGAGTTAAAAAATTAATTACAAAAAAATTATTTTTATTTAACAATCTGCATTTAACATTTTTTTTACATGAATACCGCACCGCAGAGTCCCAACTGCTCCCGTCTAGAGCCAGTGGGACTATGGTATCCCCAATTGGGGTATGTTGTGAGGCTGAAGGTAGTGTGGGGAGAGGAAGGAGATATGGAAGAGGAAGATGGGGAAGTACCTGGCTATTCAGACCTGGTTACCAAATACGGCTAACACCATTTCAATCAACGTTTCAATTCTGAATGGTGGTCTTACACCAGGGCGATACTGAGAGTATCTTCCACTCTGGAACGTGCCGCAAATATACCAAATATTATTTTATATGAATAAATTGTGAAATAACACAAATTACTCAAATGTAATTTATTTGCCACGCCGGGATTCGATCCCGCGACCTTCGGAGTGCTAGCCAAGAGCTTTTCTGCCTTCTTACACTCCACCAGATATTTCAGTTCGCGGTCAGTCTCTTGGTCCTTCCCGATTTCTCCAGGTTTCCAATCCTCATCCACGACTCTTGTTCTACAACACAACTGCTGAATTCTCCTCTATCCGCCCGCAGTGCATGCAGTTCTCCACGCAAGGTCTTCTGGATAGAGCGTCTGCGTTCCAGTAGAGAACTTCAACTCGATGTTCGGAATCGTAATCGTATTCCTGCAACCGTTAAATCCATCTCACCACCTGTTCCTCGGGATTTTTGAAGTGCAAGAGCCATTTGAGTTCCGCATCATCCGTCCTCAGCAGGAACTTTCTCCCATAAAGGTACATGTGAAAATGCTTCACCAACTTAACAATTTTACTATTAGTAATTCCCTTCGCATCACGTAATGGTTGCGCTCAGGTCTAGACAGTACCATGCTGAACTACCGGATGACTTTCTCCTCCGCTTCCTGGACTAGCCAAAGAACGCTTCCCATATCCACGTTGCTGGTGTCTGTATCCAATATAAACTTCCCTTCTGGTTTGTGATAGCTCAAAATAGGTGCGTCGGTCAACTTTCGCTTCAGGTTTCGAAGACCTGCTGGCAGTGAGAGTCCCAGGAAAAACAATTCTTCTCTTCGGCGAGTCTCGTCAATGGCTTGGCAATATCTGCAAACTCATAGACGAACCGTCGCGACGGTGCAGAGGCCAAGGAAGCTTCTCAACTCGTGCTTGTCCTTCGGTACTGGCCACTCATTGACAGCGGGGATTTTGTTGACTGGGTTGACTGAGACTCCCCTTTTGGATACCACGTGACCGAGATAATTGACCTGTTTCTGAAAAAAGTAACACTTCTTGTGATTAAGTCTCAAGTGGGCGCCCTGCAAACGCAGGAACACCTGTTTCAAGTTCTTCAGGTGTTCCTTAAAGGTTTTGCCGAGTACGATGATGTCATCCAGATAGACCAGGCATATTTCCCAGGAAAACCCTCTTAGCGCAAGTTCCATAACCGCTCAAACTTTGCAGGAGCATTACAAAGTCCAAACGACATCGCTGTAAACTGCCAGAGTCCCGTCCCATTAGAAAAATACGTCTTTTCCTTGTCTCTTGGGTCCAACTCCACTTGCCAACATCCGCTCTTCAAGTCCAGGGTGGAAAATACTTGGCAGCCTCCCAAGTTGTCTAAAGTATCATCAATCCGGGGTAAAGGGTAGCTGTCCTTGGTAACATCGTTGCGTCATCGGTAATCTACACAAAAATGTGTGGTCTCATCCTTCTTCCTCGCCAGTACCACGGGTGAAACCCATGGGGTGTTTGATGGCTCGATTATCTTCCCTTCCTCCATTTCCCGGATTATCTGTTCATATTCATCAAGTCTCACAAATGGTAATCGCCTAGGATTTTAGGTTTGTCGAATAGGGTCCGTGTTCCCCGTTCTTATGCGATGCTGTACGACGTCATTCCTTCCCAACAACCCGTTGGAACCTTCAAAGACATTCTGATATCTGCTGATCAGCGTTTCGATGGCGTTCCTTTGTCTTGCAGGAAGTCCCCTACTGGCCCGTTCAAAGAGATCTTTTAGCTGGTCTGGAAGCTTATTCAATGTCACGGTCACGTTGTTAACTTGCCGGACAACCACTAAAACAGGTGAACAGGTCTGAAGATGGATCTAACGAGCTGAAACCGGTTACGGTGAAATAAAATTAAGTTGAATAATGTTTTATATTCGTTTTATTATAATATATTAGGTGAACCACGCCCTAACTGAGTGCCTTTCTTCAGGGTTACCAGGTAGTCATTGACATTCCTCACAGGTGCGGATTAGCACCTTACCGACCAAAATTCCTTGTCCTAGTCCCGCATCGTCCCTCTCCCGTTCCAAGATGACAGTTTACGCCGTTGGACTCCACATCTCTAGACACCCGGTAACCAGTGTCTCACTGCACTGGGGTAGCAGAGTATCCACACTAAGGATCACACACACCGTTCCGCCTACCCTCTTTTGTAGTATCATTTCCTCGTTGTCGATCCAAATGACTCCCTCTCTCAGGTCCAGCTTTTAGCCCAATTTTGACAGCAAGTTCATCTGATGGACTTATCGTGATTGACTTCGTTGTCGTATTTAGTTCGTGTAGTTTCTATCATGACAGCACAATCCTTGCCCCGGAGGCAGCAATATCTGGTCTTACGATCGACGCAGTTGCTGCCGTATCCAACAACAGTCTGCAACTTTTTTCATCCATCAGATCCTCTATGTAGACACCGTTAGTTCCCTCTCCAAGTATCGCCACAGTTACGGATGCTTCAAAGGCTTCGGTAGTACGGATCGATGGCTGCCCCTTCCGATCAATCTTTTTTAGTTTTCTCAGTTTTGGCTCCTTGGTTTCGGGCGTCTATTGCAAAGTCTTCCAGCAGCGTATCTCTCTCTTCTGTAACTTCAAAGCCTTTTGAACATGCTTCACTAATTCCTCCATGGATGATTGCGATTCTTCCCCCGTGGTCTCCAGAGCACGTACCCGAGTTTGGCTTCTCACGGACTGCAACACCTCACTCAGCATCTTCGGACTTGCCAACTTAACGACCTGGTGCGTTTCACCCTTCCGCAGTCCGTCTAAGAATCTGTCGATGGCCAGACGTTCGTAGACATCGTCAGTCACTGTTGAGTAGGCGCCTCTAACCAGTCGGACTATGTCAGCTTCGAATTCTTGCAACGTCTCGTTCGGCTTTTGGAAGCGGATCTTCAGTTGCGAGCGGTAGATCTGCTCCATATGACGATGACAGAACCGCATTTCCAGACGTTGCGTCAACTGCTCATTAGTTATTATTTATTTTGCTCCTTTTTCTTTTAGTCTTCGGGTATTTTACCCCAAATATTCAGTTAACATTCTTTGAGGCTTCACTGAGTAATTGGCTAAGGGACACGGAAGCTAAGTGTAGTTTATGGTCAGACCAAAAGCCATTCACATTTTTTGTTGGTACTTGCCAATTGATTTGAGATTTGTTGTATTTTTTATGTTCTCTATTTTATACAGGTGCTTGCAGGTTTTTTACAGATGCAATTCCGCGTCATGGAGTCTCGTAAATGAGTTTTTCTTTTGCCCTGTTTAATTTATCTTTGTCTTACTAACCTATTCTTTTGCATTTTGTTTTTCCTTTGAAGCACTTGCATACTACTTACTAACAACGTATGCATGGACACTGGAGGTCTAGATTCGTTCAAAATAAATAAATGTAGCTTCGTTTAATCAAAAAAATTAGAATCTTGCGAGAGCCTTGTAGGAGTAACCATCAGTTAATATATCATAGTCAGCGTAATAGTTTGCAATACCCTTACTGCATCTCCTCGCAGTGATAGGCACAACATCGACCCCTTCCTTATCTTTGCTCATTCGTTGACCATGGCCGAGGTCTCGAAGAGCTTCAGGTATACCTCCCAGGAAGATTTCCCGTCGAAGATGGGCAGGTCATTCCTCCTCTGGGTCAGGACCATCCTTTCCTCGACATTAGCATCTTTGGGCCTTGATGAACTCTTCACACCCATGACGGCATTCTCACCACCAGTATCGTGGAGTCGCTTCTCTATTCTCCGGATGGACATGTTCTTCCTTGTCAACTATCTTATCGTTGAAGCAGCGAGAAACGTTGATTAGCTTTCCTTTCAGCTGTGTCCTCATGTGACTGATACTTTGGGAGGTTGCTTCCAGTTTGGCGTCGATATCTCGGCAGAGGTCGTCAATTCCGCCAGTCGTTTCGACAGAAAAACTCTCCGGATCTTCACCAGTGTTAGCGAGAGCCACTCGTAGCCGTTGTTGCAGTGCACTCTTCGTTTCCGTTGTATTCAGGTCACGTTCCTCGAGTTTCCGCTTTAATTCCACTATCTTTAAATCCATCAATCTGTTTTCCTTGGTCGCCATTTTCCTTGTCACCATATAATCATCCACAATTTATGATCCCGATCCGAACTGTCACAAAAACTATTAAAAACAACACAATTGCCTGTGAAATTGTTTATTTGCATTCCATTTACTTTAATACACTTTATTCATATTTCAATGATCGGTCTATCACCAACTTTTTTTTATTTAAACACACTTGAACGCATTTATTTACTGTTTCCTCGGTGATGTTTTTTTTACACTCGGTTGGCACCGCAGTGTTCTTCCCGTTAAAGTATATTAAATAAAAAACCCTTTTGTTTTTTATTTTAAGTATTTTAAATGGTCTTTTTGTAAAAATATAAGAATATACCTATTATTTAAAATATGTTTATTTGTAATGCATCAGTTTAATATATTCAATTGCATTTTAATATATTTTTAAAATGGAGTTTTTGTAAAAAAATAAGAAAGGACCCGTAACTCAGTTGTTTTTTAAATTCAAATAAAATGCAACAGTTTAATACATCAAACTGCATTTTAATGTAATACGCATTTAAGGTAGATTTTTTTTTAAAATATAAGAATAAACTTCTTATTAAAAACCTGTTAATTGGTTATAAATAGAATGCACCAGTTTTATATATCAAACTATATTAATGTAATACGTATTTAAAATAGATTTTTTGTTAAAAAATAAGAATAGGCTTTTTATTAAAAATCTATTAATTGATAAATAAACAAAATGCATCAGTTTAATATATTATCAGACTGTATTTCATTGTTAAAAGTATTAAAAATGATTTTTTTGTAAAAAAATATGCATAATTTTCTTATTCAAAATTTATCAAATTAAAATAAAATGCATCAGTTTATTATAAACTGCATTTTAATGTAGGTACCAGGCACCCATCAAAACCACGGGTTTCAGTCAAAATGCATATTATACAATTTTATCATACACAGAGAATAGAAAAACGAAGAGCGATGTTTAATTATTATATTAATTAGTGTCGGGTTAAATTTCTAGAACTCCATTTTAATTTTAAGATTTTATTTTATTTATTATTATATTATTTAATTTATGACAAAATAAATTAAAATTAAAAAAAAAAAAACAATTTATTTATAAATAAGTTCATCCATATAATTATTATAACGCGTGACAGCTGTTTCAGCTTCCGAAGGCAAAATCAAAAAGTTTGAATTATTAATATAAAAAAATCAAACAATAAATTTTTCTGATTTTAAACAATTAAACATTAATTTAATCAATAATTAGTTATGAATACAATAATAGTAAAATAATGAAATATTTTTATAATTCTTACCTTCCCGCTGTGCCTCAATAAGCGTTGGAAGAAATAAAACGGTGAACACAATTACAATTAAATTACGCATTTTGGAAATAAATTTGCAACACTGAATTTATTTAAAAGAAGATGTATTGAACTTCTCCAGTACGGAGTTAAAAAAACACTGTGCTTTAAAAAGGTTTGTTATCGTATTTATAGAGTTGATATCAGTGTTTTAACCAGGATTGCCAATACGCGGAAAATTTCCCAAACTGCGGGGAAATTTTAAATTTTTTTTAAATATGTGAATATGTGAAGAATGACCAAAATGATGTATTGAAATTCGTAACTCCCAGTCCCTATCTAACTAAAGTCTAACTAAACACGACGTATTGTAAATCCGCAACTCCCAGTCCCTGTCTAACTAATTTTTAACTAAACACGACGTATTGGAAATCAGCAACTCAGAGTCCCTGTCTAACTAAATTCTAACTAAACACTACGTATTGGAAATCAGCAACTCCCAGTCCCTGTCTAACTAAATTCGAACTAAACACGACCTATTGGAAATCCGCACTCCCAGTCCCTATCTAACTAAATTCTAACTAAACACGACGTATTGGAAATCAGCAACTCCCAGTCCGTGTCTAACTAAATTCTAACTAAACACGACGTATTAGAAATCAGCAACTCCCAGTCCCTGTCTAACCAAATTATAACTAAACACGACGTATTGGAAATCCGCAACTCCCAGTCCCTGTCTAACTAAATTCTAATTAAACACGACGTATTGGAAATCAACTTTGACTTATCAACATTGAAACACTTATCAACATTGAAAAATCTTCCGAGAAAAGATACTTGCGGCCAACGGGATTTGAACCCGTGTCCTTCTGATTGCCGGTCAGCTGCTCTTGACCACTGAGCTATGGGGGCTTATCAAATACCCGCCAAATAATTCAATATATACTAGTGTTTCATTCAACAATTACTGCTTATTATATTTTTTCCACCTGAAAACGACCAACTTTATTTTTGCGAGAGAGACATTGTAATTGTTAAATCCCTCGCTAGGTGGCGTCGAGACAAATTATGACTACATTTATTGGGGAAATTATTGAACATATTTTTTAATCGTGTATTATTTATGTATGTAATATGTTTTAATCTTGATAATGTTCAAAATAAAATTAAATAAATCAACAAATAATGCTATTTTTTGTAGAATTTTGCTTTATTTTAGAGGCCGAATTATAAAAGAACTTGTGGGGGAATTGCGGGGAATTTGCTATTTCATTCTCCCCAATTGGGTATTTTTAACATTGATTGTGGGTATTTTAGAACATAAGCTTTGGCAACCCTGGTTTTAACACTCAGGGCAGTGTAGCCATATGGATGGTTTTTACCATATTTGCATGGTTTTTTTTGGTCATTTCTAAATTTTTTTCATAAAACCACGTCGAAAAAGACATGGTTTTTTACCGGTCAATAAAAGTGTGTGCTTTTCAATAGGATATGTTTCGTTTATCTTGGGTCAGGTGGGGAAATCCTGAAATTAGGAATGAAGTACTTGAAATTCAGCATGTCTCTTTTAATTTAACTTTGTCAATAAGTAATATGAATACATTCATAAAAATAAATTAATATACATCATGCAGTAACTTTAATTATGAACCAATTAAATTAATTATTAACAAATTTAAATTACGCACAATCAATACAAAATTCTATCGTTAAATTACTAGTTAAAAAAATATTTTTTCGCAAAGACGAAACATTTCACTTATTATGGTATAAAATATTGATTCAGCACATATCTGACTCTGAGTATAAGAGGAAAGTTGAACATGGGCACAATACTAGGTTCACAAAGAATGAAGGCTTGCTTGTACCTAAACATAATAATAAATACGGACAGCGAACCCTTGAGTATAATGTGCCTAAAATATATAATATGCTACCTGGTAATATTAAGAAATGAAAATTTCCAAATAGAGTCAGATATTCGCTGAAAACATGGCTACTAGGTACAAATAATTTGTATTAGACGATTTAGTTTTACTATTAATGTGTAAGTTTATTGTTATTGTATAAATTAAGGTCTAAGTTGTAATCTGTTAAAAGTTGTAATAAAAATCCTGTTGACAAACTACTTAACTGTAGTTTAACGGGATATATATGAAATAAATAAAAAAAAAAAATAAAACCTACTCTAGCTTCTGTAAAATGTGGGGTAAAATATTATTGGAGTTGTGGGGATTTTTTCTTCCTCATCTCATCGACCTGAAAATCTTATTTTTTTAATTCAAAAGTTATTTATGTTCTAATAAGAAGGAACTACAAATTAACCTTGATAACGGAATAAAACTACTTTTTATAGAAAAAAAACCTTACATAAGAAAAGACAGTTTGAATTTTAATGGTGTTTTTTTTCGAAAACTGTGTTTTTTAACTACTACCTATTCAAAGTAAAATTATAAAATGTTTTAATAAAGCATTATAAATTCCTTACTTAAGAAGTATTATTTTCTTATTGATTTTCGTTTTTACTTTGTTTTTTTTTCCGTCAAGACCTCGACCTTTTGGAATAACTCGGTGCCATGTGTCGCTACAACGTGATGTGATAATGGGATCAACATATATTATGCATACTAAGCTACTTTAGAGTTCATTATTGCATGACGTTATCGCGATTGTTGCAACCTTGTTATTGCAAAGGGTCAACTTGGTAAAACGTGTTTTTTTATCCCCGAAATATGGTTTTTAATTTTTGGGACGTGATAAAGCTTCTTGCTTCATTTACATGCATGCATCGTCTCACACATAGATACTCTTCTGTTTTCAATATGACTAACTTGTCCCCCCTCTAGTAAATGACGCACTTGGTCATGGAACGTTTTCAATTAACCGCTTCGCATATCCAAACCATCTATGCGTCACTTTCTTATTCTTGTTATCTACGCTTTCTTCGGCCTTGCAGATTTCTAGAATTCCATGTTTTTAACACAAACATAGTTTTACCACACATACGCCTAAGGGATCTCATCACTCAATTAATGCATGTTTTCATCATTGTTCGTATCAGCACTCCTTTGAGGACTGCTAGCCCCGTTGCTTTGGATAACCCTTTATTAGCAACTATCGCGTTCAGTTCTCTATTAAGAGGAAACCCGGTCGCTGAAAATTTTTAACAATAGTTATTTTACCCAAACTGTTGCCGTAACTGTAACTCTTACTCCCCAGAATACCGAGCGAAAGGGACAACTGCACCTCAGCCTGATAATACCTAAATAAAATTATCTCTCTCGAGGCTTTTTTCCCCATTTTTCACCTCCAGCACTGAACAGATTTTGCAGTTTTTTTTATAAACTTTATTAGAAGAAATTACTCTATGTCTGTACGTTTTTTTAATGCATTAACCAGCTTGTGCAGTGAACCCCTGATGATGACATTCAACGCAGGCAATTTCAACGATTTTGGAGGGTGCTAGCTCCCATAAGAAGTAACTTAGGGCCATCCATAAATTACATCACACGATATTCATGATTTTTTTACCCCTCCCCCATCCTTGTCACACATCGTCATATTTGTGAGACCCCCTCCCCTCTAGTGTGACGTCACAAAACAGTAATTCAAAATGTATTTTTTTCTTTATTAAAAATATTTTTTAATAAAATCTACATCATACCAAATATTTTAAATAAATGACAAAATAATAAACGAATAAGCCACTTGCATGGATTTCATAATGACTTGGAAAAAATTGTGTGAATAGATTTTTTTTACTAAGATTACGAAAATATTACAATTTTTTTTTTATAACTTTTTTTTTAACTCACTAAATACGTTATTTGGGCCCGTGACGTCACTCCATGAAAATTTTCCGTCTCCTTTAATATTCAATTAATTTTGTAAAATTCCACATTGATTTTATCAAATCACTTCATTTCATCTGGGGTGGTGGACTTTTTTTATTCTAAAACACTTTTTTAATGCAGAGTCGTTTTATTTACAATCATTTTTGAGTAAAAATGAAATCAACACTTTTTGTAACTAATTTTGGACTGGACCCCGCCTGGGCAGTACAGGGACTGTACTCTAAGTATCGATTAATGCGAGAGGCAAATATTTTGAATAGCACCCCTTTTACACTGCTAAAAACTGTAAAAATACCGTCTTTCAGACTATTAAAAATACGAGAATAAAAAATAAAAATGGTACTAGACACCTACTGAGTCACGCGGTCCATTTTAGTTAGTCGGTAACACTAGCTTCAATAAAATTCATCCAGAGGTGTCTAGCATTCATACTCTCTTAACTAATCAAGATTAAATCAATGTGATTAACTACAGTATTTATCTCAGAGATGTCACTATTCTTAACACTCCCCCAGGAAATGTATTAATTTCAATTAAAAATTTATAAATCTAACCCTAATGGCAAATTTAAACATAATATTCAGACAGATTAACAAACAAAATATATACATGAACTGAAAAGTATAGAGCTAATCTATTAAAATAAATTCATTTTTCATTTATCAATAAAATTTTGTCACGATAATATTTATTTTGATTAAATAAATATTGTCTTGACCTAGTTAATCTTAAACTCACCTGGCCGCTCACGTTTTATCATGATCGCCGTAACGATGAGTTCTTTACCGCTAGCAAATAGCGCCATCTATTTCCGGAGGCACTTTTTGAATTCTCGTCGTCTAGGGAGCCGACGCCAATTCGACAAGTCGCCGAATTTTTTTAAGTTGCTTGTTAAATATGTGATAGTTTCACCTTTACGGGTTTTACCCATTTTAAAAAGGAATCATGAATTATTTTATAACTGCGAGCCGTGTTGTTTCCGTGAGTGAAACGGGATTTTTTAAAACTTTAAATGGTGAAGTCGCGAGTCGCCATATTGTCAATGTGCTCACCTTCACTCTCGTACTTGAGTGTGGATAATCGGTGTAATCCTTTGTTTGGCGTTCATGATAATAACGTGGCCAAGGCTTTGAGAGGGGTTATCCTCGCGGAACACGATATTTGAGGCGGATGGAGGCCCGGCGCTGATCTATGGAGGGCGCGGTAAACGGCGTCTACCGAGATTTCACCGGTACGCACAACCGAGACTTTGAGCCTTTCCTGGTTCCTGTTCCCTGTGGAGGAGTCCCCATCCTCTGGGGCCTTTCCTGGTTCCTGTTCCCTGGTGAGGAGTCCCCAGGCCCTGGGGCCTTCCTCGGTTCCTGTCTATGGAGACCCCGCGTGCTCCTGGTCGCCTATTAACAGTGATTCGCGTCGGCGTTAGAGTCAGGATAATTTAGTTAAGTTACGGTCCACAGGTATGCTCTCTTGCTTATGTGTTATTTTGTTATTTCTTTAGGAAATGTGGAATTCTTGACCCCTTGGAGGGCACCCATGTATACACAGTACCTTTAAAATATAGGTGATATTGTACTGCTAAATTATTTCTTTTATTTATCAAAAAAATGCCCGAAGATAAAGACTGTATTTTCCTTCCCACAAACTTGAGGGAGATTCTGATGCTCTACCAAGAAATACACGTTACATTTGGCGCCTCAACTTTCTAAAGGTGCTCCTATGAAATACAGTTTTTTTTTCTGGTATTTTCAGATTGTTTTGAATAATGTCAATGTTATAGAGTTGTGACGCATCGTGTTAATAATTGACTGAATTTGATTAATGTCCGGTTGCGGCCATTATTACTCACTCCGTGAAAATAGCATTTTGTTTTGACTATCGTAGTACTTACGGACTGTCAAATGTTTTGTGGTTATCTATCAATTAATGATCCATTCGGCTATATTTATCAAGTAAATCCTAATTGAAGCAAATAGAATACTTTAGTAAGTTCGTATCTTGCGTACAGTTAACCGGAATACCATTGCAGTCTGTATTAAATTATTGTTCTAATAATATCTTTTGTTGCAACAAACAACCGCGCTGGGAGTTATTATTATTCCGACTTATTGTCAAAATATACATCTATTCTGCAGTATACAGGGACATGGGTCCGATTATTATTATTGGAAACCTGTTTCATATTTGTTTTTTAAATTATTTAAAGGACTTAAAAAACACTTTAACTTCCCGTTATTGTTTTTGTGTTCTTTTGACTGACGTTTAAATACTATAGATCACAATACAGACGGTTTGTTTACTTATTACAATTCTGTCATTGTCTTCAGCAAGCAACTTAAAATTTAATTAGTTTGAAATTAAATAATTGAATTTTGTTTTCAATATATTACAGGGACATGCGTTCGATTGTAACTGTGACTGTTGACCTTTTCAAATGTCAATCTGACGTTTCAGAATTCCATAGATTCGAAGTATTTGTTTACAATCTCAACATGATAGCTGTTGTTATTATTCTTATCTGACATATTGTCAAGGTCGGTACCTACAGTATATTTCAAGGTGTTTGGTAAATCAGATTATAAATATTAAATTAATTTATAATTATGAATTATTTTCTAATATTTTCGTAGTTAATATTTTTACATTTCCTTGGAAATATTTTTGTAGTTTCTTTTGTATAAATAGAAACGATTTATATAACAAAATGGCGTTATATACAAAACTACACCGTGTTCCTCTGCTCTCTGCATGCGAGTTTCGCAGAAGTTCACCTCTCATCAAACTAAATATGGACGCATATTTTTTTATGACAAATTTTGGTGAGGATATTAAACCTCATAGGCATATTTTAATTAAAATCCTAGTTTATTTATAGGTATTTATAAGTAGTTGTTTATATATAGTTAGCTATGTTAAATTTGTGTATAGGTATACTTATCTTTATAATTAGTACTATGCATATATTAGTATTAGAATAATACTACTTTCATATAATTAGATATATTAAAAACTATAAAGTTTTTTTAAATATTTTCTTTTTTATGCGGTGGCATGAGGGAATACCAAACCTTCATGCTACTTCATTTCATTTTTTTTCTCTTGTGTGATACTTTGCTCACGTGACTTGCAGTTTGGTACCTCCAAAGCACGTGCTCAGAATGAGCACTATGTTCTAGTTTTTTGACGATAAATACATTATTTACCCTCGTTTAGCTGGAATCTGATCTTCTGATCAGTGGCGCCCAAAATTTTATGTTTAAATGGTATTGTGTCTATTGACCTTAACTTTTAGAAAACTTTTTTTTATTAGCTACATTTCTTTTAAAATTAAGAGAGTATTCTATACTGCAGACTTTCGTCTTTGTCTTTACAACTACTATATTATGTTATAACACACGTTTCGTCACATCTCGATAGTATTATGAATATTGTTATTGTCATTTGCCTTAGAGTTAAGCCAGTGTTCTTCCTCAAGTACTTTAGAATTGTATCACTTTTGTTTTTTTTCTTTTGTTTTAAAGCTCCCAGGCTCCCTTACCTTTTCCAAAGAATTTGAAGAAGACTATTCTCAAATTTTGTGTATGGGAAAATTTAAAAAAAAACTTTCCAATGCACGAAATTTGTTCTTGTTAATATTGTTGTTTTACTTGCTAATTTTAAGTTTAGTTTTAAAATAAAATAAGATTATTTTTGATGTATAAAATCAAATAAAGTAATGCTTCGGCGTACTTTCCTATTAAGTAAGTTCCAGCATGGAATATATAATACTCTACCTCTAGCACAGGAGAGCGTATTTTTGTATAGCTTATAGTCATAAGTAAAATAGTGTCGCCTAAACCTCTAACGGTGTTGGACGCGAGTGAGCGGCGATAAATAAAATAACACTTTCAAACCCAGACAAACTTTAAAAGTATATAAATTAACCGAAAATAAAATAATTCATAACCAGTGAAAATGGAGGAAGCGGTTGATCCGCATGCCTTCATTACTAAGGCGAAACAAAACATAAGCGACTTACATACAATCATAGAAGAAAATAAACTTACCAAAGAAACCAAATCAAAAATGATGAAAGAAATAAATAACATCATGGAAATGATATCCCACATGGCAATAGAATTAGCTAAATTACAAGAAAAATGTGAAACTCAAGAAAAAAACCAAACACAAAAAAACTCATTTTCATACTCTTCGGCAGTAAAAAACTTAATACCACAAACGCAAGAAAAACGATTTCCTATAATTATAAAAAGCTTAAAAGAAGAAGACACTGAAAAAATAAAAGAGAAAATACAAAAAATCAAAATATCGCAGTTGGGAATTCGAGTAAGTGAAATTAAAAAAACAAAAAAAAACATTATAATAACATGCCCAGAAAAAGAAGAGGCAAAAAAATTAAAAGATAAGATAAATGAAGTCGACAAAACCATAATAGCGGAGGTACTTGTGAAAACGGATCCATGCGTAATATTCAAAGGACTTGACAAAGACTATACCGAAAAAGAATTCTTAGAAGACATAATTGAACAAAACAACGACATCAAAATGATATGTGAAAAATACCAAGATAAAAACATATTACAAGTTAAAGCCATCATTATGAACAAAAAAACTAACAACAAAAACTTAATTCTCCAAACAAATCCAGAATTGAGACTACATCTTATAAATAGAAAAAAAATTCATCTAGGATTCATGAGAATCTATGTAACCGATTGTAACGTTCTTACCCAATGTTTCCATTGTCAAAGATTCGGACACACAGCACAAAAATGCTACAATAAAATGAATAAACCAACATGCAAGCACTGTTCAGAAGATCATCCCATCTCCGAGTGTAAATCCCTGGAACTACCGCCCAAATGTGCCAACTGTCACGCAGCTAACAAGAAGAAAGAAATAAACTCCTTCAACAGTAAAATGAATGAAATAGACCACCGAACAAACAGCGAAACATGTAAGTTTCGTTCTTACATGCTTAAATTAGCCAAAGAAAGAATAAACTACGACATTGAATAAAAAAACTTATATATAATATTGCAAAATACAACCAAAAATGCATTAATTAAATGGATGATTTCGTAAATAGTGAATTAGAATTAAATATTAAAATTCAAGAATATGAATGTATTTGTACTGATTCATGTAACAAAATTATTTCTAAAAACATCAATGATATAATTATTATGCACATAAACATCCGTAGCATTCAGAAAAATTTAGATGAACTAATTTTAAAAATAAATAATTTAATTAAAAAGCCGGACTTCATAGTGTTAACCGAAACATTTACGAACGCTGAGTCACCGTCTTATCACTTACCTGAGTACAATTATATTTCTACCAAAGTAGATATCAACAAAAATTCGGGAATAATAATATTTGCAAATAATAAATTTAGTATTGTTAACATTATAGAACACCCAATACATTTGGTAAACTGCATCGAAGTACATTTCAAACTCGGCAAATCAATATATCATTTAATAGCTATCTATAGAACGCATGGCTCGAGTATTATTACGTTTATTAACGACCTCAAATACATATTATTAAAATTAAAAAATAAACTCTGCTTCGTGGTGGGTGATTTTAATGTGAACATTAATGAAAAAAAAGAAAATAATAACAAAACTGAATACATCAATTGTATGACTGAACAAAATTTCATATCTTGCATAAATAAAAATACTAGAGAAATAAAAGAACATACTCCATCTTGTTTAGATCACATTTGGACAAACGTAAACATTAAAGATCTTCACAAACTAAAATCAATTGTTTGGAAAACTAACATAACTGATCATCATTCATGCTTACTTCTGTATAATAATAATATTAAACATAAACATAATTTAATACCCAAAAAATCAACAATAGACATGACTATTCTCTCCGAAAAACTAAAAAAGGAAGATTGGAACAATGTTTTAAAGAGTGATGATACTGAAATATGTTCGACTAACTTTGAAAAAATCCTGTCACAACACATTAAAAATTCGACAACTGAAATAATAATACACATAAAATCAAAATTAAGATGTTTAAAACCTTGGATTACCAAAGGACTTATAATATCTATCAGAAACAAAGAAAAACTTTATAAAACAACTTTAAAAAATCCCCATGATGAAAAAGCATATAATTTTTATAAAAAATATAAAAATAAATTAACTTCTTATATTAAAAAAAGTAAGGAAGAGTTTTTTAAAAATAAAATATTATCTTCAGAAAATAATCATAAACAAATGTGGAAAACTGTGAATATGGCCATAGACAATACAAAAAAAACTCAAAATATTAAGTACATCGAACATGATAAAAAAATTATAGATGCCAATTTACAGCCTAAACAATGTGCAAACATATTTAATTCCTTCTTTGCAAATGTTGGAAAAAATCTTGCAAAAAATATTCATAAACCTTCTAACCCGGAAAAACATAAAAATAAAAATTTACAGAAACGTAATATACTTTCAACATTTGAAATAACAACAGAATGTGAAATCTTAAAAATAATAGAAAATATGAAAGGAGGTTCGTCTCCCGGTTTTGATTCTATTACGACACACATGTTAAAATCTATGAAATCTTACTTAATAAAACCCATCACTCATTTAATAAACTTGAGTTTAACGAAAGGAATATTTCCAATGAACTACAAAAACACAATAATCTCACCTATTTACAAATCTGGTGATCCACACCAAGTAACGAATTATCGCCCAATTTGTCTAATTTCTAACATAGGAAAGATCTTTGAAAAAATAGTAAAAAAACAATTGGTAAATTTCCTAGATAGTAATAAAATACTAAACAAAAACCAGTTTGGTTTTATTAAATCACTCAGCACACAAGATGCAATTGCTAACGTAACTTCATACATTTACGAATCATTAGATAAAGGTAAAAAATGTGCGGGCATATTTATTGACCTCAGAAAGGCTTTCGATAGCATATCCCATGAGATACTATTAAAAAAATTAAATGATATTGGCATAAAAGGCAACGCGATTAAATGGATCACCAACTACTTAAAAAACCGCCCTCAAGTGGTAAAAATCAATTGTATTAATAGTGATCAAGAGATTTCAAGCTTTGGAATCCCCCAAGGTACAGTGCTTGGACCAATCCTTTTTACCATATATGTAAACGATATTTTTTTTCAACATCTACATGGTCAAATTACATCATACGCCGATGATACAGTTTTAATAATAAGTGAAAATACTTGGGAAAATGTAGAATTACAGGCCACAGAAGACATCAATACGCTTAAGAATTTTTTCGACACTAATTTACTATCACTAAATAGTGAAAAGACATTTGTAATTCCATTTGCAATCCATCCAAACGACGCTCCCAAAAATTTTAACATTGTCATACACGATAACACTAAAATTCACAGCCAACATTATTGCAAATCAAACTGTACAATATTAAAAACAACAAATAAAATTAAATATCTCGGCGTAATTATCGATAAAAACCTGAAATGGAAGGAACAAATATATCAAGTAGTAAACAAAATCAGAAAATTAATATATATATTTTTAAGAATTAGAAATTTTCTGTCGGTAAAAAATCTATATTTAATCTACTATGCCTTAGTTCAATCCACTCTACAATACGCTATTATTAGTTGGGGATCCGCGTATAAATGTAACCTTCTTCCAATAGAAATTGTACAAAGAACAATTATTAAAATTATATAAAAAAAATCCTTAGACTACCCAACTGAACGCCTGTTTGAAGAATTTCAAGTTCCCACATTTAAAGATTTATATATAAAAAATTCAGTAATTCAAATAATAAAAGAAAAAGATAAATATCCATTTTTAAATGAAAACAGAACTCGACTTAAACATGTTTTTCTATGCCCAAAACTAAATACGTCTTTTGCACAGCATCATTATACTTATCAGGGAAGAACTTTTTTCAATCGTCTACCAGAGGAAATCAGAAGCATCGATGATAAGGCCCGAATGCTGCTCTCTGTCAAGAGACATTTTAAAGATGTTCTTAAGAAAAGAACTACTGTCAACTAATCTTACAAATATCTTAGTTCTCCATAACATTCTTTCTTTAAAAAAAAAAAAAAAAAAAAAAACACACCATTATCAAATAAATACTGCAGCTCACATATATTTATGTACAATTCATTATTTAAGTACTAACTTATACCTAACTAATAACTAATAGCATTTATTTACACTCCCCTTCCATACACAAGCAAATGCTTTTAATGGAAGAGTAGTAAAAAAAAAACCTGTAAAAAAAAATATTTTGTTGTAAAATTGTAATTATAATAAATGTTTCAATAAATAATAAAAAAAAAAAAAAAAAAAAAAAAAAGTTGTATTAGTCTCACTGCTGAAACACCAGTGTTTCTCTACACAATTATGTACCTAGTGTCATTCAAATGTTTTGATTGATCACCAATTTAGATAGTGTCGATTATCACATGGATGTGTTCGATCACCAATACATATTGTCTGTTCAAGAAATTTTGCCTTTTGCTTACTTTTGAAGTAATATTTTGAAGGATCTCCGTCTACGGTGTGATCTCAGTCTTTTTTCTTGTGCAAACTATGTACACTATTTTAGTTATTAAAATGGTTTGTACTCTATATATTTAATCATACTGGTTCACTACTATTAGCTAGGTTTTTTTGTTAAATTGTAATCCCTATGCATTCAGCTAAACATTCTAGACTCTGTTTTGCTTTTCTTTGTGTTCCTAACGATAACCTTTATCACCACCTTTGTAGACAGGTTTGTTTTTCTATTTTTGAATATCCTGATCTAACTTTTTTGGAAAATAGGTTTTTTTGTATATGTAAACCCTACTTTAACCACTTTGATAGATAGGTTTTTTCTTTCGTAATTGTAAATCCTAATCTGAAAAATAACTTTGATAGATAGGTTTTTTCTTTCGTAATTGTAAATCCTAATCTGAAAAATAACTTTGATAGATAGGTAATTGATGTGTAATCCCTATTCTAACCACTTATACTTTTAGTAAACAGTTTTTATAACTCGTTCTAACTAAGTCAATAATACATAGGTATTATATATACATTTTTCGATGCAACCTGTTGGATCTAGGTAAGAAGATTAGTTTTACTCGGTATTAAATAATTGACTTCAAATCAGTGCAAGTGAGGGCTGGTTGACCACCCTTGAAGTGAAGCCTAATAATGGCAAAGTGTCCTACTAAAGGAAAAGTGATGCCTTAAGCATACCTATTTTATATTTCCCTATAATTTTCTCCTTTTCTTATGTTGTTCTGTTCCTCTTGTTAAGATGTCTCGAGAACGGAAGGTTTTGGGCGACAGCCAATTTCGTCAACACCCAGTATCATCAATGCTGAAGGTGCTTGTGGACCACCTATTCTCGTGCCATTCTATTTTGTTGTTGTTCATTAATTTATCTAGATTTAAGTGACTTAATTTTAAGTTTATGTTTCTTGGTAACTAAATATTAATTTAATTTTTTTTTAAATACCTGTTGGACCTATCTTTAGTTAGTTAATTTGTTCAGTTTTGCGGGCGTGGTTTTCTTGTTTGAGGGCAAACATTTTCGCGGGAAGGGGGGAATTGTCACGATAATATTTATTTTGATTAAATAAATATTGTCTTGACCTAGTTAATCTTAAACTCACCTGGCCGCTCACGTTTTATCATGATCGCCGTAACGATGAGTTCTTTACCGCTAGCAAATAGCGCCATCTATTTCCGGAGGCACTTTTTGAATTCTCGTCGTCTAGGGAGCCGACGCCAATTCGACAAGTCGCCGAATTTTTTTAAGTTGCTTGTTAAATATGTGATAGTTTCACCTTTACGGGTTTTACCCATTTTAAAAAGGAATCATGAATTATTTTATAACTGCGAGCCGTGTTGTTTCCGTGAGTGAAACGGGATTTTTTAAAACTTTAAATGGTGAAGTCGCGAGTCGCCATATTGTCAATGTGCTCACCTTCACTCTCGTACTTGAGTGTGGATAATCGGTGTAATCCTTTGTTTGGCGTTCATGATAATAACGTGGCCAAGGCTTTGAGAGGGGTTATCCTCGCGGAACACGATATTTGAGGCGGATGGAGGCCCGGCGCTGATCTATGGAGGGCGCGGTAAACGGCGTCTACCGAGATTTCACCGGTACGCACAACCGAGACTTTGAGCCTTTCCTGGTTCCTGTTCCCTGTGGAGGAGTCCCCATCCTCTGGGGCCTTTCCTGGTTCCTGTTCCCTGGTGAGGAGTCCCCAGGCCCTGGGGCCTTCCTCGGTTCCTGTCTATGGAGACCCCGCGTGCTCCTGGTCGCCTATTAACAGTGATTCGCGTCGGCGTTAGAGTCAGGATAATTTAGTTAAGTTACGGTCCACAGGTATGCTCTCTTGCTTATGTGTTATTTTGTTATTTCTTTAGGAAATGTGGAATTCTTGACCCCTTGGAGGGCACCCATGTATACACAGTACCTTTAAAATATAGGTGATATTGTACTGCTAAATTATTTCTTTTATTTATCAAAAAAATGCCCGAAGATAAAGACTGTATTTTCCTTCCCACAAACTTGAGGGAGATTCTGATGCTCTACCAAGAAATACACGTTACAATTTCAGTCTAACAACCAAAAGAAAAAATAAAAATACTGTAATTCGTTTTCTATAATGTTGAACTTTATTAAAGTAATAATTTACGTTAATATTTAGCAATTTGTGTATCAAGCCAAAAAAATATACTCTTTTTTCATTTTAATTGCAAAGTTCAGCTTATTCTCATCATTTTTTTTTAAGAAACTCTCCTAAACAAAATGCTACAACTGACATTACATAATTAAAGAATATTCCATATTATCGAAAAATCAACACAAAAATAAACTCATAGATCAAAATATTGTAGAATAAATAACCTCCACCTAAATTAAACTTATCAATAAATTTGAACCTTTATAAATTATTCAACTAAAATAACATGCAAATAATAATTTCATAATAACGACTCTTGACAACACAAACACTCAAGTTTTGAAGTCCGAGATTAGTCATCTGCGTGATCCTTTATGAGAAGCTGCACCGAGGACCTCCCATTTTCTTTTCATCATTGGAGGGACAAAATCATCTAGCTGGTCAAGGGTAGAGACCAAGGAGCGCATTGCAAATCCCAAGATTGCCGGGTTGAGTCATTATGTTTCTTCCTTTTTTATATGGACCTTTTTCATCTTCTTCTGGGAACTTCTTTCTTCTTATGGGTGCGGTTCATCTGGCCGGTCCCAGATCGCCATCCAGGAGCAGCAACATATTTGGTTGTAAGCCGCACGAATATCCATTGAGGTTTTGACCAAAATGGACCACGTGACTCAGTAGGTATCTAGCCTACTGAGTCACGTAGTCCTTTTTAGTTAGTCGGTAACACTAGCTTCAATAAAATTCATCCAGAGGTCTCTAGCATTCATACTCTCTAAGCTAATCAAAATTAAATCAGTGTGATTAACTACAGTATTTATCTCATAGATGTCACTATTCTTAACAGATTTATTTCTTTATATGGCAATACTTTGATTTTCGGCGAATTTTTGACAGATGTTACGAAGAGAACTCCGTACATATTACGCCGTTTGACAGATGTTTCGAAGAGAACCCCTCACACATTGTGTCTTCTGTACAAGGCTTAGAAGAATGTCTTAGAATATTTACCTAAACCGGAACAAAATTTTAAAACGTGATGCAAGTGGCCTGTTAACGAAAGATTATTTGTGTTAGTAGCGTGACGTCACAGAGCTGATGACCCCCCCCCCAGTACCCTTTGTCACAAAATATCACACTTTTTTATTCCCCTCCCCCCCAAGGTGTGACGTTATTTATGGATGGCCACTAATAAAAAAATCAAAAAGTAACGCTAGTATAGGTCGAAATCTTTATTATGTTAAAAAAATTGCATCGTATCGAAACACTGAAATCAAATTGGGGAATACGTTTGTATGGACAAAATGCAGCACGGTTTCCTCTTAATATAGTTTCTTGCGTTCATTATTTCTTCAATGTATCTATCATTTATAGATTGCATCATCCTGTTATCTCGACTTTTGACTTGACCTGGCCCTCTAGCACGGTCGATCGTTAAGGATTGATTGGAAAATTTTTGGTACCCTCTGATGATTCTCTAAGACAACTGTAGGTCGCTAACGTACCTACAAGAGATAATGTCTTTCAACGTCCGAACCAAGCCTTTCCCATTAAAATGATGAATTTTCCACAAATGGTACATTTGGAGATTTTGTTATTGATTCGTCTTTGGACCATCATTTTTACCGGAAATGATATTTGGGTCGGTTCGGTCCGGCAGATCCCGACATAATGGATTTCATTGTCCGCGCCAAGTTTTCAATTCTGATGTCTTTATTTTAGAAACTGAGCTGGCAACACTGCTTTTAACCAGTCTCTTCCGATCCGTCCTGCCACGTAGTTGAAGGGCAGACGCATCCCGACAAAACCGGACGCAAGACCCGGACAAACTTCTCCCCAAATAAAATTGTAGGTAAACCGGGGGTACTTTGCATCACTTTTCACGAAAAATTCAATTTTTTTTAACGAGCAGGATTATTGAATTTAAGTGGCAAGGTAAAATGATTTTTTATTTGTAGATTTAAGTATTCTTATCAACTTCATAAATTAATTACACATTTTTAAAAAGTGATGTAATGTAAATCTTGTAAGGGGGAGACTTTGCATCACAATTATATTTCCGTAATTTCTCATTGGATATCGCATATCGATGCAATTTAACCAAACAAAAATGTGGTTGAGATCCCCAATAGTCGTTATTACCACGGAATTTTTTTTTTGGTTTAATGACGAAAATGCGTAGGTATTAAAATTTTTTATTTATTTAAAATAAACATTTTGTATGTAAAAGAGATAAACAAAATAAGCTGTCTACCACCTGCCACATATTGTATATGTATATTGCCACATACAGTAGCTCATAATATTGAACTAAGAAAATTAAAAAAAAAATAACAATAAAATGAACATGAAAAAAAACTTTTATTAATTGATTCCGCTACCAATATTTTATAAATCTAGGATTGTATTCACTGGGGAGGACTAATACCACAGAGCATATCAGCACATTCATATAATAAATTATCTAATGTTTTGTCACTTCCAAGCCTTTACAGATTTTGTCTTAGATCGCTTATTGTTGTACTTTCATCATAAAAATTTTCTGACCCAGAGTACAGTTCATTTTTATATATGAATACTATAAATGCGCCAATCTGCCGATTAATGGGCTTAAATAAATACTCAACGGGTAATTGCTCCTCGTTGTACTCGTCAGGTTCTTCCTGGGAACAGCATTCTAACAAATGTTCCTTGGTTGTCATCAGAGGAATCTCGCTATATCATTTCATTGCTTCTTAAACTTGACTCACTACACTACGTCACTTGACTCATTCTGGCTTGCTCTCATTCGTTGTAGAATATAGACTGTTGCTATGTCCATTACTTTCTTTCCTTCAAATGTTTCTTCGTGTGCCACACTTTTTGCAGCTGTTACATTGATTTTTTTTTCATCTTACGATTTTCTTGACACAATATCTAATACCCGACATGGACAAACCGACATGGACAAATGGATCGCCACTCCCAGCCTACCTCTTATATACTGCACCCATGCCAAAAAATAAGTTTATTAAAAAAAAATTACAGCGTACCAACAGAAATAAATAACAAGATTGCGGTAACATTGCATCAGGTGCAAATTGAACTCTAAATTGATTGAAAATGCGACAGCATCAAGAAATATATAAGTAAAAATATTAATCTTTGTATTTGGTAAAACACAATTATATTTTCATTTTAAAAATGAAATTTTTCGTAATAAACCACTTTATTCACCTTAAAATGATTCACTCAGTTGAAGATGGTATTTTTTCATTAAATTTTTTTGAAAAAACGCCTTTTCTCTCCTAATCTTTGATAACTCAATACTGAAATGGAATTCTGGTTCAAACTTCACATTGAAGGAGAATGGTGTGCGAATATTAAACATATATAGAATATTAAAGGAATCAAACTGTTTTAATTAATAGCAATGGCGGGTTCAAAATATTTTTTTTAATGCAAAATTCCCCCGTAAGATGCAAAGTACCCCTGGTTTACGGAGTCTAACAGATATCTTGTTGCGAACTGAAAATTGTTGTTTATTAGCAAAAGTATTTACATTTCCAACAGACTATGTCTTAATTATAATTTCACTGTTGTTATTATTTTATCACCAAACTCGTGTAATTTCAATCAATAAACAGCATTTCGATTGCTGAATTGCATTTTATAGCCCGATTTATTACTTTGTGTTATTTTCAATGATAATGAATTCAAGGGTCACAGTAACAGAGTTAATACCACTGTTGGTAGAGCAACGTGATCATCTCTGGTTGCTGACTTGTAAGAAATGTAACTTGTAATAAATCTTATAATAACAAATATAAAACATGCTTGTTTACCACCGACCAACAACACGCGGACAATATTCTGTTAAGACGATACTGCTCATGAAATGTTTGATTCTCATTAAAAAAAAGACAGTCTGAATTGGAATCAATAACAAAATCCCCAAAAATTAGCATAGTTGCGTAGCGCAGTTGTTGGTGACATTATTTAAATACTTCAAAAAGTAGCAAAGTTGCGTAGCCCAGTTGTTGGTGACATTATTTAAATACTTAAAAAAGTAGCAAAGTTGCGCAGCGCAGTTGTTGGTGACATTATTTAAATACTTCAAAAATAAAATAATAAAGAAAATATAATAAAATGAAAAAAAATTAACAACAAAAGCACACATTAAAATACATTATAGTAATTATGTGACATAGACTAAGAATCCTCACATAAATATATATTCTGTATAATAAAAAAAAGTGGAGTGTGCGAGTATGTACGACTATTTGTATCAAGCTAAATAAGGTATTGGAATATACATCACTTAGGTATATTGATTATTTTTAGATGAAATATATAGCATACAATGTTGTCCGGAAACTAATGACACAAACGGGAAATGGAAAGTCTCATCATATTAATATACATGGCGTCCGGAAACTAATGACACAAACGGGAAATGGAGAGTCTCATCATATTAATATACATGGTGTCCGGAAAATAATGACACAAACGGGAAATGGAGAGTCTCATCATATTAATATACATGGTGTCCGGAAACTAATGACACAAACGGGAAATGGAGAGTCTCATCATATTAATATACATGGTGTCCGGAAACTAATGACACAAACGGGAAATGGAGAGTCTCATCATATTAATATACATGGTGTCCGGAAACTAATGACACAAACGGGAAATGGAGAGTCTCATCATATTAATATACATGGTGCAAAAGCTGGAAATGGAGAGTCTCATAATTTTATTATACATGGTGTCCGGTAACTATTGGCATAAGCGGGAAATGGAGAGTCTCATCATATTATTATACATGGAGTCCGGAAACTAGTGGCACAAGCGGGATTAGGAGTGTCTAATCATATTATTATACACGGTTTCCGGAAACTAGTGGCACAAGCGGGATTTGGAGTGTCTAATCATATTAATATACATGTTGTCCGGAAACTAGTGGCACAAGCGGGATTTGGAGTGTCTAATCATATTAATATACATGGTGTCCAGAAACTAGTGGCACAAGCGGGATTTGTAGAGTCTAATCATATTAATATACATGGTGTCCGGTAACTATTGGCATAAGCGGGAAATGGAGAGTCTCATCATATTATTATACATGGAGTCCGGAAACTAGTGGCACAAGCGGGATTAGGAGTGTCTAATCATATTATTATACACGGTTTCCGGAAACTAGTGGCACAAGCGGGATTTGGAGTGTCTAATCATATTAATATACATGGTGTCCGGAAACTAGTGGCACAAGCGGGATTTGGAGTGTCTAATCATATTAATATACATGGTGTCCGGAAACTAGTGGCACAAGCGGGATTTGGAGTGTCTAATCATATTAATATACATGGTGTCCGGAAACTAGTGGCACAAGCGGGATTTGTAGAGTCTAATCATATTAATATACATGGTGTCCGGTAACTATTGGCATAAGCGGGAAATGGAGAGTCTCATCATATTATTATACATAGAGTCCGGAAACTAGTGGCACAAGCGGGATTTGGACTGTCTAATAATATAAATGTTTATATGGTGTCCGGAAACTAGTGGCACAAGCGGGATTTGTAGAGTCTAATCATATTAATATACATGGTGTCCGGAAACTAGTGGCGCAAGCGGGATTTGAAGTGCCTAATCATATTAATATATATGGTGTCCGGATACTAGTGGCACAAGCTGGAAATGGAAAGTCTCATCATATTTTTATACACGGTGTCCAGAAACTAGTGCCGCAAGCGGGATTTGGAGTGTCTAATCATATTATTATACACTTTGTCCGGAAACTAGTGGCGCAAGCTAAAAATGGAAAGTCTCATCACATTATTATAGATGATGTCCGGAAACTAGTGGCACAAGCGGGATTTGGAGTGTCTAATCATATTAATATACATGGTGTCCGGAAACTAGTGGCGCAAGCGGTATTTGGAGTGTCTAATCATATTAATATATATGGTGTCCGGAAACTAGTGGCACAAGCTGGAAATGGAAAGTCTCATAATATTTTTATACACGGTGTCCAGAAACTAGTGGCAAAAGCTGGAAATGGAAAGTCTCATCATATTATTATACACGGTGTCCAGAAACTAGTGGCACAAGCTAGAAATGGAAAGTCTCATCATATTAGTGTGGTGTCCGGAAACTAGTGACACAAGTTGGAAATGGAAAGTTCAACATATTATACACGGTGTCCGGAAACTAGTGGCTCAAGCGGGAACAGGAGAGTCACATTTTTATATTTGGAGTCGATTTGGTGGTAAAACTTTTTTAAATTATGCTTGACGAGAAATCGAGACCGAAGTTCAAAATTTTTTGATCAATTTAAAAAATGTTGACCTTAAACATATGTCAAAGCTTAGACTGTCTCCAAAAGTTATTTGATTTCGCTACGCGATGTGGATTTACCAGTTTCCCGCTTGTTCTTCCAGTTTCCGGACACCCTGCATAATCCTATAATACAAAAATGACGAAAGAAATTTAAATTACCCGAAATGTTTTCCACAAGATTTTTTAATCACTGACACCCTTGGTGAGCTCTGGCGCGGGCAATTTGTGAAAGAAGTATAATCTTTGTCCCGTGGCATATTAAATGTTTTATCTTTGAAAGCCTCCATGGTTAAGGAGAAAGGATCTCAACTAGCAATCGGAGGTCGCGGGTTCAAAACCCGGCGTATGCAAGTACATTAATATTACATATCTGATAAATTAAAATAATATGTAGGTATATGTTGATGTCTTAAGTGGGGGGGGGGGGGGAGGGCGGGGGGGAGGGCGAGTTCAACAAACAAAACCAGCGTAAAACCTAGGTTGTTATCTTGGGGGAGGATGGGGAGGAGGGGGGGGGGGGTTAAGTAACGTAACCGGTGGAGCACCCAGGACGTTGTGTTTTGCTTACATTAACTCCACACAGGAGGCCCTGAGGAAAATAATTTCCCTCAGGGCTCATGATGTAGGAAGGAGAAAACACAGAGGACGGCAAATCGTTCAACAGCCGAGCTGTTTAACACAAGAACGAGTCGAAGAAACGATCCGTTCGCAAGTGAATAATGTCAAACGTGTACATATGTTGGGCACGCGTTTGGCGTGTTTTCCGACTACGCACCGGTGCCGAAAGAATTGAAAGAGAAGAAGAAAAGAAGTATATGGAGAGATACAAAATTACGAATGTTAGAGGAGAGCGCTAACTTGACTCTTTTCCACAACAAATTATTAATTGATTTCGAAAGTTTGTTCTTTTATCTATTCTTAGGACGAGTATAATAAGGATATACCATAGGTCGTTGGCAGATTTGTTGAATTTTGAAATGAAAAATCTTATTTTACAAGACATACTTAATACCATGTCATCATACATTATTGTAAATCAATACTTTATCTAGCAAACGCATGTTTTAAAATTTTACTTTTAGTTCAAATAAAATCATTAAAAAATATATCCGAACACTTATTTTTGACGAAAATTTTTCAATTTTGTCTGTCTATTTACGGTCCTACAAATTAATATATTTACGGTCCTACAAATTAATATATTTACGGTCCTACAAATTAATATATTTACGTTTTTTTACATTCTTATTTTGCTTATACATAATTGAAAAATGACAAATACTTATGATCAAAAAATAATTTCCAAAAATACATAATTTTATCATCACGCCTTTCAGCATTTTTGGATGAAGGTATAAATTAATGCAAATTTGGAATGAAATAAAATCTATATCGAGTTATAATCTTTCTCATTGGAACCGCCCTGTACGATCGTAAGAATATCTTTCGACGATATTTGGACTTTCGGCCGCTGGCTGTTTAAAGGCCCTTAAAAGATGAACGTATAAATAAATTTGCAGACTTTGTGACATTTAATCAATAAAATGACATAAATTGACACTGTACAATTTATTGACATTCAGTCAATTAATATATCAGGCTACAATATTAATTAATTTAAAAAAATATGTATACAATAGCTACTAACCTAACCTATCCTGTATTACTCCACACAGGAGGCCCGGAGGAAATTATTTCCCCCCTAGGGCCTGTTATCTTTGGGGATGCTGTGTGGGGGGTCTCTTTGATGAAAGGGAGGAGAGGAAGTTCTGGAAAGGAAAACGGTATGATGGGTGGGTAGGAATCTGGGGGTCAGTGTGTCCAGGAGCGACTGACGAATGAATCCATACCTTCCACTGCGGTGCAATGCAATGATCCGAGAGAGTCCTGCTGGAGAGATCAAAAAAAATTTCCCCAACCAAATCCGGCCTGCCACGCTGTTGGTGGGCAGACACATCTGCCGCCAATATCCGGACAAACCTGACCCCATGAACTCGGGCACCCCTGCTATGTCACCAAACGTAGCGTACTACTTGGGGTGTCCTATGGCAGAGGTGTTGGTTATCCAATAAATGGTAAAAAACGCATTAAAATTCCATTTTTATTCAAAGTTCAAAATTTCCCTTGCAAAACGATTCCTTTGCCACTATTATGATTTTATTTTTTATGGACTGATATTTGCACAAGTGTCGTTTCATTCTAAATATGCATGAATTACTTAATTAACCCAAACTAAGAATCTAAAACCAATTTTGTGCATGTGAATTGTTGGTTCTTGGAGTAATTTTGAAACAAATATAATTTCCATAATCTGTGAATAAAAGTGCAGCGCTTTGGGAAATAATAACCTCAAATATTAAATCCATTTCGTTTAAGTTTGTTACGAAGACTCTGAAAACCTTGTACGGGGGAAGAATTAATAAAGGGGAAAGAAGAAGAAGAAAGAAACTTAGATAAAGATATAAATGTACATGTGTTAAATGTTTAGCTTTTTCATTCGTGTTCTTTGAATGGTTATTCTTTTCATAAGCGATGCTACATTTTTAGTACGATTAGTATAACGCAAGGTTAGTAGGAAATGCGTTTAATAAGGTTAGCTCAAACGGACAAACTCGTCGGACCGCTTTAGAAATTTCGCACGCGTGACCTAGCATGAAGTAAAACACTGCCACTTGTATTGCAGTTTATTTAAATCTCCCGGTGGAACATGGACTTCAAGCTACGTCACGAATATTTAGCCAATCACCGCTTTACCCCCTCGATCCAGCCTTGTTAAATACATTTTCTACGAGCCTTGAATATAACGTGTCTTGTATTTTTTGTCATGTTGTCAAACATATTTCTAAACGATTTTTTTACCTTAAAAACTGGATTTCAATGTTTAGAAAATTTTATTTTTTTCACTTGATTAGGGCTTTTCGTTTTGGCAATATGGCATTACTCAATTGCGGGCTCCATGACCAGGGTTGCCAATTGGTGAAAAATTTCCCAAATAGAGGATTTAGGATAGAAAGATTTTTAAAAAATTGGTTACTCGCAGGTAGAACCTTTTTGCGGGGATAATGAGAGGATTTTGAAAATTTCTTGATTTTCCAATCACGTTGAAAAAATATTTACAATAATAAATTGTGAGAATGTAGATACTCCAATTTCTTTTCCTTTAGCAGCAAATATTCAAACAAATTAATTTTTTCGACTAAATAATTAAAAAATGATTATTTCAAGTTTTTAATTTTGGATGCGGGTATAGGTACCGCGCGCCGCTCCAGGAAACATTTATTGAATTACCAACACTCCTGCTATAGGTCACCCCAAATGGTTCGCTACGTTTGGTTACTTAGCAGAGGTGTCTGGGTTATGAGCTGAGGATTTTAGAGGTCTTGGCGGCGGAAGCGTTTGCTCACTTACTGCATGGCGGACCGAATCGGGAGAGAATGGTTGAGGGAGATCTTCTTACATCTCCAGCCGTTCTCTATCAAACCACCGCCTTGTAGCGCAGTGAAAGGGATGGATTCATAAGTTCGTCACTCCTGGACAAAATGAATCCCAGATTCCTACCCACCCTTCATACCGTTTCGCTTCCCAGAACTCCCTCTCCTTCCTTTTCCTAAAGAGACCCTCCGCACGGCATCCTCAAAGATGACCCCAAGGATTTTTTTTTGCTCATGGTCTACTGTATGTAAAAAAAATAGAGTATGCGATTCACACGCGGTAAAAGTGAAACCTTCAGAAAACTAAAGTAGACAAGAGTGGAGAGACTATGAAGCACTTTTTTATCAGTGTGATGGATGAATTTTCCATATTTTTGTCGTCGAATTCCAGTGCACCTTTCCCTATACATTTGGTAATCTTATAAGTATTTATGTTTTCTTCTTCGGAGTTGCTAGATGTCGCTTTCTTTTGTGTTTTCTTTTCCTGATCATTTTACAAAAATAACATTTTTTTTTCGATTTAATAATAATAATAATATTTGGATGATTTATATAGCGCCGTTTTTGTGAAAAATCACCTCAATCACTTTCAAAGGATTCGACACTTGGTCCGGTGAATGTCTGGTCGCTAAGGTTCGTCAGGCGCTTTATACCACTAGACCAAAGGAGACTTGCTTGGGACCTTGGAATTATCGTATTATGTTGGAACCGAGTACCCGTGAGATAAATAAATATTCTCTCACAGGGTAAATCCTATAGATGTATGTGTTTGTTTCTTTTTTTTTGTCGCTATTTTTCGTTTCATCGAGTTTCAAATCACAACGGGGCCAAAGAAGTTTTCACTTCAAAAGAATTTCACTCCAATACCTACTATTTTTTTATAGAACAAAAAAAATCAAAAATGTCGCAGGAGATCAAAATTTTATATATTAACTAGCTGGTCCCGGCATGCGTCGCTATGCCACTTAATAAAGAAA
Organism: Limnephilus rhombicus; assembly: GCA_929108145.2. NCBI lineage: Eukaryota > Metazoa > Arthropoda > Insecta > Trichoptera > Limnephilidae > Limnephilus > Limnephilus rhombicus. The sequence goes on along the minus strand of OV815290.1, from coordinate 16,414,972 downwards.
TTGTTTCTCCCTGCGTGTCCTTTCCCATCGGCCCGTTCCCCTTCCGCCTCCCCTTCTTCTCCTGCGTCCTCTTCCCCTCTCGCGTTCCCACTCCGTCACCTCCACCTTCCCTCTCCCTACTCTACTCCCCCCCCCCCTTCACCGTCCCGCGAACCCCCCTCCCGAGTTCCCCTCCCCCTCCCAGGTCCCCCTTCCCGCGTTCCCCTTCCACCTTCCCCGCCGTCCCTCTTCCCTTTACCGCTCCCTCGTCCCGCCAACCCTCCTCCCGCGTTCCATATATTCAATCCCAGTACATTCAGTTTTACCTTTTACAATTTTTATTCAAATTTCCATTTTTCATGTATATTAAATTTGGTACCTAACATAGGTACCTATTTAAAATATCTAAAATTCTTCATTCGATTCAAAATATTAGGGGAGTACCTACTTTAAATAAATTTTTCAACTTTTCAAAAATAGAATCCTGATTGCACAATCATTCATTGTTTTGCAAAATGTCATTCTCTAACACGCGAACTGTCAAACGTGCGATGTTTTCTGTTATTATCTAATTTTCTGCGCAATTATCTTAATTTTTCTCTCCGTAAGAACCATCCTCGCACTTCAAGGAATATTCTAAAAAAAGAATTAGCGAAATCGGTTCAGCTGATCTCGAGATTTGCGCTTACCAACACATTTAGCAATTCATTTTTATATTATAGATTTTTCTCCAAATAATGTCAGGAATCACTGTAGTAAGTCAAGTACGTCTCTTAACATCCTGTATATTGATAGTGTATATATATATATAGTGTATAAATAATGCATTTTAATTTTCAATTGCCTTAAATAAAATTTTGTTCGCAAACCGATACTACGACAGCCCGCCCGCTGCCGCCCGCCATTTTGACACTGTTATGTTGGTATCCCTGACCTGATACAAAATCTTAATAATCATTTAAATCTTAATATTTTACCCAAACGTTGTTGTTTCTTTGTTGTTTCTTCTAGTAATTAAGTTAAAATGTGTCATTTCCAAAATCTGTCCCTAATAAAGGTGCGGCAGTTAGTGATCTAATATTGAATGCGTCATTTGCCAATTTTAATTATTATTGCTTATATTTTAAAGTGAAATAAATATTGTATTTGGTAATGTTAGAAGTATGGCGGAATAGGCAATATTTAGGAAAACACATGTGAATGGAGTAAATAGTTAAGGTAAAACACTATCAATTAATACTTATCATACGTTCAACTTTTAAGTGCCTTTAAACAGCCAGCGGCCGAAAGTCCAAATTTCGTCGAAAGATGTTCTTACGATCGTACATGGCGGTTCCAATGAGAAAGATTTTAAATCAATATCGATTTTATTTCATTCCAAATTTGCATTAATTTATACCTTCATCCAAAAATGCTGAAAGGCGTGATGATAAAATTATGTATTTTTGGAAATTATTTTTTGATCATAAGTATTTGTCATTTTTCAATAATGTATAAGCAAAATAAGAATCTAAAAAAAACGTAAATATATTAATTTGTAGGACCGTAAATAGACAGACAAAATTGAAAAATTTTCGTCAAAAATAAGTGTTCGGATATATTTTTTAATGATTTTATTTGAACTAAAAGTAAAATTTTAAAACATGCGTTTGCTAGATAAAGTATTGATTTACAATAATGTATGATGACATGGTATTAAGTATGTCTTGTAAAATAAGATTTTTCATTTCAAAATTCAACAAATCTGCCAACGACCTATGGTATATCCTTATTATACTCGTCCTAAAAATAGATAAAAGAACAAACTTTCGAAATCAATTTATAATTTTTTGTGGAAAAGAGTCAATATGTCTAAAATTTGGTTTAAAAATGACATATTTCCGATTTTCTCTGGTTTACACCCTCTAAGTTTTTGTTTGGTTACATTAACTCCACACAGGAGGCCGTGAATAAAATAATTTACCTCAGGGCCTATGTCATCTGAGATGCTGTGTGGAGGGTCTTTTTGAGGAGAGAAAGGAATGAATATTGGTCTTAAAGAGACCCATGTTGTAGGAAAGAGGAAACACAAAGGCCGGCAAATCGTTCCACAGCCGAGTTGTTGAACACAAGAACGAGGCGAAGAAGCGACCCGTTCTCATGTGACCAATGTCAACTGTGTACATATGTTGGGCACGCGTTTGGCGTGTTTCCCGACTATGCACCGGTGCCGAAGGGATCAATGACGCTAGTTCCCCGGAGCATCTTCCATTGAAATACCGGTAGAAAAACGATAGTATCCCCACCCGAAGCGTGCCTGTGCAATCCGTTTGTTAAATTAAGAGACGGACCGCCCGTCTGTGCACAGAGCCAAGCGATTTTTCAGGTATTTTGGGGATCTACACCAGAGGTGGCTGCCAAATTTAACCGTGGGGCGCACGTGTGATTTGTACATGGTTAGCACTTGTGTACTATTAAAGAATCTACGGGCCCTGTACAGTACGCCCAGTTGTTGAGAGGCTAACTTAACTCTGGCTTCGATGGAGCCCCCATACCTGAGCTGGTTACTTAGGGTTACACCAAGCATATCAATGGAGGGCCTGTTCGGAAGATTGCTTCCGTTGAAGGATACTAGGTTTTCATTTCGATCTTTTTAGATGTAATCAGGCATGATTGGGTCTTTGAAACATTAAATTCAACAAGGTTATTTTTATAGATAAATGAAACAATTTAAAATTGTTTGTACCACTTATATATTTGAGTAAAGCCGACCGATTTTGGAACGACCGTTCCTTCTTCAGGGCAAACGTATACTAATTTGACAGTTTAGAAATATGGATGGGAACAAAGTATTATTGTGGTAGGGGTGGAGCAGGTATTAATGAAGAGTGGGTGGGTAGGGGAACATATCCATGATATCCATGATACGCTTGCCCTGAAGAAGGAACGGTCGTTCTGAAACCGGTCGGCTTTACTTAAATATATAAGTGGTTTAAACAAAGTTAAATTGTTTCATTTATCTATATTGGATATCCACAAAGTTACAGCTACATTCCAAAGTATAGATTATTTTTACCCCAGGAGAAAACACTCTCAAGGTAACCGTCCATTTTTTTGCTTCAAAGCCCTTCGAGCCGTTGGAATTCGTGAGCCCTTTGGGGGCTTGTCAAAAAAAGCTATCATGGACTGTACTGTCATCCGTATACTGTCACTAAGGTATTTGACTTACATTTTCAAACGATTATAACATAGTTGATATTAAAAGAATGAAACTGGTATATCATGCATTGGTGCAATCATCAATATCTTATGGAATAATTGGATGGGGGGTATTTATGATTCCCATATTAAACTAGAAATAACTCAAAAAAAAAAAGAAAAAGTTCCATAAAGATGTTACCTACCTTGCAATTATTCCAAGAAGCTGAACTCTTAGATATAAGAAAAATCTACTGGATGCAATGTCCGAAATATATATTTTCACGAAATGTATATTTTACAAAAAATGAAAATCGCTCCAGCAGTAGAGTAAATAATGCATTTGAGGCTCCCCTTTGCAAAACTAGGCTTGCGCAGAGACATGCTTTTTTCATTGCACGAAAAATTTATAATTTATAATGCACTGTATCAGACTATAGAAATTCAATCTAAAAACATATCTTCTTACAGCAAATACAAATAATTAATAAAGACTTGGATAACTACAAATGACACAACATCCTACCTGTTGTAACTTTACAAATCCCTTATTTTTATTTAACCTTTTTTTTTGTTTTTTATATATTTTTTCTTAATATTAGTTTTGTAAGTACAGAATTATTTGTTCTAAAAATATATCAAAACATAATTATGTTTTAATTTGCTAATTTAAAGTTTAATTTGTTGTTATTTACTTATAATCTGTTTATGTTGTTATTTACTTATAATCTTAACTGCTGCATTATAATATGAGTTTGAGATGTATAAATAATCTCAAACCCTCTGAGCCTAATACTCACAGATATGAATGTGAAAACTCTACTTGCGCGAACAAATATATCACAAAGAAATGGCACCAAGAAAAAACTCCAGGGAAAATATCAGATCCACCAACCTTGTTTTTGTAGTTTTTGTAGCTTGGAGGCCTCCGTAATATCATCCAAACAATAATTAATTTCAGTCAATGCAATCCTTAGGTGACTTCAAAATTTGCACAAGAGATGAAATTTGTCCATCAATACACAAACTCATAAGTTTTCATAATGCATGTAAACTTTCCAAGAAACAGACAGTGTCAGTTATTTTCTTGTTTTAGATTCTATTTTTGAAAACAGTCCATTTAGGCGTCTCTGCTAAATCCAAGGAGTGAGTAAGTACCCTCTTTGTGATATATATTTATTTAAATTTTCGAACAAACAAAACATATTGCAATGCGTATCCATGCTCCCCGCCTTGGAAGTTCGCGGAACTTTAAAAAAACAAAGGTAAAATTAAACTTATTAAGGATAAAATCACTAAGTTGAAAAATGTTTAAAATTAAAATAAAAATCATGTTGTTAAGTCAACTAAGTGTTAAATAAAGAATATCATGTTGCTAAGTCAACTAAGTGTTAAATAAAGAATGTCATGGTTAAGTCCGAAATAATTAAACTTTAACAAAATATTAACATAAAATAATGATATAATTATTGCGTTGGGATGGGATATAATTTAACAACAGGACGTTTAAAAAATCCATATCTTGTCTTTACCGTCGTAACGCGAATAATTTTATCAGTACCAGGATGAACCATTATCTGAATGAATGGTGCCATTATCTGAATACAAGAACGACACATGGCCACGCTGAGAAATAAAACGGCTGAAAGCATTTGAAGTTAGGTCAAAGACCAACTCAATATGAATGGCCTTGGTTACAAGGCACAAAAAAATGTATATATATATGCCTTTTGTGAAAGTTGTCCTCTCAGACGAGCAAGCGTAATACGGAGGGGACCTGCGTAATCTACACTGGCGTGAATGAAAGCCTTTGCTTCTACAACACGATATGAAGGTAAATCTACCATCTTCAGTGTAGGATGCGATGGATTTAAGCGGAAACAGCGGCTTTTGCCCTAATAACAGTCCTGGCATCTAATATCCAATAGCGCTGCCGTAAGATGGACATAAGAAGTCCAGGGCCTATATGAAAGTACATGACATGGAAATGATCAACGATAAGATCCACAAAACAGTCATGTTTAGGAAGTAAAACCGGACGTTTAACCTCAAATGGTAAATCCGATTTAAAAAGCCGCCCCCAATACGTAACAAATTATCCTCATCGAGAAAAACTAATAAATTCCGAAGCTTTTTTGAATTGTATATGGACAATTTGCCTTTCTGGAGTTCAGTATATAATATCTTCTATAAAATGAAAACTCTGCACAGAACGAATCATAACTTTTTTAGAGGAAGGTGATACCTTTTTTACGAATCGGAGGACATAAACTACTATCCTTAAAAGTTTATCCCATGTGGATATACGCTGAGCCAGTTCACTCAGGACCGATTGTTCACAATGAACTATTGCAGTGAGCACATTAGTTTTGTGCCCAGGCATTTCACCGGTATTTGTGAGATGAAAAGGTTTTGTTGGCCACTCCGAAGGTGGGCAGCGAATCCATGATGGGCCGTTCCACCATAGTTCGTGTGAAACGAGCTGGGAAGGAAGCATGCCATGTGAAAGGCAGTCAAGAGGGTTTTCGCTAACGGCGACATGATAAAAATTCTCAGGAGGCAAATTCTCCTGACATTGAGCCACGTGATTACTAACAAACACCGACCATCGATGTGGCGACGAATGTATCCATGAAAGCGCAATGCTAGAATCTGGAAACGCGTATATCCCTGCAATAGTAAAACGCGAACGATAATTATCTTGAACCATCCGTATTAGTTTGGACATCAAGACCGCGGCACATAGCTCCAAACGAGCGAGTGGTGTCACTTTGGTGGGAGAGACCTTTGATTTTGCACAAAACAATCTCACGGTAATATTCCCAGATGGATCAGTTGTGTATAAATATATCACACAGCCATAATCATTCAGGCTCATATCTCAGAAAGCGACAATGAGTACTGTGCTGTCCTTTAGGACACCAACATGACGCGGGATTTTAATCGTAGAAATCAGAGGAAATTCCTGTATGAGTGACGAGAACCTTTGAATAATGCTCTCAGGGGGGGAACATCCCAACCAATGTTGCACAGCCATAGCTCTTTAATGAGCAATTTAGCGTACAAAATTATGGGGGCGACCAAGACGAGGACATCGAATAAGCGGGCGACTATAGAGAGTATGTTCCGCTTTGTACACTTCTCCTGAACATACGAAGTCGTAAAGAAGAACCTGTCATCAACTGGTTCCCACGAGAGGTCTAACACCTTAAAGGCATTGTTAGAACCAACAGTGAATTGTACCGCACTGCAGTGAAAATCTGGAAGGTTTTCAAGTACAACTTGAGAACTAGTAGTCCATTTGACCAAATCAAAGGCACCGGACTTGAATAACGAGATTAATTCTCGAGAAAGACGTACGGCGCTGGACTCATCTGCAATAGAATTGACCAGGTCGTCCACATACAACTTAAATTCTGCCACATTGGCAATATCCGGGAAATGTGGTCTCATATCTTTGGCTAACTGACGAAAGTCAAATAAAAGCAAAAACCAATCAGTTTGCAAATTGAGACTGTAAATTCACACATAAATATTTTGATTTTATAAAGTCAAAACGGGCTCGTGGAGATCTCACCGCCCTGAATCGAGAGCAAGCAGCAATTGCATGATCAGTTTTTTTACAAAACATACAAGATATTAGTATTAGTGCCGAGGGTAGTATCTGGTTACGAGTTCGTTTGACCGTTAAAAACAGATCTTCAAAGGCGTTCAAAGATTCAAATTCCGGTTGAAACCCTGGATTTAAAGTCAACTGACGATAATTAATATCGTCAATAATGTTTTCAAACTGAATGTACATTTCATCTATTAATTCGCTCTTAACCATGAAAGTTTCATTATTCTTAAAATCGAAATCAGAGACATTTTTTGTCAAGTTAAATAGATCATTAATACGTAAATAAAGTTTTTCCTTTTTTCCTGTTAACGAAATAAACATTCGATCATATTGATCATTTGAAATTCCTTCCGTAGTCCCCAGCATTTTTAAAGAAATACAACAATTTTATCACATAAAAAGTTTAACTTTAACAATAAAACAGGTATTTCGATATTTACCAAAAATTACGTAATCCGACAATCCTTTGTTAAGGTAATTATGAAAATAAGCTAGTAACAGTAATGTTGAGTTTTCTGCTTCAAATTTAGCAAAAAAATACGTAAATTGATGCTCTCTTAATAATTCTATAAGAGGTAGGTATTTCAAGAATATTACCAAAAATTACGTAAATCTGAAACCTTTCTTATAAAATTTATGTTGTAAGAATTATCAGGCTCGGGTAAGACAATAATTAAGTGTTATTGAGTATAATGAGATTGGTCAATTAATACACAAATTCTCACTAACACCCAAGAAATATTTTAGAACCAGCAATATAATATAGGTATTCCGAATTTTACCAAAATTACGTAAACCGAATTTCCAAATTATTATATTCAAATCAAATCAAATCAAAAAATATTTATTGTAAAATAAAAATTACAAAAGGTGTAGCTTATGGGTAGACCCCATTTCTTCCAGCTAACCACATTTATTTAATTACAATGATTATATAATATTATTTGTTTTATTATAATTACAATGTTTATACAGATAAAATAACAATATTCCAATGAAAAAAAAAAATACAAATATATATACCAATAAAAATAGGCGTTTCATTTACGTGAGGTATTCACTCAACGTGTAGTGACATTTATTAACAAGGAAAGTGTTTAGTGACGATTTGAATTTGTGTGTATCTTGTATTTGTTTAATGTTATGTGGAAGGTTGTTATATACTTTAATGGCCATGTAGTATGGTCCTTTTTGGAATGTTGTTTTGTTTGCTTTTGGTATTAATAGGTTTTCTGTGAGCCTTGTAGCGTATTTATGTGTTGAGTTTTTTAGTGGGAACTTGTCTGTAGATGATCGCACTAACATGCATAACTCCATTATATATATGTCTGTGACTGTTAGAATTTTCAGATTTTTAAACATAGGTCTACATGAATCTAAACGACCGGAGTTTGTAATTTTTCTTATGCATCTCTTTTGTATGATGAAGACATCTTTGGCGTTTACCGAGTTTCCCCAAAAAATAATACCGTATTTTATTATTGAATATACATAACCATAGTATGCGGCTATTACTGATTCGGTGTTCAATATTTTTCTCAAGGTACCCAGAACATAAGAAAAACTACTGATTTTTGCTACAATTTTTGAGACATGTTCTTTCCAGTTTATGTTTATGTCTAATTCTATTCCCAGTAGTGAACAGGTTTGTGAAGGTTCGATAATATTATTATTAATGTTTACATTTATATTTATAGGTGTAGCTTGCACTGGACAAAATTTTAAAATTTGGGTTTTGTTTGTGTTGAGTGATAGATGTTGCGATAACAGCCTGTTTGCTATTAATTGGCAAGTCTCGTTAACTTGTTTGTTAAATTCGTCAACGTCTCCATTACATTCAAACAACAAAGCGGTGTCATCAGCGAACATTGAACATTCTGTGCCAGCAATTATTGGGAGTTCGTTTATATAGATAAGGAAGAGGAGAGGCCCAAGAATGCTTCCTTGTGGCACACCCTTGTTTATTTTTCTCCATTTGGATTCTACCATGTACTGGACCATTTTTTCATCGATATTTGAAATTTGAACTTTCTGCTGACGATTTTTTAAGTACGATTCAAACCATTTTAATGCTAATCCTCTAATACCTACATGTTCAAGTTTAATTAGAAGTAGCTCATGATCAACATTGTCGAATGCTTTTGAGAGGTCGAGAAAGATACCTACGGTTTTTTTACTAACATTAATATTTTCTAGAATTTTGTTCAAAAAATTGAATACTGCCTGTGTTGTTGAACGGCCTTTACGGAATCCAAATTGTTGTGGACATATTATCTAGTTTTCGAGAAAGTTATAAATGCGATTGTACATGGCTCTTTCAAATATTTTTGAAAAGTTTGGTAATAAGGATATCGGTCTGTAGTTTGAGATTTCCTGTTTAGGACCCTTCTTATACAAAGGTACAATAATAGATTGTTTTAATTGTTCTGGGAAGGTTCCTGATTCGAAAGATTTGTTAATTAATATTTCCGACGGGTAACTTAACGCTTCTGCACATGCTTTTATAATTTTTATAGGGATTTTGTCAGTGCCGACACTGCTTTTATTTTTCAGTTTTGCGATGATTTTAATAATTTCCTCCCTGTTTACAGGAGTTATGAAGAATGATCGCGACTGTTTGTTTTCGACTGTTTTGGCAGATTGTGGATGTAGAGATGTATTTTGTGGTGGTGGCGGTGGTGCAAAGAAAATGTTAAATTCATTTGCAATATTTTTTGGTTCTGATACCAGGTTATCATTTATTTTAAGACAGATTTTTGGTTTACTTTTAGAATTAGAATTATTTGAGTTCTCTTTTATTATGTTCGATGTTTTGGTTTTATTTTGCGCGTTTTGAATTCGTTTACTATTATAATTCCGTTTAGCTACCTGTTTTACTTTACTAAGAATTTTTTTGTAATGTTTGTAATTGTTTATGATTGTGAGGTCATTTGTGTTTTTTTGTTTCATGTACAGGTGTCTTTTTTGTCTAATAGATATCTTAATACCAGTCTTTACCCAATTTATTTTGCGTTTTTGGGGATATTTATACAGTTTAAAGGGGAAACAAAACTTCATACCATTATTTATTTCATTAATGAAGTATTCGTAGCTGTCATTGATGGATTCAAAGGATTTCAGTGGTTCCCAACATATACATAAGTAGTTGTTAAAAATGTTAGTGTTTTCTGTGTTAAATAATTGTTTTTTTGTATACCACGTTTGGTTTATATTATATTCTGTTTTTACGTGCATTAACTGTGCCATGTGATCTGATACAGCTAATTCTGTGACTTCCCATGTGTAAGAGCTTTTTGGTTTATTTGTACCTATATGATCAATTATACTTTTTTTATTTCCTTGTATACGAGTAGGTTTATCAATAATCAAGCATATGTTGTGAGATTTTAATGTGTTTTTGAGTGAGTCTGCGTTTTTGTTCTTGTAGCTTGTATCAATATTTAAGTCACCGCAGAGTATTATTTGTTTTTTGTTGTTTTTGCAAATTTTGTTTAGTAAAAGTTCAAGTTGTTCAAAAAAATATTAATATCAGAGTCATTATAGTAAATTGTACAAATTATCATTTTAAGTTTTGGAATTTCAATACCAACACATTCAAATACAAATTCTTTTGTTATTTGTTTAACAAATTCTAGTTCTTTAAATATAATGTTTTCGTTTAAGTAAATGGAGACACCTCCATGAATATGACTCTCTCGACAAAAAATTGAACCTAATTTATAACCATTAAAATTAATAGATGTTGTTTCGTCCTTTTGTAACCAGTGTTCGCTAACACAAAGTACATCGATATTTTTTTCATATAGAATATTTTCTAATTCTAAGATTTTATTTCGAATGCATTGCACGTTTTGATGCATTATTATGAAGGTGGGTTTGATGTCGTCAGGTTTAGGAGTACGTGTATTATTCATAAAAAAATAGTTTGTTTTTTCGGATAAGGTGAGTTCCTGTCATCTCGGATTTGTGTATGAATGGATGAATGAATATATTTTGGGTTTTTTTCTGATGGATGTGGGTGCTCAAAATTGTAGACTGATATTTTATTGATCTCATTTTTTATATGCGCCCTTGTTAAGCTCATCATTTTGATAATTGTATGGCTATTCATTTTTTCATAAAAAATGGGCCCACTAAATTTACAATAATTTTTGAATTCGAAGATGTGAGATATAATCTCAGAATTCAGTTTATAGATGTTTAAATAGTTGTTTTTAGTAACTGGATGTATTAGGACATTAGTATGGGCTAGTTGTCGTAGGGTGTAGTACAAGTTGCTTAGAAAGTTTTTAGGGATATCTCATTTTCTCCGGCTATTAAAATTACAAAATCATTTTTGTTTAAATTCTTGCTTTCTCTTATGATGTTTGCCGTGTACCAGTCTAGTGTTGCCCTAGGGTATATATAGCTGGAACAATCTACATCTTTAAAGTTTTTTTCCAGATTTCTTCTTATTTGGTGGCCTGCTTCTTCTCCAAAGATCCGTATTTTTATTTCTTTCCATTGAAGTTGTGCTGTTTTAATTCTGCGATGTGTGTTGCCCTGTGCCGGAAGAGGTGTTTTAATTTCTTTATTTTGGTTATTAATATTGGTGAGATGTGATTTGTTTTTAAATTCTTCATTTTTTTCTGCCATGTTTAAGAGAAGCGACTTGTTTTCATTCATTACATTTTTTATTTCAATAATATTTTGGGTAGAGTTTTTTATTAGTGGTCGTAATACTTTTAATTCGCCCTTCATTTCATTATTTTCAGCCACTAAGTGGGCAATAATGTCGAATAGTTGATTCATGCCTTCGTTGATTTTTTCTTTTAAAATGATTTTTCCTTTCCCTTCCGTTATTATTTTTTTAATATTATTTATGGTAAGTCTTGAGTTTTTCAGAGCATTATTTACCTCGTTTGCCTCTATCATTGTGGACGTTTCTTCTTCATTTTTTCTTTTATCCTCCGAATCTGAATAAGGATCCTCCTCGTGTTGATTTGGAGATCTTGGGGTCAGGCAGGATTTTGTAAACGGGTCCTCATTTTTTGATTTAGGTGTTTTATTACCTTTTTCCATTTTCAAAGATTATTCAACAGAATTTGATATTGTATGCACTTATTGCCCTCTATTGAACAATAGCGGTAAATAATATATTTTTATTTGATTTATGCGTTAACTGCCATCTGTTGTTTATTAGCGCAAATTATTAGTTTATTTTGCGATATGGTTAGATTTGTGCATTTACTGCCATCTATTGACGGGTAGCGATAGATGGAACGTATGTAGGTAGAGTATTCAATATCAAATCATTAAATGTCAAAAAATCACAGTGATTTGAATTTTTAAAATCAATTTTTTCTTAGATATAGTTCATGTACATACGTGGTGATTGCTTCAGTTTTACAGCAACACTGTTATGCTTCTGTTTCACAGGTTTTATGTTGATTAAACATACGTTTTGCACTTTATTTTTACTGTTTTATACGGAGCAAATTGCACTTGACATCTGTCAATTATTGGTGTAATAGTCAACCTTCAATATTACCTTGCTAGAACGTATCCGTAATCGAAGGACCATACTTATGCATTATAAATATGAGTTTGAGATGTATAAATAATCTCAAACCCTCTGAGCCTAATACTCACGGATATGATTATGAAAACTCTACTCGCGACAAATATATCACAAAGGATGGCACAAAGAAAAACTCCAGGAAAATTACAGATCCACCAACCTTGTTTTGTAATTTTTGTAGCTTGGAGGCCTCCGTAATTTCATCCAATCAATAGTTAATTTCAGTCAATGCAATCCTTAGGTGACTTGAAAATTTGCACAAGAGATGAAATTTGTCAATCAATACACAAACTTATTAGTTTTCACAAAGCATGAAAATTTTCCAAGAAACAGACAGTGTCAGTTATTTTCTTGTTTTAGATTCTATTTTTGAAAACAATCCATTTAGGCGTCTCTGCTAAATCCAAGGAGTGAGTAAGTACCCTCTTTGTGATATATATATTTATTTAAATTTTCGAGCAAACAAAACATATTGCAATGCGTAACCAACTGCTTTAAAAAAAAAACTTAAGTATACCCGCGAACTGACGATGCCTATGTGTAATATCTTTTTTTTGTTTAATTGTACTATTGTTTATCTTTAAGCTACCTATTTAATTTTAGAGTTTTACTTTTTATCAAAAGAAATGTTTTTTGTAATATTTGTAAAAAAAAAAATATTAATAAAAAAAAAATTTAAATAAAAAAATGGTCCAGTAAAGGTTTTTTTTCCAAACGAGAAATCTTCGCGTTTGTTTGAACTTTCATAACTGCATTTTATCAATGTTACTGTATCTACCTACCTGAAGAAAACTTAAAAAATAATTTTCATTGAGATATTAACGTTTTTTTGGACAAATTGTGAAATTAATTATTTGTAAAAAAATCTTCATATTTGAAAATTCACATTGTGACGTTATTTTATTTAAATTCATTTTATCCTGACGAAGAGATCATTGCTTTGGAAACATGTTGATAATTTTATCCTGACGAAGAGATCATTGCTTTGGAAACATGTTGATAATTTTATCCTGACGAAGAGATCATTGCTTTGTTAATTTTATCCTGACGAAGAGATCATTGCTTTGGAAACATGTTGATAATTTTATCCTGACGAAGAGATCATTGCTTTGGAAACATGTTGTTAATTTTATCCTGACGAAGAGATCATTGCTTTGGAAACATGTTGATAATTTTATCCTGACGAAGAGATCATTGCTTTGGAAACATGTTGATAATTTTATCCTGACGAAGAGATCATTGCTTTGGAAACATGTTGATAATTTTATCCTGACGAAGGGATCATTGCTTTGGAAACATGATGATAATTTTGATAAAATAAGTGGCGAATACAATTTTTTTTTCATTTAGTAAATCCTACATAAAATATAAGTATAACAGTTAGGTATGAAGGTATTTAAATGAGTGAGGTTTGTCTAGGTCTTGGCAGTGGATGATCTGGACACACCAAACCCCCTGAAGCCCATCCCTCACACCTTTTTCCTTCCCAGAACTTCCTCTCCTCCCTTTGATTAAAGAGACCCTCCACACAGTATCCCTAAAGATGACATAGGCCCTGAGGGAAATTATTTTCCTAAGGGCCTCCTGTGTTGAGGTAGTACAATAACAGTAGCTATATTAACCAGAGAAGAATTTAGATATCTTTCTTTTTAACTCTTGTATTTCTTTTTTTTAATTATGAATTATTCTTCAACCAACTGTATCAAGTGTGTTTAGTCTGTTTTGAAATCTGTGTACTTTTCATTCAACTCCCCTTTAAATTGGTGTTCTTGTGCAAAAATAATTTTCATAGGTGATTGAATAATGTTGTCCTTTCCGAAGTGAGTTTTATTAAACTCATTGGGAATAATGTGTTATAATATTATGTTACGATTTTGTAATATATTATCACTAAATAAAAAAAATTAAAGAGAGAAAATTGGAAACACCCTATTTTAGGATAAGAGATCTACTGTTCATAAAAATACTGGTAAATATTTATTGAAAAGGATAATAGACAGGCAGTGTGAACCTGCACTGAGATTCTACAACATTCCTTTATTTGGGATTTCACACACGCGGCCCATACCAAAAAAATGTTTACTATCTCAGTCGAAAGTAAATATTTTTGTGACCGGTAAAGCATGGTAATATAAATTAGCCAAAATCCATAAAAACATGGTAAATCAATGCATCTGGTAACTTTGCATGGGGTATGGAGTGACGTCATCGTAAACCATAAGTAACACGGAAATGTCATTTTTATTTTATTTATTATCGTTATAAACAGCCTTTATAATTTTTTGTTGTTTGTTTTTGGGGTGTTATGCCGTGTTACGCTACCTCCTCATCTTGTGTTATGATCAACACATCTGCTGACATTGTGAGATGGTCAACACATCTGCCCTGACGATGGACACTGTAACGCTATCCGAAACGTTGGCTAAAGGAGGAGGTAGCGTAACACGGCATAACACCCCAAAAACAAACAACAAAAATACTTTTGGCCGTGAAAATCTAAAATCATATCAGCCTTTATTAAATTCATATATGACAGTAATACGAATATTTATGTTATCGAACAATAAATTAAAGAAAAGTTGAAATTTATTTGTTTGTTTATTTGTTTATTTAGCACAGCAATATACATTTAAATACATAATTTATTAAATTTTGACTGCCCAACTAGGAGTTTTATCCCGTTTTAGGACAGTCAAATAATTATGGGTATGAACATGTGGATAAAAAGAGGAAATAAAAAGAAGAGAAAGAATATAAAATAAAATAATAAAAAAAGTTTAAAACATAGAACCTAACTGTTATTTGTTTAGCATAGCAAAAGAAAAATAAAGAGATGAGAAAGTTAGAACCATATTACAAAAATATCCATACCTGTTTAAATTACAGAGACCATGTCATGCGAAAACGGTCTCTGTAATTTAACAAAGTCTCTGTAATGTTATTTTATAGCTCATTTTTGCAAACCATTGTTGTTTCAGGTGAAACTTTCTTATTTTAAGCAGTCGGTGTGATAGAGCTAGAGATAATCGATATCGTCTCAGTGACCTAGTTGTCACCGGATCGCTTAGGTTTTTATAGGAACGTTTTCTTTTTGAAAATGGTAGTAAATGAAGGTGTAACATTTCATTACATTTTTTTAATTTTTTTAAAGTTTCCTACTCCACACAGGAGGCCCTGAGAAAAAAATCCACGATAAACACACAACACGTGAAATCATGGTACTGACACACATGCTCATAAATGAACTACTCATAAATGAGCATACTTGGATTGAGCATATCCATTAATAAGCATGCTCACACTGTCTGGGTCCTTAGCACAGAGAAAGGTTTTTACCGACAATATCGGTAAGAGAAAGTATACCAACAATAGGTTTCAGTCTGGATTAAAAAAAAAACTACACACGTTTTTTAAAAATTTATTAAAATCAAACATAGGATATTAACATTACAAATTTTATTCGGAAGTTGTACAATAATACCTAATATTTTTCAACCTATTAATATAACAATAATAATAATAAAATACAGAAAAACTTTATTACAACAAGTAAAATACGTGAACAGTGTGAATACCTCAGCAGTCAGCATAGAAGGTTCTTCTAGTGAGGTGTTCACGAAACACTATAAAATATTTCTAAAATATTTACACACAGTACCTA
Organism: Limnephilus rhombicus; assembly: GCA_929108145.2. NCBI lineage: Eukaryota > Metazoa > Arthropoda > Insecta > Trichoptera > Limnephilidae > Limnephilus > Limnephilus rhombicus. Next base: position 16,398,976 of record OV815290.1, on the reverse strand, counting down.
ATCTTTATTTCTTCCTTATTTAATGTCTAGAAAGAAAAGGTTTTAGAATTGAAGTTAGACTTTTCTAAGTTCACTTGTTTAAAGTGAATAGTGATGTATTGATAAAATATAGTTATAGAATTAGTAAGAAGTGTGGGGGGAGAGGCAGTGCGCGCTCCTACTGACAAGTACTGAGAAGGAAACAAGTAACAAGAACTGAAGGACAGGATGCCTTTCTGACTATAATCCATTTTACAAGAGAGATGAAAAAGTTGTTCTTGGCCCTGGGTTGGCTGATTAGCCGCTAAATATCAATTACTTCATTTAAATCTCTTCCAATGATGTATCCATTTAACAAGCCTTTTGCAAATCGGCAACTACAATTTCGCGATAACCAATTGGACGATTGAGGTTAGATTTGTTATATATCCACAGTTAACGTTTTTAATGTTGGTAGCAGTTATAAGGTAGATATTTAAAAAATTTCATTTCTATAACTCGGATCAGAGTAAAGAAAAAATGAGGAAAAAAAAAAAAATTGAAGCATGCTGCCATTTTGTGAAAAAAATGTACTGTCGGAATGGCTACCAGTCATTACAAAACTCATACATAGTGAGAATTTCAACATTTTTTGTTAAACTTTCGGAAGACTAGTTGCCATTGAGTTCTGTTTTCTGCACACCGTTATTGTATTCAAGTTTAGTTTGTGAAATAATATAATGTATAATATTGTTTCCGTTTATAAAACGTGTAGGAACATGTTTTCAATTTAAAAAGTGAGAATTCAAATGGTTTTGAAATACCTACTCGTACATTCCACAATAAACTACCTTTAACTATACATGTTGGTAGACTACAAACGGGAAACTGGTGAATCTATCACAATAACATTAGATTATGTAAACTATCTTTTTTTTTCAATTATTTCTGCCATCAATTAAAAATTAAATTTCAATTAAAGGCCATCATTTATAATTACAGAGAAAGGAAAGGTGAATTTATATATTAATTTTATTTAAATGTGCAAATTTCAGAATTAAATGGAATTTTTTTTTTTTTTTTTTACATTAACTCCACAGGAGGCCCTGAGGAAAATAATTTCCCTCAGGGCCTATGTCATCTGGGATGCTGTGTGGAGGGTCTTTTTGAGGAGAGGAAGGAATGAACATTGGTCTTGAAGAGACCCATGTTGTAGGAAGGAGGAAACACAGAGGCCGGCAAATCATTCCACAGCCGAGCTGTTGAACACAAGAACGAGTCGAAGAAACGACCCGAGATTGGAGTATAGTTCCAACTTAGAAGAGATAAGATGTTGAATGGAGGGGAGGCAATTTTGGATAACGCTTGATAGAAGAGAGGATATTTATTTAGAGAGAGACAACCAAAAAAAATGTGATCTAAAGTTCCCACATCTAGACCACAGAACGTACAATCTGGGCAGTCAATCACATGAATTTTAAAAAGGTGAGAAGGAACGGAACAATGTCTGTCTCATTCGAATAAGTAAGGAAATTTTTTTTTTGGAAATATGAGGGAATTTTTGAAACCACAGTTTTGATGGGATAGTCGATAGTATTGAGGATATATATGGGATAGTATTGAGGCGTAGCGGAAACCCTTGGGTTGACTAAGAATGTTCCAATACTCTGTCCAAACATTGCGGGATCTATCTTTGATGGTGGAAAAAAATATAAGATAGGGGAGGTTTACGAGGGTAACGGTAGGGTTAAATGCTCCTTGTTTTGCCAAGGAATCAGCAATATCGTAACCCACTATGCCAACATGTCCAGAAATCGAAATCAGAGTGACAGATTTTCCAGAGCTTTGAATAGAGGTTATCAGTACTCGAATAAGACATAAAAAGTGATCATTAGGACGAAGAAGAGGACTGGATTTAAGTTTTTGGAGGGAACTGAGAACTGAGGAACAAAAGAATGCTCAAAATTATTTTTTATTACATATTTGAGAGATTCAATTATTGCATTGCACTCGGTAGAAAATATTGAAAATTGGTTTGAAATAGAATAAAATATTCTTTCTTTAGAATTATTGCGGTGAACGTTAATACCTATACCACAGTTAGGAGAGTCCAAAGATATGGAGCCATCAGTAAATAAAAGAGAAGAGTTGGGCCATTTAGAAGAAATAGTGTCATTGAACATATTATTGAAGTTGTATATATTTAGTTTCCGAAGAAAACGGAATTAAAAAATTGAAATATAAAGTGTTAAAATAAATAATTGAAAGCAATGACTCACATCGAAAAAGAGTTTTTTTTTTCGGGTAGATCTGTTTCCCGCGTGTACTAAGAATTTCCGGACACCGTGTTTACACTTTATACTTAAATGTAATTATTATCTTTTTAAACATATTTATTTTGTTCAATTTTTTTTTCTCTATTTTGTTATTTTATCTATGAATATCATTGTGCATATAAGTATGTAACAATTAAATAATTAATTTTTAAAAATGTATATAAAAAATGATCTGAAACAAGGTTCTAGACAAGAACACCGCTTTCAGGCCACACGATACCCTCTATCCAGGGTATGAAGGCGGATATGCGGGTGGTGGTGACTGTGCAGCGTGAAGGGAGCCTACAGGATACCAACCCCACCAGTAGGTGGGTACAGGCCACCCTGTGGCTGTTTGGTAAAGTCAACGGGGAACCGTAATACCACTCCTGAGAACAAATAAAGTAGTAAGGTGAACACACTCCAAATGGCTGATTATTAATAAGTGCATCTTTTATTCGGATTTTTAACATGTTTCCGGCGGGAGGGATAGTTCTACCTTTTACGCCAGGTCCTACTTGAATGAACGGGAAAGCATTGCCGTCCGAGCACTTTATATAAAGTATATATGCAGATCTTTATATAAAGGTCCCAATAATATGTATAGTAAATGTGGCACAAGTCTTCCTCATCTTCATTTCTTTTGTGTGAAGGAATATTTTTTTATCAAAATTATGTAAACTGTATTAAGGGAAATGGATGCGCGATCCGTTTCACACAAATCTTAATTTTGGATTTTAGGCCAAAATACACCACCAAACTAAAAAAATATTTCATACAACTATATAAAATGTGTAGTACGTATATGTGCAACTTTACTTATTTGTGTTTTTAACTATAAAATATTCGCCAGGAAAGATTTTAATATTCATGATTTTAGAGGCTACTTAAAATAAGGCAATTTACATTTATTTTTTTTTATTTTCATTTACATTTAAATGTAAAATGTTAATATTTTTCTTGCAATTGTTTCAGATTAAAAGAAAGCATTTTGATGGGTCTAAATTTAAATTAAAAATATACAATTGACCTGAAACTGCTTTATTGCGGCTTAACGGAATTGTACTTTGAAGAACATAAAAATAAAATCTTTTCGAAAAGAAAAAATTAAAAAAAAAACCCATTTACGTCTAAACCCAAATTTACCAGTGCGAATTAAAATTATCTTAAAAAAACGCATTTTTAACCATTAGCTGCTGACGTGATTTTTTTAATGTATTCTCTGACGTAGGGCCTGTACGGCCCGTTACTTTAAATGTTTATATATTAGAGATCCACAAATTTTGTGGTCAAAATTATTATTTATTGGAAAATTTAGATATATTTAAATAAAATAAGATACTTTTTTATTGTTAAGTAACTTAAAGGTATTTGACTATTTGGATTTTATGTAATAATTTTTGGCAAAAACCGCTTGAGATCAGAAATCAGTCTGTATTATCTTTTAAACTAAATAAAAACAATGAACTCACTTTTATTATAATATTTCAATATTGTCTCGTATAAACTTTGTATATAAACTTTAGTAAAGTTGTTTATGTTTATTATAATATAGTAAAAATCAACTTTAAAAAGTCACGTATGAACTGACGATGGATCAGAGGGACCCGCAAAAAAAATTGAAATGTATTTCTGTACAGAAATTCAACACAAATAAAATTAAAAACTTTAAGCTTACGGCTGTAGCGTCACTAAATTCAAAGCTACTGGAAGCGAAGTATACGTCTCGAGCGGAGGAGGGAAGTATTTCGATATTATTATTATGGCTGGGCCTGAGCGGCCCCACGTCAGCAGTCAACGGTTAACGATGATTTATTTCTTATTTTATTTATTATATTAACACAAGAGATAGTGCAAGATTATATTTATTTTTCATTATAATTAACCCACTACAAAATTTTAAAAGTCGGTTCCGAAATGAAGCAAAACGGAATTATTTAATTACCCGTATATCATCATATTCTTCATTTTAAACAAAAATATATAAAGTAGCATATATTCGTACAAGATATTTAGTAAAAATTTTTATTAAAAATATATTTTTCAGTCTGTTTTGGTATTTTAGCCTCAAATCTAAAATAAAGTTACGTATAAAACGGGCCGAAATGGACTACACATCCGTTAACATCCGATAACATCCGTTCCTCGAAAACCCTTACACTTGTAGCAATAGAGATGCGCGAAGGTTGTTTTTTTATAATGATTTGTGCCAAAGTGAAAACCAATTTATTTGTAATGTACGAGTAATAAAATAGTACATTGTGTTTCCACATGAAACACCACCAAATGGGCCCAACACTGACTTTAGGGAGTTAACTTTAGTTTAAGGAGTCGTATTACAAAGTAGCCTTTAATATCAGAAAATAATTTAATATTTGGGGTGTAGTGAGTACTATGTAAAAACCTTCATAAAATTTATTTATTATTTTCAAATATATTTTGCGGTTTAAAACAAAATGCATTTAGTGGAAGTTCCCTCTTGTTTTCGACCATAATACGGGTAGATAGTCAGTGATTACATTCGTGGTCAATGGTTCTAATTGCAGTTCAGTGCGGTCAACCTAATCCAACCTAATACTAGTAGGTCTGTCAACAGTTAGTAGACCTCGCGTTCAAAAAAGTAATAAAAATAATAATAATAATAATTGGCTAATTTATATTTATAATAATTGGCTAATTTATATTTATATTTATTGCTATTTTTTTCCGTTTTCGTGGAAAATCACCTCAAGGGCGCTGTACAAATAATATATAAAGGAATTAATATTACTGGCTTAAAACTAAGATTTACAATTACAACTAGTGACTTACATCTAAGACTTATAGCTAGGACTTATGACTAAGACATATAGATTCTAACATAAAACTGGTGGCTTATTAACACACATATTTACAATTAAGATTAGCGCCAGAAGAAGTACGTTTCTATTTTTCCCGTTTTCTATTTTTTAAGTACCTACTTACAAATCTCACGACAACAGAGGAAATTTAAGTTATTTGCGTAAAAACTAGAAATGCCTTCCATGCAGATTTAAATAGAAACCAATGTCGCCACCGACTTAATACATTTTGATATAAGTCCACTTAGTACGCGCTCTGTCTTACATTGAATATCGCTTTCCAATTTGAATTTCATTATTACATAGGATATTATGTACTCGTATAATTATATTTTAAGCAAAGAATAGTCAGACTTTTGTACCACAAAATACGCCCACATGGCATTTCTTTTGTCTTCTTTATTAATAATGATTGCCACGTGTCAGCTATCTTCAGCAGCCTTACGTTCCTACTTTTTTGTTATTATTAAATTTCTTGTAATAGTTATGTTTACAGTAAAAATATTTAATAAAGAAAAATTACATCTACATTAAATAAGTTTGGTTTACAATACATCTCAGCGTTACATACCAGACATCCCCCAGTTGTGTTGACTGGGCGGCTGCAAATCTCCAATTCATGTTTTATACCGGCAGGGTGACCATAGCTGCGAGTGGTATCTACTTTGGAGCACTCCTTCTGAGACAGTCTCTGCATGCTTGTCTGAAATGTTTAAAAACAAACGAAATGATTGTTTTAGCCAGTGAGAAAAAATGTGCCATTACTTTTTGCAACAAATATACGAAGAGAAAATTTACATTAGCATTGTTTTTAATTAACCCCTCACAGGAGGCCCCGAGGGAAAAAAAATCCTCTGGACCTATGGCATTTTTGTGGATGCTGTGTGGAGAGTCTTTATAGGAAAAGAGGAAGAGCAAGTTCTGGGAAGAAATATGGTATCAGGGGGGGGGGGTAGGAATCTGGGGGTTAACGTGTTAATCCATCCCTCCCTCTGCGGTGCCGTAGGTCAAGAGAGTCCTTCTGGAGTGTTCAAAAGTTCTCCCTCAACCAGATTCTCCCGATCTGGCCCACCACGTAGTAGGTGGGTAAATGGATTCGTCGCCAAGACCAAGACAAATCTCACTCCATGAATACGGGCACCCCTGCTAAGTCATAAAACGTAGCAAACCACATGGTGTTACCTATGTCAGATTTGTTGGTTATTCAATAAATGGTTTCCGAGGCGGCGGAACCCATACCCGCCTCCCAAATTAATAATTAATTAGGTTTTTTGAATAGATTTAACATTACATAGTGGAGTGATGTGGCCTTTCTGCCGCTTTCTTCTAATTAACCCGAAGAACATTTCTACGGCGCTATCCCTATAGTATTACAATATTTTTTATTTATACTTTATTAACGCCCTAGTGGGCTTTTACAAGAAAAGAAGCAAATATATAATTAACAATATTAATTACATGTATTACATAAACAATAAAACAGAATAAATATGAATGCAATCGACTCGTTAGAAAAAGAATATTACTACATAAAAAAGGAATGAAATGAAATAGTACAAGTTGTACTTATAAAAAACTAAAACAATTCAGCTTTAAATATTTATACATATTATTAACAATAATAATAAGACCTGACATAGAACAAAGTGTAAATAGAACTGCAAAAATATTATAAAGTAAGTATACATTTTACTGGTGAGGTTTAGATGAGAAAATATTTTATGAGAAAAAACAAAACAAATAATAAAAGTTAATTATTAGCAGATAGAATCGAGATTAGTTGATTTTTGAAACATTCAAAACTGTCAACACTAAATATATCTATAGATTCGCAGTATTTATTCGCAAGGTTATGGATTCTTGGAATTGGTGAGTATATAGAGTAATTAGTGTTGAGTTTATTGTTGCATTTAAAAATATCTTTACTACGAGTTTACCTAGCGGGTATGCTAATGCAAATTAGTTCCAACAAATTAGGGCTGTAAATTAAAGATTTTATAATTTTGTATAAAAATAATAAATCAATTAACACTCTTCTATCTGATAATTTAAGAAGTCTGGTTTCAGCGCGTAAGTAATTATAATTTATAAATTCGATTGGAATTTTCATTTTAAAATTAATGTACCGAAGAAATTTGTTTTGTACCTTTTCCAATGATTGAGAATGAACATTGTAGTGTGGTGACCATACAGAGGAATTGTATTCTAATCTGCTTCGTACTAGTGAGCAATACAGATGTTTTAATGTTAACATACTTTTAAAATTTGCCCCCATTCTCAGGATAAAACCTAGTTTTCTCATTGCATCGCTTATTATTTCATCGATGTGTACATTGAACTGTAGACTCTCATGGAATATAACACCAAGATCACGAATCTGCGATACACGAAGAAGATTAACACCATTCATATCATAAGAAAAGTTAAAAGGATTTTTACCTCTGTAAAAACTAATAACTGGCATTTACCAATATTTAGGTGTAAATCATTGACAGAACACCACGCGCATAGTTTGTTCAGGTTTAACTGCAGAATGGCGCGATCGTCATCGTTTCTAATTGTTCTGTAAATCTTCAGATCATCAGCAAATAATAGGACTTTGACATTACTAAAAATATTAACAATATCATTTATGAACAAGCAAAATAATATCGGGCCCAAATGAGATCCCTGTGGTACCCCACTCGAGGCAGCAAATGTATAAGAAGTAAACAAATCAACTTTGACCGCTAAGTACCTTCCCAATAGATTACTCTTAAACCATTCCAAAATACTCCCTCTCATTCCCAACAACTTCAGTTTTCGTAATAAGAGTCTGTGGTTAACCTTATCAAATGCCTTACTGAAATCAGTATATATGGAATCAGTTTGATGTGATGAAGTCAAGACATAAACAATGTCATTCGTGTATAATATTAAATTGGACAGAGTTGATCTTCCTTTGATAAATCCATGTTGAAGCGGTGAGATGGTTTGATTGATTTGGGATATAAATTTGTCTAGTACCAGGCTTTCAAAGAGTTTGGGTAATGTAGACATGGTGCATATTGGCCTATAGTTGGTTACGTCGCTCTTATTTCCCTTTTTAAAAATGGGTGTCAAAAGACTAAACTTCCAAAGGTCAGGGAACACATCTGATGAGAGTGACTTTGTAAATAACTTATGTATGGGATACGATAATGTATGCATACAATTAACTAAGAATCTGGGTGGAACTTTGTGAGGTCCTGCGGATTTGCGGGAATCGAGACTCTTCAGCTTGGATATAATATCATCTATGGTTAGAGTAAAATCAGATATATCAAGAGTCTCAACTAAATTAGAGCAAGACATATTGCTATCTACATTTGCATTAACATATACACCGCTAAAGAAATCGGCGAACAGATTAACAGTTTCCTGAAAATTTTGGGATAGTTAAGAATCGAATGACATAAAACTATATACGGTATACAAGTACCGTTTTCTTTTTGGGATTTAACATATTTCCAAAAAAAAATATAAGTCGTTCATGATAGAGCCTTTAACATCACGTATGAAAGTTTTGTAACATTCTGCAGAGAGCTTATTGCAGTCTCCCCTCAATTTTTGAAACACGGAATAATCGATAGCCAGGCGACTTTGTTTGAATTTCTTTTGAGATATTTTTTTGAGGTATATTAAGTCTATCAGTTCTTTTGAGAACGAATTTGGGTATTGAGTTTCCCTGTAAGCCGTAAAAGGTACAAATTTTTCAATTGCAGAATTAATAATGGAGTAAAAAAAGTTAAGGTGTGCATTGATATCAGCCTCGCTATCCAAGAATGACCAGTCAATCTGGTTGAGATAGTTGGAAATTTGTTCATAGTCTGCTTTTTTGAAATTTCTAGTTTTTACTACCCTTTTTTCAATAGGAATTGATTTGAGGTTAGACATGCATATTTCTAGTGGTGGATGGTAAACATCAACAGGTAATAGTATTTCGGTACTTCTCGCAACACAGATGTCAGACACATTTGACAATGCCAAATCCAATGTACGACCACCAATATTATGGATACTATTACACTGAGTTAGTCCTAAGAAGAGAGTCATATCTCTAATTATACGAATATTAACATTAGAACAATAATTGTCAGAATTCATATTACACCAATCGTATTGAGGCAGGTTGTAGTCACCAACTAGAAGTAATTTAGTGTTAGTGTTTTTAGCACAGATTGATTCAAACTCGTCACAGTGATTGCTGTAGCTTTGGACGTCAGAATTTGGAGGTAAATATCCCACTATTAATTTACCACTAGAAGTGTTCACTTTGACAAAAAGTTGCTCTATGGATGGGTTCTTCGTGGATATTTTTAAGGAGCTGAAATTTTTTTAGATAGCTATGACCACTCCGCCACCTCTTGATTTGGCACTTGTTTTCGAGTTTCTATACATACGATAAATATTAAAATTAGGGAAGCCTAATTCAGCCGAATTAATTCCTGAATCGAGCCATGTGTCCGTTAATATGAAAATATCACTGGTGATAGTTGCCGCCGAATTCAATAATTTGGGAAGTTTTGTACGGACCCCTCTCACATTTTGATAATAGCATTTTATTTTATTTTGCTTTAGTTTTTTGGCGTACAATCAATAATTTTGGGTATGGAGTTTATATATTTGATGGTGATATTGGTTTCACCATTATCCTTTCTGGTCTCAAGTTGTTGGCGTAAATCTGGAAGTTGGGTCCTCTGCAACAGCGTTTGATCACTTCTGGCCTTGACACCATTTTTCAGTTTAGCATTTAACACGTGCCGAGATAAAATCCTTAAATTCGACCTTAATTGGTCTAATTTTGTTTGGTTTTTTTAGACCCAGTCTGTACATCTTTAACATATTAGGTATAATTTCACTGTTTACATCGCCTATTGCTGAGATAACTTTGTCGTTGTCCATTGTTATAGCCGTGGTTTTTGATTCAGATAAACTTTCAGGAATATTGAATAGAATTATGTTCTTCGCTCTGGTTTTCCTATCCTCAGCCTCCGCGAGCAAATCATTGATTGAAGAGGTGTTATTAGCTGGCGGTTGAGGTTTGTCAATTATCCGTTCGTAGGATTCTATTTTACCAACAAGAATCCCCACTTTCACTCCTACATCTGTCATGTTTCCAGAGACGGCGGAGAGAAGAGATAATATTTTTGTCATCTGATCTCTGGTTATTTTGAGCACAGGATCAGTTATGGCTTTGTGAAGAGCACTAAGTGATTCAGTCGCATTATTTAAGGATAAAACAGCACTGTCGTTGTTATTCATTGTAGAAAAATAAAAGTTTATTTGTTTAATTATAGACAAGAAATAACTTGTGACAAGCCTGTCGCATTAAGCGGAATTACTGACACAATCACATGCAAATACGTAGCACATTCGACACACACATCAATTGTAGTGCACTGGTGTTGTAAATAATGTCACTTCTCACAGTGTTAACTCTGTAAGTTTAAAGTTACTATAATGCTTGCACAGTTGAGTTTAACACCAACGACTTCGATTTGCAATAGTTACTAAAGTGCACCGAGAAGTTAGAGTTTTTGTAGTGATTTATTCCGTATTATAGGAGGAGGAGTTGGGAGAGGAAGGTGGGAAGGCTGACTAAATAGATCTGGTCACCAAACTAGATAGAGCCACTAATTCTTCAGTCATTCACCAGGGCGATACTGACAATACCATTCACCCTGGAACGTGCCACAATCATGGTGTGCTATTAAACGCCAGGATTTGAACCCGCTACCTCTGAATTCGTCATGACCACTCACTTGACCATGGAGGCCTTAGAAAAGTGTGCGTTAATCAACATTTAATATTAATTTAGTATATTTGCACCACTTTAGAGTGGTAGAAAAGTCATAAACATATGGAGAGCGATGTTTTTTTTTTTTTTTACAGTGAATGCCGCACAAGAATCTCAACTGCTCCCGTCTGGAGCCAGTGAGTATGTTGTGAGGCTGAAGGTAGTGGGGAGGGGAAGGAGGTGGGGGAGAGGAAGGTTGGGAAGTACCAGGCTATTCAGATCTGGTCACCAAACACGGCTAAAGCCATTTTCAAGCAACGTTTCAATTCTGAATGGTGGTCTTACATCAGGGCGATACTGATAGTATCTTCCACTCTGGAACATGCCGCAAATATACTATATATTATTTTAAATGAATTAATTGTGAAATAACACAAATTAATCAAATAAAATTTATTTGCACATGCCGGGTTCGAACCCGCGATCTCCGGATTGTGAGTCAAGAGTCTTACCCACTGGACTACGGAGGTCGTCATGTAATAATGAAAAGGCTTTAAAATGGGAAAATCAGATGGTTTTAACATGTAGAGCGGATGGACAGTGAACGGGGTGTCAGGAGAATATAAGACGCGTAAGTGAATGGTAGAAGAAGTGTGGCACGCCCGAGGAAGACATGGCACGACCAAGTGAATCAAGTACCTACTTGAGTTGTTTCATCTCAAGATTCAAAATAACAGAAGAGTACCTATGCATGAGACGATGTACAAATGTGAATGAAGCAAATAGTGTTTGTTAAAACAGAGGCGTGTGGCGGACCATCCTCTCTGCCTACCCCTGCGGAAACACGGCATGTTTGTTGGACATCTATTTAAAAAAAAGTACATTTTGTTCCGGCGACAGCTGTCAATCTTGTCGTTATCACATCATTGGTCATTGTTCATCATGAAGACAGAGAAACTAACCTTGTAGTCAGTTTTGGATGGGTATTCTGACGCAGTTAGTATGAAGCCACTGTCAGGAAGAGGGGTGCCCGTGTGGAGACAGACTGGCAGAATTCTGCTCGTGAATTTCACCCTGAAATTGAAAAATGGTAAATTATATTTATTTTTTTTTAACTTTAGCTCAGTTGCTAGAGTAAACTCCCGAACAGTATATGGTCTGGAATTCCAATTACGGTTGCACGTGGGGGCTTATTTATTTTCAGTTTTTTTGTTGTTATGTTATTTTTACTTCAAATAATTTCAATATACTCGTATTATATCATTATGAAATACTTACTCTCTGTCTAGCTGAAGGAGGGCGATGTCGTTGTACACAAAAGTGTGAGTTCCGTTGTATAGCGGGTGGACGTATTGGGTTGTGACGCCATATATCTCATCTGGATTGTACTGGGGTGAAAAGGTTCCGCCCAATCCAACAAACTGAACTTTACTGGAAATGAAACAAAAGACGCTTCTTTAATACTAAATATAACCTTATCTGATAGTATTATTATCTGAAGGACTGTACATTTTCGATTGTTATAAACGGAAATGACTTTCTCTGTTATTTTCAGAAAGAACAGTCTCAGACAAGAAAATGTCAAAATATAATTAACCCCTCAGGTCTCCGGCCTATTTTGTCGGAAGATCAAAATATTTCCATTTTGCAATAAAATCTATAGAAATGGAATATTTATGAACGCATCCGAAAAATAAAAACCTGTTTTTGAAAGGTGATAGAAAACGCTTCAAAATTTTATAATTCAAAATGGACAACAATTTTTTGAATAACAAAAATTTATTATGTTTTTTTAATTTAAATTACTGATAACAAAAATAACATACACACTCACACATTTTTTTAGTAAATGTTATATAAAAGTTATCGTCAACTCTATATTTTTTATCGTTTCATGCAAAAATAATTATTATAAAATTTCAGAAAATCCATAATTTTTACCAAATTTTGGTCGGAAACTTTGGTTTCTTAAAGGCGAACATTTTAATTATTTTGTGGTTAATAAGAATTATGAATTTAATCTAAGAAGATATGAATTTAAACTATTTCTAACACCGTTTTTAGATCATATTTCTAAATATGATAGTAAGAGAATCCCACGATATCTATGAGACCTCTTTGAGTTGTTACGAAAAGGGAACAAATTGGTCTGGGGGGTTAACAAAACTTTGAATTTCTGTTTCTAAAAACTCTAACAAAATTTCCCGACCCATTTTGAGAGCAATTTTTTTCTCAATTTCCAATTTTTCCAAAAGAAATTTTGAAAATTTTAAAAGTTTTACCACACATAACAAAATCAAGAATATAAATGTTTTAATTCAATTTTACCCCTGCAAAAAAATGTTTTAATCAATTTCTTGAAAGAATTTCATGGGAAAACATTACGCTGAAAATTATTTAAAAAAATCAGTGTATGCATTTCACAAGTTGGAGAAAATGAGACGAATGCAGAAGCGTAGGATAAGTAGAGAGTTTATTTATTATAATATTGTTACCAAGTTATTATTTTACTACTTATTCTACTAAGCACCGCACAAAGAGGACACCTCATTCACTCGCAGGCTAAATCCTATAGATGTTTGTGTTTGTCTCTTTTTAATGTCGCTTCATTAAGTTTCAAATCACAACAGTGCTCAAGAAGTTTACACTTAAAAAAAAACTCAAATAAACAGGAGTGACGGTCCGTCACTGACGGATGTCCTGTACCTGTAGTATCGGACGCACGAATACATCCCTCCCGTGAGCTTTGTTTTGGAGTAAATCGTGTCCGAAGTAGAATTTTTTAACTCGCATATTAATATTACTTTCAGCTGTTTACTATCTTATAAATGCGTCGATGCGATGACTCGACCTCGATTTATTTAATCGAAAAATTCTTTAGCACCGTTGTGATTTGAAACTTGATTAAACGAAAAATAGCGACACTAAAAAGAGACAAACACATACATCTATAGGATTTAGCCCACGAGAGAATGAGATAGTATAATCGGTTTCCTCTTTGTGCGGTGCTTCGTAGCCTCCCCACTCTTGACTACTTTAGTTTTTTGAAGATTTCAATTCTACCGCGTGTGAATTGCACTCTTTTTTTATTATTTGGGTTAAGTTATTATTTTAAAATAAAAAGCATTAACCTCACTAGGAATAAAATAGCCTGTTTTGAGGTAAACATTTAAAAATTTGAGTGAAGTAGCATAATTAATCACTACATTTAAAAACACTAAACATTACATGGGGAAATAAATTACATGAGTGGCCTGAAGGGAACTTTGTGAGTGAATTTGTAATAATATTTGAACCACAAATAAATAATTATTTCCACAAACAATCAAAGTGTACATTAAAAACAACTAGGGTGGAACTGTTTTTAAAAAATGGAACTTATATAAAATCGTTATATTTACAATTAGATTTTATAAAAGTTTCTAATCTCTGAAGAAGCGTCGAAATATGAAAAAAAAAAACAATTCAATCAAAAACACATAACTTTTTTGGGTTCTAGCAATTACACAAGTAGGTAATTCTGTAACAATAGACATCATTATGCTCCGAATGATGCGCCCCGCAAAATACCAGTCCGAGGCAATTGACCCAACAATGACAATTTGATCAGCAACTTAATCTGCTAAAAGCATACTAATAGAACCTAAACGAAAGCCAAATACTAAGTTTGGCGATCGTGCTTTCGGAAATTCTGAACCTAAGGCTTTGAATAGACTCCCTCCAGAATCAAGATGCATAACAAGCCCAACAGAGTTTAAAGTTCAAACTAAAAACCTACCTTTTTGGGCTCTCATACCCTTAATTTAAATATACCTATCTGAGAGTATTATACTTGTATTGCCTATGATATGTCTTAATCACACTTTTCTTACTGAATTAAAATTATTCAAGTCCTTACACATCAATCTGTCTCTTCATGAATCACATTTAGGAAGATCAAATCCTTATAGGTACTTCTGCACTACCCACCATTAAAATGTTGCTTTTACTTTCCAAAATACTCTCATTAAAGAATATATTACATAATAATATTAAAATACTTCTCAGGACTAAATAAAACGTGTTCACATTATGTCCTCTGCGTGCGAACTATCTAAATTTCTTTAAATAGACAATATATAGTGCGACACGTATTTCAAGCGACCTCCCAGGTAAAAGTATGGTCCTATATTCATTCATTTTTAGGCAGCATCGCGTTCATTGTCAATTGGTCAAAACATTGTACATATAATTTCGTATCGGTGATCAATGAACCAGCTGATGCAAGTTTTAGACATTTGTTGTTTTTAGTTGTTTGTGTAGCTCGTAGTTTTGCTAGATTTTAGAAATGTATTATAAGTTTGTACATGTACAGCGCTCTTGAGGTGGTTTTTCACAAAAACGGCGCTATATGCATCATCCAAATAATATTATTTTTATTATTATCATGTCTAGAAAGGCTTGATTCTGACATTCTAGTATTTAATAAATAAAACCTCAATTTCTTATGAAATCATAAGATTTGTATGTTGGTAATTTAGTTCCTACTTATCTACTTAATTATAAAAAGAATATTTTATGTAACCTTCTTAATTTTTAAATAAAGAATAATTAAATATCTTGTTCAAGGAAACGTAACTATCTCAATGATAATTCTTTTTTCAGACTTTCTTCAAAAAGTTCGAATGAGAAGTCCAAAAAAATGCACGACGATTTCAAATTTGAAAATATTATCTTTAAATAACCATTAATAAAGCCACCGTACTGATCCGGAAACAGAAAGTACAAACAAACAGACATATTGACAAAATACAAAACGGAGTACTTAAAACGGGACTTCGCTTGGCTCAGTCAACAATAATTTGAAGTAAATTCACCAGTTGCCCGCTTATACTACGAGTTACCAGACACCGTGTATAGCGCCAGTTTAGTGAAATAATACCTCAAAGGTGATTAAATCTTTAAAACTTGATCATTCAAACTTAAAATCAATACGTTGGTCTATGCTCAGCGTTGCGGTAATTATTTCAAGGACGTGTTGAATTAAAAAAAAAAGAAACAATAAACTCACCCAATCCGTTGAATGGCGAATGCAGAACACAACACCCAGTGGTCACTCACTAGACTTACAGGCCACACCTCCCAGGTAATGTCTCCTCTCTGACCTGATCCAATACGTCCCTGGAAACACAACACGACATCCAAATATAATTCTCTAAGCAAATTTAATTATTCATTGCTCTAATAATATTTGTTGATTTTGTTATTAGGTCCTTACATATGAAATTGGCTTTTTTAATGGGAGGAACATCAAGTCAATTTTTTTAAATATAATAAATTTATTTAATCAAAGTATGTACCATTGCTATCTATGCACATTTGCCATCTCGTAGTTCATCGATCCCTTTACAAAAAAACCATTCGGACGGCAATCAATAAAACCTGTGAAGGCGGTTTGGACTGCCCCATCGGCGTTGAATTTTTTCCCTTGCAAGAAGTTATCCAAATTTCGAAAAAAATGGTAATCTGTTGGGGCAAGGTCCGGAGAGTACGGTGGATGTCTTAGACATTCCAATTGAAGCTCCTCTAATTTGGTAGCCATTTATTGTGCAGTGTGTGGTCTAGCGTTGTCATGAAGCAGCAGTGGCCTAGAGCAATTAACCAGCCTCGGTTACTTAGCAGCTAGCTTTTCCATCGTGGTGGAATATGCTGACAATAGACATCTGCCGTAATCGTCTGGCCAGATTTAAAAAAGCTGTAGTGAACGACACCAGCACTAGTCCACCAAACGCACACAAGTAACTTTTTTGGAGTCAATTTTCGCTTGGGGCATGGTTTGGCTGGTTCGGCAGGGTTCAGCCATTGCGATGAGCGCCTCTGGTTATCGTACAGGATCCACTTTTCATCACAGGTAATGATTCGATTTAAAATACCTTCATTATTGTGCCGGTTGAGTAATGCAACGCAGCAGTCAACGCGCGTTTGTTGATTTGCTCCACTTGATTCGTGAGGTACCCACCTTTCAAGCTTTTTCACCTTCCCAATTTGCTTCAAGTGAATTAAAACAGTTTTATCACTAACACCGCGGCCTACAGCTATAGCTTTCAATTCTTCATTATCAACTTTGGTCTCTGGCCGTCCACGGGGCTTGTTCTGCAGGTCAAAATTTCCAGAACGAAAACGTTGGAACCAAAAACCCACTGTGTTTCCCACCGTCGCCATACACAATGTAACAGACGTCTCTTGCATTTGCATTTGCCAGATCTTGTTTCTTGAAAAGTGGCAGCTGGTTGCCGCAAGTGTTCCTTTTAAATATTATTGCCAACCACCTGTTCAGAGAAGAGTAAACAAAATATACAGGTCGATTTTTGCAAAATGTAACATAAAAGACTGCACGTGTTATTTAAAAAACCAAGGACTTAGGAACCAACATGACTTGCATTATTATTGACAACAAATTCTGCAATAAACAGCAGGTGCACGGCCACCTGGAGTAATCAGGTCGACTCATGCAAAAAAAACATCGCGCGTGTCCGAACCAGCTTGTTATTCAAAACAAAACGCCCTTTGCAGACTAATATTAATACCGGACACCTGCTTCGAACACCCGGGATAATCAAGATAAACAACAGGTGCACCCGCTCACCGGCAGAGATGAAAAATATGTTTACCCTTTTCTTCAAAAAAGGTGTGCGCAGAATTTAGTATAAAAACCGTCTGAAAATAAATATTTGGATCATTACCCGAAAGGTCTTTGAATCGTTATTTATAAACCATCTCCGGAAACTGAAGTGACGATTGGAGTCCAGCGCCCTATTGTTTATAGTATTTGTATGGAACAGATAAGTGGTCTCATACACACCTCTCATAATCCTTCGAGCCGTTTCTGCAGCACTGGTGCCACGGTGGAACTCGTACTCGTAAATAACGCGATATTTCAAGTTTTCCATTTTGTAAACTAAGTGACGCAAAGAAAAAAAACAATTAAGGAAAAAATACATGAATTATAATTTTCAAAACACAAATACATGAGTTAATAGCTGTATAAATTTGAATTTGGAATTCCTAACCAAAGAGAAGATATTTGAGATCAAAGTTGCCAGTACGGCAAGACGCCAATTTCATATGTAAGGACCTTATTTCATCTTCTTTTGTTATATGAATTCCGCACAAGAGTTCAAACTGCACCCAACTATCTGGAGCCAGTGAGACTATGGCATCCTGTTTAATGCGGCTAAAGGTAGTTGGAAGGAGAAGGAGATGGGTAAGGAAATTACATGGCTATTCAGATCTAGTCACAAAACGCGGCTACAGACTTTCAAATAACGTATCAATTCTGAGTAGTGGGCTTACACCAGGGCGATACTGATAGTATTTTACACTTTAGTTGTACGTGTTGCAAATATTAATATAAAAACGAGATATTTATAGATTTAACATTATCTATACCCAGGAGACCATGCGGAAAAAAATTCCCTCAGGGTCTATGACGTCTTTGATGATGCTGTGTTGAGAGTCATTTTAGGGAAAGGAAGGAGAAGAAGTTCTGTGAAGAAAAAAGAATTAGGGGTGGGTAGGAATCTGCGGGTTAATGTGATCAGGAGTGATGAACGTGTGAATCCATCCCTCCCATTACGGTGCATGGCGATGGGTTGAGAGAGTCTGGCTGGAGAGGTCAAAAAGTGGCCTTAAACCAGTATCTCCCGATCCGGCCCGCCACTCAGTAGATGGGCGAAAGCATCAGCCGCCAAGACCTAAACAAACCTCACCCCTCGTATCTGGACACCCCTGAGTCACCAAACGTAGTGAACCACTTGGGGTGACTTTTGTCAGGGGTTTGGGTTATCCAATAATTAGTTCCCGGGGAGGCGGTACCTATCCCGCCTCTAAAGTTAAAATAGCACAATATGTCGTGTTCGGTGACCGGATCTGAATAGCCTGGTATTACCACACCTTCTTCTTTCACAACTCCTTCCCCTCCCCACTACCTTCAGCCTCACAACATACCCCAATTGGGATGCCATAGTCTCACTGGCTCCAGACGGAAGCAGCTGGGACTAATGCGAGGTATTCGCATAAAAAAACTTCATATACTTATTACTTTTTCAATCCGAAATCTGAATACATGTTTTCTTCGAAAGTAACATTTATTTTTTAAGAGCTTAAAACTTAAACTGTTCAAGGGAAGTATGTTATATCTATTAAGGTTAAGAAAGGGACGCCTTTATGGTTTGGGCATGTAGAGCGGATGAACGAAGAAAGTAGAATAAGGAGAATGTACGACGCGGTAGTTAATTTCTTGGGAAATAATAAAACAAGAAGAGTGTATGTGAAATATGAATGTGAATTAAGCAAGGAATGTGTACCGAGACAGAGTTTTATAGCGGTATATCATCTCTGCCTACAACTGGCGCGGAAAGGCATGACGTTAAATTAGATGGGAAGCGAATATATGTTTCGCTGCCACGGGAATCATTTTTTGGATAACCAACACCTCTGCCATAGGTAGCCCCAGTGGTTTGAATCACTTAGCAGGTGTACGTGGTGGGCATGATCGGGAGAGGCAGATTTGGAGAAACCCTCTGACCTCTCCAGCTGATCTATCTTGGTCCATTTTCTTGCACCGCCGCGTGACTACAGGATTTATGCGTCCGTCACTCTTGGACACACTGATCTCAAGAATCCTACCACTCCTCATTCATCCTTCCCTTAAAAAGACCCTCCACACAGCATCCCCAAATATGATATAGACCCTCACGGATTGTTTTTCTTCTTGGACCGCGTGGGGCTAATGTTAAAATAATAATAGTTTTTGGATAAATACATGAATGTTTTTGGTTTTAAATTTCGATTCGACTGGAGACAGGGACAACTGCCCTGCCTACAAAGCTGCACTAAAAAAGGACCTTGCTACGATCGATTATGGCGTCCAATAATTATTATTTTGAGGAGGACAATGAGGTTGATTTTCACAAAACCAGTGATCTTCAAAAATGGTTTGAGGACAAAACACACAATGTTTCAACACATAAGGGTTGCAATAGGGAACAAATAAATATTGTGCAACTAAACTTAAGGTCCATTTCCAAATACTGGGACATTCTTAACATTTACCTTAATACCTGCTGGAAGCATATACATATTTTGATGTTATGTGAGATAGCAATTACAAATGACCTTACTTGTCTCTACGAAATTCCTGGTTTCAAATCTTATAGCTATTGTCGAACAAAAAAAACAGGAGGCGGGATATTATTATATGTTAGAGACTTTTCTGCAAAAATCACTACGAACAAAATATTTTGAAAATGTATTTGGCATCATAACTCTACCTAATAATATATCAATTAACATTTTAGCAATATACCGTCCTCCAAATAATAGTAAATCATTGTTTCTGAATGAAATTTCATCCATATTATCAAATGTTATCAACCCCTTGGAAAATATTTTATTTTTTGGAGACGTTAATTTAGATTTATTAAACTCTCAAAACCCCATCATTATGTCATACGAAAACATATTATCGAGCCATTATTTAATAAAGTGTATCGACGATGTGACAAGGGAAGCACTAGTAGCCGGAAATATTACACGTACGTGCATTGATCACATTTTTATTAGGTTTAATAGCAGGCAGCAACAAGCTGACTCACTTTCATCTTGTATTTGTGATTTTACTATAGCGGATCACTTCGCGACAGCTCTCAACATCACATGCAGTAGTGCAATTACAAAATCCAAAAAACGCGGGGAAAGTATTTCAATACTATCTCAAAAACGAATTGATAAATACATACATAGTTATAACTGGAATGCCCTGCTTGCGGAACAAGATTGCGTTGACATATATAATAAACTCAAAAACGTTTTTAATGAGCTATATGAAAAAAGTAAAATCTCTTTCTGCCCAAACCCCCAAAAAAGACCTTTTGCAACAAAATTGTGGATAACCGATGACATCTTAGAAAAAATTAAAATCCGAGATTCCCTGTTCAAAAGGTGGAAAAATTCCCCTTCCAATAAAAACTACGAAAAAAATTACAAATCATTTCGAAATACTGTTTCCAAATTAATCATAAAAAGTAAAACTACACATTTTAATGAAACATTTAAAAACTACTTCAGCAATTCCAAAAAAAACGTGTGATCAAATAAACAAATTGTTAGGGCGGAAAACAAAAACAAACTGCGATGAAATTATATCAAAGTATATGCTAAATAAAAATGGGCAAACAGAGGAAATCGTTGTAAATAGATTCGCTGTTCTCAAACAGCATCAGTTCGATGTTACACAAATGCGACTACAAAGCGTCTAACATATCTCCCGTTGATTTGCCGCATAGCATGTACCTGCCCAGAGCTACCTGTGAAGACATACGCAGGATTATTAGTCAACTGAATAATTCCAAATCGCCGGGGATTGACAATATTCGAATGTTCGACATTAAAAAACATATAACTCTTCTATGTCCGGTAATTACCCATTTAATTAATAAAATCTTGTTTCAAGCAGTTATACCTGATGAGCTTAAATGTAGTATTATTAGGCCAATATACAAAGGGGGAAAACATACTGATATAGAAAATTACAGACCAATCAGTATACTGCCAGCTATTGAAAAAATTCTAGAAAAATACATTTCCGTAAATTTAATAAAATACCTAGAAAGTTTCTCTATTATTGATCCTAACCAATACGGATTTAAAAAAAATAAAAGCACAGAAATGTTACTACAAGACTTTTCGAATTACGTAAATCAAGAACTCAATAATAAAAAACATATTCTGGTTTTATTCATAGACAACTCTAAAGCGTTTGATACCATTGATCCGACCAAACTATTACAGATATTGGAGGCGATAGGAATTAGGGGAAAATTTCTAGAACTACTCAAAAACTATTTAAACAATCGACAAATTAAAGTGAAACTCTTTCAAACTTACAGCAAAGCTAAATATATGTCAACAGGCGTCCCGCAGGGCTCAATTCTCGGCCCAACATTATACATAATATTCGTTTCACTCATGAATAAAATTTTCACATTTGTGAAACATTAAGTTTATGCAGATGATACGGCACTAGTCATTTCGCATGAAGAATTATGGATTGCAATAAAACTCATGCAGCACGATTTCCTTTCCTTACAGAAATGGTCACATGATGCGGGTCTTATAATAAATTCCAAAAAAACTAAATTAATGCACATACGATCTCCACATGCCAAATATACCATCACGCCTGTAATAAAATCGCATACATTTGAGTGTATACATAATTCGTCACAATCTTGCAAATGCGGAACCATTGAAATTGTACAAACGTATATATATTTGGGGATAACTGTAGATACGCATATGAAATGGGATACTCACATAAGCAACATCTGCAAACGCCTACGAGCTATTGCTGGGCGAATTTACAAAATTAAATTTTTCATGCCCATAAGTACGTTAAAAATAATTTATTTGTCATTGGCGGAATCTACTATCAGATATGGAATAACGTCTTGGGGAAACTCGTGCAAGACAAATATAGGTTACATTCAAACAATTCAAAACTCTTTGACTAAGCTCTTGGTAAGCAAAAGTATTTATGCACAAAGAAGAGACATAAAATTATTATATGAGTCAGTTAATATATTACCTGTTCGAGGGATATTATGGTTTAAGATTGTATGCCAAAACCTTTTGTCGGATTCAATATATAAAGAAAAAGTTGACCATGCACATGGCACTAGATTTAGTAAAAATGAGGGTTTATCCATTCCGAAAATTATAAATAAATACGGACAACGGACATTCACTTATCTTGTCCCTACCATATTTAATAAGATGCCAGCAAACATAAAAATCGAATCAAATTGCACCACCGATTTAAAAAAAAAAATTAAAAAATGGCTAATGGATCAACACTTTTTATACTGATATTGTTTTGTAATCTTATGTATAATGAGTAATTTGCCTGTGTTATAACTGTCTATCTGTATATTTTATGCCTTTGTATTGTAGCTATTTAAAAGTTATTCTTCTGTATCTATTTTGTGTATTGTGGTTTCATGTTATATTTGTGATTTAATGTTATATTAATATTGTTAAATTGACCTGCTGACAAACTGCTTTGGCAGTTTAGCGGGTGCTTAAAATGAAGAATAAAAAAAAAAAAAAAAAAAAAAAAAAAAAAATAAAATAAAATAAAGCTACCTAATGTCTGTAACTTACATAGTATGGAGCCCCTGCTGCAGTCGTTAGAGGATTCCTGTAATATACTACACTGGAGTCTGGTGTGAGTAGAGGACCCAAATCCCCCCGAGTCCAACCGGAGCGTGTTTCTTGGCACGGGTGAATCTTCTCTGCCAACTCTATGCAGTCTGTTGAGGGAACAAAACATTACAAATAAACGTAAGAAGTGCCTACAGTTATTCGTGGGACTAAGTAACTCATATAGTGGAAGAAAATTTCCAGTATTTATAGCAGATGTGGATAGCCAGGTAGTTCCTCTTTGCTTCGTTACCTCCGTCAGTCCAGTGAAAATTATTAAATAGGATTTTCTTCTTTATGATATTTAAAACTCAAATATTGTTGATGTACCGATATGGCATATTTTATGTCCCTAATGTGAAATGGTGGTGTTTCTCAAAATTGATGTGAGAACAGCCTCTATAAGGCACGCCGCAAACATTAGATTTTTTTATCCGATTGTCTGATCAGACAAAATTCGATTGGCGTGGCCTATTTTTATTAACACCGGGTCGACCGTCCAATCCGGTCCGACAATGGGTGTGGCCCCGTTATTATAACCAATCGGATTTCAAATCGATTTTTGTCTGATCAGACAATCGGATGGAATAACCTGATGTGTGCGGCAAGCCTACCCAGCGTTCCCGATTCCCCACCAACCGACCTTGAAAGTGTCAGTACTCGTCCGGACCCCGACCACACCACACTCACCTGAGAGAGTGATTGTTTGTTGAGTGACAAGTTTTTGTGCCTCACCGATTTGATATTAACGTAAGTTTCATTTTATTTTTTCTCTGCGACATTGTCAATCTTTCACTGATAGACAATTTTTTTTGTTAAATTATATGTTTTTATGATTTGAAGTTAAATTCAAGAAGATTTTATTCTACGAATATATTTGTTTGCATTGATCTTGTTCCTAATATGGGATTTCTCGATGACCCTAATATGTAATACTGTCTCATATTAGGAAGAGTGCTTCCAATATGGAATTCTAGAAGAACTATTTTTTTTTGCTATTCCAGATTGTATTTTGTCCAACACGAACGTCAACATGTAGAAGAAACAGCGGAGGGCGTGGGACTAAAAAAAATAATAAAAGTCATCGAAGCTGTAAAATCGAAGACCGTGGGATATCGGAGGCGAAGGGTGGATCCAATGTTTAGCTTGCCGCAATTTATGCCATTTTGACTGTTCGGGAGCCGATAATATTAATTTTTTATGTGATTATTGCATGCAAAATTTTAAAAAAATTAGTTTATCCCATAATTTGGGAGGCGGGAATGGGTACCGCTGCCCCGGGAACCTTTATTGAATAACCAACACCTCTACCATAGGTCAACCCAGGTGGTTTGGTGACTAGGCAGGGGCGCCTGGGTTCATGGGGTGAGGTTTGTCTTGGACTAGGAGGCGGATGGCCAGGACACACTGAACCCCAGATTCCTACCCACCCCTTAAATCCCCTTCTTTCCCAGAACTCTCCTATCCTTCCTTTCCTTTAAAAAAATTCTCAAAGATGACATAGGCCCTGAAGGAAATTATTTTCCTCTGGGCCTCCTGTGTAGAGCTCATGTAAAACAAAAAATATGAGCACTTTTTTATATTGTTTTTTTTTCTATTCTTTTACCTTTCGTTTAAAATGAAGACGTTTCTGTGAAATGCAAAAGCAATGTTATCGTCTTTTCCAGAAAACGTGTTACTCCGCGTGTAACAGTCCAAATAAATAATTCAATTCTGCCTATGCAGGTACAAATAAGATTCCTTGGGGTAATTTTAGACTCTAAGTTAACATGGAACCCGTATGTTAATTTAATCATTAACAAATGTCAAGCAGGCCTCAACACTTTACGTGCCGTTTCACGGGTCTGGTGGGGAAGTCATCCATTCACCCAAAAACTTTTTTATAACGCATATGTTAGGAGTCATTTGGATTACGCGTCATTCCTCATTGAACCCACTTCTAAAAAGAACCTCGCAAGGTTGGACCGTATTCAATTTCAATGTTTAAGATTGATTATCGGAGCAATGCGTTCTTCCCCAATTAACGCTTTACAAGTGGAGGCTGTGGAGACTCCTCTTCATTTCAGAAGACAGTTCTTGGCTGACAAGTTTTTATTTAAATACTTAAGACTTTCTAATCACCCACTGAAAGACAAAATTACTGCACTCACTGCTCAAGTGAAATCACTTCCATATTGGAGGAACAAATCAATCCCTCTTCTTGTCAAAAGCCTCCATACGTACTGTTCGTATAAACCCCTCTTAAATCCATCAGACAGACTTCCTTTATATGCCAACTCCTTTTGTATTCATTTGTGTAAACCAAATATTCTTTTTTCTCTCGGCATAATTAACAATCACGAGGCTCCAACAAAACTTATCCAAATTTTAAATACGAAATATTCCAACTGGAAAATTATTTACACAGATGGTTCCAAGTCTCCCTTATCAAACCATGTGGGAGCGGCATTTCACTGCTCATCAGATCAAGTCGATAGAAAAATTAAACTTCCAAAAGAGGCTTCCGTTTTCACTGCTGAATGTATAGCCATTTTTGAATCCCTCAAATACATTGACGATGTTAACATTGGAAAATTCTTAATTCTCTCCGATTCCCTGAGTGCACTTCAAAAATTAAACTCTTCCCCTTTCCATTACCCAGAAGACGATTTCTGTGTTGGAATTCGCACTTTAATTCATAAATTAACCGACTCTGGCAAAGAAATCATCTTGGCTTGGATACCTAGTCACTGCGGTATCCCTGGAAATGAAAAGGCCGATTCATTGGCGAAAGATGCCATTATTTCGGGGTATATTTTATATAAATTTTTAAACACCGATGACATTTTCATAAAATTGAAGGAAAACATGATTTCCACATGGCAGAATCATTGGGAAGAATCTAGTCAATCAAAAGGATATAGCTTTTTCACAATTCAGCCAACGATTCCTTCAAAACCGTGGTTTTCAAGACTTTCTTTTAACAAATTCTCGACATCATCCATTTGCCGCATGCGGATAGGGCATTGCTGCCACAATGTTCACCTGACAAAAATTCATATTAAGAATTCTGCGATGTGTGAATGTCGTCTTGGTGAAGAGGATCTCAATCATTTTTTTTTTCAGTTGTCCTTTAAATAATTCATACAAAAATTTCTTCCCTCACCTAATCAGTTCGGGTATATTGCCTCCCTACAACATTGCATCCCTGTTATCTTCTGTGAACAAACGCGTGTATAAAGTCTTGGCTAATTTCCTGAATATTAACAGCATCAATTTGTAACTGTAAGTTAAGTTTCATGTATTTATTTATTTATTTTATTTTTTACGCACAATAAATTGTGTCAGCATATCTTTTAATTTCCTTGTTATGTTTAATTAAAATCTTCTCTTATTGTAATAATTTTGCGTATTATTATAATTATTTGTATAGTATTATTATATAATGTAGATAGGTTCTTGTTATTAAAACTAAATTAGTTAATATTAACCAAAAATTACACTCACAAAATTACACTCACAAAAGCATTCACTTGACACTGGCAAGAACACTCTTTTGGGGTGAAGAGCCATTAAAAAAAAAAAAAAAAAAAAAGACGTTTCTGTGTATCTTTTAATATTTCGTTGACATTTGAAGTTCCGTAAGTACATTCCCTAAGATTTAAATGTATATTACTTAATAAACGGTTAAAATAATACAGATGTTTTTTACCTGAGCTATTCCATATTCGGTACATCTCTTCTTTTAAAAAACCCGATTTCTTATACCAGAGAAATTGTAACTTTTTGTTTTATTTTTTAATTCAAAAGGGTTTTTTCCTTACAATAAAGGAAAAAACTCAAATAGATACGCGCCCTGTGTAATGAATTTTATCTAAAAACCTATTAGTTTACAGAACATAACTTTGCTAGAAAAATCTCATATTTTTGTCGTAAACCATAATTTAATATAAACCATAATTTAATATAATTTGAAATTTGGTAAAACACGATACTTATTAATTTTAAAACTGGTTTTAGGTTTATTTATCATATATTTTTTAATGTTCTCTTCTGTAAACTAATTTTAAGAAAAAAACACTTTACGCAGAGTTTGTTGAAATGCATCATAACAGTATTAAAATATTTCAGCTGGGGTTTTGTGTAACTCACAATCCGCAGCCTTGGAGCCAATTGGTAGTTGAGTGACAAGTGCCTTCGGCAGCGGAGGACAGTCAGTCTCCGCGCAGCACACCAACTCCGACTCGTTATCAGTTAAGTCACATTTCTGTAAGCAAAGGAAGGTCACATTAGGGGCACGTTAGTCAAACATGTTGTTATTGACAGAGAAACAAAAAGGAAAGAACAGTACCTGTGGTACAACGCCTCTACCGGCGGCCTTCTTTGCTCTCCGGCAGTTGGCGAATGATCTGCACACTCCCTCCATCCCTGTGTCCATTAGCGTGCAATTACTTCCTACAAATAAATACAGAGTTACTCATTATTGTATTTTATTTATTTATTTATTGCTTCTTTACAATTTGAATACATTTTTTAGCATGTAATTATTAACCCCACTAGGGTTCGCCTGTATCGGAGTTAATAATTTCAAAATTTAATAAAAATAACACACGTAAATATCGGTCATCAAACAGTTAAGTTAAAGCAAAATAATAAAATTTAAAAATAAAATGATAAACAGAGAAAATTATAAGTGATAAAAATATATGAATTAATTACAAAGTGTTGAGAGATCAAACACAATGTTATCATTCATTATATCATTAATTCATACCATTTTCAACAATGGATAAAACTAAAAAATATATATCCTTAAGGTTTTTTTTTTAAATATGTAAAAAATAACTAAATGAAAAAACAAAGATTTATAAGCGATTACATTAAAGCGAATTTTTCTTATGCAATATTAAAGTGACTATCAAATAATAATAAAATTAATATGAAAAAAACCGTTTTGAAAACAACATTTTTGTTTTCGTTCCATTTAAATATCCGTTTTCATTAAAATATGAATGTATTTTATAGTGTAAGTAACACCTTAGAAATGCCATCCGTGTATTCTTTTAGTTTTGACTAAGTTATGGGATACGATAACCCCTATATGTTTATTTATTTATTGTTTCTTTACCTTTTTAATTTAGGTGTTATTGTTTAAATTGAAATGAATATGAAGATTCCATTCACAATCCAGAAGTAATGTGCTTCAGTGGAAAATTTGAGGGTTGAAGTTTGCCGGTCTACGGTTTGAGGTATCTTGAAGAATTTCTAGTGATAAAGTTGCAAACACTCCTCAGCCGTTGGTATTCCACCTCAACGCCTTGCTGACTTTTACAATGACAGTATTGTAGTGATAGGGAGCCTAGGAAATCAACGAATCATCACCTACAGATTTGTGATGAATTATGGTACATTTCTGGGTACACTACCTTCAATAACCAGAGGGCAGCAGACAATCTGAACGTTGTCCTCTAAAGCGCCAATCTGAAAAACAAATTAAGTTTGAATCTTCATGATGATTTTAATTAATGCAACAATACTATTGAGACTCAAAGACGGCGAAAGAGAAAAGGACCCAGAAAAAGGAAATTAAATCTCAACCAAGATTTAAATGCATCAACTGCCGGTGAATCTACTATTGATGAACCATTTTGCCGTCTTTCATCTAATTGATATTACTACATATAAATCGGTTTTGTTAGTCACTCTTCTAAAATCAATTGTTGTTGGTTTGTTCTCTTTTAGTGTTTTTAATGAATAAGTTTTGTTTCTTCAGTGTAACTGTAGTTTAAAAAAAATGTAACTAATTTTAAGACAAAATCTGAACTTTGAGTGGCATAAAAACTCTTAAAGGGTGAAAGCCAAATTTATCTTAAAGAAATGATGAATAACTGTCTGATCTAGAATTAGTTTATAAGATGACGTTGTGATCTGTAAAGTATTTTATCGATTTTGGATTTTCCGCAGTGCCTAATATACTCGTATGTGTCAAAATGCATTTATTGTTCATTTCATTTCTGTGTTCCTGATGGTTATCTTCTTCTTCTAGTCTTTTTTATCTTCCAACCTGCAGAACAATGTTGCATGCTCTAATCGTCTTACGGCAGTTATAATAAATTAATGAAATTTGTGTGCTTTTCTGCATTTATTTTTGGTAAATTAACAGTGTAGCAGAAAATCAATTATAATAAACTGCGTTTTCGTAATGATGGAAAGAGGTGATGCGAAAAGAAAATGATAGTCTGGGGCACAATGTGAATAGAAAATCTACCCAAGGGACTTGGTGTCTATGCACTGTGCACTGAATCTACTGACTCATCATTGAAGGTAACCCGAGCGACAAGAATAAGAGAAGAACTAACAATGGGATCGGAGCTTACAACGCTAACCGACGCATTAGATCGAAATATTTTCAATGACAGTTTATTTTTTAATTAATATGTAGAAAGTAAAATTGCTGTGATTGTACATACTTGTTATTTTTAGAGATAAAAGGAATAACCGTACCTGTGGTAAAGTGCCTTCACTGGCGGCCTTCATCGCTGTCTGGCAGTTGGCAAATGGTTTGTATACCCCCGCTATTTTTGTGTCCTTTGCCAAGCAAATGCTTCCTGCAAATAAACAGATATACCAGAGTTACACAACACATCATGACAATGAAGATTCTACCCACAATCCATAATCAATGTGGGTCGGTGGAATATTTCAGGGTTGATGTTTCTCGGTCTACGGTATGAGGTATCTTCAAGAATTACTATTGATAATGTTCCAAACTCTCAGAGCCCTTGGTATTTTACCTCGACGACTCACCGTCTTTTGCAAGGACAGTTTTATGGTGGATTGATTTTATGGTGGCTGGATTTAAAATGAATGATGATTAAGTTCGGGGTACCGTACCTTCAATAACTGTCGACAGTGGGCAGCAGACGATCTGAACGGCGCCCCCCACATCGCATGCCTGAAAACAAAAACAGTTTTGTTATTTTTATATCACTGTAGTAAAAGAAAATTCCAATAAAACTTCAATATTTTTAGAATTAAAAAAAATCCTAATTGGAAAACTAGCTGGTTCCTGGAATGCGTTGCTTTGCCATTTAATAAAGAAATTATTTCTCTCGCGTCTCCTTTCCCATTCGTCACCTTCCACTCCCGCTTCCCCTCCCACTCTCGCGTTCTCATTCCGCTTTCTCCCCCTTGCCTCTCTCCCCAATCCACTCCCCCCTTCCCCCGTCCCGTAAACCTCCTCCCGAGTTCCCCTCCCTCTCCCAGGTTCCCCTACCCCCCCTCCCGCGAACCCCCTTCCCTGGGTTCCTCTCCCCCTACCCCACTCCCGCATTCCATACATTCAGTCCCGGTTCATTCAGATTTCAAACAGCTCGCGGGACACCGATTGTAATTTTTTATACAAATTTCATAATGCCAAGAGTCACCAGAAACCTTGTCCTAACAATAACAAACACAAAATAAAAGAATTACCAACTTGGTGCAGTCGTTCGGAAGTTATGCGCGTATATACATTTCGGAGATTCATTTTTATGTATATAGATAGATAGAGGATAGATAGATAGATAGGTAGACAGGTTATATATAGATAGATAGATTAACATTCAAATTTGATGAATAACGTTCAAATTTTTCGAAAAAACTGACTGTCTTTGATGAAAATCTGTGTGATATAACATGGGCGCTTACGATTATGCGATCTCAACTATATCCTTCTACCCTTAATGCATTTTTAATTTTAGACGACTGAAAAACATTCATTAATGCACGGTGAATGACAATTACTTAACTAAAATCTAAACAGTATCGAAGCTGTTTTGATGTAGTGGCTAATAAAATTGTGACTGACAAGTTGCATTAATTGTCGCGTTAATTTCTGTGTTCTTGATGGTTGTCTTTTACATACACTGTTTTATCTTTCGGCCTGCAAGTCTAATTTGCCAATGGTCACAATATTCATAGCCTTATAGTCAAGGTGGGAGGTAGATCTTGTTGTTGAATCAGTTGTCTCTTCTGATGACCATATCAATTTCCAAGCATGGTTGTATGTGTGTAAGTAATCAACGTTTGTTTAATATATGATAATTTATGAAATGAATAAATGAATACTATGAAATTTCTAATTTAACCCTTCAGGTCTTGGGCCCATTCTTTGAGAAAGTCAGAAAATTTCCGTTTTCCAATTAAATGCAAGTGAGTGGAATATTTCTGAATGTATCCTATAAACTAAAAAACTGTTTTTGAAAGGTGATAAAATATGCTTTCAACTGTTTAGATTATAATTTTTAGAAATAAAAATAATGTATAAAATATTAAAATGCATGACGCAAACAAAAAAAGGGTTTTAAAAACAAACTTATTTAAAAAATCATATCTTTCATGTAATTAAATACTTTTCAATATACCCACTCTAATAAGCCATGTTCCTCAAGTTTCCGGTTATTGTTTAGTTTCGATAACCTCTTTACTATATTTTGTGTGCACTCCGAATTTGTATTATTTCTAAACCTAAACTGCCTCCTGTTCTATATTACATTTTAGTTTTAATTATCAAATATCAATTGAAACACTTAAAATAATTTATATGTCACTGGCAGAACCTATTATAAGATATGGATTAACAATATGGGGAAATACTACCACAACCAGAGGCGGCTCTAGGGGTCCAGAAGTGGAAGATCATTTAAAAAAATGATATTACCTATGATACAATGTCATATTAAATATAACAGTATTCATTTGTAGGAACCTCACGAGATTGAGAGTCAAATTCACCCACATACGTCAAATTACGTTTAATATAGTAAATTATTTCATGCGACAAGCGTAAAATATGCGAAATCAACCTACGTTTATCAAACCATCTCTTTCAGACGAATGCTATTCAGCATGCTCTCTCTCCCTCACGGCTCTGACCCAAACCGTCTTCAGAATCCGAAAACTTTTTAAAAAGGGTCATAGTGCCATCTCATTTATTGTGTAGTACGTAAAGAGACAGAAGATATGATACGAGGGCATTTCATAATTTGACCCAGCCAATCGCAGTGCGAGGGAAAGGAAGCTTCCATTTTTTTTGTATTTCTTGGGCATTAACAATGTAACAATTTCTAGACATTTTGTTTTTTGAAGAGTTTTATTAAATGTACATTTGTTACTTAAATTAAATTTTTCAACCGTATCATTCACGAGCAGAATTAAAACTAACTTAAAAAATAATATGCAAGTACCTAAGATTAATTAGGTGGGAGTAGTGGGAGGGATGATTTTGGGGGGAGGGGGAAAGCGGTGGGAGGAGTCAATATTATACGGAAACATGGTTAGTAAAGGAGATAAAAAAATAACTAACTAACTTAAAAAAAATATATAATAAATAATAAAAATAAATATATAATAATAAAAAAATAAATAACTTAAAAATATCCATTTTATTACCAGATCATATTTCTCCAGCTTTCTATACTAATTCTAAAATAAAAAATTTGATAAATAATAAGGATGTTTTTAATAAATTTGAAAAAAACGGGATATACACTTTAGAATGTAACGATTGTGACGCACAGTATGTAGGTATGACAACTAGAAATTTCAAAACTAGAATCAGGGAACATGAACTTTGTTTAAGAAATAATAATTATTCCGAATTTGCGAATCATTTAATAGAGTCAGGCCATAGCTTCAATAAAGAAAAAACCAAATTTAAACATTGCAATATAAATTCATACTTTAATCTTTGCGCTTTAGAAACGCTCGAAATAAACAAAAAAATTAAATCTAAAATTAATTTAGTGAATAAAATAATAGCGCCTTGCAAATCTCCTTTACTAACCATGTTTCCGTATAATATTGACTCCTCCCACCGCTTTCCCCCTCCCCCCAAAATCATCCCTCCCACTACTCCCACCTAATTAATCTTTTAGTTTTAATTCTGCTCGTGAATGATACGGTTGTATCGAAACCGGTCGCGGAAAAATTTAATTTAAGTAACAAATGTGCATTTAATAAAACTCTTCAAAAAACAAAAAGGAAGCTTCCATTTAAAATGGTAGATGTCACTGCTTGCCGCTGCCGGCTTTCTCTCGCGGTACATATCAAATACATTAGAATAAAACCAGTTGTTTTGATTTGAATATTGTTTTACTGTCATCTTATAATTTTGGGAGGTTTTTGACCAATTGTCCTGAGGGAAGGACCGCCACTGACCACAACCAATCTGAAACAAGGCCAAGTTGCACAAAACGCAATTGTAAAATTACTAGTCGTCCCCAATATTTTCAAACGAGACATAATACACCATTACTGTTCCTGAGTGCCAAAATTTTACCGATTAAGGCAATACTGTGGCACAAAATTATCATATATTTACCCCGCACCATAAAGAGAAATTAGAACATAAACACAGCACTAGATTCATGCGAAACGACGCGACGAGTTAATAGTTCCGAAATTTAACAATAAGTACGGATAGAGAACGTTTGAATACATCATACCGAAGATATTTAATTTATTACCTGACACTATAAAGCAATGTAATTATATGAATAAGGTTAAATACATTGTGAAAAAATGGCTATCGGAAAAAAATATTTATTATTATTTATTAAAAAAATATTGTTCTTTTGGCATTGCTTACGGTATTGCTTACTGTATATTCTTTATTTCACATTTTTTAATAATTTTTTTTAAGGACTCCTAAGAAACCTATAGCTTTTAAGTTTATTATAAATAAGCGCACTTGAAGTGAAATACTACAAAACTGCTCTATATACATACTACGTTATTATTATTAAACATAATTTTTTTATAATAAATGAAGACAATATTAGCGAAACTCAATCAAAAATCTGGAGACAGAAAAATCAAAAAAGATATAAGGTCCGCTGGGACTCGATCCCAGGACCCTTTACTTATATGTAAGCAAAGGGTAATGGGTTTGAGTACCTGGGGAGACAATATCTTTTCTGATTTTTCTGTCTCCGGATTTTCGATTGAGTTTCGCTAATATTGTCTTCATTTAATTAAATATAATAATTTGAGATTTTAGGTATAAAGTTAAAAAAAAATAAAATAAACATTAAAAAAGTTACAAAATTGCCTCACCTTACATTTTATCTATCTAAAATTATTGATAATGAAAATAAAAGAAAAGCACATAAATCTTTTATTAGGAAAATGTATTATAAACGTTATTATAATCTCGGGTTTTGGTCGCTTCATAAAAAAAAAATATTTTTTTTTTATACATATTTCTGAAATGCTGGTTGTATAGAGAGAGGTGCACATTTAATTTTAAAAATTCTTTATAATTAAATTTAAAATTTCATTATAATTAAATTTCAAATTTCATTTCAAGATTTTCATATAATGCATAGCGTTTTGTCTTTCTAATACCGTTTAGATCATATTTCTCACCAAGGCAGTAAGGGAAATACAACGATTTGTATGAGACCTTCGTTAGATGGACCAAATTTTTTCTCCTGTTATTATACGGGTTTAAATTAATTTTTCTTGTTGTCTGCTGACACTCACTATTTTTACAAAAGAGATATGGAGGAATTTCTGGAAGAAACGACCGGAATGTAGATTGATTTCATACAATTGTAGCATTAATAGTGTATTTATTTTTAGCAGTTAGTTAAATTTCCGTGAGTGTAAAACCATGTTATTTTAAATGAAGTAAGGAACGGTACCTGTGGAAAAATGCCTTTACTGGCGGCCTCTTTTGCTGTGTGGCAGGTAGCGAATGGTTTGCACACTCCCGCCGTTCCTGTGTCTGCTACAGTGCAGTTATCACCTGAAAAACAAACAGACAAACCAGTGTTTCACAACACAACATGGCGATGAAGATCCTATCCACAATCCAAAAGTAATGAACATCCGTATAATATTTAAGGATTAACGTTTGCCGTTATTCTCTATCAAGAATTCCTCGTAATAAAGTTGCAAATTCTCAGTATGTGAATGAATATAATGTCGGTAAATGAGTAGGTAGAATACTGATAAGTTGTGTGAAATATGGTGTCGATATAAATATGATTGTGTATGATTTTATCACTATATGGTTTTTATATTGGTTTTTTGTAGATTGAAAATAAATTTTTTTTTGTGAACAATAACGATACCAATGCCATGAAAATTAATCTAATTTTACCCCATTTCTGCCGTAAACTGGATGGATTTGTCAATTTTAATAATTTAATAATTTTTTTTTGAAAAAAATCTAATTTCTTGTCCAGATAATTAGAATGTCATCTACATATCTACGATAGAAGGCAACATTTAAAAAAAATCTAATTTATCAATAGATTCTTCGATGTAATCAAAGAAGAATTCAGCTAACACCGGGGAGATCGGACAGCCCATGGCTAAGCCAATAGATTGAATGTAGTATTTATCATTGAATTTAAATAGGTTTAGTTCTACACAATAATTTATTTTTATTGTTTATTTATCTGAAAAATAGTACACATTATAATACGACTGATCTTCCATTAAAAGCATTTGCATTCAGTAGTCTAGTTATTCCTTCCGTTTGATCAAATTAAAGTCATATTTGACGATTAGATTTCTAGTTATCAACCTTCAAAGACGCGTTAAGATTAAAAAAAATTCTCGTAGACTCCTCCCTCTATATATTATACATATGTGTAAATTGTCGATTAAGCAACCACTGTACCTGTCAAAAGATCACGGTCATAAATAAATTTAATGGAAATAAGTTTAATCCTTAATTAATTATGTAATTATAATGGAAGTCCACTAGGAAATGTCGGTATCAAAAGTAGAAAGTTTAAGTTTTGGGTATCGTACCTTCAATAACTGTCACCGGAGGGCAACATACTATCTGAACTCTGTCCTCTAAAGCGCAAATCTGAAAAAAATAAGGCTTTATCTTCATTGTGATTTTAATAAATAAAGTGACAAAGTTATTAATATTTAAAAAACACGAAAGAGAAAAGACACGGAAATTAAGAGATCTTATCTCCACCGATAATTGACCTCGGGGCATCTCCTGCCTCCGAGAGGATTGATTCATCTTCTGTGCTTCTGAAATATCTTTTTTATTAACTATCAAATATTTTTATTTTTTGATTTTTAACCTAAATGATTTTATTAATAACTATATTGATTTATCATTAGTGCACACAATGATGTGATTTACATACACGGTCAGTGTACAGTCTGTACAGTTATACAGATCTCGAATCTATACAGCATTTAAGCGATTTCGATTTTGTTGCAGTACTTATAATAATAACAAATAACATAATAGATGTGATTTTAGATTATCACGGCCAAATTCCAAAATGTACGCATGGATAGTGCAGTGCCATACATTCTACATTTTGAAATAACAAAAAAATCAAACTTATAATTGAAAAAGTAACAAAATAACAATACATATATAAAATAAAAACGAATAAACATAAAAATGAAACTGAAAAAAAGTAGACACAAAAATATATATAAGCAGCCTCTAGGCAACCTCTTTAGTGATGATTAAGTCTTTGTTTGCGCTTCTCATGCGATGGCAGAGAAGCGCTCTGAAACTGTATCCCCCAGGAACATTTTCGTAGCGCTGCAATTTCTTCGTAGGCAGTATAGTTGCATTATTATTCCATTGGGATGCACTGTAATCTATTCACAGTTCTGACGTAAACAGTGATGTGTATAATGGGTTGAGTATTCTTTTTACGTTTGGGCTGCAAAATTAAAAATGTCTTGATAGCATACCTGCTCTAACGGAAGTTCTTCGTTGTCTTTCCATATCCTCGATGTTTTTCAGGTCGTCTGTGATAATATGCTATGCGTACTTTACTTTTTTTACTCTACGGCTACTTTCCATTTTCCTTCCGTCTTACCATACTTAGGGTATTCGATTGAGTTTTTGTTTTTACATTTGAAAATCATAAGGAGTGATTTGGATAATTTAAGATTGTCGATCAATATAGAAGGTTATGAGTTTTTGCAAAATCTTTACATATTGCCGTGTATTTGAAGAATTTGTAAAAAAAGAACAGTACCTGTGGGAAAATGCCTTTACTGGATGCCTCCATCGGTGACTGGCAGTTGGCGAATCGGCTGCATACTCCAGCCCTTCCTGTGTCCACCATCGTACAGTTATCACCTTCAAACAAACACACACCAGGGTTACATAAGATAAAATGACGGTGGAGATTCTGCCAATAATCCAGAAGTTATATGTGTCAATGAAATATTTGAGGGTTGATGTTTGCCTGTTTGAATTCCTAATGATAAAGCTGCAAATACTCTTGAGCCGTTGGTATCCCGCCTCAACGACTTGCTGCCTTTTGCAATATAAAACAGTTTTGTATTGATGGGGAAGCCTACATAACTATTTTTACCATTGCCTACAGGATTTGTAATTATTAATGAATGGTGTATATACCTTCAACAACCCCTTCGCAGCAGACAACTGGAACAGAGCCATCTGAAGAGCAAATCTGAAAAAAATAGAGGTTATTCAAAAACGAAACCCTATGTTTATATCCTTTGGGAATTCTCATTTTGGGGTACCGCCGCCCAGGGAATAACTTACTGGATAACCAACATCTCTGCCATAGGTCACCTCAAGTAGTTCGCTACGTTTTGTGACGTAGCAGGGGTGCTCGGTTTCATGTGATGAGGTTTGTCTGGGTTTTAGCGGCAGATGCGTCTGCCCGGGAGGCTGGATCTGAAGAGAATAGTTCAAGGGTTTTTTTTACTTCTCCAGCCGTACTCTCTCGGAACATTGCTTTGAACCGCAGTGGGAGTGATGGATGTATACGTCCGCCATTTTCGGACTCATTGACTTTCAGATTCATACCCCCTTTCCTCCCAGAATTTTGTGCCCTTTTCCTTCCCAGAACTTCCTCCTTTTTCTTTTCTAAAAAGACCCTCCACACAGCATCCCCAAAGATGACTGACACACTGACTGACTCCTGTATGGAGCTAATTTAAAAAAATCCCGATGTTTAAAACCATTAGTTTTGAAGTATGTTGATATTTTTATTAACCCTTAGGCACCGAGAAAGATTTTACTGAATTGGCTGCCTGGAACGGCATGAATTTCTGTTGTGTTTTTTATTTTGGGTTTTTGTTTAAAAAATCATACAGCTGCACAAACCAAGTTTTCAGTTAAAAATTTTGTTTTAATGCATTCTTAAATGTTGAATTGTTATACTTATAAATCTAATATTAGGTTTTTGGTTTCTGATTAGGTGTTATGTGAAATATAAACGAAAATTTACCTTAAAAATGCAGCCACCCGAATTATAATCACTCGCAGTTTATTTATTCATTGTAATATC
The DNA here is from genome assembly GCA_929108145.2 of Limnephilus rhombicus. Classification (NCBI taxonomy): domain Eukaryota; kingdom Metazoa; phylum Arthropoda; class Insecta; order Trichoptera; family Limnephilidae; genus Limnephilus; species Limnephilus rhombicus. Next base: position 16,360,578 of record OV815290.1, on the reverse strand, counting down.
GAAGAATTTTTTGTTTTTACATAAATAATATACTTTTGGCAATCACATTATCAAGATTTATCTGGAGGTTTATTTACACATTGATTACAATTATTGATTTCTTACTACGCAGTCATTTTTTTCCGGTGATCACACATACACTTACGCGACACCATGTCTATATTAGATAGGGTCACCATAAGATTGTTAGGCGCGGCGGACACTTTTAATAATTAAAACTTCTGTACAGTATGATATATTTTAAAACAGGTAGTGGGGCATAACGCAATTTCGCAGTGTGAACACCAATAACGTGTCTGAACTCGACGCTTTGGATTTCGCATTGAGTGTTTGCAAACATAACACTCCCGGTAAACTGTTTTTCTCTTCGAATTCGCAGACTGTGGAACATCCGACAGAAAATGTCTGGCAGTTAGCCTTAGCGGATATTCACCAACTCGATTAACTCTTTTTGTTGAGCCGGGAATGTGATGTTTTTGAATTAGTTGCCTTATGACTTCTAAATGAAAATCTGTTAGGCTTACTTCTTTTTTAGTTGTGTATTTATACATCGCGTGGGCATTTATTAAAACTACATCGATTGTCCGAAACGTAATTTTTTTATACCATTTAACGGTTTTACGAACACATTGCACAAATGTTATCAACATATCCGACCTATCTACACCCCCCATATTCTTATTATAATTTACAACACAATTGGGTTTTATTATTGGATCCTTTGTTTTCCAATTCACTTTTCCTGTTTCTACCATTGAATCATTGTGTGATGTAGTGAGCATATGAACATCCCTCTTATCGTGCCATTTTATTGCAAGTAGGCATCCAGATTTCTTCCTTTCCACATCTCCTTTTTTTACATCTCCAAATGATGGTAAACATTTTCGCGTTTTTTTAACAGTGCCACACGCATTAGTGTATTTATTGTGTAAATAACTAAATAAAAAAGGGCTCGTGTACCAGTTGTCCGTGTATACTGTGTGTCCCTTTCCTAAATAATCGGCTAATAACGAAACCACAACTTTTCCAGAAACCAACAATTGCTTTGATATGCCTTCATCCATATTTGGTATGTCTATGTTTGTTTTGGCGCCACAATAAATAACAAATTGTAAAACAAAACCGGTTTTGCAATCACATAAAACAAATAGTTTTACGCCAAATCTATGTCTTTTTGCTGGAAGATATTGTTTGATCGATAATCTTCCTTTGAATAGCACCAGCGATTCGTCAATACACAAATTCTCGAACGGATAAAAGTACTTTTTAAATTGGCCGCATACCATATCTACAAAATTTCTTATTTTGAAGGTCGTATCGCCCTTTTTTTGTTTTTCGTTATCTGAAAAATGGAGCATGCTCAGAATTGACATATAGCGATCTCTTGACATGGTTTCTCCAAATATTGGGGATGAAATCAACTTGTCCAGTGTCCAATATTGACGAATTTTCCCTTTTTTGCTTCTTGCCATAAGCATAGTAAGGGCAATAAATACGTACATCTCCTCTGTATCAACATCTTTCCATTTGTGTAAACTTGAATTTGGAGCAAATACTTTTTGTGACTTTACAGTGGTAAAATATCTATTGGTTTCGGTTGTAATGCAACCCACGATATTTGTATTTAGGAAAAGCTCAAAAAAGTCAATTTCACTACTCTCCGGATTGAGTTCACAATCTCGTAAACCAGATTGTTGGTTGAAATTGTGTACATCGGGTTGGAAGTTTATTGCACTTTCCCATACTGGCGAGAAATTCATAAAATTTATATCTGAGGATAAATGGTCGTCCAATCCAGAATTATTAATTTCATTATCTTCGTTTTCTGATTCATCGGAACTCTCCAAATTTTCTGGAATGTAGTCTTCTTCATCACTCATGGAGAACTCCGAATCGCAATCTAACACATAGTTTTCGATATCTTCGTTATCCATTTTTAAGAATTATAAACCCACTGTACACTGATATACTTGTCTGAAATTATTTAAAATAATAAAACATGGGCCACGAAAGAATATGCACCGCAATGAGATATTTTTAAAGTTACCGAAATAATAAATGTTCATAAATAAAATCGTAGGTTTAAAATTTCACGTAAATATCTACACGGATCTCATGAAGCCGACAAAGGACATAACTCATCTCAATCAGTTTATTATCAGCCATAAAAAGATAAGACCTCGCGAAATAATGTGCACCGCAATAAACGATATCAATGTAAGCACGCTTGCTCGGTACCGGCACGCACTAACACATCGACGCGCAAGACGAGACTGTATGCGGTCCAAAAAAACTTCGACGTAATTTGAAAGGTTCGCTATGATGAAAAAATTAATTTAAAAAATAACTGTAAGTAAAAAGGTCTTTCTCTTTAAAGGACATGGTACAAAACACTTGGTTTTATAATATGAATCTTTTACTACGAACATTTACTAGTAAATTATCTCAATATTTAGAGATGAACATGACGAATTCTCCAAACTACTAATACAGTGGGTCGGCCCACATGAGAATTTCCTTTCAACTACGTATACAGTTGGTCGGATCCTTCGGGTTAAAAAATAATAATGTAGGTATGCAAATACTAAATCAAATTTAATAAATAAAAACTAATTAAAGCTGTATTCTTCATTGTGAGGTTTATGAATGGTTCCTTATTAGAGATATTTAAAAAAATATTTTAAAAAAGCGAGACAGGCAGTGGTTACTATAAAAGTATCAAAATGTGACTTCACCTGAGGAGTCACTCCCTTCAGGGCTGCCTCCATGACGACGGAGCACTTCGTTATTCGAAGGCATTTGCCGGCCCGCCCTGTTGTAGCTAACGTGCATTGATCACCTGCAAAAGTAAAATGACCGTTAAATAAGGAGAAATATTATTGAGATAATAAAGATAAAGTTCTCGGGACTATACCTTCAGCTTCTGTCACCAGAGGGCAGCAAACAATCTGATCAGGACCCTCTACAGCGCAAACCTGTAAACACAATTGGCTTAGTCTTCATTGTGATATTGTTTTAAAGAATATGAAAGAGAAAAAAAAACTGAAAATAAGCGATTAGATCAAGTGGCTTAAAATATTGCCTAGTTTTTTTGTTTGGGTCGAGCAATTTGATCGTTTACAATGTTTGATTGATGCTTGAGTCCAGCATCAACTTGATAAGATCTTATATTCCCAGCCAACTTGATAAGATCTTATATTCAAGACGTGCGGTTAATCGTATTTGCGATCGGCTTGATCAAGCGTGAGTAAAATGGTTATTAACTTGTACCATTCTTGACCATAAATTCGTTTGTTTTTTTTCAAACTCAAAGCTAGAAAGCTTTATCTCCATTGGATTATATTTCGTACACAGTCACACAAAATCCACTTTGTTTGACAAACTGCACCGACGAATGAATACTAAATGATTGTCTTTTGAACATGAGGCCTGACGTGTTCATCAAGCTTGAGCGCGGAGAATAAAATTACACGCCTGACCGTATCGGAACCCTTTTTAAGGATTCGGGATGAAAAAATTTGGTAGCGATATTCGCACAGTTTAGGATGGCGGAAATTAATTTAACATATGTCATCTCTCATTGGTTTATGCAGGTAAAAAATTACATTACGTGAAAATTTTGCATGCTTATTTCGTTTTATGTTTAAAATTAAAAATAAAAGGACTTCAACATGTGTTTATTACTGATTGTGAAAATATCAAACTTTTGTTTGATACTTTCACATTGTAATATCGGTTGCGATATGTTGATGTCAGCTCTACAGGCTGAGTCTGTTGTAAGGTCCAGCGGACTTACATTGGAAGTGTAGACGAATATTGGTAGGTAGTATTCAAAGAAGAGAGAGTAACGGAATACTGTACTAGTATTTATTGTGGAGCTGTCTAACACAAAAGAGGATGGATCTAGTACGCATCGCCTTACATAGATTCGCGCAAGCATGCTATCTCGCTTGCACTCATACAATCCACACATACATTACAACACCATTTTTATGAAATTTATAATTTCGCAATGTTGTCTTCTGACACTCATATTTTAAGTAGATTGATTTCAAATAATTATATCATTGCAATGGTAAGTTTTACGAATAGCAGGTAAAATTGTGACTCTGAAAATATGTTATTTTACATAAATGGATGAACAGTACCTGTGGAAATTTGCCTTTACTGGCGGCCTCCATCGCTGTCGGGCAGTTGCCGAATTGACTGCACACTCCCGCCTTTCCTGTATCCGCCATTGTACAGTTATCACCTTCAAACAAGCAGATACACCAGAGTTACACAACACAACAAGTGAAGGTGAATAAATTGTATGAAGTGAAAGTAAAGTACCTTCTCTAGGGGTAGTAGTGTTTGCCTGGTATCTGACTTGCAGTCTTGTCTCTTGCCCTGGTATCCAGGGGCAGCACACTATCAGTCTGTTCTCCGGAGAGGCGCACACCTGAAAACAAACTACGTTATTTTATCTATTCTTTTATATTACTATCTTCTCTTCCTTGATAAACATGCTGATCAGAACTGCAACGTCAAATATCGCTGCTCTATTTTTGTTCACAGAAATAAAGCATCCTGATTTCCATACCATTGAACACTTATTGCCAGAATTAGAACATAACCGTTTTGGTTAGTGGACAAAAAGTTTTAAGTGGTGAAAGACATGTCATAAGTCATAACACCTGCCATGTGAAATATTTTACTTTATTAAATGATATCACTTTGTACACACCTTATATTTAATCGACATGTTTCAAAACCAATGGTAAAAAAACTATTTTCATTAAATTAAAATATATTATAGTATAACTTATTTTATTTTTATACAGTATTTGAGTACTACACGAGTATTCCTCATCAATGTTGTATATCATTGTGAGTTAAGGCATGGCAAACGTAAAGTTACTTTTAAAAAACTAACTTTACCATGATTTTTCTTTGAAACATTCAATGTTTTCAATTTAATATTAATACAACAATATATCAACAACAGCAACAATATATCATTCATTTAGGTGTACATTTATAAGATAATTATTGGCATAGGTACACAAGTGCATAATAATACAAACATCTTCGTAGATACACAAAACAATAGAAATCATAATATTACTGGTTTTATTTAAAGTAGAAAGAAGATACCCAAACATCATTGTTGATTCTTGGAAATTCAAAAAGAATGTTTGCATTAGCGAAGATTTTTTTTTAATATATTTAAACAGCGAGAATAACAGGAATGCTTTGAAATGAAATAACTGAATCGGTATATAATATGATGAGTTTGTCAATTTGCATCTTGAACTACAGTGTTTTTAATTGTAAAATATCCGTAGAAAAATACATATAATACTAAGTAACTTTGATTGGTAAAATAAATTACGAATTAACTTGATATGCAGAAAGATAATATCTATGTGATTTTTTTTTAAATTTTTTATTTTAACTTTATGAGTAAAACCTCAAATTGTAATATTTAAATAAATGAAGACAATATAAGCGAAACTCAATCGAAAATCTGGAAACAGAAAAATCAGAAAAACATATTGACACCTCTGGGACTCGAAATAATAAGAGGTCCTGGATTCAAGTCCCAGAGGTGTCAATATGTTTTTCTGTTTGCAGATTTTCGATTGAGTTTCGCTTATATTGTCTTCATTTATTTAAATATCTATGTGACTTCACCTGATATGGCAATCCGTTAAATGCCGCTTCCAAGACGACGGAGCACCTCATTATGTGTCTGCAGACACCCGGCTGGATGGTTTCCGCCATGACACACAGATCTCCTGTAACGTAATACCAGAACCATGTGAGAGACAGGAGAGGAACCCGCGACTTCTGGATTCGTAGTTGAGGATTCTAACCCTCGACTACGGACGCCGTCACAGTTAGTCATTAGTGACGATTACAGGTGGGTTGTTAGTTGACCATCTCAATGTTAACTTTTAGTTCTGTAAACATTTCTTTTACGTTAACCCCACACAAGATAATTTCACAAAAATAATATCGCTTCGGGCCTATGTAATCTTTTTGGATGCTGTGTAGAGGGTCTTATTGAGGGAAATTAGGAATGATCCTGGATCTTGAAGAAAGCCATTTTGTAGGAGAGAGGGAGAAAACTCAGGGGTTTACGAAAAGTTCCACAACTGAGCTGTGAACTCAGGAACGAATCGTAGAAACTTCCCGTTTTCATGATACAAATATTGAGACCGCGATTGGCGTATTTTCCGACTGTGCACCGGTGATGATGGGATCAATGACAGTAGTTCTTCGGAGCATTTTCCATTGAAATACCGGTCGAACAACAGGCCTATGCAGTAAATATTGCAATCTCTTTGTTAAGATGGGAGATCTTTCAAACGGACCGCTAGTTTCTGCACAAAGTCGGTTTTTTTTGTATAGTTGGGCTCCAGACCAGAAATGGATCCCATTTGTAGTTTACATAAGTTCATTAGAATATAATTTGAACGCTATAATGCGCATTTTTGTCAAAATTGAGTTGAGTTTTATGACTGTGGCAAAATAATATAAACTATCAATCTGTCCTTGTAGGAAATATATTGACAATGTGCACTTAAGAGCCGTTCGGACACGCCAAATATTTTAGTCAAGTGGAAAGTATGTTAGTAACTAAACGCGTCCGAATACCATCGTTTTTGTAGAGTGCGTTAGTCATCTCGTTAGTGGATTCAATCCATTTTGTTCTATTTTTCGCGCGAGTAAAGACCCCCACCACGCGTCCCTTTGCGCAAACCTGCCGTTTTAGCAGAGATAGCGGGAGAAAGTACGTGCAGGGAGAAACAATTTATTTCTTTGAATATGGCATTGCAACGCATGCCGGAAACCAGCTAGTATATAATACAATTATTTGAATACATATATCATTTTCGAAACATAGTGTTGTTCATGGGAACAGCTAAAGCCAAAAGGAACGGATTCCAAAAACACCTAGGAAAAATAACATCGGACGATCCAGTGGCCAGTGGCAGCTAAGTCATTGAGACAAGCAATAGTTTGAACCGGTTGTTTCAAAGAGTATGAACAATTCATCAAATAAAATGTTCGTTTAAGAATTCTGTTTCAAATTTTTTTTTTAAATTTGATTTTGGAAAACATTATTTAGACATTTATTTTCGATTTTGTTATTTGAAATTTAAATTTTTTTTTATTTTTGCGAAATTTTTGATACTGGAAAACATTATTTTTCTGCAAAAACTTTCTGAAATAATCGGAAAATTGGTCAGGATTTTTTTAAAGTGAATAAGAAAATCCAAATAAACAAAACCTTTTCACATTTTTGAAAAAGGAACTTTTACTGAACCATTGTTAAAAATTGAGATGCTACCGGCACCTATGGGTTGCTTGAACAAACTCCCAGGTTTTAGTATTTCAAACAAATGGTGCGAAGCTTGGCTAGTCGCTGAGTGTTCGGTAGATCGGTAGCAACCTGTTTTAACTACGAAGTACGTACTACAGGAGAAGCCATTTTTTTGTAAATACTCTCAAACGTCAGATGTATAATAGTTAATTCTTTAAATGTGTGCAGGTTTTTACATTATAAAAATGCTAGCATTTCATTATTATTGCTTCTTCCTAACGCAAGTTTTAACAGTAAAACAACTGCCAGTGTTTGGCCCGGTGTTATCACCGTAAAATATAATACATTTATAACATGTTCAAGTGAATTAAAAGTGAAGTTTTTTGCAAAAGGAATTATTTTATTTAAACGGACCCTTACAATTTTAACATGGTCCTTCGAGCCGGATTGCAATCAGAGGACTACAATAATATAAAAACAAGAACCAGCTGCCAATTAATACAGATGACCAAAATTACAATTACCGGAATTACAAAGATGAACAAAAGAAGACTGGATTCACATCGGAAATGAGATAAGTTTTTAGTGCCTTCCCACCCGTACCCATATCCTTTTTAACATCCATTCAGAACTCATACGTAGTTTTTTAACACTCCCAGATCCACGATGCGATTTTAGTTTACAACGCTCTTTAAAATATCAATAACTACTCAAATGCTTCAATCATTAAATCAACATTTTAGGTATTCCTAAAAAATATATTTTTGCATCCGTAAAAAATATTTAAAAAATTGTGACAATTCTGTATAAAATAATAAAAAATGTTTTCCTAAAAGTCAACACATTTCTATGTCAGATGAGACAACAAATTTTAAATTTCTACGGGAATAACAGAGAAGACAAAACATTAATTCATTCCAACCTCATTAACCTACGTCCAATATTACGATCTCCTTTTAGTAATGTATGATAAAAAGAGATGTAAAATAAAACGTTAAAACCTTTTGCCTATCTGTAGAGACTGTTTTACTTCTCAAAGTTGACATCATAATACGTTTGTCGTCGCTTTCTAGTGCATTTATTTGAAATGTCTGAAAACAGAGATGACTATATTAATTATCTTGCTGCAAAAAAACTTGGGTTGCTTGACATTCCGTTTTCATTAAAAAAGAGCCACAAAAAAAATAAGGAACCACATCGGAAGGTTCGGCCGACCGATCACCTGATCCTCAAACCAGAGTCTTTTTTTAATCCCTTTCTGCGTATTTCCTTAAAATTAACGACAAAATGTTACGATTGTAACATTTGACAATCAGATGACGGGGGAGGTTTTTTGTTTAGTTTTATGGGTTTTGGGTTATTTGCAGGGTCATGCCACATTAGTTCACAAGTAATAAATGTTTGTTTAATTTCATTTTATTTTTATCAAATAATCTCTTTGTGGAAGACTTGATTAAGACAATGACAATGCAGTGCTTTTTTTACAATAGCTCCACACAGGAGGCCCTGAGGAAAATAATTCCCCTCAGGGCCTATGTCATCCTTGGGGATGATGTGTGAAGGGTCTTTTTAGGAAAGGAAGGTTAGGAAGTTCTGAGAAGGAAAAGGATATAAGGGGTGGGTAGGAGTCTGGGTGTCATTGTGTCCAGGAGTGACAGACGTATGAAGCCATCTCTACCACTGCGGTTTAAGGCGATGTTCCGAGAGGGTACAGCTGGAGAAGTCCAAGGGACTCCCTCAACCATTCTCTCCTGATCCGGCTTGCCATGCAGTTGGTAGGCAGATGCATCCGCCGCCAAAACCTGGACAAATCTCTTCCCACGAACCCGGGCACCCCTACTAAGTCACGAAACGTAGCTAACTACTTGGAATGACCTTTGGCAGAAGTGTTGGTTATCCAATAAATGGTTCCCGGGGCGGCGGAACCCATACCCGCCTCCCAAATTGAAAAGTAAGGCATTGAACTGGCAAAGGAAGGATAATTGTTGAAATGCTCTATAAATGAGATTTCTGATATGTATGTGTTGTAAAACCATATAGTTACATTATAGGTAGAGCCATGTTAATTTGTGGAGATCTGGAAGGGTTACAAGGTCCATAAAAATTATAATAATTTTTACCTTTTTTAAGCGCCGTTTAGTGATAAAGTCACGTCAAGTGTACTTGATGGATAGGATTAAAAGGTAGGTACGCTTATTTAGTTAGGGCATTGAAAAGGGAAGATATGACGCGAAGTGAATAATAGCCAAGGAAGTCATGGCATGGTCAAGTGAATCAAATACTTCAGTCGGACCACGCCAAGAGACAGAATAATAGAAATATACAGATAAATCATTTTAAAAAGAGCACGTTTGAATGTATCTCTTACCTCGCGGTAGTCCTCCGATAGAGTGCACCGTAACGCAACCAAGCATATATTTATTCAGGTTTATCTGGACGAGTATTAGACGATTTAAGAATGCGAATGAAGCAAGGAGTATTTGTCGAGATAGAGGGTGTTGGTGGTATATCCTCTCTGCTGCATGATGTAGTTTCGGAATCGAAGACAATACTTCATCCAAAATACGATTGTAAACATTACTGTATCACCATAAAACTCTTTTGTGAGGGTCGGGTGCAATATTTAGAATCTTACCTACCTATTTTATTACCAAAACTACCCCCATAAAATAATTATTTTAAAAAGGGACTTTCTTTCCATCGAAATAGTAGCAAAGTGACGTCTTTACAAATGATTATTACATGGAAGGAAGTAGCAATAAATATAATTGGTTAGGTTTCAATGAATTGAAGGTACAATTTGAAATGAATGTTAGGATTTTTAGAATATATATTTTTTTAAATTATTTATTATTTTTACTATTTTAGAACTCTCACTGTCTTTGTTTAACTTGCTATTTCGATCATCTTCTAAAATGCATATTTTTAATAATAACGGAATGCCGCCGCCTTGAAAACCATTTATTGGACAACCAACACTTCTGCCAAAAGTGACCTCAAGTAGTTTGTTACGTTTGGTGACTTAGCAGGGGTGCCCAGGTTCATGGGGGTAGGTTTGGTTCCGGATCTTGGCGGCGGGTACGTCTGCCTACAAACTGGCTCTGCGTGACTGGCCGGGTCGGGAGAGACTGGTTGAGGGAGACCTTTTGACCTCTCCAGCAGGATGACCTTTCCCCAAAGATGACATAGGCCCTGAAGCGAATTATTTTCCTCAGGGCCTCATGTATGGAGCTAATGTAAAAAAAATACTGTATGTCTGAACTACATTATCCACAGCTTAAGTTCTTATAGTTTCGTGTAGTACTAGATGATGTGTGGTTGCCATTTTACGATTTATTGTAGATTTACTATAGACGAATGCATTACATAATATGTAGGTAAATATAATAACAAAGTCTTTGTTTTGCTTTTTTGTAGAAATCTTTTACATCTACATTTTAACCGATATTTTGTTATGATAAACACATCGGATTAATGTTAAAATAACAATTTACCTAAATGGTTTTTGTCGTTATGTTCCTGTAAAATCAATGTTTTTAATTTGCTATGTAAACTATTTCCACCCATAAAAGTCAATTTTATCCTAAAGGTTATCACTAAAAATCGATATAAAAAATAAATTTCGCAAAAATGTTAAAATATACGAGTATTTAAAAAATACTAGTGGGCAGTTCACACCGGTAGAAGCGAAACCTTCAGAAAATTAAAGTAGACAAGAGTCGGAAGGCTACGAAGCACCGCATAAAGAGGAGACCGATTATTCTAACCCATTCTCTATAAATGCCATAGATGCATGTGTTTGTCTCTTTTTAGTGTCGCCTTTTCGTTTCATCCAGTTTCAAATGACAACGGTGCTAAAGAAGTTTTCACTTCAATGTAATTATAACATTATTTTTTTCTTGGTTTGCTTATTGTTTTTTTTAGTGTCGCTTTTTCGTTTCATGCAGTTTCAAATTACAACGGTGCTAAAGAAGTTTTTCACTTCAAAATAATTATAAAATTATTTTTTTCGTGGTTTGCTTATTGTTTCTTTTTAGTGTCGCTTTTTCGTTTCATCCAGTTTCAAATAACAATGGTACTAAAGAAGTTTTTCACTTCAAAATAATTTTTTTTTTTCGTGGTTTGCTTTCGCGTAAAACTGTAACAAAAATTTAAAATTCGAGTGCTCTTTAAGTATTGTGTTTTTATTGTAATCTATTTCTCTATGCAACTAGTGTTAAAACCATTTTATCTGGTATTAACTTAGATCAGCAAACATGAAAAGCTCTTTACGATAAAGTATTTATGTAAATGTATTTAAAAAATGATAGTAGGTCGGTGTCAGCCCTTACTAGTACCTAGCGCATTCCACATGTGGCTTTCTGAAACAATGGTGCTATTCTAGAGGCTAACGTGACCCTGGGCGGTCGCTGTCACAGCCGCCCGCCTTGTTGGGCGTTTCAAATAATATTTGATTATTCAGTTTTAGGGCACAAAATCAATATTTCTTTCTTACAATAAATTAATATAAGCCAAATAAAAAATATTCACCACAATATTCTTACAAAAAACCTGAAATAATTTCCAAATCCCATAGAGTAACGCTGTGTTACAAGACGGTTTGTCGAGGGTATTTTTAGCTTGGTATGGGAAAGGTTAACAAGATTAATCCCATAAATATTGTATTGTAAAAAATAAAATCACTACCCACGTAAAGATTTTATGCAACTCATGATTCTCAATTAATGATTGAACAATAGGTTCTCAATTAATAATTGCCAGAAATATTGTCCTTGTTGTCTTTCAGGCGGGTAGCTTCTCAAATAAATAAATATGCATTGTCGGAACACATTTTATCAGGGATTAAGCTACGAAAAGGTATTTGTACCCAAAATGGATAAGATCAAATCTTTAATAACCAAGAGAGGCGTGATTAAGGGGAAATTGACGCGTTTCGCGGATTCTATAAACTCCTTGTCCGCGAATGAAATTAAACTGAGGTACGACCGAATTAAGCCATTGTTAGATCAATTCGAATCTATACAGGACGAAATTGAAATTTTATCGGATGAGGAACTGGAAAATTCTATTCAGCGCGAGACGTTTGAAAATCAATATTTTTCAGTTTAAGCGACTGCCAAGGGGGCGATTGACTCAATCGACCAGGGTAGGGTCGACATCAAACTTCCAACTCTCCAATTGAGAGAATTCGATGGAAATCAAAAAGATTGGGTAAATTTCGTTGAAACCTTTAAAACTTTGGTTCATAATAACAGTTCCTTGAGCAACGTCCAAAAATTCTTTTACTTGCAATCTGCGCTGAAAGGGACCGCATTGAAAATAATTGCTAATCTAGAAGTTTCGGAATTAAACTACCTATCGGCTTGGGAATTGTTGCACGACAGATTTGCGAATCTCAGGGCTACCGTACATAAACATATCCAAACTCTATTTCAATTAAAGGATATGAAACATGAAGAGCCTGTAGCATTAAGGTATTTAATTGATGAAACTAATGTCAATTTGAAAGCGTTACAAAACATCGGAGTCAAAGTAGATCATTGGGATCCTTTGATTATTGACATAATTTCAAATAAATTGGATATAGCTACCCGGAAAAATTGGGAACAATAAACATTGCAAGGTGAATTACCTACATTAAAGGAATTCATAAAATGTTTATCTGCTAGAGCGCAAGTATTGGAGCTCATGAATGATTCAGAGAAAAAATCTTCTAACCTACATAAAACGCAAATAGGCAACAATAATAACAAAAAAGATTCATCAGTATTCTTGGCAATAAAGGCAAACAACTGCATTTATTGTAATGATAAAGGTCATCAAATTTATTTTTGCAAAAAATTTCTAAAATTAAAATTACAGGATAGGATTGATGCTACGAAATCAATCCGGGCGTGTTTTAAATGTTTGAGGTTGGGTCATCAAGCACAGAGTTGCAAGACAAACCTAACCTGCAAAATTTGTGGCAAGTATAGCCACAATACTCTACTACACAAGGAGGTACCTCCGCCGGAGACCTCAAATATGGATGCTAATAACGAGGTTATAGTATCGAACTTTTCTGCATTGGAAAAGGCAGAAAAAATAATATTATTGTCAACCGCCTACATAGGAATTGTGGGGGCCAACAATAAAATGTTTAAGGCTCGCGCCCTGATTGACTCTGGTGCGCAGAATAATTTTATGAGAGCTGAATTTGCTAATAAATTAAAGTTACCATGTGAATGGATAAACAAACCCATGTCTGGGATCCATAATAATATCACACACATAAAAAGGAGAATTTCAGTGGAGATGATTTCGCTTAATACGGATTATAAACGCGAAATATCATGTCTGATTTTACAGGAAATTACAACCAATTTACCACAAGTGACAATGGCGAAAAAAGAGTTCAAAATACCACCAGGACTGGAGCTGGCAGACTTGAACTTCAATATAGCTGCACCCATCGACATCCTGTTGGGCGCGGAGAGCTTCTGGGAAATGCTAAACAACGATAGAATGAATGAATGCTTCAACGTACGCAACTGGGATGGATTGTGTCTGGTCCTATCAACGTGTACCCCAAACAAAGGCCTGTATCAGATTTTTGGAGTTTATCTATAAATAAGTTGAGTCATCAAATAGAAAAATTTTGGAAATTGGAAGAGATTAATTCCACTAAAATTCAAACTCAAGAAGAAAAGGCTTGCGAAGACAGTTTTGTAAGTACTCATACTAGAGAAGATGACGGTAGATATGTAGTAAGTTTACCGCGTCGGGCATGCATTGATCAGTTGGGAAAATCATTGCTCACTGCCGAAAAAAGATTTAAAAATATGGAAAAAAAAATTGTGTCACATCCCGAGTTAAAGACACAATATGTAAAATTCATGCGTGAATATGAAGAACTGGGACACATGGAGGTGTGTGACCAGTCAAAGGGGGATCGTGACTGTAGTGAAAGAATCCAGCACTACTACTAAAGTAAGGGTCGTTTTTGACGGCTCCGCCAAAACCTCAAATGGAATTTCCCTCAATGAAGCCTTGATGACAGGACCTGTTATACAAAATGATCTATATAACCAACTATTGCATTTTAGGAAACATCAAATAGTCATGACTGCCGACATCGAGAAAATGTGCCGCCAGATTAACATGTGTGAAGATGACCAGGACCTACAGAAGATAGTATGGCGCGAGTCGCCACAGGATGTGCTCAAGCATTATCGTCTGAAGACTGTGACTTATGGACTGGCACCTTCCTCCTTCTTGGCCACAAGATGCTTAAAGCAAATTGGTATGGATAATAATTTAATTTTTCCTAGAGCTAGTCAGGTCATAGAAAATGACTTCTATATGGATGACTTGTTAACGGGAGCAGATGAGCTGGAATCCTGTAAAAAGTTAAAAGAAGAATTAATCAGCATCTTGTCATCTGCGGGGATGACATTGAGGAAGTGGAGGTCCAATGCGTTGGAATTGTCAGCCGAGTCGGGCCAAGCTTAAGTGTTCCGATTCAGGCGATTCCGACAAAATTATTACTGACAATCCAAAGACTGAGAAAATATTAGGATTAACATGGAACAATGAATCTGATTACTTTTCTTAAGCAATAATGAAGCCATCAGGTCCAACCGAGAGCAAACGAGAGATATTGTCTCGATCCCATCAACCTTCGATCTATTGGGACTCCTAGGGCCGATAATAGTCATAGCCAAATTGATAATGCAAAGGCTGTGGCAGTCCAAAGCAGCATGGGATGATCAATTACCTAATGAAATATTAGCACCCTGGAGGACCTACCTGCAAGATTTAATTCAGCTAAATGTGTTGAAAATACCAAGAAAAATTATTTGCAAGCAAGCAAAAGAGCTACAGCTACACGGTTTTTGCGATTCGTCTGAGAAGGCTTTTGGGGCCTGTATCTATATGGTGCTAATGGACCACAGCGGTAATGGCATTCAAACTTAATAACATCCAAATCAAGGGTAGCACCATTGAAGTCTATTTCACTGCCTAAGTTGGAGCTGTGTAGTGCTGTACTACTGGCAAAATTAATGAAAACTATAAAACAAGCATTAAATATAATGAAGATTAACACATATTATTGGTGTGACTCTACGATAGCGCTGTGTTGGCTGAAAGGTCAACCTACTCGTTGGAGCACTTTCGTGGCTAATCGAGTAGCCGAAATACAAGAACTGAGTGATCCAGATCAATGGAGACACGTATCATCATCTGACAATGCAGCGGATATACTTTCAAGAGGAACTACTGCGAATAAATTGATAAATTCTACAATATGGTGGAATGGACCAAATTGGTTGACTGACGGAGTCAACGATTGGCCTATATCGAACATTTCCTGTTCAAACCCTCCGGAGCTCAAGAGTAAAAATATTCTATTATCTACTGATATTCAAGAATGGAAAATATTTGGAAAATTTTCCTCATTTATCAAATTGAAAAGGGTTACAGCATATGTACTGCGGTTTGTGAATAAATGCAGAAAATTAAAAGTAAAATTTCAGGTAATTTAAGTGTAGCTGAACTAGAAGCAAGTTTGAATTGTCTACTGAAATCAGCTCAGGCACATGCCTTTCAAAAGGAGTTGAAGACATTAAAAAATCAGGTAAATGTCAACAAAAATAGTAACTTAAAATCTCTTCATCCTTTTTTATGTGATGGTCTTATATATGTGGGCGGTAGACTAAATTTAGCTACACACCTATCGTACCAACAAAGACATCCAATTATATTGCCAGCTAAACATAAGCTAACCGAATTGATTATACGTCACTATCATTATGTAAACTTACACGCAGGACCTCAAGCCCTATTAGCTGAAATAAGATTAAGGTTTTGGCCTATTTTTGGGAAAAATACTGTTAAAAAGATATTACATAAGTGTATTGTGTGTTTTAGGTGTCATCCTCGTACTGGTAACCAAATCATGGGCAGCTTACCGAGCGAAAGAATCACACCGAGCCGACCGTTTGCTATCACGGGAGTCGATTTTGCTGGACCGATTCCAACCAAAAGTGGGCCACTGAGAAGAGCTCCACTCGTGAAGTCGTATTTATGTATTTTTGTCTGTTTTTCCACAAAGGCGGTTCACTTGGAATTAGTTTCGGATTGATCTAGCAATGCTTTCTTGAACAGTTTAAAGAGATTTATATCCCGTAGGGGAGAACCTGATAAGATCTTTTCCGACAACTCTAGCAACTTTCGGGGAGCCAGTAACAGGCTCAAGGAGCTGTATACCAGTTTGAGAGAAAACAACGACAAAATTCAAAATTATTTAGCTAACAGAGGTATTGAGTGGAGGTTCATAACCCCTCGAGCCCCTAGTTAGGGAGGGCTGTGGGAAGCTGCGGTCAAGTCAGCAAAGTTTAATTTGTATAGAGTCACTAATAATTCTGCTTTAACGTTTGAACTTTTGTATACCTTAATTTGTCAGATTGAGGCCTGTCTACATTCCCGTCCATTGACTTCCTTGTCTGATGACATCCACGATTACCAACCCCTCACCTCAAACCATTTCCTCATAGGCACTAAATCCTCTATCATTCCGGAGAGAGATGTCCGAGCCATACCAGACAACAGGCTGACCCAATATCAGAGAATCCATGCGCTAATGTTATCCTTTTGGTCTAGATGGAAGCGAGAGTACTTGATGGAGCTACAAAAATGGACTAAATGGCAAACCAGTAATCAACGGGCACTACAAAAGGATGATCTGGTTATTCTGAAGGAAGATAATTTACCTCCACCATTATGGAAAATGGCGCGAGTTATATGTACACATCCCGGCGCGGATGGTGTAGTGCGAGTGGTTACCCTAAAAACCCCTCAAGGAATCTTTGTCAGGCCTATCACAAAGATATGTCTAATGCCTCTGGATCCGGAAGCTGAACCTGTGACGGACGCCCCAGACCCTTCCGTCAGTCCGGAAACCCTGGACGGCCATGATGAAACTTTTTAGGGTGAAGATATTAAAAAAAGGACCCTTTAAAGATACCAAACCCAGGAACAACATGACGACCTATAAATTGATGATTGATTGCACCCCGCGTTGTGGTGCTTATATCGTGGACTGCACCGAGAGAAGATCCAAACCAATGGACTTGAAGAAAAAAAAAAGACAATTGTGTTGTGTTGGGTTGGGTTTTATTATAATATTATTTTGTGTTGGGTTGTGTTCTATTATAATATTATTTTGTGTTAAGTTATTATTTAAATATGTAAAATTTTTTTTGGTAAATTTAAGTTTATGTAATTAGTTTAGGTTAATCACCTTAAAATCCAACTTGTGAATGTACATTTTTAAATAATAGTATAATAATCAGTGCAGGATTATAGTTTTAAAAAAATAAGTTTTGGCTGCTAATTTATAGTAGGTTAAATTATGTGTTAATATTTGTACGGTATTTAGAGTTAGGATTTGTGCTTTTCTTTTGCCTTGATTGTCTTCCCCTGTTTTTGTTATGTTTTCTTGAAGGGGTCATAAATCGGTATAGGCGATTTAGGAACCCCGAGGCGGCAGCTATGTTAAAAATTGAGATGCTACCGGCACCTATGGGTTGTTTGAGCAAACTCCCAGGTTTTAGTATTTCAAACAAATGGTGCGAAGCTTGGCTAGTCGCTGAGTGTTCGGTAGATCGGTAGCAACCTGTTTTAACTACGAAGTACGTACTACAGGAGAAGCCATTTTTTTTGTAAATACTCTCAAACGTCAGATGTATAATAGTTAATTCTTTAAATGTGTGCAGGTTTTTACATTATAAAAATGCTAGCATTTCATTATTATTGCTTCTTCCTAACGCAAGTTTTAACAGTAAAACAACTGCCAGTGTTTGGCCCGGTGTTATCACCGTAAAATATAATACATTTATAACATGTTCAAGTGAATTAAAAAGTGAAGTTTTTTGCAAAAGGAATTATTTTATTTAAAAGGACCCTTACAATTTAAACAACCATTGAAACAGTTTTCTCCATGAACCGGAAAGGGAACATACAAACAAATTTACAGACCGACGAAATGAAAAACGGTGAAATTTAAATAGCACTGTGTTACAATTATATTTTTCAAAAAAATTATATATTTTTTTTGTGAGTCCTAACTGCTCCGGTCTGGAGCAAATGAGACTATGACATCCCCAATCGGGGAATGTTGTGAGGCTTAATAAGGGGAAGGAATGGGGAAGAGGTAGGTGGGAGTACCTACCTGGCTATTCAGATCTGGTCATCAAATATGGCTAAAGCCATTTCAAGCAAATGGTTTCAAATCTAAATGGTGGTTTTTCACCAGGGGATACTGAGAGTATTTTCCACTCTGTTTACCGCTACATTCAATTAAATTAATTATGAAATAACAATAATAATTAATGAATTAAAATGTATTTGCGCACGCCGGGTTTGAACGCGTAATGTTAATTTGCTAGTCAAAATCCTTACCACTCGACCACGGAGGCCGCAATAAAATGTTGACATAAAATTAACATGTTATCACTCATTAGATTGCACCCCACGGAAGAAAAAAATAGTAAAAAGACTGCATCTTATAAGGCCTTCAAAATACAGTAAAAAAAACGTGTTAATGTTTTTCACCTAATTACCCGTTGGGACTCCTGTGCAGAATTAAAAAAAATCTAAATATTTAGGACTCTAATTATGCATTGAAACTATTTGAAATTGACATTATCTCACGTTCCTACAGAGAATAAAGAAAATAAAATATCACATCATATTTTCATACAATTTTGAATTTGCCTATTTATATAAAATAGGAAAATAAATTAAAATTAGGCCTAAAAAAGTGTACATCTCTTCCAATACTTATAAGTCCTGATAGATTGGATTTATAAATGATTGAAATAATATTATTTTTGTGAATTAATAAGGTTTCTTGACAAATATACTTGCACGATTTTTTTTTTAAATATTTATTTTAAAAAGTACTGCTGCGTCTAATTAAATATACTTCATTACTCCATTGAAGAAGAAAAGAAAAATAAAATACTAAACGAAATATAAAAAATGTTCAAGATACATGATGTGTCTTCTGCCGAAAAATTAAAGGATAATGATGGCAACTGGGACTCGAACCCAGGATCTCTCGTCTATCTGAGACGAACGCTTTAACCAATACGGCTTCTGTTTATACCTCTCATTTTTGTCAATCTCATATTTCAAATTTCAGAATGAACAGAATATTATCTTGAACTGTTTTTTTTCGATATTATCGGAAGCTTTCTTTTTAAACTGGAAACAATTATTAAAAATATAAACTGGAACAATCAAACTAACAAAAAAATAGGTAATAACTGTCAAAAGTTATTATGAAAAAGTTGTTAAAATAAATAAAAACATGGGAAATAGCTGATACACCTGCTGCGTGGTGGGCCGGATCGAGAGAGACTGGACTTCTCAAGCCAGAATCCCTCGACCCGCTGTGGGAGGGATGGATTCATACATCCGTCACTCCTGGACACACTGACCCCCAGATTCCTACTCGCCCCTCATACCTATTTCCGTTCCAGAACTTCCTCTTCTTTCTTTCCTTAAATAAACCCCCCACACAGCATCCCCTAAGATGTCATAGGCCCCGAGGGAAATTCTTTTCCTCAGTTCTTCCCGTGTGGAACTTATGTGAAAAAAAAGGAGCACAACCCAAATTTGCTAACGCAGACCCGTGAAAAATCACGGGTTACTACAATTCCAAGTTAAAATATTATATCATAAGTAGGTACCTACTTAATTACACTTTGAAGATTTCTACAATCAGTTCCGATTTTGAAATGAAAGTTTAATTCAAAGCAATCGTTCTAGACTTCATTAAACCGCAGTTCAGAAGGCGATATTATAGTTTACGATTATAAGATAAAGAGCGAACACGAACAGGTTATCACGTGTAAAATCCGTGAGGGATATCGGAGTCATCTTTGATCCCGAACTATAACTGACATTCTCTTGCCATATATCGCTGCCATTGACGTATGATGTACTTGATCGAAGATCGCTGCTCACTCAGTCTTGCTACAAACTTCTTGGGTTCATCATCAGGACTTGTAAGCAGTGGCGGCCGCTGCCTTAAGAATGTGGTGGTTCACTTTTTTTTTTACATGAATACCACACAAGAGTCCAAACTGCTCCCGTCTGGAGCCAGTGGGACTATGGCATCCCCAATTGGGGTATGTTGTGAGGCTGAAGGTAGAGGGGAGGGGAAAGAGATAGGGAAGAGGAAGGTAGGAAGAGGAAGGAATTTGGGAGGCGGGAATGGGTACCGCCGCCCCGGGAACCTTTATTGGATAACCAACACCTCTGCCATAGGTCACCCCAAGTGGTTCGCTACGTTTGGTGATTTAGCAGGGGTGCCCGGGTTCATGGGGTGAGGTTTGTCTAGGTCTTGGAGGAGGATGACCAGGACATACTGAACCCCAGATTCCTACCCACCCCTTAAACCCTTTTCCTTCCCAGAACTCTCCTCTCCTTCCTTTCCTTTAAAAAAACCCTCCACACAGCATTCTCAAAGATGACAAAGGCTCTGAGGGAAGTAATTTCCCTCAGGGCCTCCTGTGTGGAGCTTATGTAAAAAAAAAAAAAAAAAGGTAGGGATAGTACCTGGCTATTCAGATCTGGTCACCAAACACGGCTAACGCCATTTCAAGCAACGTTTCAATTCTGAATGGTGGTCTTACACCAGGGCGATACTGAGTGTATCTTCCACTCTGGAACGTGCCGCAAATATACTACATATAATTTTAAATAAATAAATTGTGAAATAACGCAAATTAATCAAATAAAATTTATTTGCCACGCCGGGATTCGATCCCGCGACCTTCGTAATGCTATTCAAGAGCCTTACCGCTGGACTATGCCGGCCGTCAGACAATCCGTATCTACTTATGACAAAAAATTATTAATTAGGAATTTTCAATAATTAATTTATTTTCAAACAAACTGTTATTTCCTCTAATATACTCAACACTGGTTGCACTCATTTATGTAATAAAATTAAATGTTAATAAATTAGTGTAATGACCGTTCCTTGCTCTTCCTGCTCCGCACTAATGTGGAGTCGTGATCTGGCCCGTTTCCTGCCCGATCACCTGTTGACCACTGTAGCCTCAATCTCGGGATGTTGCCAAATGATTTTGGCTGCTGCGTAAATCCGTTATAGGCTGCCAAATGTGATTGCTGCTGCCTAAATTAGTCCTTTTATCGGCTGC
The DNA here is from genome assembly GCA_929108145.2 of Limnephilus rhombicus. Classification (NCBI taxonomy): domain Eukaryota; kingdom Metazoa; phylum Arthropoda; class Insecta; order Trichoptera; family Limnephilidae; genus Limnephilus; species Limnephilus rhombicus. The sequence continues at coordinate 16,339,050 of OV815290.1, read as the reverse complement.
GCCAAATGTAATGACCGTGGCCGGTTTTATACATTACTTCTGGACTCCTTGTGGTGGATCCAGATTTCTCTTGATGGTGATCTCAGGGGGATTGCAATAATTATAAGTGGGTAGACTATTACTGTTTATTCCGAGGTCGTACAGAGGTGCTTCGTAGGAAGCCTAAATGCAAAGAGAGGACGAATAGACAACATTCACGCCTTTTATACGTTCCGCATGCTGTCTCACTCTTACACGCATGTCTCTTTCATACTGCAAGACATACGTTCACTACAATTAGGTTATTGGTATTTAATATAATCAATATAAAAAAAAAAAACAAAATAATGACAATTATCACGTGACGTTAAGCGCGCGCCGCTAGACTGCGCTAGACGCAAACTGATCTATGTATCAGTGTTGCCAGTCGTGTCTTGTAAAAAGTCACCTAAAATATATAAAAAAGTAACCTTTTTGTGTGAAAAATAATCTTTCATATTTATTCCAGTAGTATGGGGTCGTCCAATCACATGGTGTTTATAGCAACTTTTTAACCCCCCCCCCTGGTGATATGTGGTGAGGTTTTAGACTAACCCCCCCCCCAAAATCACGTTTTTTTTTTAGTACAAAGTATTTTGAAAGTTTTAGAATATTATCACGAAAAATAAATACACGTGATATCTCATTATACCCCCCCCCCCCTCGTGATATTTCGTGATTTTTTTTCGAACCCCCCCCCCCCTTCGAGCCTCACGTGATTAATGGACGACCCCTATGGTAAAAAGTTGATGGAATACATTAGGAGCTCAGTATCAAAGTGGGACATAAGCCACTTGGATTATTTTTCAGTAGAGCGAGTTTTTTGTTTCGAATATACCGGTATGAAAAATCTGTTATATTTTCTACCTGCGCGATTCCTTGCGCGTAAAGAATCACAAGCCATAATACATAACATTCTATAATTTAATACTCTTAGCTGTTTTATTTTTAAGTTTAAAAATGCTTATGTTCGCTTTTTTGATACTAAAAGGAGCAATTGTCCGTTTATGAAACGCATGAACTTATAATTGTCCGTTTTTGATACAAAGTCTGAAATAAAAGGCTGTTCAAGTTCATTTTTAAGAAGTTTATTTTTTAATAACATAATAATAAATTGTAACAACCAAAATTACCCACTTAATAAGCCGTTTCCGGTACAAATACAATATAAACGCCGTAAACTCAATATTTTAGAGCAGTTGGGAATTAATTTACACAATAGTGTGAAAGAGAAAGATGCAAAGTTTTGCAATATGTGTATAGTCTATGGTTTTGCATGCCGTTAGCCAACATGAAAAAAAAACACAAAAGGGGGCTCCGTTTGACGATGGTTCTAATTCCTTAGGGAATTAATTCTACGAATTCCGAAAAATCACCTAAAAGTAACCTTTTGAGTAGTGTAACCTGAAAGAAACCTTTCGGAGTTAAAAATCACCTAAAAGGTTACAAAAGTAACCTTCTGGCAACGCTGCTATGTATGATCTTCGCCGAAATTCAATTGTATTCGTGTCACCTCGGGTCATGGTTCGGGTCAATGATTGACCGCCAATCGGTAAACTTCGGCAAGGATCGGAATATGTTGCGTGAGTTGCACACCAATTGAAGCCAAATTCTGATACAAATAGCGAAATCCACGCGCTTTCGGTGTTTTACATATTTCATACAAAAATATGATTTCGTTCGTTTGCAAACCGAATGCACACCGATACGAGGGCGCTAGGCGGGCGCGCTATTCGAGATTGAAAACATTCTCCCTGATAATATTCGTAGCATTATATTGGTAACTAATATTTTGAAATTATTTTTATTATTTATTTTTTTTTACAGTGAATACCGCACTAGAATCTCAACTGCTCCCGTCTGGATCCAGTGAGACTATGGCATCCCCAATTGGGGTATGTTGTGAGGCTGAAGGTAGTGGGGAGGGGAAGGAGGTGGGGAAGAGGAAGGTTGGGAAGTACCTGGCTATTCAGATCTGGTCACCAAACACGGCTAAAGCCATTTTCAAGCAACGTTTCAATTCTGAATGGTGGTCTTATACCAGAGCGATACTGATAGTATCTTCCACCATGGAACATGCCGCAAATATACTATATATTATTTTAAATGAATTAATTGTGAAATAACACAAATTAATCAAATAAAATTTATTTGCGCATGCCGGGTTCGAACCCGCGACCTCCGGATTGTGAGTCAAGAGTCTTACCCACTGGACTACGGAGGTCGTCATATTATAAATTCTATAGATTTAAATTAGAGATTTTATTTAGTCTTCAGTAAGTAAATAAAGTAAATTTGGACATTATAATTTGCCAGTGCAGCACACAAACACACTGTGCGACCAGCTGCCCTTGCTTGTAAGCAGTTTAATAATCAAAAAGCCATGCTAGCATTATTCGATGGCATACTGAAAAGCAAGCTGGAGTACGCGAGCGATGTTTGGGCACCGTACCACTAGAAGTAGGTACATTGACATGTTAGAGCAAATCCAGAAGAAATTTCTCAGGTATGTTTATATACGGAAGCATGGAACCTATCCAGAGTTCATGCACCATATTGACTTACTTGAGGAAACTGATTCTGTGAGTCTAGAAACTAGGCGGAAAGCCAGTCTTGCTAAACTGTCTTTCAAAATTTGGAACAATTTCATCGATAGCCCATTTCTCTTGGGATGCTATGATTTATGTGTACCAGACCACTACTTTACAGCTATAGCTGAGATACCATGATCTGTTCAGAGTACCAAACGGCAGAACTCACGTCTTGGCAAAGCATAGCATAACGAGGGGAGTGGTGCTATTAAATGAATTGCAAACATAGACATCCAAATTCAATAGATTAAAAGATACAGATAAGGGGTAAAACCAAACTATGGGGGGCGAAGAGGGGAAAAAATACTGTGATTCGTTAAAAAATCAATCTGACAGTATATAGGCATCTCGCATTATAATGTCACCATTTAGTTCTTAAAAGCAAAATCTGCTTCGAATGAATAGACCTTTTTACATGGGAGCGCGAATTGCCTGTCACGTTAATAACATATTTGCGAAGGACAAATGATTGCCCCGAAAAGGTTCGCTAATATTCACATAGCAATATTTTGTTGCCGTGTTTAGTTAAGACACTTTTACAAATATTTTATAATTTACTTACCCCTGTAACCTGCGACGAGCACACTAGAGAAACGCCCACATTCGCTATGTTCTAGGTAGTTCTACAGCACAAGCTCTCATATTTTGCCGTGTTATTTCGTAAAATGTATGATCTTACCTCTGCGCTGGTGAATGATGACATTACATTTTTTTATTCAAGCGAGGCTCTCGTAAAGCCCAGCTGTGTCCAAGGAGGAGCTCCAGCTGGCTCAATGGGGAGGGGGAAATAATACGTTTTTATCACTTAGGGCAGGTCCAGATATATTCATATGTCCGTGATTGCAAACCATTTGGATGTAAGTGACTGTTGATATGCCTTAAAACTATTATTGAAGAGTCACATGCCTAAATACTGATATAGTTACTAAATTGTACTGTCATTGGAATAATTATGCTGTACAAGATTAATTAATTTATTTATTTATTAACGCCGATTATAGCGGCTTTTACAAAAGAATTACAAATATTTTACATATGAATACAGAATATACATAGATAAAGAAAAAGAAAAATATAAATATAAAATTCACAAAGGAGAACAATAAAAATTGTAGTATCGACATAAAAAAGTACAAAGAGTAGGTTATTATAAATACAAAACAACATATTAACAACATATTCATTACCAGAAAAAATTAGAAACATGAATACCAATATAAAAATTTTTAAAACTCACCTTAAAAATTATACTGAAAACTTCGTTTAAATGGTAATTTAAATGTGATATAAATAAACTGAATGATATAAAAAAAGCAATACAATAACACCCCCCCATACACACAAGCCTTGCTTAGTTATGGGGGTACATCAAATATATCTACCATGTAATTAAATACTGTATAAAATTTATTTGTAATTTATGTACCTTCTATTACTAATAAAAATAAAAAAAAATAAAATTATATATCCTCATCAGGAAATTAATACTTTTAATCTGTATTTGATTATAGTCAAACTGAGAAGCGCTGACAGACAGTTTTAATTAAGTAGTGTTTGTATGAGGTTAGACTAGCAATGTTTATAGATTCATCCAAAACATATTTATTTCCAAGTACATGCAGGCGATTCATTATGGAATTGAGTTCAGCGTTAGATCCTGTATTGTTGCAATGATAAGGTAATTTGAAACGAACTGATCGACTAAGTACATGGAAACTTATTAGCGAAAGAAGTTCAGGGGAGTTCAACTGGTTGGTAACGATTTTAAATAAATAAAATAGGTCTGAACAAATTCTTCTTTCTTTTAATGTATCGAGTCCCAATAATTGTAACTGAGAGGGATAATTAATGTTTTCGATGAATATTCCAAATTTAAAATTAATATAACGTAAAAATTTATGTTGGACTCGCTCAAGAGAATTCTCATGTACACTGTAGTAAGGATTCCAAATGGTGGAGTTAAATTCTAGTTGGCTTCTAACAAGTGAAGTGTAAAGTAATTTGAGAGTTTTTAAATTTTTAAAATCCTTTGAAATCCGTAAGACAAATCCTAACATTTGCAATGCTTTACTGGTTATATTATTAATATGTTTAATGAATGTTAATTTAGTGTCAAAGGTTATACCAAGGTCTCTTATTTCATCAACAGATGATAATATGTGATTATTGAGAAAGTAGGTGAACAACAATGGGTTTTTTTTTCTGTGGAATCTCATAAGTTGACATTTTTTTACATTAAGAGTTAATTTGTTGATAAGACACCAATCATAAAAGCTATTAATATTAGATTGAAGTGTCAGACAGTCCTCGATATTATCAATAATTCTGAAAATCTTTATATCATCAGCGAACATTAGAATGAGAACACGTGTATGTTTGTTACGTCGTTAATGAATAAATTAAAAAGTAAAAGACCAAGATGCGAACCCTGGGGTACGCCACTGGTGGCTTCAAACATGTAGGATAAGTGATCATTAATACAGACAATTAGCTGACGCCTAAGTAAGTAACTCTTAAACCAAGATAAAAGGTTTCTATTAATGCCAAGTTTCAAAAGTTTATTAATGAGAATTTTAAGACAGACCTTATCAAACGCCTTACTGAAGTCGGTGTAAATAGAATCAACTTGTTGTTTGCTGGCAAGTGCATTAATGAAATTTTCATATAATGTAAGGTTAGTCAAAGTTGATCTGCCGGAGATAAAGCCATGTTGACAGGTTGCGATACATGAGTTTACAAAGAATGATTTTCTTAAGAATCAATTTCTCAAAAAGTTTAGGTATAGACGATTGAATACAGATAGGCCGATAATTTTCAACAAAGGATTTATCACCACTTTTAAATATAGAAGTTAGGTAGCTAAGTTTCCATATTTGTGGAAAGTGTCCTGTAGAGAGTGACTTATTAAACAGTATATTAAGCGGAACAGATAAACTTTGGACACAATTCTTAAGTAAGATGGAAAGAATCTTATCAGGTCCCGAGCTTGTTTTGGGTTCAAGTGATTTAATACAGACTATAATGTCTTCAATGTCGATGTGTATTTGCTATAAGTGTAAATTTATATCCGAGTTGAAGTACGGAATTAAGTCATCTGGAATATCAGGTTCATACACGTCCTTAAAGTAATCAGCAAACATGTTAACAATTTCATAAATTTTACTGTTTTGTCTGTAACTTATATTACCGGAAATACCAGCATCATTGTTTTTCATTGATTTTGTGTATCTCCAAAAGTATTTTACATCATGAAGTATCGTGTTCTCAACCGAATTAATGTAATTATTATAACATATTTTTGTCATTTTTTTGCAATCTCTTCTAATATTGTTGAATGCCATATAGTTGGGAATTGTTCTAAGTTCTTTATATTTTTAATGTGTTTCTTTTTTAATAACAATTAACTGAATTAATTCTTTGCTGAACCATATCGGATACTTTCGTACTTTATGATGAATTAGAGGAATAGTGTCGGAAATGATACTATTCAGTTGAGAGTAAAATAGTTCTACGCTATAGTTGAGATCACCTTCCTTGAGAACAGACCACTTTATTAAGTGCATGATTAATGTCCTGGTAATTAGCATTAATGAAATTACGACTACAATTTTTAATTAGGGCGTCACACTCTATTGTATTAGGTACTAGTATTGTAAGTGGAGGGTGGTAATTATCAATTGGGTCAAAGGATTCGGCTGACTCATAGACTTTTATATCCTGATCAGTAGAAAAAATTAAATCAAGTATCCGATTACTGCAGTTCGACACATTGTTACATTGAAATAGTCCTAAATAGTTCGACATGTCTAAGATTTCTCTCTCGCACGCTGTTAATGGTAAGTAATCCAGATCATTAAATTTACAATTAGGTAGGTTATAGTCACCGCAAATTATAATATTGTGATTAGGGTGGTTAGATTTGAGTAGCTCGACATCTTCACAGTAATTTTTATACATTATTATATTAGAATTTGGTGGAATATATACACATCCGATGATAGTTTTTTTGGATTTATCGTTTAACATTACAAAAATTTGCTCAACATCATTGTTTTTGTTTTTTAATAATTTCGATGAAATTTTTTTATTTACTGCTATCAAGACGCCTCCTCCTCTTGATTTGGAGCTGGTGTTCCGATTGCGGTCAACTCGGTAGATACTGTGGTTAGGTAGACCGAGCTCCGCTGAGTATATCGATGGATCCAGCCAGGTCTCAGAGAGTATGATGATGTCCTGTGTAATGGTGGGTGCATTAGTTCTAAAGTCACTGAGTTTAGTCCGTAGTCCCCTGACGTTCTGGTAGAAGATGTAACGTGGCACGATTATAAGTTTTTTTGGTATGTTGGTTATAATTTTAGGTCTATTGTTGATATATTTAATCATTAAATTATTTACTCCCTTGCTTTTACGATCCTCCAGCTCCTTCCACAAGTTTTGTACTTCTTGCCGTTGAATCATTGTTAAGTCGTTCTTGATCTTGATAGTTACACTTCCATACGGTATTCCTTTTTTCTGTAGAACAGTTCTGGCTTGATATTTATCGGACAATTCGATCTTGATGGGGGGTGTTTTATTAGTGTCCTTTTTACCGAATCGATTCACTTTAATTAGCGTTATCAACATTGTTAAGAATATTTTTGACTTTATTCAGATCTTCACTCATTGTTGCAGTTTGAGAATTGCCCGAGTTTTCAGGAACATTGAACATTATTACATTTTTAGATCGCGATTTTCTCTCGTCCATTTCAGCAAAAGTTTCGCAAATTCCCGTTAGTTGTTCCGTAGCGATGTTGGTAGATGGCAAATGTTTTGAATGATTAGGTGAAATGTTCCTGTAGGCATTTAATTCACCTTCAAGAAAACCCACTTTGGTGGAAACCAAACTAATATTGCCTAGTAGCACTGAGAGTTGAGGCGTTAATCTACCCATTTGTTCTTTAGTAAATTTATTGGTGGGATCCATGATGGTCGTATTTAAATCACGTATAATATTGTTTGCTAATGTGATGAAAGCATATGTATCGCAGGAGTCCACGATAAAGTAGCTGGCGAGATGGGTTTAGCTGCCCTGATTGTGTCGGCGGGAAGGTGTGAGTACTTGCGCTGAGCGGCTAGTATGAACACGCACACAGTCACACCAGAGTAGTAAGTCTCGCTCGGTGGAATTAGGTACCCAATAGCGGTAATGGCGGATTATTTTAAATAAACTTAGGTTTTGAGTTAACACAGCACTACTTAGGAGTAATGCACCACTTTCACTGCACTGTTACTAAAGTAGCACTAGAGTAACGTATTACTTTTGATCAGGATATGTTTAAATTAGTTTTTTTTTTAAATATTTTAGCAGGAGCTGATTGAAACACGTAAGTAATGTGTATATTCGTATTGTTGTATAATATGGATAATAAATAGTAGATAATAATAAAATGTTTGTTAATGTAGTGTGTTGGTCATAATACTATTTAAAAATAAACACGGTGTTCGGAAACCCGTGGTACAAGCGGGAAACTGTCAGCCAAGCCAGTGAGACTATGGCATCCCCAATTGGGGTATGTTGTGAGGCTTAAGGTAGTGTGGAGGGGAAGGAGGTGGGGAAGAGGAAGGTTGGGAAGTACCTGGCTATTCAGATCTGGTCACTAAACACGGCTAAAGCCATTTTCAAGCAACGTTTCAATTCTGAATGGTGGTCTTACACCAGGGCGATACTGATAGTATCTTCCACTCTGGAACATGCCGCAAATATACTATATATTATTTTAAATGAATAATTGTGAAATAACACAAATTAATCAAATAAAATTTATTTGCGCATGCCGGGTTCGAACCCGCGACCTCCGGATTGTCAGTCAAGAGTCTTACCCACTGGATTACGGAGGTCGTCAAATCGGAGGTGTATATTTTTTTTATCTAAATCAGTTTTCTTTGTCGGCCTACTAATTTTGCAATCCGTATAATAATAGACTATTTTGGAATCGTTCTTTAGTGTGAAAAATAACTATAAGTAAAGCAGAGTAGTGAATGACTTAAGTCCATTTGACGACTTTACAGGAGAAACAAAATACTGTTTCTATGTAGTTATATATTATATAAAGGAGAGTGTCTGTAGTGGGCGGGCAGAGTGGCTTTATTTTTTTATTCAAATCTAGCGCTTTATTCCGAGATTAATGAAAATTTTGCACGCCGTGGTTCAAAATAAAAGGATATTTACTTCATTGAATAAGAATAGAATACTAAAAAAATAATCGAAACGGGAAAAAGAATAAGACACAGTAAAATAAAATAGATCATAGTCACAACTGGGAGTCGAACCCAGGAACTGTCGTCTAACGAGGCGAATGCTTTAACAAATTCGACAACTGAGACCTCACATTTTGAAGTCATTCTTGTCAATCTCATATTCAAAATTTTAAAATGAACAATATTAGCTATCTTCAACTATTTTTTTCAAAATTCTCGAAAGCTATTTTTTTAATTGGAAACAATAAAATATTTTTTTTGAGAAAAACTTTAAAAGTTATTGTAAAAAGAAAGTTGTTCAAATAAAAAAGGAATATTACTGGTCCCCATCTGATTTCTAAAAAAAATGCGTAAAGCCTGGGCAATGCCGGGAACTTCAGCAAGTCATTCTAGAGTCCAAAAAGTGTGTTTCTAAATTTCACTTATTTAATAAGTGAAAACCAAAATTTCCGCCTTAAACATAAGATTTGTAAGTAGGTACTTAAATACCTACCTGCCTTACTGCAAACCATATATTTATTGTAACTTTTTAAAATTATTTTAACCTTATTCATCCAAAGAAACGTCACTATCTCAGAGCCAAATCTTTTTTCAGACATTCTTTATTCAGATATTTCTGTAGGTAGGTACTATAAATATTGAAAAAAAAAAACAATAAGACAATCCAAATAAACACGACAATTTCACGTTGCAAAAAGAAATCTTTACTGAAACATTAAAACGGCCATCATCTTGAATCGGAAATGGAACGTGCAAAAAATTACAGACTGACGAAATGCACAACGGCCGAGATAAAATAGGACTTTTTAAGATCAGTAAAAAAAACTCCCAACTGCTCCCGTCTGGAGACAGTGAAACTATTGCATCCCCAAATGGGGAATGTTGTGAGGCTGAAGTTAGTGAGGGGGGGGGGAGGAGACGAAAAAAGGAAGGTGGGGAAGTACCTGGCTATTCAAATCTGGTCACCAAACCCAGTTAATAACGTTTCAAGCAAAGTTTTAATTCTAAATGGTGGTAGTACTAGATACTAAGAGTTTTTTCCTCTATGGAAGGTGCTGCAAATAAATTAAATGTTATTTTCAATTAATCAGTTGTGAATAAACATAAATTAATAATAAAAAAATCATTTGCACACGTCGGGATTCCAACCCGCGACTTTTGGTTTACTAGTCGAGAATCTTACCCCTCGATCACGGAGGCCGCCATAAAATGTTGAGGTAAATTTTACATAATGAATGTATGCAATACAATTTGCCATAAGGTCACTTCATTTGGATAGGGTTCTAACTTCGCTTCACCTTGTTCTGAGATATGAGGTGTCAAAGTTTGCATAGATAATTTCTCATAATCTGTTTACAAATTTCCGATTTTGATGTTGAACCTTGTGTAAAGTATTTTAATTGAACATGTTTTAAATGAAAGTATTTAAAGAGGACGTAAACTAACCCTTTTAGAACATACCTAAACATACAAATAGAACCCTGTGCAACCAGCTAGAGCATAATAATTAATTGCACAAGGTTCTAATTACATTACCCTAATGCTATTCCTAGATAGGGCCAAGTCCTATTAAAATATTTTCCATTAAAATACAATAAACTAAAATACATAAATTAAAATTCTTACATAGATTTCGAAAATTTGTCTTTGGAAACTTAGAAACCTTAGAAAATGGTAAGACGTAGTTAGAACCCTATCCAAATGAAATGACGGACCATAATGTGCCTCGTATTTAAGATCAACTGTCAGATACAAACAAAATAGAGAGTGTAAGTGATGTTAGAACCTTGTGAAATGAATTATTATTGAAAAAGCTTGAAGTTAGAACTTTGTCATACTTATATCTACGAAAATACAACACAGATGATTCTGAAAATTATTTTGATTATAGAAATAAGCAAAAGAAATACTTTGGCATTCAAAGGTCATTTTTGAAAAAAATGTCAGTTAGAACCCTATCCAAATGAAGTGATGATATCTTATTTTGGACAGTTTTTTCTAATCTTCAAATTATGAATCGCTAGTATGAGAAAATTCATCTCTGCCGCCGGAACATCAATATTTTTCAAACAATTAAAAAAATGAATTTCGTATTTAATTTATTTCTTAACATATGTAATGTTTTAATTATTTTTATTCCTTACTAATTATTTTATTTCATATGGTTTTCTGTAATATGTATTAAAATTGCGAAAAACATGACGTTCTTAATCTCAATTAGTGAAAGAATAAAGTGACAGTATAATATAAGTGTTTGATCATATTATAGGTAATATTGTAGTTGATCAAAGGGAGCACACATTGTATATTGTGAAAGCAGAATCTCGTAGTTAGCATTTTGGATTTTGCAGATATCAATGCATGAATTTTGTTTAAAGAGACCAGTGGCGCACCCAGGCGAAGGCCCAGAGAGCCCCCTTCTAAAAAAAGTTAATTTAAGTGTTTCCAAGAAGTAGCGTTGCATTATCTGTGTGGGTAATGCTTGCAGTGGTTTTAATTACTTCCTCTGGTAGGTTCTGGTTTAAGCACTGTGTATTATGGGAGTTATTGAGTTATTCATTACAAAAAAATTCTCACATTTATTTCGGACTGCACCTTGCCGCAGGAAAATTACTGAAACCGACTGAGCCTTACAAGGATGAGAGAATTTGGTTTAATGCTTTTTTGTATCTCCAGTCATTAGATTGCACCTCACGGAGGAAAAAAATGGAAACGACTGCGCCTTACAAGGCATAAAAAAAATTGTGTTAATATTTTTCAACAAATTAGCAGTTGGGATTCTCGTGCGGTAATAAAAAAATTATAAATTTTCAGCTCCCGAATTATGTGTTGAAACCATTTGAAATTGACCTTTTAAAATGTTCGTGCAGAGAATACAGAAGTTAAAAATAATTATTATGCCCAACATATAAAATTGAAAAAATAAATAAAAATAGGAATATTGCAGTCAGCCATCTTCTAATACTCACAAAATATTATTAGTCCGGAAAGGTTGGATTTAAAGATGGTTTTAATAATATTATTTATTAATTTATTTAAAAAAAATGGATTTATAAAAAAATTTGCGGCAGTTTGTTTAACAAGCATCAAAATGACGGGTTTCATTTTCAAAAAAAAATGTTTCATTAAATGCAAGTAGGCATTTTTAATTAATAAATCTCTTAATAATGCATCGAATTAAAATAAAATATTTTAGTTTTTTATCAAACTGCATTTTAATAAAGGCACTAGGTACCCACTGCATTTTAATGATCAATGGATACCTGAAGAATTTAGACGTTAGTAAGGGTGCTGGTAGTGACGGTATTTCACCATACTTTGTCTCAAAATGTGCCAAAAATCTCTCATACCCTTTAACTAACATATTTTTAATATCACTAAAAGAAGGAAAATTTCCCACAAAATTTAAAGAAGCAATTATAATCCCTATTCATAAAACAGGTTCTAAAAGCAACATTGAAAATTACCGCCCAATATCAATACTCACGGTATTTAGCAAACTATTTGAGCGCATTATCTACGATCAAATTTATACTACAATTGTTCGCAACATTCAAAATCAACAACACGGATTTTTACAAAAAAGATCGGTTTTAACAAATTTGGTAAATTTTACCGATTATTTATCGAGTAATATGGACAACAGAAACCAAATAGATGTGATCTATACTGACTACTCGAAGGCCTACGATAAGGTAAACCATTTAATTTTAATTAAAAAATTAAATCAATTAGGCATTCATGGTGACTTACTCCGATGGCTCACTTCATACCTTTCGAGTAGACTCCAATGCGTCTCAGTTGAGGGATCAAAGTCCAACATCTTTTCCGTGCCCTCCGGCGTACCTCAAGGTTCTCATCTAGGCCCATTATTATTTAATATGTATATTTATGATATTCACAAATGTTTTTTACACTCTAATTATCTAGCATACGCAGATGATAAAAAAATATACCTAGTTGTCAAATCAATCGAAGACTGCTTTAAACTTCAAGAGGACCTCAATCGTCTTTTTGTCTACTGTGAATTGAATAAACTAGTCATAAATATCTCAAAATGTAATAAAATATCATTTACACGTAATAAAAATAAAATTTCATTTGATTATACACTAAACGGGACACTTATCAACGAAGTTGAATCTATCAGGGACCTTGGGGTAACGCTTGATTCTAAATTAAACTTTATCCAACACACTAATAATATCATCAACAAAGCCAACAAAATGCTGGGATTTATAATTCGTATATCGAAACCTTTTCGAAACGTAAATACGCTATATTCCCTCTACAACGCATTTATCCGCCCACACTTAGAACACTGCACACCGATCTGGACTCCTTTCTACCAAGCCCACATTGTTAGGATCGAAAGAATTCAAAAAAAAATTTTTAAACACTTAAATTATAAACTTAACCTACACTTTCTAAATTACACAGATTCTATTAAATTTCATCACTTCAACTCCCTTCATACACGACGATTAATTTTTGATCCAATTTTATTATTTAAAATTTTAAACAATGGCCTGGACTCACCAGAGCTTACCAATTTAATAAAACTCCATATTCCTTCAAGATTTACCCGACAATCGAATTTACTTCATTTGCCCACTTGTAGAACAAACTTTAGAAAAAAATCCCCGATTCCTCGAATATGTGCTCAATACAACGAATTGTTTCAAAACGTAGACATTTTTAATTTAAACCTTCAGAAGTATCGAATAGAAGTAACGCGTGCGATATTGGATTGATACGGGGTGTGCAAGGTATCGAGAGCATCTCATATCCCTATCCTATATTCTCCCCCCCCCCCTCCTCTCCCCTTCCTCTTCCCTTCCTAAGTCTAAATTTAGCTTAAGATAAATTAAAACTCCATCTAGAAACAATATTAGCATAAGAAACTCTTTTGGCTTCACTGCAGTTAACGTGTATATTTTTATGTCTATTGTATGTATATAAGCTGTTTGTTTCTTACAAATCAAATAAAATAAATAAATAAAAAATAAATAAATAAATAAAGGCACTAGGTACCCACTGCATTTTAATAAAGGCACTAGGTACCCATGAAAGTGGGTTTACTTAAAGTGGGTATACAATCATTGCCAGTAAATCTTAATTTCTTAGGAAAATATTCCTACCTTGCCTCTGTGCTCCCACAAATTTTGCCACAACTAAAACCGTTAACACAATTTCAAGGAATTTCATTTTAAAAATAATTTTAAAACACCGAATTTATTTTTAAAAATTCTCTAGTTTTTATCACTCGAAGAGTTGAACTCCAACTGTGATTCAACGAGCTTTACTTTCATATATTGTTTCGTATATTGGCACTCGGAAGAGAAAAGAATTTTTATTTTAAGACAAATGTAAATTATTCACGTATAATTCTCCTAACCCTCTGGATGCCAGTTATTTTTTGCAAAGAGGAAGATTTTATGTAAGTTATTTCCCCGAAGGCCTGTCTTCTTTGGGGAGGCTGTACGGAGACTCTTTTTAACAATTAATTATTGATACGTGAGGTCTGTCAACGGTTCTATGACAGTTGATCCGTCGACAATTGGTCCCTCGGCATACTTATGTACGGCGTACTTGCAATTTGGGAGGCGAGAATGGGTACCGCCGCCTCAGGAACCTTTATTGGATATCCAACACTTCCGCCATAGGTCACCTCGAGTGGTTCGCTACGTTTGGTGACTTAGCAGAGGTGCCCGGGTTCATTGGGTGAGGTTTGTGTAGGTCTTGGAGGCGGATGACCAGGACACACTGAAACCCAGATTCCTACCCACCCCTTAAACCCTTTTCCTTCCCAGAACTCTCCTCTCCTTCATTTAAAAAAAAACCCTCCACACAGCATCCTCAAAGATGACATAGGCCCTGAGGGAAATTATTTTCCTCATGTCCTCGTTCATGAATTCGTTTTATTTTCATAACAAATTGGTAAATAATGCATAAAAGATTGTAATTTTCTAGAAAATATCATTTCGGGGGAATAATTTTCAGGTCATCCTGAAAACGATGATCATTATTAGTCGGAAAATATAAACTGAAGACAAAGGAATGGAATGCCAAACCATAACAGTCGCAGGACGGATTACAGAATTATGAATAACTAGCTTTTTCCCGCGGCTTCGCATGGTGTAAGGGGGGTTCCTACTCCTCCACCTCCCCCCCCCTCTCACCACCTCCCCCCCCTGCCACCTTCCCCCCTCCGTCCTCCCCCCTCCCCCCTTCCCCTCCCCTCTCCCCCACCTTTTTGATTTTTCAACGAAACGGTTAGTTTATGACAAAACTAGTTAAGACAAAAAGTTGTAGAAGATCCAATTATCTACAATTTGTTTCCTGCACTTTTTCCCTTAAAATTAATAATTTCTGAGAAAAAGCGATTCTAAAATTTACTAATGTTGTATTCCGCGTAACATGAATGACTACGCTGTCTGTGTACATCATATAAGTAAACTATTAGTCTATCGATTGGGACTTTTCGATCGATTGGATCCTTTGAGACTAATCACAATTTCATTATAATGGTTTCTCTAACGTTTAAGCAAATTTTCAGCTTCTTGGGATTTTGTGCTAGGGTGAATGTCTATCTTGACCGGACTATTGTTTATTGTGATTAATTCGAAAAACTTTTGAATCTTCAATCTATTATTGTGTTTTGATAAAACGAGCAAATATTGAAAAAAAGCGTTAAAATAGAGTTTCGGAAAAGTAAAAAAATATATTCAGATTATATTTTCAGATTTTACGTAATAAAAACTTTTGTGAAAAGGCTATCAACATACTTAGTTGTGATTCTCCGGAAAGTAAATAAAAACATTATGTTTCACAATTTTAATTAGTGATCCACCTAGGTCCTGGACCCAGCCCATGGGGGGGTCATGACCCCCATGACCCCCTCCCCTGGATCCGCCCATGGGTTGAGGGGTAAGGCACTTGACTCGCAATCCGAATGCGGGATCCAACCCGACGCCGCGACGTGGGTAAATAAATTTTGTTTGCTTAATTTGTATTATTTCACAATTAATTCATAAAATAATATGTAGTATATTTGAGGCACGTTTTAGAGTGGAAGATACTCTCGGTAACGCCCTGGTGATAGACCACCATTCAAAATTGAAACGTTGCTTGAAATGGCTTTAGCCGTGTCTGGTGGCCAGATGTGAATATTACCAGGTGCATCTCCACCTTCCTCTTCCCCATCCTCCTTCCACTCTCCACTCCCTTCAGCCTCTCAACATACCCCAAATGAGGTTAAAAAATTATATCCAGTTTTAACTCAACCGTTTTGCATTCTGGCTGTCTGTAAATTTGTTTGGACTTTCTTTTTCGCATTTTTTCAGTATCATGGTAGCTACCTGCCTGAAGAAAGTTTGAAAACAGAATTGTCTTTGAGATAGTGATGCTCCTGTGGACAAATTGTATAATTCCTAATTTGAAATTTAAAAAAGAAATTGTAGTGTAAACTTACAAATCTTTTCAGAGGAAATTTCGGTTTTTGATTTTATTAAATAAGGGAAATTTAGAAACATGCTTTTATTTATTGATCGGTCAGTGGCTGAGTGGGCATCACGTTTGGGTCGCACCCGAGCGTCGCGTGTTCGATTCCTCAACTGGCTAAGTCCTCCATCACGACACAAGCAACATTTTCGGCTTTCTGTGGTGGTAGTAGGGGATTTTCAAACATTGTTGAGTTATTCGTAACCAGGGAATGTGTCTTTCTTTAAAAAAAAAAAATATATATATATATATGTATACGTGATTTCTACGAGGGCACTACTAATTGTATTTATTCTCTTATTTGTTTAACTATTTGTTTCCGATGAAAAAATCACATTATTTTTTGGATATTTTACATGGCACGGTTTTATATAGCGACCTTTCTGAAATAAAGCACTATCAAATAATTCGGATAAACAGGAAAAATAATATAATAATTCTGTAACTGCTTTCTTTATCTGCAATGTGCCGCAAACAAGTTAGTGGGAAACCAACGCCATGTTTTTTTATGACTGATTAAATGATATCAGTAAACGAGGCAAATTAAATTATACCAAATAATCTTTTTCCTCTAGACTCTAGAGCCATAAATATATAATCATGACGACTTTGCACTCTTCACTGATATACAGTGGCGTGCGGTCTGAAAAGACTGAAAGGTAGGACGTACGCAAAGAAAAACGAACGAATCTTTTTATATTTTATTTATTTATTTATACTGCGTTTTTACAGGTTGTTCACACACACATGTGAGAAAA
Organism: Limnephilus rhombicus; assembly: GCA_929108145.2. Classification (NCBI taxonomy): domain Eukaryota; kingdom Metazoa; phylum Arthropoda; class Insecta; order Trichoptera; family Limnephilidae; genus Limnephilus; species Limnephilus rhombicus. Next base: position 16,321,943 of record OV815290.1, on the reverse strand, counting down.
ACCCAGTTGTAAAAACTCAGTTAATTATACAAATAAGATAAAGAAAAAATTTATATACAATCAATTAGCCAAATAATAAAATAATAATTTTGGAACAGATAAAATAAAAATTAGGTAAAAAAAAAACAGTTACATATAGAATTTAACAAAAAAATCAAAGTTTACTCAAATAACAATTAAAGAGAGGCAAGATAAGAGACATAATTAGAGACAAACATGATACACATAACAATTTATCACATATTTTTCAGCAATCGGAGAGCATTTTTTTTAATCCATATAAATTATCGACAAAAAAATCTACTTCAGCACACTCTATCTTATTATACAGTCGACACATTTGGGTCAGAGGGCTAAAATAGGCGATATTGTTTTTAAATGTATTCAGGTGAAACATATTATGGCGTCTTAAGCAATGGGAATTGGGAACATTTATATCAATGTTGCTAAGACACAATTAAGTATCAAGATGGCCGTGAATTATTTTATGTAAACATATTAGATCAGTCCATTGCCTTCTGATTTTAAGTGTATTAATTTTGAAGTATTCAAGTCGCATGTCGTACGATCTAAGATGTTCATGTAATTGACATTTAAAAGATAATAGTCTTAGCATTTTTTTAACTGATTCTACAATGTTTTCATACTTGCAGTAATGTGGATTCCAAATAGTGCTTCCATATTCAAGTTAACTTCTAATAATTAAGGCATTGTAAAGGGTTAGAATTGATAGAGGATCTTTGAAAGGTTTACATATTCTATGAATAAATCCCATCATTTTAAATGATTTGCACTTAATGTCTAAATATATATATTTGTTTATATGAATACCTAAACCTAAAATTTCGGTTGTTGGTGCATGGATAATGTGAAATATTCCTGTGTAATGAGTTTTTATTCATTACACAAGAATATTTAATATAAAATTCAATTTCAATGAACTTTTAGTTTTAAAACTTGGAACTGATAAAAAGTTTCAAAACATAGCTATAAAACAAGTACCAAAATACGTTTTATTAATTAACTAGCTTTTTCACACGGTTTCGCTCGCATGGTGTCCACGGCATCTCTCCCACCCTCCCGCTTTCCATACATTCAGTTTTCAAACCTCGTGTGCCACCAATTTTTTAATACAAATTTCACAATGCCAGAACTCACCGGAAGTTTTATAAAAACCTTGTCCTGACAATAACGAACACATAAAAAAAGAATTATCCAATTTGGTGCAGTCTTTCGAAAGTTATGCGCTTAGCAACACATTCAGCGATTCATTTTTATATTATAGATATATATTTTTATAAATGTGCAAGTATTTGTCGAATGCTTAAATGAAGAATACTGATACAACGCGCATAGTTTCACTGAACTAGGTACTGTAGAAATATTTTAGCGGGCCATTCATATGGCTATTTCATTCGTACACACACATAAAACAACATTTATTATCAGTAGAATCCATCAAACACCTAGTGGTAGTCTGTTGACAATATATTGCAGCTGATTTCATCGTGCTATAAGTTTCTAGGGCTAGGGTTTGTTATAATATCTTGCAAACAGTATTCCAATCCCGAAGCAATGAATGTTATATACGAGTATATAATTGCATTATAAGTTCTCTAATTGAATACACCCCAGCTGTATTTTTTATTTTTAATTTAATTAAATTTTGAAGATCAAAGTTTCGAAAAAAAACGTGACGTTCAGGGCAATGTATGCAACGCTTCAGACTAAACATGTCACTGCATGCAGAGTTAAATAAGTCACAAATAGGCCCTCTCACGACCTTCGCAGTATTGTAAACAAAGGAAGCGTGTTTAAATGTGTTAGTATCGCAATTACAGTCTTTGAGTAATTATGTACTTTTTGTTCTTAGACTAAATTTACAATCGTGACATAAAATGGCGGCTACAAGCATATTTGTAACACATAATAATTTCATTGATTTTAATCTTGTGAACTATTTCATTGCTACATTTTACAATACCAACTTAATATACTTTATGGTCCAACTCCTGAATGTTCACAGCTGGTAGTGACCCCTAAAACCCCATTAAAAAAAAATCTTATAATTTCTTAAGATATTTGGAAACATACGAAAGGGTATCATCATAGGAAATTCGAAAAAGTATCTTTCATACGTTTTGAAGTACACTAATGTGCAGGTATTGTAAATGGACAGACAGTCTTTAAGACAAAATAAAAAATGCATAGGTATTACTTGAATGTCTATCTTTTTCATATTAAACGGTGCTACATTGTTCGATAAGTATAAATAAAACGCATATTGTAGATGATGTAATTTTTCAATCTTAATAACATTCGAATGGTAAATTTCTTCGTTCGAAAGGCAAATCCTACAATTGTAACATCCTGTGATTTTTTACGAGTCTTCGTTAGTACGTATGTATATTATAGACGGGTAAAAATCCGGAGAGCTTCAATAAATGTGTATTCAATAGGCCACTTGCATCACATTTAAAAAAAAATCCGATTTAGGCAAATATTCTAAGACATTCTGTATTTTTATCTACTTTTTTATCGTATTTTTGAAACCCTGGGGATTTTTTGAAAATTTCAACCCGAAAAATCAGACCATTTTTTTATAAACCGGAAAGACGGGACATAATTTTAAAGGTGCGAAAAAACGATAATTTCATAGCCGAAAATCATTTAAAAAAAAAAGAAAGTTTTCCACACGAATGGCACAGGAGAATAACGAGGCATACCAAAAATATTACATCTCATAAATATTTTTTTCCTTGATCCATCTTATTGATCATAAATCATTATAATGTACAACGTCTATATTACTAAATCCAATGTAATATACTTGTAATTGTAAAATTTACAATTTAAAATTTGAATTTTACAATTTAATTATAATTATAATAATAATAAGAATATTATGAAATTTGATTTTGTTAAAATCAGCACCATAACCATTATACCTTTAAAACACTTACCGAAATCTAAAATGTACGGGGTTCTCTTCATAAGATCTGTCAAAAAGTCAAACCAAATGATAAGTTCGCCGAGAACAAACAATAAATCTAGTGAACGTTAAATGTCAAATTCAAAAATTCGCCTGAAATCAAAGTGATGCCATATAAAAAAAATTAATCAGTGTGGAATTTTACAAAATTAAAAGGAACATTTTCGGAGACGGGACATTTTCATGTAGTGACGTCACGAGCCCAAATAATGGGTTTATTTATTTAAAAAAAAAAAAAACTGTACATTTCTAAAAAAAATTACTAACATTTTCGTAATCTTAGTAAAAAGATCTATCCACATGATTTTTTCGTTATGAGATCCATGCAAGTGGCCTATTGTCAACAACATTCGCTGGAAGATGGTAGTAAAATTATTATAAAAAATAAACATTTAAAAAAATTTTAAGCAACCACCGACATTAAAAAGAGCTGACGACTTTGAAATGCCTTAACAGATTTGCATGAATTGTAGCTAAGAACCATTTCGATCACGTCAGCTTTCAATAAAAAAAACCGCATCATAATCGGTCCATTCGTGTAGGAGCCACGATGCTACAGACAGACACACAGACGGCGGTCAAACTTATAACACCGCTCCTTGCGGCGGAGGTGAATGACAAATATATGAACATAATTAGTAAATTTATATTTTCGACACGTTCAACGTGTCGACTGTCACTACCATCTTGGTGTAAGAACGCCATTCAGAATCGAAACGTTGTTTGAAATTGCTTCGGTGACCTGATTTGAATGGCCAGATAATATCCCGTCTCCTTCCCCTCCCCACTACCTTCAGCCTCACAAAATACCCTAATTGGGCATAGCATAGTCTCACGGCTCCACGGTCGGGTGCAGTTGCGCGGTATTCGCAAAAACAATTATTCTTTGGTCATAGAGCAAAGCACGCCACTGCTCTATGACCAAATAATAACAATGATCAAAATACACTCGCTAATGGGCTGTTACAAGTTGTTTGTGTCACTGTTATTGTAAATTCTTAAAAAAATAAAACAATAAAAAAAATATAATAAAATGGAAAAATTTGACAACCAAAGCATAAATTTAAATGCGTTAGTAATAATGTGACAGAGAATAAGAAGACAATTCTAAAATATACAAAAAGATATTCAATATAACAAAAATAGTAGAAAGTTTTTACTTGAAGAAGCACAAATCACTAATAATCTAAATGAAAATATGAAAGAGAACAAACACATAAAAATAGATAAAAATTATGGTCGGAACTGGGACTCGAACCCAGAACCTCTCGTCTAACCGGGAGGTGCGCTTTTACCAATTCAGCCATTGCCATCTTCCGTCAAACCGTCTTAATTCTTAATCTCATATTTTAAAATTTTAGAATTAACAATATTATCTTCGACTAATTTTTCCATATCATAGGCAACTACCTTTTTCATAGCAAACAATATTTCTAAGAACTGGTTTGTAACCTAGATAGCGTCTCGGATAAATATATCCGATTTTATTTATATGGAACATAATATATTTGACCTTTTAATTATAGTCTAAATGAATATTCAATTTTTTTTAAGAACAACTCTCTTTTGAGGGAGTTTTTGAAGGAGATAACACTAATAATCTAAACGGAAATATGAAAGAGAACAAGACACATAAAATTGAAAAATATAATGATCGCATCTAGTAGTCGAATCCAGAACATCTCGTCTCTGTTCTCTTTCATCTCCGTTTAGTTTATTAATGATGGGAATAACATTCAAAAGTTATAAAAAGAGAGTTTTTCTTATAAAATATTGAAAGTATATACTCGTACGTCTATTTGTATAAAAATAAATAAAAGTATTGGAATATACAACATATGTATTGATTATTTGATGAAATATATATTATAAACGGTGTCCGTAAATTAGTGGCACAAACGGGATTTGGAGTGTCTAATCATATTATTATACATGGTGCCCGGAAACTAGTGGCACAAACGGGATTTGGAGTGTCTAATCATATTATTATACATGGTGCCCGGAAACTAGTGGCACAAACGGGATTTGGAGTATCTAATCATATTATTATACATGGTGCCCGGAAACTAGTGGCACAAACGGGATTTGGAGTGTCTAATCATATTATTATACATGGTGTCCGGAAACTAGTGGCACAAACGGGATTTAGAGTGTCTAATCATATTATTATAAATGGTGTCCGGAAACTAGTGGCACAAGCGGGAACTAGAACCTCGTCATATTATTATACATGGTGTTTGGAAACGAGTGGCACAAGCGGGAACAAGAGTCTAATCGTAATATTAAACGTTGTCTCCGGAAACTAGTGGCACAAGCAGAAATTGGAGATTCTAATCATATTATTATACATGGTGTCCGGAAACTTGTGGTACAAGCAAGATTTGGATTGTCTAATCATATTATCATACATGGTGTCCGGAAACTAGTGCCACAAGCAGAAATTGGAGAGTCTAATCATATTATACATGGTGTCCGATAACCAGCGGCTCGAGCGGGAACTTGAGAGTTTCATCATATTACCGTATACGGTGTCCAGAAACTAGTGGCACAAGCGGAAACTGGAGAGCTTCAGCCTAATATCATACCTTCATGCTTTCCAGAAACTAGTGGCACAAGCGGAAACTGGAGAGCTTCAGCCTAATATCATACCTTCATGCTTTCCAGAAACTAGTGGCACAAGCGGAAACTGGAGAGCTTCAGCCTAATATCATACCTTCATGCTTTCCAGAAACTAGTGGCACAAGCGGAAACTGGAGAGCTTCAGCCTAATATCATACCTTCATGCTTTCCAGAAACTAGTGGCACAAGCGGAAACTGGAGAGCTTCAGCCTAATATCATACCTTCATGCTTTCCAGAAACTAGTGGCACAAGCGGAAACTGGAGAGCTTCAGCCTAATATCATACCTTCATGCTTACCAGAAACTAGTGGCACAAGCGGAAACTGGAGAGCTTCAGCCTAATATCATACCTTCATGCTTTCCAGAAACTAGTGGCACAAGCGGAAACTGGAGAGCTTCAGCCTAATATCATACCTTCATGCTTTCCAGAAACTAGTGGCACAAGCGGAAACTGGAGAGCTTCAGCCTAATATCATACCTTCATGCTTTCCAGAAACTAGTGGCACAAGCGGAAACTGGAGAGCTTCAGCCTAATATCATACCTTCATGCTTTCCAGAAACTAGTGGCACAAGCGGAAACTGGAGAGCTTCAGCCTAATATCATACCTTCATGCTTTCCAGAAACTAGTGGCACAAGCGGAAACTGGAGAGATTCAGCCTAATATCATACCTTCATGCTTTCCAGAAACAAGTGGCACAAGCGGAAACTGGAGAGCTTCAGCCTAATATCATACCTTCATGCTTTCCAGAAACTAGTGGCACAAGCGAAAACTGGAGAGCTTCAGCCTAATATCATACCTTCATGCTTTCCAGAAACTAGTGGCACAAGCGGAAACTGGAGAGCTTCAGCCTAATATCATACCTTCATGCTTTCCATAAACTAGTGGTTTAAGCGTAAACTGGAGAGCTTCAGCCTAATATCATACCTTCATGCTTTCCAGAAACTAGTGGCACAAGCGGAAACTGGAGAGCTTCAGCCTAATATCATACCTTCATGCTTTCCAGAAACTAGTGGCACAAGCGGAAACTGGAGAGCTTCAGCCTAATATCATACCTTCATGCTTTCCAGAAACTAGTGGCACAAGCGGAAACTGGAGAGCTTCAGCCTAATATCATACCTTCATGCTTTCCAGAAACTAGTGGCACAAGCGGAAACTGGAGAGCTTCAGCCTAATATCATACCTTCATGCTTTCCAGAAACTAGTGGCACAAGCGGAAACTGGAGAGCTTCAGCCTAATATCATACCTTCATGCTTTCCAGAAACTAGTGGCACAAGCGGAAACTGGAGAGCTTCAGCCTAATATCATACCTTCATGCTTACCAGAAACTAGTGGCACAAGCGGAAACTGGAGAGCTTCAGCCTAATATCATACCTTCATGCTTTCCAGAAACTAGTGGCACAAGCGGAAACTGGAGAGCTTCAGCCTAATATCATACCTTCATGCTTTCCAGAAAATAGTGGCACAAGCGGAAACTGGAGAGCTTCAGCCTAATATCATACCTTCATGCTTTCCAGAAACTAGTGGCACAAGCGGAAACTGGAGAGCTTCAGCCTAATATCATACCTTCATGCTTTCCAGAAACTAGTGGCACAAGCGGAAACTGGAGAGCTTCAGCCTAATATCATACCTTCATGCTTTCCAGAAAATAGTGGCACAAGCGGAAACTGGAGAGCTTCAGCCTAATATCATACCTTCATGCTTTCCAGAAACTAGTGGCACAAGCGGAAACTGGAGAGCTTCAGCCTAATATCATACCTTCATGCTTTCCAGAAACTAGTGGCACAAGCGGAAACTGGAGAGCTTCAGCCTAATATCATACCTTCATGCTTTCCAGAAAATAGTGGCACAAGCGGAAACTGGAGAGCTTCAGCCTAATATCATACCTTCATGCTTTCCAGAAACTAGTGGCACAAGCGGAAACTGGAGAGCTTCAGCCTAATATCATACCTTCATGCTTTCCAGAAAATAGTGGCACAAGCGGAAACTGGAGAGCTTCAGCCTAATATCATACCTTCATGCTTTCCAGAAACTAGTGGCACAAGCGGAAACTGGAGAGCTTCAGCCTAATATCATACCTTCATGCTTTCCAGAAACTAGTGGCACAAGCGGAAACTGGAGAGCTTCAGCCTAATATCATACCTTCATGCTTTCCAGAAACTAGTGGCACAAGCGGAAACTGGAGAGCTTCAGCCTAATATCATACCTTCATGCTTACCAGAAACTAGTGGCACAAGCGGAAACTGGAGAGCTTCAGCCTAATATCATACCTTCATGCTTTCCAGAAACTAGTGGCACAAGCGGAAACTGGAGAGCTTCAGCCTAATATCATACCTTCATGCTTTCCAGAAACTAGTGGCACAAGCGGAAACTGGAGAGCTTCAGCCTAATATCATACCTTCATGCTTACCAGAAACTAGTGGCACAAGCGGAAACTGGAGAGCTTCAGCCTAATATCATACCTTCATGCTTTCCAGAAACTAGTGGCACAAGCGGAAACTGGAGAGCTTCAGCCTAATATCATACCTTCATGCTTTCCAGAAACTAGTGGCACAAGCGGAAACTGGAGAGCTTCAGCCTAATATCATACCTTCATGCTTTCCAGAAACTAGTGGCACAAGCGGAAACTGGAGAGCTTCAGCCTAATATCATACCTTCATGCTTTCCAGAAACTAGTGGCACAAGCGGAAACTGGAGAGCTTCAGCCTAATATCATACCTTCATGCTTTCCAGAAACTAGTGGCACAAGCGGAAACTGGAGAGCTTCAGCCTAATATCATACCTTCATGCTTTCCAGAAACTAGTGGCACAAGCGGAAACTGGAGAGCTTCAGCCTAATATCATACCTTCATGCTTTCCAGAAAATAGTGGCACAAGCGGAAACTGGAGAGCTTCAGCCTAATATCATACCTTCATGCTTTCCAGAAAATAGTGACACAAGCGGGAATTTTTTTTTACACGAGCTCCACAGAGGAGGCCCTCAGGAAAATAAATTCCCTCAGGACCTATGTCATCTTAAGGGATGCTGTATGGAGGTTTTTTTTTAGGAAAAGAAGGAGAGGAGATTTCTGGTAAGGAAAAGGGTTTAAGGGTGGGTAGGCATCTGTGGTTCAGTGTATCCTGGTCATCCACCTCCAATACCTAGACAAACCTCACCCCATGAACCCGGGCACCCTGTTAAATCACCAAACATAGCGAACCACTTGGGGTGATCTATGGTAGATGTTGCGGCGGGTAGCAAATGATCCCTCTCAAGATCGAGGGATCAAATGCTGCGTGGATGTTGTGGACTGTATACTATATGCGGTTCTTATTTACCTATTTTATTATATTTTAATCGCACTTACCCAGACTGCTTCCCTATTCGTTCAGTGTTCACTGGAAAGGTAGGTATGTTAGATTGGTAGAGATTTTGGAAGGGAATGGCGATTGGGAATGAACGTTTGATCGCGAAATAATAAGCGACAATGGATGACGCGTGGCGATGGTACTTGCGAATAGCTGCGGTTTAAGAGTTCTGTTTGCGGTTTGATTACTAAAAACTGTAAAAGCGGTGCGGTTTTTAGGACTTGTGTCCTGTGCGGCGAGGTGAATTCAACTGAGGAAGAGGGCACCAAATAGGTAGTTTCGAAAGAACCACATGTAATAATAAAGGCGCGAACATGCCCCCCCGCCTTGACCAAGTGGTCAAAAGAAAAAGACAAATACAAAAAAAAGAAACGCGATGCGATAGGATTCAATGAACAATTGACGCTTGAAAATAAAACAAATTGAGCATAAGCATCCAAAAATATAAGAAATAAAATAACAATAATAGAAGGCCCCAATTTTCGCCAAGCAAAAACAAAAAAAAAAAACAAATACGAAAAAAATTGAAATAGAATAAGTATTTCTATTTTAGATATACCCGTGTATATCAGTTTAGACATACGTGTGGTAAATCAGCAATTAACGGAGGTGGTAGTGCTGAAGATGTTATCTTAATAATTATCTTAAACAATGCATTTCGAAAGTTGTGAACGAATCTTATTTCGTGCCGCCATTATCCAAAACTTCCGCTGAATACTGAATTGAAGGCTTCGCGGGCCTACATGAAAATATGGTTTGTGATAATAATCTATAATTAAATAAGCTAAATGACAGCTTTTCGGTAATAAGATGGGAAATTTGTTTTCGTATGACAGATCCGAGTACTTGAGTCGACCGCCCACCCTGATAATACCGTGGCTATCGAGAAACGGTTTCAAGTTTAGAATGTGCGTTGAACATGGAACGTTATTTCGCATGTTACGTATATCGACAGAGAAATATGTTTCCTGTTCGATGCGTATGATTTTCAAAAGCGAGTCATTTAACTCACGAGAGCTAAGATAAGTTGAGTTTGTATTATCCTTACCAGGAAGTTTACGACAATTGTTAACGAAACGCATTATCCATGCGAGTACGCGTTGCAATTTATTAAACGAAGAATATTTGCTAATAATTGAATTAGGTACAATTTGAGGTGCTACAAGCGCTTCAAGGTTGCGAGTTTTGATTTCTGGTGGATCAGCTAAGCGAGAACACTTGCCAACAGTAATTGGCTGTTCTTACTGATTGGTTTTCAATTCCGGTAACTGTTCCGAATTTGCGTGCTTAAATGGCGCAATAGGCCACTCGGAATGCGGCTGGCAAAGCCATTTTGGACCATTCCACCAAATATCATTTTCCATCAATTGTGATGGTAGCATACCTCTCGACAGACAGTCGATAGGGTTCTCAGCACCTGCGACATGATAAAAATGCAAATTTTCGTGTATTTTTGGTACACGATTGGCAACAAAGGTTTGCCAGCGGTGAGGTGATGAATGAATCCAACTTAAAGTTACAGTCGAATCAGAAAAGGCAAATATTGAATGAACAATAAACCTCGTGGAGTAATTATTAATTATCCTTTTCAACAGTTGCGATAACAATAATGCTGCGCATAATTCTAAGCGTGCTAAGGAGACGAACTTTAACGGTGCTACCCTTGATTTGGCGCAAACTAATTGAACGTCAATTCGGTTATCAGGAGTGGTCACCTGAGCGTATATCACTGCTCCGTATGCCTTTTCGCTCGCATCCGCAAACCCAACGAGTTTTAACGTGCATCCTTCAGCGACTCCTACATGACGTGGAATACGAATCGACGATATTGACGGCAATTCCGCGTTGAACTGCTGCCACTGGCGTAATATACTCGTGGGTGGGATTTCGTTCCAATCGATTTTTAAAATCCACAGCTCCTTTATCAGAAGCTTGGCTTGTACAATTATAGGCGCCACCAGACCCATCACGTCAAAGAGTCTAGCGACAGATGATAAAATATTGCGTTTTGTACAAGTTTAATTGTATAGAGTGACTTCAAATGCGAAATGTCATCCAAATGATGCCAGCGTAGCCCAAGGATTTTTAGCGATGCATCACTATCGAAAGTTACACTTTGCGACAAGCGAAGTTCCAATGGAATGTTTTCTAATACTTTGCTGGAATTGGATGCCCACTTAGTTAGTTGGAATCCTCCTGACTGGAAGAGCTCAATCAACTCTCCAGCCGCGCGGATAGCTTCTTGCTCATTTAAAGCAGAGCTAGCGATGTCGTCTACATAAACGTCACGATTGATAATATCCCTTGCCATAGGGAAGCGAGCGCCTTCTTCTAACGTTAACTGTTTGTTTGCTCGAAGGGCTAAGAACGGGCTGCACTTAAGGCCAAATGCCACGCGATTGTATTGATAAGCGTGAAGCGGCTTTTGCGGATCGAATCTATAAAAAATTCGTTGATAACGACGATCTTCTTTGCGAACATTTATACATAAATACATTTGACGAACGTCGGCGGAAATTGCGATAGGAAAAAGGCGTTAATTCAGAAGAATGCAAAATAAATCATTTTGTAGGCTTGGTCCCTTGTGTAAAATGTCATTTAAAGATAAATATTTTTTTGTTTTTGCGCTTGCGTCAAGAACCACTCTCACTTTCGTGGTCATTTTATCCTCACGCCTAACTGCGTGATGCGGAATGTAGTACGCGTTTTCTGACGATAAAGCTTCTACCTGGGATAGATAACCTTTGTGAATATGTTCTCTGATAACTTCATCATAGAGCGGTTTTAATTATGGCAGATGCTTAAATTTTCTCTCTAGTGCATAAAACCGATTTTGCACAGCTTGCAATGAATCACTTAAGTCACACGGGTTGCCTTTGAATGGCAAAGCCACTTCATAAGAACCATCCTCAAGGCGAGTTGTGGTACTTTAAAATATGTTCCGAACCGGTTCCGAACCGATATCTTCAATTTCCCAGAACTTTTAAATTAAATTCTCAATTTCGTGCGTAGCGCAGAAAGTTAAAGTGGTGTTTGATTGAGAATTTACTGGAGCGTCACCCACGAAGACATAGCCTAATGTGGTTTGAATTGCGACTGGAAAACCGGGGGTTATTACCTTATTTGGTAAGAACAGTTGAGAGAACAGACTAACGCCAATTAGCAAATTGATTGGACCAGGCATTGCCCAGGTGTCATCTGCCAGCGGAATATTTATGAACTTACATGACGTCAAGTCCACTTTGCAAGTAGGTAAGTGAGCGGTAATTTTATCTAAAACTAGAGCGGTTATAGAGTATTTGAAATAGGGATCAATCCTAGATTGAATCGTCAATGTGACACTTCCTTTTATTGATTGCGTTTTGCCGCCTAAACCTTGGACTGCAAAGCGCGTTCCTGGTCTGACTGCCAGGCCTAATTGTTCACAACATTGTGATGTTATGTAATGCTTTTGTGAGCCTGGGTCCAAAAGACAGCGAACGGTTTTCTCTTCACCGTTTCGATCAATAGTGTGAACCTTGGCGGTAGCAAGTACTTCAGTAGTTGCACCTTGTCGAGTGGTTGCTGACATGGTACATACCGAGGGTTCTGACTCGTTAGGTTGAGTTTCTACATTGGATGTGTTGGTGTTTGCGTGACTGGATTTCTCCAAATGAAGAAGCGTATGGTGCTTGCCATGGCACTTATGACAAGTGCCTTTTGATTTACATCTTGTAGACGTGTGTTGCGGGCTTAAACAATTAAAACACAAAGATTTTTCCTTTACGAAGGAAAACCTTTCCTTTGGTGATAATTTCAAAAATTGTGTACAAGTGTACAGTTGCGTATGGCTCTCATTTTGACAATAAAAGCATTTTGATTACGTACTTATGTAAGTATGATGTGTGCGGGGTTGAGTTGTGCGTGCAGTTCCACCGGAACTGGATGTAATTATATTAGCGGTGTTAGGTCCACGAGTTGTTGATGTTCGTTGCAGAATTTTGACCTGATCTTGTACAAACGATACCAATTGCTTGCAGGTGGGAATTTCAATTTCTCGAACTAAGAGCTCAAATGCTTGAGCAGTTTGCGACTCTAATTTTTGTAAAGCGAATTGCAGTAATATAAAATCCGAAAGATCCTCTATTCCTAATTGTTTTAGCGCGGCGATGGATGCTGAATATTTTTCTATAAAAGCTGTCAAACTATTTGCGTTGTGTGTTACGGTTTTGGAATGAAATATATTATTCAGGTAGTGCGTGGCAAGTGATCGCTTATCTTGATATTTATTAACTAGCGTATCCCAGATTATTTTGTACGTGTCTCCAGTTGGCACTAAACCTGACGTAACATTTTTCGCGGTTCCAGTTAATTTTCCAATCAAATATTGAACGCGTTGAAAATCAGATAATTGTTGATTTAAATGAACATTTGTTTTAAACATCTCATAGAAAGGTTCCAATTATCGGCGCGACCGTCAAAGGTAGGTAGTTCGATACAAGGTAGCTTAATAGAATTATTATTATTAGCAGCACATGCACTTGTAGACGCTTTCGGCTCTGTAGCTAAATTTGTTTTTAAATTGTTTCTTGTGCGTAGAATACGTGTGTATAATTCTTCAAATTGTTCCCAACTCGAATAATCTGGTTCAGAATTTGGGTTTAACGTAACCGTATTCTCGTTACTTTGATCAATAATTAATTCAAATTTATTTTCAATTTCCGTTATACTCTCAGATTCTGACATAAAAAAATCAAATGAACGCGATGCTTCGAAACTGGCTGGCAAGTTTTTTGCAAGCACAGCTATATTATTAACCCTTTTTAGAATAATTTCGCTTTTACTTTTTAGTAAAACTAACTGTATTTTTAATTGATCCTCCATTTTTAAAAGTATTTGCAAACTAAATTTTTTAAATTATTTATAAAATAATGTGCAACAGTCACAAATGCACTGGGCGGTTTTTGCCTTACTGAGTTGGTGTACTGAACGGTGATACAACACAGTGGACAAGTTATTTATGAAGTAATTAATTATGTTGCAAATATTTTATGACTCATAAATACGCGATGTTCATAAGTACATACCTATGTTGGTATCAATAAAGATATTTGTGACTATTCCAGTGAACAAGTAGTTACCAGTTAGCAATAGTACCTAGTTAACTATACCACAATAAATCGAAAAGATAAATAATAATGGTAAGTTTATGCGATATGCGGCGTATAAATTTTCCACAACAATACTTGACAAGAATAAAATAATGACCCAAAATATCAAATGAATAACTTGTAGATATTGTGATAATTTTGGATAGCGGGTAGAAACTATAAGTTCAAATGGCAGGTAGGTATTTTAATAATGATTTCAAACGAATATTGCTCCTTCCGTAAATATAATAAAATAAATACATCGATGTTATCCGGCTCGAATGGCCAAATGTTGCGGCGGGTAGCAAATGATCCCTCTCAAGATCGAGGGATCAAATGCTGCGTGGATGTTGTGGACTTTATACTGTATGCGGTTCTTATTTACCTATTTTATTATATTTTAATCGCACTTACCCATACTGCTTCCCTCTTCCTTCAGTGTTCACTGGAAAGGTAGGTATGTTAGTTTGGTTGAAATTTTGGAAGGGAATGGCGATTGGGAATGAACGTTTGATCGCGAAATAATAAGCGAGAATGGATGACGCGTGGCGATGGTACTTGCGAATAGCTGCGAGATTTAAAAGTTCACTTTGCGGTTTGATTACTAAAACCTTTAAAAGCGGTGCGGTTTTAGGACTTCTGTCCTGTGCGGCAAGGTAAATTCAACTGAGGCAGAGGGCACCAAATAGGTAGTTTCAAAAGGTAACATATTACAATAAAGGCGCGAACACCCACTTCTAAAAAGAACCTCGCGAGGTTGGACCGTATCCAATTTCAAAGTTTAAGATTGATTATCGGAGCAATGCGTTCGTCCCCAATTAACGCTTTACAAGTGGAGGCTGTGGAGGCTCCTCTTCATTTCAGAAGACAGTTCTTTGCTGACAAGTTTTAATTAAAATGCTTAAGACTCTCTAATCACCCACTGAAAGACAAAATTACTGCACTCACTGCTCAAGTGAAATCACTTCCATATTGGAGGAACAAATCAATTCCTCTTCTTATTAAAAGCCTCCATACGTACAGTGCGTAGAAACCCCTCTTAAATCCATCAGACAGACTTCCTTTATATGCCAACTCCTTTCGTATTCATTTGTGTAAACCAAATATTCTTTTTTCTCTCGGCATAATTAACAATAACGAAGCTCCAAGAAAACTTATCCAAATTTTAAATTCGAAATATTCCAACTGGAAAATTATTTACACAGATGGTTCCAAGTCTCCCTTATCAAACCATGTGGGAGCGGCATTCCACTGCCCATCAGATCAAGTCAATAAAAAAATTAAACTTCCAAAAGAGGCTTCCGTTTTCACTGCTGAATGTATAGCCATTTTTGAATCCCTCAAATACATTGATGATGATCACATTGGAAACTTCTTAATTCTCTCCGATTCCCTGAGTGCACTTCAAAAAGTAAACTCTTCCCCCTTCCATTACCCAGAAGACGATTTCTGTGTTAGATTTCGTACTTTAATTCATGCGTACTGCGGTATCCCTGGAAATGAAAAGGCCGATTCATTGGCGAAAGATGCCATTATTTCAGGGGATATTTTATATAAATTTTTAAACACCGATGACATTTTCATAAAATTGAAGGAAACATGATTTCCACATGGCAGAATCATTGGAAAGAATTTAGTCAATCAAAAGGATATAACTTTTTTACAATTCAGCAAACGATTCCTTCAAAACCGTGGTTTTCCAGACTTTCTTTTAACAAATTCTCGACATCCTCCATTTGCCGCATGCGGATAGGGCATTGCTGCCACAATGTTCACTTGACAAAAATTCATGTTAAGAATTCTGCGATGTGTGAATGTCGTCTTGGTGAAGAGGATCTCAATCATATTTTTTTCAGCTGCCCTTTAAATAATTCATACAAAAATTTCATCCCTCACCTAATCAGTTCGGGCATATTGCCTCCCTTCAACATTGCATGCCTGTTATCTTCTGTGAACAAACGCGTGTATAAAATCTTGGCTAATTTCCTGAATAATAACAGCATCAATTTGTAACTGTAAGTTAAGTTTCATGTATTTATTTATTTATTTTTTACGCAAAATAAATTGTGTCAGCATATCTTTTAATTTCCTCGTTATGTTTAGTTAAAATAATTTTTTATTGTAATAATTTTGTGTATTATTATTTGTATAGTATTATTATATAATGTAGATAGGTTCTTGTTATTAAAACTAAATTAGTTAATATTAACCAAAAATTACACTCACAAAAGCATTCACTTGACACTGGCCAGAACACTCCAGTGGGGTGAAAAGACATTAAAAAAAAAAGAATATTTGACAGGTAAATTGGTATTGCCAGCCTACATATTTCGTAGTTCCAGTTTTTATTTTTTCTACTCTTATTTGACAGACTCTAATAGGTACATAACCATGTAATAATTTAATTTAACATACCTTATAACTTGTATTAAAATGTACTGTGTATGTCTTAAAAAAAAAACCAATTACGTATATAGGTTTTGTAAATAGACACACAGTCCATAAGACAAAAGAATGTTTAAATATATATATTTTTTTTTTTTTATATATACACATGATAGACGGGTTTAAAAGGTATGGTTTTGAGTGTGCTGGTTTTCGGACACTCATACAAATGTATATTCAATTGACCACAACAGTCTCCGGAGGTTGATAATAAAATTGTAACTCAAACACAAGAACATGTTTTTTAAATGCATATTTGCGACACGTTCCACACTGTGATAAATACTGTCAGTATCGTCTTGGTGAAAGACCTCATTCAGAATCGAAACTTGAAATTGCTTTGGTGACCAGATTTAAATAGCCAGGTAATTTCCCAACCTCTGTCCCACCTCTTTCCCCTCCCCACTACCGTTAGTCTCACAACATATCCAAATTAGGGATAGCATACTCTCATTGGTTCCAGACGGTTAGATGCAGTTGTGACACTTGTGCGGTTTTCACATAAACAGTTAACCTTTGGTCATATAGAGCAACGCACGCCACTGCTCTATGACCAACATACACCCGAATTGCCTTTACATTCTACGTTACAAGTTGTTTGTGCCACTGTTATTGTAAATACTTCAAACAATAATACAATAAAGAAAATATAATAAAATGAAAAAAAATTAACAACAAATGTATAAATTAAAAGACAATTATAATGTATTTTAGTGAAAGAGAACAAGAATCCTCACATAAATAGAAATTCAGTAAAATAAAAAAAAGTTGGAAGTTTATACGTCTATTTGTGTCTAGATAATAAAAGTATTGAAATATACAACATTTATATTAACAATTATTATAAGCAATAATTATCAGCCTGAAACACTCATCTACATTGAAAAATCTTCCGAGAAAAGATACTTGCTGCCAACGGGACTTGCACCCGTCTCCTTCTGATTGCCGGTCAGCTGCTCTTGACCACTGAGCTATGGCGGCTTATCTAATACCCGCCAAATAATTCAATATATACTAGTGTTTCATTCAACAATTACTGCTTATTATATTTTTACCACCTGAAAACAACCAACTTTATTTTTGCGAGAGACATTGTTAGTGTTACAATCCCTCACTAGGTGGCGTCGAGACAAATTATGTCTACATTTATTTTTACCCTTTGTGCTATGCATAAAAATCTTGTCTAAACTTTAGTTTATCAATTAAAAAATAATAATTAACATTTATATTACTTATTTTTAGATAAAATATATTTCATTCAGGATGGTGTCATGGGAGAGAGGGGCAAGTTAAGCGAATACACCCAGTGGACTATCCAGGATATTGTCTATTTCGGCCGTGAGGTGCAGTCCAAAGACTTGACAAAGTATGAGGAAACACATAAACATGATCCTCGCAGGCATAATCCCTACAACAAAACACAGATCACAGAAACAATGCTCATTCAACGCACTAAATATTGACTAATTAAGATCTAAAACAATTACTTATTTTGTAACCAGTATCCAAAAACGCATATTTATCTGAAAAGTGGCGAAATTTCTTTAAAAAACATATGAATCTATACAATCAGAAAAGTTTTTGCTTTTATAACATTTATTTTATTTTATTTTATTTTTATTTTATTTTAGTTTATTAAGGAAACAAACGGTTATACGTATTTTATAAGAAAGTAACATATTACATGATTGCATTAACCAGCGAAGTTTCCGCTACAATTTATAATATATAAACATGGATTAAAACATTAAAAAAAACATAAAGTGGTAGAAAAAAAGAAAAAAATATATATATATACAACAGAAATGAAAGAAAAAAAAACACACACACAAATTAAAGCATATGGGATATATAAATCATCCAAATATTATTATTATAATAAAAAGAAGGAAAACCAACATAATGAGAATGAAAAAAATAACATGCAGCAGGGGTGGAGAGTTCGTAATTAACAATTTGTTTTAATTTTTTCTATTATGGATTTAATAAATTGGCCTGAGGACAAATGGAAAATATCAGCGTCGTAAAAGATATCATTGTATTTTGTGCACGTCCTTCGGAGAAATGAATGTTGTGTGTAATTTGTTTTTGAGTGTGGGATGTGGAATAGTTGGTTTGACCTTGTGTTTCTTATTGGACAGTGGAAATTAATGTGTTCTAGAAGATAGTTGTTGTCAACAACGTTGTTAATGATTTTGAATAAAAATTTTTGGTCAGATATATTTCTTCTATCTTGTAAAGTTGATAAATTATGGAATGTTAATGAGTCTTTTAGGTTTTCTGAAGTTCGAAAGGATTTAAAGTCTAGGTGTTTCAATATCTTTTTTTGAATTCTTTCTAACCTTTCAATATTTACTTTATATTGGGGATTCCATATGACTGATCCGAATTCTAATATTGAGCGAACAAAAGAGACGTACAGTATTTTGATTACGTGTGGAGACCTAAATGGTTTGGTCACTCTTATGATGAATCCTAGAAGTTTGTACGCCCTGTCACAGATGGAATTTATATGTGTTCGGAAAGACATTCCGGAGTCCATTATTATTCCTAAGTCCCTCACTTCACAACATCTTTTTATCTCTACGTCATTGATTTTGTACGGGAATATTAGGGGGTTTATGCTTTTGGTGAATGATATTGTGTTACATTTTTCCAGATTAAGGAACAGTTGGTTGTTAGCACAATATATTCCAAGCCTATTGATATCATCTTGCAATTCTAGGCTGTCATTAATATTGGTGATTTTTTTGTAAATCTTAGTGTCATCAGCAAAAATTTGGAATTTGGAATTTTTAAAGCATTTACCTATATCATTGATACATAAAATAAACAAGAGAGGTCCGAGATGCGATCCTTGCGGGATTCCTGAAGGTATACTGTAAAAACGCGAGGAGAAACCCTTAGCTCTAACTGCTTGACTTCTGTTTGTTACATATGATTTGATCCATCTGAGAAGGTCACCATTAATCCCGATTTTTAACAGTTTCTTCAGAAGCAGGTCAATGTTAATTTTATCAAAGGCTTTTGAAAAAAAATTATAATAGCAGAGAGATGAAACGCGTTTATACTAATTACTTAACGGAATATACATTAATTACGTGAGCAGTTTTTCTACCAATCTAGACCCCCCCCCCCCCCCTTTGGTGAGACGAATTTGGGCCACTTATATTATATTCTTTTCAAGTAAGGTGAGATTTTTCTGGAAACCCCACCGCCCTAGATGATCAATTATATTGCTCAATATTACGACTTGTGCAATATTATTGACCGTTTAGGGTTAATATTGATGATTGCTCAACGATTGAACAAAAGTTTAAGCTAGTTTAATTTTTATTGCACCATATTTTTCCATTGCATCGTGCAGGGTCAATATTGCACATTATTTTTGTCATTTTTGTAAACATTGAGCAGTTCGTTTATTGTGCAATATAATGGATTGTTCTATTGTGCAATATAATTGATTGTTTGGATTCTAAGCTCCTTTCAATCTTATTGAACAATAAAATATATTGTACAATGTTATTGTAGCGTCTAGGGGCCGCCTTACGCGGAACTGTTTGACCCCACTGATGTACTTTAGTCTGTTTATTTGGCGGGTATTTGATAAGCCCCCATAGCTCAGTGGTCAGAGCATTCGACCGGCAATCGGAAGGACACGGGTTCAAGTCCCGTTGGCGGCAAGTATCTTTTCTCGGAAGATTTTTCAATGTAAATGAGTGTTTCAGGCTAACAATTATTGCTTGTAATAATTGTTACCCTTTGTGCTATGCATAAAAATCTTGTCTAAACGTTAGTTTATAAATTAAAAAATAATAATTAATATTTAACAAGTTTAAGTATTTCCCCAATAAATGCAGACATAATTTGTCTCGACGCCACCTTGCGAGGGATTTAACACTAACAATGTCTTTCTCGCAAAAATAAAGTTGGTTGTTTTCAGGTGGAAAAAATATAACAAGCAGTAATTGTTGAATGAAACACTAGTATATATTGAATTATTTGGCGGGTATTTGATAAGCCCCCAT
This sequence comes from Limnephilus rhombicus, assembly GCA_929108145.2. NCBI lineage: Eukaryota > Metazoa > Arthropoda > Insecta > Trichoptera > Limnephilidae > Limnephilus > Limnephilus rhombicus. Next base: position 16,301,382 of record OV815290.1, on the reverse strand, counting down.
AGCTCAGTGGTCAGAGCATTCGGCCGGCAATCGGAAGGACACGGGTTCAAGTCCCGTTGGCGGCAAGTATCTTTTCTCGGAAGATTTTTCAATGTAAATGAGTGTTTCAGGCTGACAATTATTGCTTGTAATAATAATTACTTTAGTCTGGCTAAGATTTGTATAGAATATTATTTTGTCAATAATATTTATTCCCTCGAGTATTATTAAGTCAAATATGAATTTATTTGTACTGTAGTTGATGTAGAATAATGTACCTACCTGTGTCATGTGTCATTGTAACTCTTCCGAATAAAACATCAGCAATACATCATTTTTTCTAATTTGCTTACTAATTAATACTTTCGGGCACATATTATCGAGATTATACTTCGTTTTAACAATTCTACAAGAAAAAACTATTTAAACCCATAGTAGAAGATGCAACCAGTATCGCCCTGGTGTACGACCACCATACAGAAATAAAACTTTGCTCGAAATGTGTTTTGAAATTTGCACAACAGCGAGAAATTCACACGCGTAGAATTAAAACCTTCAGAAAACTAAAGTAGACAAGAGATAGTGGGAAGACTACAAAGCACCGCACAAAGAGGAGATCGATTTTTCTATCTTATTCTCTCGCAGGCTAAACCCAATAGATTAAAATGCTTTTGTCTCTTTTTAATGTAGAAAGGGTAAAACAGACAAAATGCGTGGGGGTAATTATTGATTATATGGTAATTATTGATGTTAAAAATGGATAATTGAGCAGAAGGACTTCAATAAAAACATGGTTTTACGTAGGAAATCTTCTAGTTTATTTCACGGCACATTTTACAATAAATTTGTTCCCGACCCGAACAAAAACACTTAAGTTGGCCACTTTGACCATTCGCTAGATAATGCTAGCTGTTTACAGGAGATCCACGTTATTAAGAGAGCATGTTTTTAACTGAAATTGCCTTATTTATAACTGCACGTTTCCACACATAAACAAAACAACCACCATTGTTAAATCTAAATAATATACAGATTCCAGAAATCTGATTTATCCTCTATCCTTAAAAACAGTGCGGCCCTATGGCCGTAGCTTGTAATCTGTAATTCAAACAGTCAAGTTACAAAATATACCGCTAGGTGGCAATAACCTTCACTTTTTGAACATACTGCCGGGCGGGGAATGAGAAAAAACAACAAGTTTTTTTGAAATTAAAAAATCAAACTACAAATTCCTAAATTTACAATAATATACTAAAATTTTACCAGATGTGTACCTATCTAAATTTAAAGGGTCCGGGAACCTAACCAACAATTAACAATAACCTAAAAATTTACAAATTTCTAAAAAATCATAAAAATTTTATAAAATATAACAACATCACAACATCAATAATAAATTTGTACAATTGACAATTCAATAATGTCTCATTGTCTCTATGGAGATTTTTCACTTCAATTATATTATTTTTTAACTAACACCAATTCACAAATAGCAATAAATTGTTAGTTCGCTGTGAACTGACTATCAGTTTATCACTGGCATGGCACTGCCAAAAACAGAGAGAACACTTCACTGGGTAGACTACTCGGCCATCTTGTCCAGGGTGGTCATCATATTTTAATAGTACATCACCATGTACTTCTGTGTGTCATCATTGGGTAGATCATCATGGGGCGGCCGTGCCCTGGTAATCACTATCTAATTCTGCAGCGGGGATGATCAACTCGCTTTTGTTAACTGGAGCCCCAGTGGCTTCAGACAGGATACAGTGGTGTCAACAACACCAATACCGATGCTCCATAATTAAAGTTGTGGTTTGGTTGCATCGGTTCAGCCCTAATTACAGTTAGGCTGTGACCTTGGGAAGGTCCGTGGTTTGCCGGGTCGGGAAATTTGGATCCAAGTTTGCTTCTATTGGCATCAAACATATTTTTGTGATGGGTCTCACAAAAGTGCCTTGTGCTGTTTTGAGTATAACCACCCTCACTACTCCATCCGGGCCTGGATGAGTAGTTAATATGCGCACCATCTTCCACAATGCAGGAGGCAGATTGTCTTCCATCAAGATTACCAGATCGTCCTTCTTTATTGCTTTTTGGTTGCTGGCTTGCTATTTGGTCCGTTTTTGCAGCTCGGCAAGGTAATCTCGTTTCCATCTGAACCAGAAATTTTGAATTAGAGCGTTTAATTTTTGATATTTGCTTAGTATGTTCTCCGGGAGCTCGCGGACATCCACCTCGGGAATAACCGAAGCATCCCTGCTCATGAGGAAATGGTTCGGGGTTAAAGGGAGAAGGTCGTCTACGTCATCAGACAGGGAAGTTAAGGGACGGGAGTTCAAACAAGCCTCTATCTGACAAAGCAAAGTATATAATAATTCAAACTGCAATGGGTTATTTTTAGTAATTCGATATAAATGAAACTTGGTGGACTTGACTGCGGCTTCCCACAGCCCCCCATGATTCGGCGCCCTAGGCGGTATAAAACTCCAAGAAATTCCCTTATCAGCTAAAAACCTATGAATTTTGTCATTGTTCAGTCTCAGACTGGCATACAGTTCTTTGAGCTTATTGGAAGCTCCTCTGAAAGTGGTTGCATTGTCAGAAAATATTTTTTCCGGCTGACCCCTACGGGCAATGAACCTCTTTAAACATTTTAAAAAAGCATCGCTTGACAAATCTGTTGCGAGTTCCAAATGAACCGCTTTGGTAGAAAACAAACAAATATGCAAAGATACGACTTAATGAGCGGAGATTTCCTCAGCGCTCCAGCCTTCGTGTCTATCGGCCCGGCAAAGTCGACCCCTGTGACAGAGAACGGTAGACTGGGAGTGATTCTCTCAACTGGAAGGTCTCCCATGATCTGCCGGCAAACCTGAGGTCGGTATCTAAAACATACAATACACTTATGTAGGATACGCTTAACAGTGTTTCTCCCAAATATCGGCCAATATTTCAAGCGTATTTCCGATAACAGCGCTTGGGGACCTGCATGTAAATGTTCATAATGATAATTACGTATAATAAGTTCAGTTATTTTATGTGACGGTGATAATATTATCGGGTGCCTTTGATGATGCGATAAATAAGTAGCTAATTTTAATCGTCCACTTGCGCAAATTAAACCTTCCATTAAACAGGGATTGAGAGCTTTCAATCTACTGTTTTTGTTTACTAACCCATGCTTCTTTAGGTCCTTCAATTCTCTTTTAAATGAGTGTTCTTGAGATGATTTCAGTAGGCATTTTAAAGCTGCTTCCAGCTCGGAGACAGTTAGATTGCCATACTTTTTATCCTTAGGGTTACGACAATTATGTATAAATCTTAACGCTTGAGCGCTTACTCTTTTTAATTTGGTTAGCGATGAGAATTTTTCGAAAATATCCCATTCTTGAGCATCATCTACCAATAGTACATTTTTACTTTTTACTTCCGGGGGATCCAAACATGACATCTTGGATACTGGCCAAGTGTTGACATCTTCCGTCAACCAGCTTGGCCCCTTCCACCATATTGAAGCGTTGACTAACCTTTCAGCTGTGGTACCTCGGGACAGTATATCCGCTGCATTTTCTGATGATGATACGTGCCGCCACTGCGTTGGATCGCTGATTTCCTGTATCTCAGCGACTCGGTTTGCCACGAAGGTGTTCCAACGAGCTGGTTGTCCTTTCAACCAGCATAACGCTATTGTTGAGTCGCACCAGTAATAGGTGGCTGATTCCTCTACACTTAGCGTCAACTTGATATTTTTTATTAGCTTGGCCAATAGTAATGCACTACATAACTCTAACTTGGGTAGTGATATACATTTTAATGGCGCCACTCTAGACTTGGAGGAAACTAACTGTGCATGCCGCTTACCTTCTGAATCTGTTGAGACGATGTAGGCGCATGCTCCGAAAGCTTTCTGCGAGGCGTCGCAGAACCCGTGCAATTGTATATTCTTTGGTGTTCCGCTAATAACTCCTCTCGGGATTTTTAACACATTTAGTTGCGATAGTTGGTCTAGATAGTCCCTCCAAGGTAGTAAAATTTCATCAGGTAATATGTCATCCCATGATGCCTTGGACTGCCATAATTTTTGCATAATTAATTTGGCTACCACTACGATGGGCCCTAAAAGTCCTAAAGGATCAAAGGTGGAAGCTATGCACGATAATATTTGACGCTTGCTCTCCGTTTTACCTGACGGCCTTGTAATTTCATAAGACAGGTAATCTAATTCATTATTCCAAATTAATCCAAGTATTTTTTCATTCTTGGAATTGTCAGTGATCATTTTTTCACAATTGCCCTGTTTGGCAATTTCACCTTGGCTCCGCCCAGATGACAATTCCAAAACATTTGATCTCCACTTCCTCAGGGTCATCCCTGCGGACAGCAAGATATCACTTATTTGTTTCTTCAATTTGAAACAAACTTCCAAGTCATCCCCTCCAGTCAATAAATCGTCCATATAAAAATCATTTTCTATGACTTGACTTGCTACTGGGAAATTAACTTGATTATCCATACCAATTTGTCGAAGACATCTCGTTGCTAGGAAAGAGGAAGGTCCCAGCCCATAGGTAACGGTCTTCAATTTGTAATGTCGTAGTTCCTCTTCTTGTGATTCGCGCCATACAATCTTCTGAAGGCTGCGATCCGCTTCGCATACGTTGATTTGACGGTACATTTTTTCGATGTCCGCAGTCATGACGTATCGATGTTTTCTGAAATGTAATAAATGGCTGTATAAGTCCTTTTGAATGACAGCTCCCACCATCAGAGCATCGTTCAGGGATATTCCGGTCGACGTCTTTGTCGAACCATCAAACACTACACGCACCTTCGTCGTGGTGCTAGCTTCTTTAATAACCGCGTGATGCGGCAAAAAATAGGATTGCTCATCCTCTCTCCATTTATCACATAACTCCATATGACCTAGTTGTTCATATTCCCGCATAAATTGTACATATTGCAATTTCAATTCAGGATTTATTAAAAATTTCCTCTCTAAGTTCTTAAATCTTTTCTCCGCTGTGTTTAGTGAGTCACCAAGTTGACTCACACAAGGGCGGCGCGGCAGACTTACAACGTATCTACCATCGCTCTCCCTAGAGTGCGTGGCGACGAAATCTGCTTCACACGCATTCTCCTCATGGTTTTGAAATCTTGCAGGATTCACTTCCTCCATTTTCCAGAATTATTCTAATTGATTGGATAATGTGTTTATTGATAAACTACAAATTTGCGGTACTGGCCTTTTTTATGATGAATGTTGATCGGGCCCGATATGATCCATCCTAATTCAGTCCTCTGAAGAGTAGGTCCGGTATCCAATCTCAGCCGATCATCTTGTATTATATCTCAAAAGCTCTCAGCGCCTAACAGTATATCAATAGGTGCTGCTACGTTGAAATTTGGGTCCGCCATTTGTAATCCCGGTGGCAGCTTAATATTTTTTCTGGCCACTGTTGCTTGAGGTAGGTTTGTGGTTATTTCCTGCAATATTAGACAATTGATATTTTGGTTATAATTTGTCCTCAGAGATTTCATTTTAATAGCAACACGTTTCTTTATATGAGTAACATTGTTGTGTATGCCTAACACAGGCTTGTTTATGTTTTCACATCTTAAATTTTATTTCATTGCGAACTTTTCGCACATAAAATTGGCTTGAGCTCCAGAGTCAATCAGGACCCTTGCCTCATGCACTTTATTATTGTGATCTACCACCCCAATGATAGCAGTCGACAATAAAATTGTTTTTTCTGCCTTCGCTAAGGCTGAATGGTTTGACACTGAAACTCGTTCAGCATCCATTTGGCAGTCACCTCCGGGGTGATCTTCACCTTTATTCATGGAGTCATCGCTCGGATGCATCTTCCTGTGCAATAACGTATTGTGGCTTTCGCTATCACAATGCTTGCATTTCAAATTAATTTTACAATATGGGGCCGTATGTCCTAACCTCAAACATTTGAAGCAGGCACGGTACCTCCTTATTGCGTTGGCTCTCTCTCCTGAATTTAATTAAAAAAAAATTTTACAATAATATATTTTATGTCCCTTGTCATTACAACAAATACAATTATTGTGGGTAGCAGCTAAAAATACCGATTCCTTTTTAGGGTTATTGTTGCTACTATTTGCTTTCGGGTGGGTAGGAATTTTTTTCGAATCTGAATTTAACATTAATTCCAAAACTTGTGCACGCGAGGTTAAACATTTAAGAAATTCCTGTAATGTAGGTAGCTCATCCTGCAATGGGGTTTGTTCCCAATGCTTTCTAGAACTTGCATCCAATTTATTAGAAATTACGTATATAATTAAAGCATCCCATTGTTCGATTTTCACGCCTAAATTCTGCAACGCTTTGAGATTTACATTCGTTTCATCAATCAGGTAACGCATGGCTACTGGATCCTCACGTTTCATCTCTTTAAGTTGAAACAGAGCTTGGATGTGTCTATGTACGGTAGTTCGCAAATTTGCAAACCTCTGTTGCAACAACTCAAAAGCCGATATATAATTCAGGTCTGATACCTCGAAATTGGCGATTATCTTTGCTGCATTCCCCTTTAAACAGGATTGCAGATAATAAAACTTCTGTACATTGCTTAAGGCAGTATTGTTATGAACTAGTGTCTTAAATGTTTCTAGAAAATTAATCCAATTTTTTGGATCGCCGTTGAATTCTCGTAATTGGAGGCTAGGTAATTTTATTTCCAATTTGGGAGTCTCCACAGACTGAATTGCTCCCCTTTGCAGTCGCTAAAATTGAATAATATTGGTTTTCAAAATTCTCCCTTTGCAAATTACTATCGATTTCGTTGGAATCCAGAAGGCTTTCGATTTGTTCCTGGATTTCTTCGAAATCATCAATTATTTTCTCAATTCTAGCATAGCGAATTTTAATTTCGTTTACTGATAATGCATTTGATGAATCCGCAAATCTCGTAAGTTTACCTTTCAACACTCCTCGTTTGTTAATCAATGATTTTAAATTATACATTTTTATTATGTATTTGACAATAATTCAACAATAAAAAATGCTAAAAATGTTCCTTCAAAAACAATTTCTGTGCAATAATCGCGTAAAACAACAGTAATAACCAATTCAAGCTATGAACAATGACAGAATCTTACAATAATTATCTTCTAAACAATTAACCTAAAATAAATTTGCATGACTTGCATTTTACACTGAGGGTAGTTAATTTTTTGTTTTTAAAATAAGTACATCGACATACAAAAAATAGCGCTTGTTTGAACAGGAATTCAATGAATAATTGTGACAGGATGGCAGGGATACTTATCTTTTGATCCTCCGTGGTTCATTTTTTCATCCTTCTGGTTTTTTTTTTATTATATAGCTCGCTGGTTCATTCCGGTAATTCCTTTGATGCCTTCATCCGCTCGTAAGGGCTATGCGGCTAGAAGGACCATGTTATAAATGGGTAATTGAGCAGAAAGATTTCAATAAAAACATGGTTTTACGTAGGAAATCTTCTAGTTTATTTCACGGCACATTTTACAATAAATTTGTTCCCGACCCGAACAAAAACACTTAATTGGCCACTTTGACCACTCGCTAGATAATGCTAGCTGTTTACAGGAGATCCACGTTATTAAGAGAGCATGTTTTTAACTGAAATTGCCTTATTTATAACTGCACGTTTCCACACATAAACAAAACAACCACCATTGTTAAATCTAAATAATATACAGATTCCAGAAATCTGCTTTATCCTCTATCCTTAAAAACTGTGCGGCCCTATGGCCGTAGCTTGTAATCTGTAATTCAAACAGTCAAGTTACAAAATTTACCGCTAGGTGGCAATAACCTTAACTTTTTGAACACGCTGGAATGACATATTACTTTCATCACAAATAAACTCAAACGAGTCATGCACCTATTAAAGTACATTACAAACATCTTTCCACTTACAATACTAAGATCCATCTATTTTGCACTCTGTCAATCCATTGCTACATATGGAATACAAGCTTGGGGAAGTGCTACAAACATAGCAATTGACCCAATTCAAAAAATACAAAAAGCGATAATTAAACTCAACCTGCAAGTACCATTTCAAACAGATTCTAGCGAAATCGACAAAATATTAGAAGTCATGTCAATCAGACAACTTTATGCCAAATCTGTGATACTACATCTACTCCAAAACAAACTACATATTAAACAATAATAACACACACCAAACATGGACGAAGACACTTTCAGTATTATGCAACCAAACTTTTTAATTGTATGCCCACTACTTTGAAACAAATACTATCTGAAAATACATCTACAAATATTCACAAAAAACAAATCACCGCCTGGATTAAAAATCAAGATATTAGCTTTATACATAACATTTTAATCCCCAACCAAACATAACAAAACTATAAAAATTATAAAATTAAATAAATAAATAATTAAATAGTTTTTCAAGTATTCACCAACTATACACAGACTTACAATTTGTATATGCGTGTATTGTAATGTATGTATATATGCGTATATGTATCTATATATATATGTGCATGTACGTGTATGTATATGTATGTGTATGTTTATGTATACATATGTTTTTCTTATTTTTCAAATATATATTTCTTAATATTACCTATCTATAATAAAGTAAAAAAAAAAAAAAAAACTTTCTACAACAACACATAAATACTTGTCACACTTAATCATAAACACGTAAACACCTCCGCACAGGTTACAAAATTACCCATCCACAGTTTCACCTTCTCAAACCTACCTTACACCCAACATAATTAAATTGCAAAATATATCATATAAAAATGTTTTCAAAATATATTATGTTAAAATGTCAACAAATAGGTAAATACTGTAATATATAGAAATAAATAAATAAAAGGTCACTTTTTCGCTTCATCGAGTTTCAAATCACAACGGTACTAAAGAAGTTTTCACTTAAAAAAAAAGTGTGCCGTTCACACGCAGTAGAAGCGAAACCTTCAGAAAACTAAAGTAGACAAGAGTGGAGAGGCTGTGAAACGCCTCACAAAGAGGAGACCGATTATTCTATACTATAATAAAGTACATTCTCTCGCAGGCTAAATCCTATAGATGTATGTGTTTCTCTTTTTAGTGTCGCTTTTTCGTTTCATCGAGTTTAAAATCACAACGGTGCTAAAGAAGTTTTCACTTTAAAAAAATACACAATAGGCTATTAGGTTCTTAGTTTGGGTTAACTAGGTATTTCATAATTCATTCATATTTTGATTGAAATGAAATTGACGCAAATGATACAAACTGAAATACATTTTAAAACAAAAATTGAAATGGCTCCAAGGAATCGTTATAAAAGGGAAATTTTGAACTTTGAATAAAAATGGAATTAAAATGCATCTTTTACCTTCTACCCAAACGTTATTAGTTGTTTCTTGTAGTTGTCATTTCCAAAATCTGTCCCTAATAAAGGTGCGGCAGTTAGTGATCTACTATTAAATGCATTATTTGACAATTTTAATTATTATTTCCTATATTTTAAAGTGAAATAAATATTATATTTGGCAATGTTAGAAGTATGGCGGAATGGGCAATATTCAGGAAAAAACGTGTGAATGGAGTAAATAGTTAAGGTCAAATACTAGCAATATACAGGGTGTTAGGGACGTACTTGACTTACTTTAACCAGTGATTCCTGACATTCTTTGGAGTAAAATACGTAAATAAAATTTTGGTCTAATGCGACATTTTTGATTTTTTTTCTACGCAAAAAAATAGTATATAATAAAAAATAGGTGTTGGACTGCGAGGGTTCGGTTACTTGGCTGAGTGACCAGTGACGAAATACGAAAGATATTATTTTGGTTTTATGTTGATGAAAAAAAAATTAAAAAACGTCATCAAAAAGTCGCCAGAGACCAAAATTTCATAAACATTTTTTACTCCAAATAATGTCAGGAATCACTGGAATAGTAAGTCAAGTACGTCCCTTAATACCCTGGTCGAAATTTCCCTACTTTTCATGCTTTTCCCTAGAAAATATTTTTCTCCCCTCCTTCTAGGGAAAATTTCTAAGACATACCAACCCTGCATCCGGATCATGGACAGGGTTGCCATGAAACCATAAATAAACCAATACGCAGGGCACATATTCCGAAATACCCTCAATAGATGTACCTCCCAAGTTCATTAAGTTACTTTTTTTTTTTTTTACAGTGAATACCGCACAAGAATCTCAACTGCTCCCGTCTGGAGCCAGTGAGACTATGGCATCCCCAATTAGGGTATGTTGTGAGGCTGAAGGTAGTGGGGAGGGGAAGGAGATGGGGAAGAGGAAGGTTGGGAAGTACCTGGCTATTCAGATCTGGTCACCAAACACGGCTAAACCCATTTTCAAGCAACGTTTCAATTCTGAATGGTGGTCTTACACCAGGACGATACTAATAGTATCTTCCACTCTGGAACATGCCGCAAATATACTATATAATATTATTTAAATGAATTAATTGTGAAATAACACAAATTAATCAAATAAAATTTATTTGCGCATGCCGGGTTCGAACCCGCGACCTCCGGATTGTGAGTCAAGAGTCTTACCCACTGGACTACGGAGGTCGTCAAATAGTACTAAATTAAATAAAATTATTTTGAAGTGAAAACTTGTTTAGCGCCGTTGTGATTTAAAATTGAATGAAACGGAAGCGAGGCACTAAAAAGAGACAAGCACATACATCTATAGGATCTAGCCTACGAAAGAATGAGACAGAAATAAATATTTCAATTTTATCATTTCCTTATATCGTTTATAACGTATATTATTATTAATTTTACTGTTTTTTCTTACGAAATTACTTATAGTTTTTTGTAATAATATTCTAAATTTAAATAAATGTAACTATATATAGTTGTCGCCTCCTATGCACAAGCATTTATCTGCCTTGTTAGGAGATTCAAATATTTTGGTGCAAAATTTTTCAAAAAAATCGGCCGGTGTCTGTATTTTATGTTTTTTTTTTTTTTTTAATTACTTGCATAGTTAGTGGAAATGTGGAAATCTAACGTCGTATTTCATCCCTTTATCTTTGGTTTGTAGTAATCAGTAAAGTTTGTAGGTTTTTAGTATGGTTTTACAGTATTCCACTTTTTGAAGTGAAACTTCTTTAGCGCCGTTAGTGACTTTGAATTCGGGTAAAATGGAAATGTATTTTGTGAAATCAACATCCAATCATTAAACCACTTTAAAACAACAAGCAAAAGAAAAAAAGTGACATCTAGTGACTTTCCAGTTTCACTTCTACGTAGTGTGAATTAAACACTCTGTTTTTATTTTGTGTCTCCTTTTTCACAGATAATTTTATTTTTGAAGTAATTTTGAATTGTTTTGAGTTTTACGTCCTGGATTTATCTGTTATTCGTGTCTCACTTTTAACAAGTTGTTTACAAATCTATGACGTCACAAAAACGTTTGAATGCAGAAAAATATCAAAATGTTTTTTCAGGATAATAAAGTTCCATCTGACAAAGTGATTTCTGATTGGACCCTGATTGCTACCGCATTACTTGAGGGCAATTGTATTTTACACCAATTTTGATCAAGCGTAATCAATTTCGGAGGCGAGAATGGGTACCGCCGCCTACAAACCATTTATTGGATAACCAGCATAGGTCGGCTCAAGTGGTTTGCTAGGTTTGGTGACTAAGCAGGGGTGCGCAAGTTCATGGGGTGAGGTTTGGCTATATATTTTTGATCTCTATAGCCAGAGTCTTAGTCTACTTTAATCATTCCTCGGCCAAAGCCATGCCTCTCTGCCGTAAATCAAGGGAAGCACCAGTGACGACCTCCGTAGTCCAGTGGGTAAGACTCTTGACTCACAATCCGGAGGTCACGGGTTCTAACCCGGCATGCGCAAATAAATTTTATTTGATTAATTTGTGTTATTTCACAATTAATTCATTTAAAATAATATATAGTATATTTGCGGCATGTTCCAGAGTGGAAAATACTATCAGTATCGCCCTGGTGTAAGACCACCATTCAGAATTGAAACGTTGCTTGAAAATGGCTTTAGCCGTGTTTAGTGACCAGATCTGAATAGCCAGGTACTTCCCAACCTTCCTCTTTTCCACCTCCTTCCCCTCCCCACTACCTTAAGCCTCACAACATACCCAAATTGGGGATGCCATAGTCTCACTGGCTCCAGACGGGAGCAGTTGAGATTCTTGTGCGGTATTCACTGTAAAAAAAAAAAAAGCACTCCGTTAGAGACAATTAGCTTCGCTTCTGTGGACAATTTATTGATAGCGTCAGCCTCGATAAGTCCCCCATTAGAGTTTTCTGTATTTAACTTTCCCCTATCTTTCCTAAACAAGCGTCCCTTTCTTATTATTATTCATAACGGCGCCCAGATATGGCTGGCCCTGGCTAATGAAATTGATTACAGATTCTGTTTCCTGGAAAAAACTTGTAATCAGAAGTAGGAGTAAATTGAGATAACTTCTGGTACAAGGATACTTCTGTATGTAGACCTTCTCAAATACGCCAGTGTGAACAGTGGTATATTGATAAAATGATGGATTTATAGAATTGTAACCGTATCCCATGTATGTACACCTACACTTATAGATAATCCAGAAGTTTCAATTGTTCCCATTATATACTTACCTATTGCATAATGTTATTCTATTTCTGTTATAATTAGTGTAACTCGCTCATTAAGCACAAGAACTAGTTTCTTCTTTGGTGAGATTGCAATTTTAAATAATTTTTATACCGATATGTAATTTATATAAAACCACTGTACTATATATCGATATTAAATAAAAAAAAAAAAAAAAAAATATCACTTCGGTGGAAGGAATACAAACGAACAAAGAAAACATCCACAACACTGAATGTTTTTACAAAAAGTAGAAAATAGGATTGAAATGCGTTTTCCAAATAACACTTTCTCAAAACCACACAAGAGAACATTTGATCTGTCCCCTCTAGTGGAAGTACTGGGTCCCTAGCACGGACATTCGACATCGTCCCGATAAAGGCTTTTATCGACAACATCGGTATCTAATAGAAAAAACACCAACAAAAGGTTTGTATAAAAAAAGCTGCAAAAGTTTTTCAAAAATTTATTAACATCAAACATAGTACAAAACATTATATTACATATTTTATTCGGACGTTATACAATATTACATAATATTTTCAATCTATTTAAATAACAATGATAAAATACAGAAAACATATTTTAACCAAGTAAAACATGTGAACACCTCAGCATTGAAGGTTCTCCAAGTGAGGTGTTCACAAAACACTATAAAATATTCCTAAAACATTTACATACACAGTATTTAACTTTATTCCTATCTTACTCACTGCGTATTGTTGTATAGAAAGAAAAGATTTAAGAATCGACTGTATGTAGACCTTCTCAAATACGCCTGTATGAACAGTGGTATATTGATAAAATGATGGAGTTATAGAATTAGTAAGAAGTATGGACGGGAGAGGCAGGGCGCGCTCCTACTGACAAGTACTGAGAAGGAAACCAGTAACAAGAACTGAAGGACAGAATGCCTTTCTGACTATAATCCATTTTACAAGAGAGAGGAACAAGTTGTTCTTGGCCCTGGGTTGGCTGCTTAGCCGCTAACTATCAATTACTTCATTTAAATCTCATACAATGACCATATTTATTTTACAAACCTTTTGCAAATCGTCAAATACAATTACTCGATAACCACGATTGAGCTTAGATTTGTTATACATCTTCAGTTAATTTTTTTTAACGTTGGTAGTAGTATTAGGTAGATATTTTTAAAATTTCATTTCTATAACTGGGATCAGAGTAAAAAAAAACGACGAAAAATTTGAAGCATGCCGCCATTTTGTGAAAAAAATGTATGGTCGGAACGGCTACCAATCGGCTACAAATCGATTTTTAAAATTTTGTTAAGCTTTCGGAATACCTACTGGTTTCCATCGAGGGGTGTTTTCTACTCACCGTTGCGTTGGTGTGTTCAAGTTTAGTTTGCGAAATAATATTATGAAAATATTTTTTCCTTTCGTAAAACCTGTAGGAACATGTTTTTAATTTTAAAAAGTGAGAATTAAAATGGTTTTCAAATACTTTCTCATACGTTCCACTATAATTCAAATGACCTTTATCTATACATGTTGTTCGGATACATAGAGTACAAACGGGAAACCGGTGAATCTATCACAATGGCATTAGATTATGCAAACTAACTTTTTTTATTTGAGTTTTCGTTTTCGGCTAAATTGTGTCAGAAGTTGAAATTTTAAAAAAATTAGTATAATTTTCAAAAAATGGGTGCCCGGGGGTTAATTATCAGCTGTGTATTGCTAAAGAAGTTTTACACATTTCCGAAACAACAGAATTAAAAAAATTGAAATATAAAGATTAAAAAATAAATAATTGAAAGCATTAGCTCACATCGACAGAGTTTTTTTTTCATAGATCAGTTTCCTGCGTGTACTATGAATTTTTGGACACTGCTTTATACTTTATATGTAAATGTAATTATTTTTTTTTAATCATATTTATTTCTTCAAATTTTTTTCTCTCATGAATATCATTGTGCAATCAAATAATTAATTAATAAAAGTGTATATAAAAGAATTGTCTGAAATAAGGTCCTAGACAACAACACCGCTTTCAGGCCACACGATACCCTCTATCCAGGGTATGAAGTCAGATATGCGAATGTTGGTGAATGTGCAGGGTGAATGGATCCTACTGGCTGCCAACCCCACCAGTAGGTGGGTACATGCCACCCTGTGGTTGTTTGGTAAAGTCAACGGGGAACCGCTATACCAGCCCTGAGAACAAAGAAAGTAATAAGTTTAACGTGCAGCAATGGCAGATTATAAATTAGTGCATTTTTAATCGGATTTGTAACACGTTTCCGGTGGGAGGGGTAGTTCTACAGGGGTAGTCGTGAAAGGTACATAGATTCTACCTTTTAAGTCAGGTCCTACTTGAATGAAGGGAAAAGCATTGCCGTCCGACCAATTTATATAAAATGTACACACAGTTCTCTTTATAAAAGTTCCAATAATATGTAAAGTAAATGTGTTACAAGTCTTTCTCATCTTCTTATTTTGTGTGTGGAAAAATATTTAAATCAAAATAAAACTTTATTAAGGGAAACGGATGCACGATCCGTTTCATACAAATCCTAATTTTTGGATTTGAGGCTAAAATACACCACCAAACTAAAAAAATATATTTTATACGAGTATATCAAATGTGTAGTACGCGTAATATGTGCAATTTTATTTATTTGTGTTTTTAATTATAAAATATACGCCACGGAAGATTTTAATATATCATGATTTTAGGGGCAACTTGGGCAATTGTTTATAAGTAAATAATAACATTTAAAAAAATATTTTTACAACGTTTATTATAAAAATGTGGAGAAATATAAATTAAAAGATATGAAATATTATAAAAGAAAGCATTTTGATGGGTCTAAAATTAAATTAAAAATGACCTGTTGACCTGAAATTGCTTAATTGCGGCTTAAATGGTTTGTACTTTGAAGAACATAAAAAAAATTGTACAACAAGAAAAATTAAAAAAAAAACCTATTACCGTCGAAACCCAAATTTGCAGCATGCAACTTAAGATTCACTCTCAAAAACGCATTTTTAAGGATGTTTTATTTGTTATTTTATTTTGCATTATATTGACACCGTACATATTGCAAGATTATATATAATTCTTAATTATAATAAAAATTGAATTCTTTAAATATCCGTGTATCATCATAGTTGTCATTTTAAACAAAAATATATAAAATAGCATACATTCGTGCAGTTAGTAAACTTTTGATTAAAAAAAAATATATGGTATTCAGTCTGTTTCGGTATTTTAGCCTCAAATCTAATATTCAATTTCGTGTAAAACGGGCCGAAATGGATTACACATCCGTTCCTCTTAAACCTATATACTTGTAGCACTAGAGATGCGCGAGTGTGGTTTTTTTAATAATGATTTGTGCTAAAGCGATTTATTAAACCAATTTATTTGTTATGTACTAGTAATAAAATAGTTCATTGTGTATCCACATGAAACACCACCAAATGGGCCCAACACTGACTTTAGGGAGTTTAACTTCAGTTTAAGGAGTCGAATTACAAAGTAGCCTTTAATATCAGACAATACTTTAATATTTGGGGTGTAGTGAGTACTATGTAAAAACTTTCATAAAATGTATTTATTATTTTCAAATATATTTAGCGGTTTAAAACCAAATATATTCATATACTGAAAACCAAATACAGTAATATACTGGATACTGGAAGGCAACATCCACAAACACAGGGGTACCAATTACTCCTCTCCCACGGGGTGTCTGCCGCAATAAGGGAACCAACAAGAGTGGAACACAAAATGAATAAATCAATAACCTCGCAAACTTGCATTGACCACATAATGACAAAAACAAATAAAAACTACTCCACAATCATACATTAATCCACCATCACTGATCACTACACTTTAATTCTTAACATCATGTAAAGAAAAATCGACCATCGACGCAAAATTTAACGTGGAATAGACATGTTATAGACTACATAAAACTAAAAAAAAATCACTACAAACTGAAACCTGGGAGTCAATATATAAAGCTGAAGACCTAGTAGTTGCTTGGAAAATATTTATTGAACACTTGCAATTAAAAATACAAAACCACACTTCAATAAAAACTTACACGTATTCACACAATAAAATATTTCAAAAAAGCTTGGATCACACCTGGCCTACTTAAATGTATAAGAAAAAGAGACAAGATCCATCAGCAAGTAAAAAAAATCCTTATGACCTTTTCCTAAAACTGTTTTACAAAAACTATAGAAACATCTGCTCCAATCTTACTAAATCGGCTGAACAAAATTACTACAGATCTAAAATAGATCAATCCAATAATAATCCAAAACTTATCTGGCAAATAATTAAAGAAATCACCTACACAGATCAAAACAAAACAAACCCATTGGAAGAAATCAACACAGATAACAGTACTCTTTCGCTCAACAAAAACGTACATTGACTAATTAACTACACTAACAACTATTTGCAAACATAGGCTCAAATTTAGCCAACAAAATAACCAAACCTCAACACTTTAACCCAAACATAAACAAACACCCAAATCCACAAAGGATTAAATTTGCTCTAAAACAAATCACTTAACAAGAACTAACTCTAATGTTATCTAAATTCAAACCAACATCTTCATCTGGTAGTGATGAAATCACAATGAAAAAAATAAAATTCTTACAAGATGAAATTACCGCACCAATACTCTTTCTAATAAACAAATCTATCACGGAAAGCAGATTTCCATCTCAACTCAAAATAGGGACTATTACACCAATCTTTAAATCAGGAAATCGTAAAGATATCAATAACTACAGACCAATCACAATTCTAAATACATTATCTAAAATCTTAGAAATAACAGTTAAAACTCAACTCGTCGACTACCTAGAATCAAATAAACTATTAACACCAAAACAATTTGGTTTCAGAAAAAATCAAGGAACATCCAACGCCATAGCCTTAGTAATTGAATATATTAAAAATTCTTTAGACTCACATAAAAATGCATTGGCATATTTCTCGACCTTTCTAAAGCCTTCGACACAATAAATCACTCACATCTTTTTGAAAAACTAGAAAACATAGGGATTACTGATAATGAACTGATATTTTTTTAAAGTTACACAGGAAATAGAAAGCAAACTGTAAAACTTAACAACATAACCAGTGAGTGTATTGATGTCGAATTCGGGGTGCCCAAGGAAGTATTCTGGGTCCGATTCTTTTCCTTATTTACAATAATGACCTATGCCACATAGAATGTGAAGGAGAAATCATCAGTTTTGCGGATGATACTGTTCTCCTAATAAATGGGAATAATTGGACAGAAACATTTAATAAAGCAGAAGACATACTTAATAGGATTAAAAAATGGCTAGACTACTATTCACTTACACTTAATGCTAATAAAACCAAATTCATTACTTTCAAAATAAAAAAAAATAAGATAAACTCTGAAGAAAACCTGAACTTGAAAATCCATAGCCCGCATCTCTTAAATGAGAATTGTAACTGTCCCTCATTAGAAAACGTTGACCATATAACGTATCTGGGTCTAAAAATTGACCAAAACTTAAAATGGACCGAACACATTACATATTTAAATAATAAAATTAAAAAACTAAGTAATTTTTTCAAAACAATCAGGAATGTCCTCATTAAAAAAGGCTTAATCAAGATTTGCATGGCTCTCTGCCAATCACTGTTAGAATACGGTATTATCGGATGGGGCAGTGCAAATAAAACGGGTTAAAACACTATGCGATTTGACGTGTGAACGTGGATGATGCGAGGAGTGTGTGTTCAATAAGTATTTGAAGAAAAAAAACGATGTTTGAATGTAGACGAAGCGAGGTGTGTACTAAATCCACTAATTAAAAGTCAAAAAGCCATTATGAATATTATACCGAAAGTTCTTGTAAGAACTAGCACTGACGAAATCTTCAACCATCTTAACATCATGTCAATTAAACAATTATATTCTAAAACTGAACTTATTTACATTTATAAGTACCTACAAAACCCAAGAAATAACATCTAATACGTACATTAGAAACACTAGATCTCATGGTCAAAAACTTATCCAACAAGTAACTACAAACACAACATTTGGGCAAAAAAGCTTCTTATATTATGGCATTAAACTCTACAATAAAATACCACTCTCACTCAAAAACCTCAACATTATAATATTTAAATTTCAAATAAAAAGCTGGATACTAAACACAGGGAGATCAAAAATAGAAAATATCCTGATATCAAATACAGACTTAAACCAAACTAGTAAACTGAATTATAAAAAAACATTATCTTATTTGCTTTATAATTATTTAAAAAAATAATAAAAATACTATATGATATATGTTATATCTATTCATATTAATTTCTTATAATTAAGTTATAATATGTAAATGAAATCCTCAGCACGGGAGATCCCAGTGAGGATATCATTATCGCTACTGTTACTAAGAAATGAAGACAATAAATCATTATTATCATTATCATTAAATGCATTTAGTGGAAGTTCGCTCTTGTTTTTGCCCATAATACGGGTAGATAGTCAGTAATTATATTCATGGTCAATGGTTCTAATTGCAGTTGAGTGCGGTCAACCTAACCTAACCTAATACTGGTAGTTCTGTCAAAATTTCCTCTGAAGTCGTGAGATTTGAAAGTAGGTGCTTAATTACTTACCTTCTTAATTATGAATCAAGTTTTTGATTCGAATGGTGGTCTTCCACCAGGGTGATACTGGGAGTATCTTCAACTCTAGAAGGTACCGAAAATGAAATAAAATCATTTTACTTAAATTATGTACGCAAAAACAACAACAATAATTTGTAAGTTACTTCCGCAAAGACAAGAAATGCCTTCCATATATATATAAAATGAAACCAATGTCGCCACTGGCTTAGTACCTACATTTTGATTCTAGCCCATTTAGCACGTGCTCTGTCTTACACCAAATATCGCAATCCCGTTTGAATTTCATTAGGATACAGGAAATATATGACAATATTTTAAGCAAAGAATATTCAGATTTTTTGATCACGAAACAAGCCCACAACAACTTGGGAGGCGGGTGTGGGTACCGCCGCCCCGGGAACCATTTATTTGTTAACCAATACCTGTGCCATGGGTCACCCCAAGTGGTTCGCTAAGTTTTGTGAATTGGCAAGGGTGCCCGGGTTCATGGGGTGAGGGTTTTTCGGGTCTTGGCGGCGGATGCGTCGAGAATGATTTAGGGCGACCCATTGACTTCTCCAGCCGTACTCTCTCACCTTGGTGGAAGACCACCATTCTAATCTACTTCATAGTTAAGTAGGTAAGTATATAAGTAACTACTTACAAATCTCACGATTTCTAATAAATTTAAGTTATTTGCGTAAAAACTAGAAATGCCTTCCACGCAGATTTAAATAGAAACCAATGTTGCCACCAACTTAATTCATTTTGGTTCTAGCCCATTTAGCACGCGCTCTGTCTCACATTTTGTTTTTATTTATGTTAGTCACAAAGATATTCAAATACAGAAGAGATATGCTATGGTGTCCGCGCAACTGTCGCCGGACTACGCGCTAATTAGCGTAGTTTTCATACAAAAAGAATTGGTTCATTTTGTTGATTTTTTGAAAATGTGCATTAATATTGGTTAACAATATATTTTGAATAAAGAAAGAATTCGTTCATTTAGTTTAACGTTCGTTTGGTTTATTCGTTAATTATTTGTTCTTTTAGTTTATTTGTTAATTGGTAAACAATATCGGCGACACCCGGAAGCGCAGATCCACATAGTAAAAACAGCAGATAGCACATCTACTTATATTTCAATATCTTTGGTTAGTCACTACTTTTTTATTATTTTTATATGAAAGGTATATATATAAAATCGAAATTATATTCGTAGTCCTCCTCACTAGGAGATCATGTGCTGAGGGCGACTATGCTTTGGATAAGTTTTAAGCGACTTCTATGGTTTAACTTCATGGTTTGGACAAGGTTTTCCAGAAACTTCTTTGACAATGTTTTAAGTATACTAGTAAGTTCATTTTCCGATAGTTCCTTCAGCCAACATTATTTGATGTCCTTAATGTAGCTGTTTTTTGTTTTAATTTGTTTGATACTATGATAAAAAGTTGGTACACATGATGCTACTAGATGGATACATTGAATATCGCTTTCCCATTTGGATTTCAATACTATGCAGGATATGCATTTATAATCATATTTTTTGCAAAGGATAGTCAGACTTTTGTTTCACAAAACACGCCCACATGGCATTTATTTTGTCTTCTTTATTCTATGGCGCGCGCCAATAATGATTGTCATATGTCGGCTATCTTCAGCAGATTTGCGTTACTACTTTTTTGTAGTTATTAAATTTCTTGTAAATAAAAAAAAATAAATAGTAAAAATATTTAATAAAAAAAATTTAAATCTACGTATAATAAAGCTTGCTTTACAATACATCTCAGCGTTACATACCACACATTCCCCAGTTGTGTTGACTGGGCGGCTGCAAATCTCCACGTCATGCTTTATACCGGCAGGGTGTTGAGATCCGCTAGTGGGAAATACTTTGGAGCACTCCTCCTGAGACACTCTCTGCATGCTTGTCTGAAATGTTTAAAAACATACCAACTAATTGTTTTATCCAGTGAGAACAAATGCGCCATAACTTTTTGCAACAAGTATACGAATAGTAAATTAATATTAGCATTGTTTTTCTTTAACCCCTCACAGGAGGCCCTGAGGGAAAAAAATATCTCTGGATCTATGGTATCTTTGTAGATGTTGTGTGGAGAATCTGAAGGTCAACGTGTTAATCCATTCCTACCTTTGCCGTGGCAGGCAATGGTTCAAGAGAGTTCAGCTGGAGTGTTCAAAAGTTCTCCCTCAACCAGTCTCTCCCGATCCCGCCCGCCACGTAGTAGGTGGGTAAATGGATCTGTCGCCAAGACAAATCTCACCCCATGAGCATGGGCACCCCTGCTAAGTCACCAAACGTAGCAAACCTATGTCAGAGGTGTATTGTGTTGGTTATTCAATAAATGGTTCAAACTCGCCTCTCAAATTAATAACGAAATTGGTTTTTAGCTTTATTAGTTATTTAGCATCGTTAGAACCATTGAATGATTAGATTTAACATTACATAGTGGAGTGATGCGGCCTTTCTGCCACTTTCTTCTAATCAATCCAGAATTGTTGTACTTAGTGGGAATAACAAAGCGAAAACAACCAAAGAAGATTTCTACGGCGCTATCCCTGTAGTATTACAATATGATGTGAGTTATTAAAGAAATATGTTTTTATTGTAAATACCTTTATTGGATAACCAACACCTCTGCCATAGGTCACCCCAAGTGGTTCGCTACGTTTGGTGATTTAGCAGGGGTGCCCGGGTTCATGGGATGAGGTTTGTCTAGGTCTTGGAGGCGGATGACCAAGACACACTGAACCCCAGATTTCTACCCACCCCTTAAACCCCTTTCCTTCCCAGAACTATCCTCTCCTTCCTTTTCCTAAAATAACCCTCCACACAGCATCCCCAAAGATGACATAGGCCCTGAGGAAAATTATTTTCCTCAGCGCCTCCTGTGTGGAGCTCATGTAAAAAAAAAAAAAAAAAACAGCACAAGATTCTCAACTGCTCCTACCGTCTAGAGCCAGTGGGACTATGGCATCCCCAATGTAGGCATGTTGTGAAGCTGAAGGAAGTGGGGAGGAGAAGGAGAAGGGGGGAGAAAGGTGGGAAGGCAAACACGAGAGAGCCACTATTTCTCCAGTCTTTCACCAGGGCGATACTGACAATATCATTCACCCTGGAACGTGCTACAAACCTGGTGTGTTATTTTAGTGATTAAATTATTTATTCTGACGCACTACACTCCAGGATTTTAACCCGCTACCTCTGAATTCGTCATCGAGGATCTTAACCTCTTTACCACAGAGGCCTTAGAAAAGTGTAAACTTAATTTTGATAAAATATATATTTTTTAGTATATTTGCACCACTTTAGAGTGGTTCAAAACCATAAAAATGTGGAGATCGGGGAAGCATGTAATAATGAAAAGGTTTTAAAATAGGAAAATCAGGTTTTGATATGTAGAGTGGATTGAAGGTGAAAGGGATGACAGGAGAATGTAAGTGAATGGTAGAAGAGGTGTGGTATGCCCAAAGAAGACATTGCACGACCAAGTGAATCAAGTACCTACCAAGTTGGGTTATCTCAAAATTCAGAATAACAGAAGAGTGCATAATATGTTGCGGACGATATACGAATGTGAATGAAGCAAGTAGTGTGTGTTAAAACATAGGTGTGTGGCGGTCTATCCTCTCTGCCTACCCCTGTGCGAAAACAGCGTGGTTGTTGGACATCTATTAAAAACATGTACATTTAGTTCCTGTGACAGCTGTCAATCTTGTCGTTATCACGTCATTGGTCAATGTCTATCATGAAGGCAGAGAAAAGTGTTGTAACCTTGTGTTCAGCGGATGCGCTAGTTCTGGTAGTGAACATAAAGCCACTGTCGGGAAGAGGGGTGCCCGTGTGGAGACAGGTTGGCAGAACTCTGCTCGTGAATTTCACCCTGAAATTGAAAAATTGTAAATTATAGTTTTTTGTTTGTGATAAGAACAATAATTTATTTTGGAAAAAAGCTGTGAGGTGGTATTACGATGCAATTATATTCCTTAACACTTTAGGTGCAGTATGCCAATATATAACGCATGACACGCGTGAACCTTCTAGACGTGTCCCCGTCACCTGTTTTATAAGTTTGTTGATTATTTTTGCCATAAAAAAGTATAAATAAATATGGTTAAGTAATTTATATTTCCGCGGATTTGTGACATTTAAATTATAATTAAAAATAGGTGCTAATTTCGGATGTGATTCTGTTTATTTGTAACTCCAGTTCAATGAACTCTAGAAGATCTGCTTTCAATTATAACTTACAACGCAAGTAAGAATCGTGGCTCCCTTATCAGGCACAAGAGCCCCTCTTTTCTGATAAGGTATACATGACCAGAAAAGACCTTTAATTTAATATTTTGTAAAATATATGTGTTTATAATATGTAACTCATATTTTTTATATTACAAAAAAAAAAAAAAAAAATTAAAGTGAATTCATTTTAAAAATATCAAGTGTTTTTTGGAGAAATCAGACAACCGATAAACTACCTACATATATAAATGGTCATTTTCAAAATTGAAACTGTTTATCGAGAATTCAGACAAGACGTGATTTTTCATTAACCTGCGCTAGTTCTATGTATCTATTTATATAGAGACGAGTATTTGTGATGATGGAATCTTCAGTTATTGTTAATAGTTGTATTTTATATTGTTATTTTTTTTCGATTGATGTAATTTTGCACACAAACCAAAAAAGGTGGTCACATTAAACTTGAAAATGCTCTGCGTAAAGCTCGGGTAAGGCCGGGGACTGCTCCCAACCGTCTGGAGTTAGTGGAACTGTGGTCATTGGGATATGTTGTGAGGCTGGAGGCAGCGGAGAGGAGGAGGAGATGGGAAAGAGGAAGGTGGGGAAGTACCTGGCTATTCAGATCTGGTCATCAAACACGGCTAAAGCAATTTCAAGCAACGCTTCATTTCTGAATGGCGGTCTTACACCAGGGCGATACTGAGAGTATCTTCCACTCTAGAACGTGCCGTAAATATACTACCATATATTTAAGAAAATGAATAAATTGTGAAATATCACAAATTAGTCAAATAAAATTTACTTACACATGCCGAATTCGAATCCGCGACCTCCGTATTACTAGTCGAGATCCATTTTCCTTGACCACGAAAACCGTCAGATTTGTAAAATTGATAAAATAAATACTTGAAAGAATATAAAGTAGAATGGAAGAATACCGCAGGTCTGAAGGCTCGGGAGATAGCTCAGTTGCTAGCGTAAACGCCCGAACAGCATATGGTCTGGAATTCTAATTACGGTTGCACGTACTACGGGCTTATACATAATTTTTTTTTTGTGTTATTTTTACTTCAAATTATTACAATATTTTATATAATAATAAAATACTTACTCTCTGTCTAGCTGAAGGAGGGCGATGCTGTTGTACACCGTAGAGTAAGCTCCGTTGTATAGCGGGTGGATGTAAAGTTGAGTGACGTCATATATCTCATCTGGATTATACCGGGGTGTAAAACTCCCGCCCAATCCGACAAACTGAGCTTTATCACGACTGAAACAAAAGACACGTCTTAAATGCTAAATATGTCCTTATCTGATAGCATTATTATTTGAAGAGTGGAGAACTGTACATTTTCGGTTATTGTAAACGGAAGTGACTTTCTCTGTTGTTTTTAAAAAAGAACCGTTAACACAATCTCAGACAAGAAAATGTCAAAATGTAATTAACCCCTCGGGTCTCCGGCCTATTTTGTCGGAAGATCAAAATATTTCAGTTTTGCAATAAAATCTACATACACGGAATATTTATGAACGCATCCGAAAATTAGAAAAATTGTTTTTGAAAGGTGATGAAAAACGCTTTAAAATTTTATAATTCAAAATAATCACCAATTTTTCTAATTATAAAAATTTATAATGTTTTTTCTAATTAAATTAACTGATAACAAAAAATAACACACACACACACACCCTCTCACACACACCCTCACACCCTAACATACCCTCACACACACACACACATATTTTTTGGCATATGTTATATAAAAGTTATCGTCAATAATAATTTTTATCGTTTCATGTAAAAATAATAATTACAAAATTTCCGGATTTTCATATTTTTTTTCAAATTTAGATGAGAAACTTTGGTTGCTTAAAGGCGTACATTTTAATTATTTTGTGGTTAATTTTCATGTTTGAATTTAAACTCTTTCTAACACCGTTCTTAGATCATATTTCTAAACATGATAGAAAGAGAATCATTGAATCAGTCAGAGAAACACTACGATTTCTATGAGACCTCTTTGAGTTGTTACGAAAAGGGAACAAATTGATCTGAGGGGTTAACAAAACTTTGAATTTCTCAGTTTCCAAAACGAAAAACGTTGACATAATTTCCCGACCCATTTTCCGAGGGATTTTAAAAGTTAATAACCATCGCACAACAAACTCAAAAAGAAAAATAAATATTTTTTATAAAAATTTCCCGCCTGTTTTGCCTGTGATTGCCTGTGAAGTTTTTCGGCCCGCTATTGTGTCCATTGTAAATATTGGATTGATTTACCCGCCGATTTTGCTCGAAATATCGCCCGCCGCACGCGTGTTGAGTGAACACCGTGTCTTTTTATTGGAATTGGACCCGCAACTAAATTCAATTGTTAAGCTTAGTAATTAAGTTTTCCCGCCGCGTCTGTAGAAACCGCCGTGTTTTGCGTAGTATTGTGAAGATAATAGAGACTAAAACCAGTGGCCTAAAGTGGACTATAAAGACCTGAAGCGGACTATATGAAGGTGCAGTTTAGTGAGTTTTTGGCATCCTTTTTAACCTTCTTTCATTGGGCAGTTATTCAGTGAACTTTATTTATTTAGCATATGCGCTCATCCCGCTTTGCGAACGAATGTGAGGAGAAATTGTCGCAGCCATTTTGTTCGCTCAACCAGTAAGATTTGATAATAGTTTCTAATTTCTAAAGAAACGTGAAAGTGCGAAAAAAACATTAAAATTAAAAACATGTTATTTTTGAGTTCTCGCGATTACAAACAATATATTAAAAACCATTATTTCTTATGAAATCATGAGATTATAAGTAGGTAATTAATTACCTACCCATATACTTAATTATCAACCGAACATTTTATGTAACATTCTTAAATTTCAAATAAAGAATAATTATACATTTGGTTTAAGGAAACGTAATGAAAAACAAAGGCTACCGTGTAACTGTGCCAGTGTCATTTCATTCCTCTTTACAAAATTAATCATTTTATATAGATAATAGTTTTAAAATAGTATTGTAAATTAGTGTAATATAGTTTTAACTTGTATATTTGTGTTCTCAGTAAGTATTTGTGTTATGTAATTGGTTCTTTGGAGCAGTTAAGGTAAGATTTTTTTTTGATTTGTATCCTTTAGATTTACCTATTCAAAAATGGATAAAAAAAACCACCTGATCCCCCAGATGATAGTTTGCTATCTGAATCCTCGGGTGTTGCGAAAAAAATCATCGCGGTTAAAATTCTGGAGGCTTCGGACTTCGTAACGATTACGTCAAAAAAAAGAAAAATTCTAAACCAGCAGATAATAGAAATGAAACAGATTTTGAACAGACACATCGAAAAACACCCTCCACGCAAAACGACTCCCTTCAAAATAATTCTGTTTTACAGGATGTAATTCCATCCACTTCTTCCTCGATTTCAAACCCAAGTCCAGCAAGCCCTTCCACCACACCCGCCCCACTGGTAAACAATACTCCTTTACAGATGTCACGTCTGTATAATAATCTTGATAGACCACCTTACATTACACACGTGACTAAAATTTCAAAGGATGAAAAACAATCAAATTTATACGATGTGGACTTTAGACATTTTATGTTTAAAAATAAAATCCACCCTGTCTGGAATGGAGTGAAGTCGGTTGGCCGGAACCGTCTTTCTGTTGAATTCAAGACAGCGGCTGAGGCCAATAGCTTTGTGAAATCTGATGTTGCCAAAAAAAAACTTGTACAACGTTTTCATACCTACATATCAGGTTACAAGGCTAGGTGTAACAAAAGGGATCCCACCGCACGGGTCGATAGAAGACATCCTGGAGAACATAACTGTTCCTCAAGGTTTCGGAAAAGTTTTGAAAGCGCGTCGTCTAAATTACAGGCTTAATACGGGAAACTCTGTAGAATGGAGACCCTCCCAATCCGTTGTCCTAACCTTTGACAGCAAAGACCTTCCACAAAATGTTACTATGTTTAACGTCTCTTTACCAGTAGAGCTCTGTGTGTTCCCAACTGTGCAGTGCTACAAGTGCTGCATATTTGGACACACAAAGAACCTCTGCAGATTAGAACCCCGTTGCTTCAAGTGCAGTTCGTCCCTTATTGGCGATTCCTGCGATAAAACAGAGGAAAATTTTTTAAATGTTTAAACTGCTCCGGAATTCACATGTTCATCAGCAAAACTTGCCCTGAACTGTCAAGGCAGCGCAATATTAAACACACAATGGTCGAGAAGAGCATGTCTTATGCGGAAGTATCAAGAATGTTTAACAAATCCATTCCATCTTATTCTGAAGTAACTTCCAAAAATTCTAAAAAATCCACCCCTTCTCAACCTTCTTCTTCTTCATTTAGAAAAACTGTTGAAAGGGTCGTGAAACCTAGAGTTCTAACAAAAAAAAATAATGCTAATCACGAATCCCTTCTGTGGTTCCCTAATGGACAACTTCCTTCCAGTTCAAATTTCAATTCTTACCCAAAGTCATCTACTAAAGAACAAAATTATAATATTGACCTTAACTCTACACTAATCACCTCACTTTTACATATTTTACAAACTTTAAATAAAAACAACATTCAAATACCGTCCCACGTTGCTAAACAAATTACTAATATTATCAACTCGACTAGAAATGGCTCCTCTGATGAGGATTCAGTGGAATTGTCATAGTCTTAGAAATAAGACTGAAGAATTTTTAAACACATTACACTCAAACTCAATTGCAGTCGCTGCCATCTCGGAGACATGGCTGGAACCGGATTCTGATTTCAGAGTCAGGGGATACCACTGTATTCGAGACGACCGTCAAGATGGAAAGGGCGGCTCCGCTCTTTTCATTAAAAAATCATTACCCTTCTCCCCAGTAGATGTAAAACCAGTTGTTTGTCCTTTTCAAGTGACGGCCGCAAAGGTTTTTGATACTACAGTAATTTCTTTGTATATATCACCATCTAATAAACCTTCAAAATCAATCCTGAAAGCAATTAGATTAAATTCCTCAATCTATACTCAAAATACTTCTCTTGTTAAACAAAACAAAAAATATTTTTTTCTTACTGGCTGAAACCTACAAAAGATTTTAATTATTGTATTGGTTTCATAAATGAAGTTATTCTATATCGCTCTTTTTTCATGTTTACTGGACAGATAATAAAAATATGTTTTAAATTCTTTATTTATGTATGGGATTTAACCAACCTAACAAAAATATTAAATTTTATTGTTTTATCTAAAAATAAAATATTTGTAATATTATTTAAGGTTAAAAGCATGGAAAACCATTTTGTATCATTATATTATACTAAGGGCTTTTACTTTAAGAAAAAGAATTGTGGTATCTTTGACAAAAATAAATGCTTTATCATATTTTATATTAATCATTGCTGTATTACGCTAAGTATAAACACGGATATCAGAAAAAAAATGTATGTAATTATATCAACTATTAACTTGAAGCTTATACTTAATTATAATAAAGAGTTATTTCTTATAGAAATATTTCAATATATAAAATCAACCAAACTTCGTATCACAATCTTATCATCAAATTTATGTATGAATTAAATGGCTCAGAATAATTTCTCGTATATAGATAATGATAACGAAATAGAATGTAGTACAGTAAATAATTTAGAAGATTGGATAAAAAAACAAAACATAAATGCCTCTGAAAATCTTGTTTGTATTCAATTAAGTATAAGATCTTTACAAAAATATTGGAATATATTGCATATATATTTACTTAATTGTTTGAAGCATATTGACATTATAATGCTATGTGAAACATCTATTCAAACTGAAAGTACGTGTTTGTACAATATTCCCGGATGTAATGCATATAACTACTGCAGGACTGATAAGTCAGGAGGAGGGATTATATTATTTATAAGAAATAAATTTGAATTTAGACTAATATCGTTCCAATCACTACATTTTGAAAATATAAAGGAAAAGCTCATACTCCAAGACAAAACTAAAGTTAATATAGTAGCTATCTATAGACCTCCTAATTTGAGTAAATCTTAATTTTTAACGGAATTATCATCGTATCTTTATACAATTAATAGTAAGGAAAATATGATCTTACTTGGAGACATAAATTTAAATTTGCTTAATGACCAAGATTATATCATAACTTAATATGAAAACTTACTTACTAATCATTATTTAACTAAATGCATTAATGTAGTAACCAGAGAAGCTGTATTAAATGGACAAATTAGTCGCACGTGTATTGAACATATATTTGCCAAATTTAAGGCAAAAAAATAACAGCAGGCGTCTGTGAAAATAATATTGCCGATCATTATATCACTGCTATTAATATAAAATCTCATAAACGTCAGGTAGACTTTTCAAATAAGTATATTCAAATCGTCTCATAAAAGGTTATTGATCGGTATATCAAAGATTATAACTGGAGTAAACTTATAGAGGAGAGGGATTGTATTTCATTATATGAAAAAATAAAATCTTTATTTAACAATTTTTACAAGAGTAGTTCTAAAACGATATTGCAAAAACTGAAAACACGACCTTATGCAATAAATGAATGGGTAAGCAGTGAATTATTATGTCATACAAATAAAAGGGATAAACTTTATAAAAAATGGAAAAGTACACCAACAAACAAAATATATGAAACAGAATATAAAACAAACACGAAACCTTGTCAATAAACTTATAAATAAAGATAAAACGAACTACTATAATAATAAATTTAAAAACTGTTTTAATGATACAAAAAAAAAACCTGGGACGAGATAAATAATATTTTAGGACGTAAACCCAAAAACGATTGTGATGAAACTATAACACGATATATGTTAAAAG
Source organism: Limnephilus rhombicus (assembly GCA_929108145.2). Taxonomy (NCBI): domain Eukaryota; kingdom Metazoa; phylum Arthropoda; class Insecta; order Trichoptera; family Limnephilidae; genus Limnephilus; species Limnephilus rhombicus. Next base: position 16,271,027 of record OV815290.1, on the reverse strand, counting down.
ATAGAACTGAGGATTCTGTGTCAAATGATTTTGTGAATTACTTCTCGGATAGCATCAGCAACATGTTACATAAATGCAATCACAAAGCTACTAATATAGTACCGGAAGAACTACCTCACAGTTTATATATACCAAGAGCTAATATAACCGATATTGAAAACATTGTTAAAAAAATGAAAAACTCTTAAAGCACAGGTATTGACTATATAAGAAAATTTGATTTAAAAAGAAATATAAAAATTCTTGGGCCAATAATTGAAAAATTTTTATCAAATCAATTAAATAATTATATTGTAAAATTCTCTATAATAGATCCAAGTCAATATGGTTTCCAAAGAAAAAAGAAATTCTGAAAAACTACTGCAAGAGTTTTCCAATTACGTCAATAATAAATTAAATAATAAATTACATGTTATTGTTTTATTTATTGCTAACTCTAAATCTTTTGACACAATTAACTCAAAAAAACTGCTTAAAACTCTATAAAAAATTGGAATAAGAGGAAATGTGTTAAATTTATTTAAAGATTATCTTAGAGATAGAAAAATATGTACCAAAATAAATAATACTGTTAGTAAAACCAAAAATGTATCTGCAGGAGTTCCACAAGGTTCCATATAAGGACCTACACTATATATAATTTATGTAACCATAATGAAAAAAACTTTTCGCTTTTGTGAAAATTGCAATTGAACTCATGCAAATTGACTTTAATCAACTCTGTAAATGGTCACATGATGCAGGACTATTAATAAATGCTAAAAAACCAAAGTAATGCATAAAAGATCACCTAATGCCAAATTTCAATTTAATCCTAATATTATTTCTCATAAATTTAATTGCATCCATAAAAATATTCCAACTAATTGTAAATGTGAAAGCTTAGAATTAGTTTCGGAATACGTGTATCTTGGTGTTACAGTAGATTGTTTTTTTTTTAAATGGGACAAACATATAAAAAAAACCTGTAAAAGACTCAGATCGATTGCTGGCAGAATGTACACATTAAATTTTTTCCTATCAATTGAAACACTTAAAATAATTTATATGCCACTAGCAGAATCTATTATAAGATATGGATTAACAATATGAGGAAATACTTCTATAACCAAACCGCAGCATAAAGAGAAATAAGAAGATAAATACAGCACTAGATTCACGCGTAACGACGGGTTAATAGTTCCGAAATTTAACAATAAGTACGGACAGAGAACGTTTGAATACATCATACCGAAGATATTTAATTTATTACCTGACACTATAAAGCAATTCACCATATATTTAACTATGAATAAGGTTAAATATATGGTGAAAAATTGGCTATCGAAAAAAAAAAGATTTATATTGATTTTGATATGTATGAAAAAATATTGAATCTGTAGATATAAGATGTAAATTTTAAATTTTAAAAATGTATAAATATGTAACTAAAATATAAGCACCAGACAAGCCGATTCAATTGGCTTAGCAGGACTTGTTTGTTGATTATATTATGTATTATCTATTATTTCAATAAAAAAAATGTTTTCCAAGGTCACTACCCCTTCTCTTGTTCTGGGAGATTTCAATGCCCATCACGGATTATAGGGAGCTCACAATTGTGACAGAATGGGCAGAGATATTGTTGATCTACTAGACGATGATGTGCAACCCTTTTCCTCGGGTTTTATACCCCCCCCCCCCCTCTCTATCTCGCGCGTTCAGATCTCCGGTTGGTAGATCTTCCTCTCGTACCTACTGAATGATTCGCCAATAATGTTTGAATCATGACTCCTTTTTCCCACCCCTGTGACTGAACACAGTAAAAGGTAGTTTTCCGGGAAATTCTTACAATAAACCCCTTTCTCCACGTTGTGTGATTTTTTGCTTCGGAGCACCTAGGACATCTAGGATAGGTATTTAATGTCTTTCGTGAAAACTTTCGGTTCTTATAGGTAAGGAGTGGAAGAATTTCTCTGTATCTCTTAAACGTCTGAAGGACACGTCCGGTCTAAACTATCCTGAATTAGTCCCCCATAATCCTTATGATATATACTGCTTCAATATTCACATAATGAGCACGGTTGCTATTACTCTCGCTAGGCTATAAAATTGATCTCTCTCCATCTACGTCCTAATGATTTTTCAATGCACATACCTAGAATGTTTCATTCGGATAATTGGCGATTTCCCTGCACCGCTATCCATGGCTAGATCCGATACATAATCGTGATAACATGTTCTGTTGTTAGTAAATACAAATTTATACCTAGGATGAGAGTGTAAAGACGGGATAGAGGATAGAAGGGATGGTGATGTGGAAGAAATTCTTTGCAAATTAGTACTGGCTCCTCCACTTGACCAAATTGACTAGGTGGTCAGCTCTCAGGACACGACTCTCCGACCAATGCATGATTGGGCTATACCCATGGCACCAGGAAAATCTCTTGACGATAAACCAGATACCCGGACCCCTCCATAACAAAAGAAGAACGACATGCCTTCAAACCTTTCCTGATCAACACCAGTATCGAACACCTCCGGAACTACTTTACTGGCTCTAGAAGGGGTAATCTATTTCGTCCCTTATCAAGACTCTATTCACGGTACAATGTGGCGTAAGCTTGTGACAGGCAGATCCTTCCTCCCACGTGACCGACCTAGCGTTAGAGACCACCTCTAGAAGCCGACGTATCCCCACCCTTGTAAGAGCTACGTTTGCTTCCAGGTCGATAGGATTAAAAAATGTGATGATGCTGCAGGTTTCTCTCCGCAAGAAGTCATGCCCGTGCCTCCATCCATACTACCTTGCCGGTAACTCGAGATGCTTTTGGCCAAGACGCCTCCGACAGCGAACCATGCCCTTTCATACAAATTGGCACCTCATTTCATACGATCCTTCGCGCCCAATCACTCGACACCGTCCCGCGGAAGGGAATTGCTTCCAGGACCTCGCGTGACCCGATCAGTCTATGGTGAGCATTCTCCAACATGACAATGCGGAAAGACCCTTACCGGTGGACCACTAATTGACACGTATGTGTAGCCTCGGTGTCGTCATCACATTGTTCAATCATAAAGATTTAAAAAGCGTAAATCAACAAGTAGGAATTCAGCGGAGTACCTGTTAGTTTTATTTGTTTCATATTTAATATCGTAATTCTGCTCTTCTGCTCTCTTGTCTAAAGATGTTCAGCTGTTCGAGTTGTAGATAATCGCCTTAAATTCAATAAGTCCTACTCTCGGAACGCTCACCATTTGGTTGAGTGTGCAACACCTCCGAGATGTACATAAGTACCTCGCTTGCTCGTCCTTTTTTTGTGTGTGTTCCTCCGACCGCCCGGCATCAGCTGTCTGGGATAAAACGTCACTACCCTAAACGATAATAACGGTTAAACACATCCATATCAGCTATCGCAATAATATTAAATTTTCTCGGCGCTGGAGCTGTTGAAATTTACTGTCCCTGGACAGTAAATTAAAACGCGAACCCTGGTTCACGTTCCATTCACGTCACTCTGCAACCAGGTACCTGTAATTTAAATATAGATTCCTTAACTTACCCGTACATAATTGTTTAATTCTCCGGTCGGGAAAGCACGACCAATTGCATCTTAATTACGTATCCTGTAGACCTGTACCTGTGGAGAAAACACAAAGGTCCCTCCCTACGATTTCCTAAATTTTATATGACAAGGCCTACCGTAGCCTTAGATTTGTGATTAAATTTAACCCCCTTTCCTTATAACCTGAATTTGATTGGAGGTATCTTTATCGCTCCAGTCTGACTATCTCGCAATTGTAATGTACTCTGGTTGACCGATGTTTGTAGATTATTTCAAATATATCGCCCCTCTTTAAATATGTGTGTTCCCTAAGGTTAAATTAGCGCTTGCTAATTTCTTGGTTTCGAAACCACTAGATTGAACGTTTCATAAATTATTATAATTATTGTTTTATTTCTAAACTATTCGGTATACATTTGTTCCATTTCAAGAGAACGATTGTTTGATCGTAATTAAGATTTTTTTAATTCTATTTTTATTTCTGATATAAAATCCGCAATTTTATTATTTTAAACCGTTTAAATTGTAATATTAAAAAAAATGAAGACAATACAAGCGAAACGCAATCGAAAATCTGGAAACAGAAAAATCAGAAAAACATATTGACACCTCTGGGACTCGAACCCAGGACCAGGGCAAACGCGTTTGCCCGGAAAGCAAGAGGTCCTGGTTTCGAGTCCCAGAGGTGTCAACATGTTTTTCTGATTTTTCTGTTTCCAGATTTTCGATTTCGTTTCGCTTGTATTGTCTTCATTTATTTAAATATTACAATTTGAGGTTTTACTCATAAAGTTAAAAATTAAAAATAAAATATTCATCCTAGACTTGCAGAAAAGTCGATAGATGTCGCATATTAAATAAAATGGATAAAGATTTATCCAGACACTATCTAGAGATCATTTAGTTCGGGTTTGAATCTTGCAATCATACATAAAGATAGTTGCCAATAATATATGCGTTAAAATAAAATGAAGATAGTGTAGGTGGTTCTTAGTCGAAGTATGGTACAGTTAAACATGACCGAATTTCATATCGACACCGTGGCGCAGTGGTTAGCGCGTTTGCCCGGAAAGCAAGAGGTCCTGGGTTCGAGTCCCAGAGGTGTCAATATGTTTTTTCTGATTTTTCTGTTTCCAGATTTTCGATTGCGTTTCGCTTGTATTGTCTTCATTTATTTAAATATTACAATTTGAGGTTTTACTCAAAAAGTTAAAAATTAAAAATAAAACGTTTAAATTGTAGTAATACTGAAGTTTCTTTATTATTAGATCACGTCTGTTTAAGCCGAACTAATATCTGTTATTATAACTCAATATTTTCACTGTCCTTAAATAATTTTCACAATTTTTTTTTTTGTTCCTAAAAGCTTTTCACCACTGGCTCGCACCCTTTTTCCTGAATCTAATTAAATAACACTTTGCACAAAATCCACTGAAGTTAAATCGACACTCCGCTGGAACGATTTTTTGCTAAGTCAGCCTTTCCTTTCCGAGCTCTCACCCTGAACTTCCCTCTCTTCCCTAAAACAGCCCTTTTTGTCTTCCCCGCTTACCCATTAATCAAACTTAAATTACACAATTCCGACCTTCAAACGCACAACCTCCATATTTTCCAAATCCAGTATCGTATCCCGCGGTTTACGACCTTCCGTCCTGCTTGATGCTCCCAACCCAGATTTCGTATTGCGCGAAGGCACTATCTCGTAGTATCGGACAGGGGCGTACTCGGTTTCGTCCCTTAGATATCCATACGAATCTCTGCAAGACTAGCGCCTACAAGATATCATTTACCATGTGAATAATTAATTCAACTTTTCTCGAAAATCTATCGTGTCTGTTCTACCATTTTTAAAATCGCTTCCGGGTACGGTGTATCCTAAATTTTTGATATACTTTCCATACTTTTCTTGGTAACCCCAAGTCTTATACCAACTCGGCAACCTACAACATTTTCCAACCGTCATCTACTATGCATTTTATTATAGCACAAATCGCATAACACGTCACCTTCTAGGTATTTTGTCATTTTAGCATTTGACAGTGAATTTTCTAACAATTAGTGACCGAATATTCTTATTCAGACGTACCCCTTATGTGGACATGCGGCTGTTTGTTCCTGGCTTTATGACGCGTTCCTTGTGTTTGCATACATTTTTGTTTAATATTTCCCGCGTTCGCAAATACCTAAGTACAATCTCTAGTCATTTGACCCCTTCCAAAACAAGGTCGCGACACTCGTAGGACCTTATTTAGTAATAACCTAAACTTTTATGATCTCGATTCTTCCTTTTACGGGCTGTAACCTCTACCAAAATCTAATTCCATACCTGCCTCCGAACGTTTTTTCATCTGCATCTCTAGTTCCTCCTACTATACCCCATCTCCCTCTGGCGTTAAACCCAATAAATCTCCGTTGTTATGCACCTAGCAATTAAAAAAAATACTTAAGAATTCAAATAATTTTAAATCCTGACAGGCCGTTAAATTTTATAGCTTTTCCTAATTTCCCATTACCTATATCTCGCGTATAAACTCGAGTGGTGATTTCAGCTTAATGAATATCCTAATGACTCAAAACTGTGTTAGATCTTTTTCACTTGAAACCACTCCAATACGCAAGAGATCGACAACATTTCCTCCCCTCTAAACTAACAGATATAAAATCCAACCCGAAATCTGATTTTGTTTGGTCGTTAACGTAATCGATTCCTTCCCGACTACCCTGACATTATCAGCTTTTGTGTTTTGACTACCGTATTACGTTCCTTCTCAATACCTACATGCAAATTCCGCTGGAATTTTGTTTGGGAAAAGCGATGTTGATCGTCAATGCCTACTCCCGTTTCTATTCTCATACAATCGAAATCGTTCGTTACTTCATGTTTAACTAACGCATGATTTTTGTCCTTTTAAAACCTCCATCAACGAGATACTTGCAAAACTCGCCGACCCCCAACGCGAAATCAACTGTTGTAAATTCCCTTGTGCTCCCCATAAAAATGCGATTTATGACCATGTTTGAAGTGTTTTTACCACTTAAAATAACTATCTGTTTAGACCGTGGGACAACTTTTGCGTCTCAATTCGACACAACCCCATCACACCACGCCCCGAGATGTGATTGGCTGATATGCGTCTAATGGCTCCCAATTATACTCTGATTTGCTAGTCGTTTTTTCTTCCAAAATTTGTTAACACCCTTTGTAGCAGAAAAATGTTCAATCATTACAGTTTCCCTTAATATTGCTTTCCAAATTAACCAATAGATGTCGATAGTGTGATCATATTCGTAATTAAAAAAAATATTCGCCAACCATCCAACAAAGCAGGTTTATCACATATGGAAGGTTTTGGAGGACCCTCGTGGGAGTGACCATTACCCCATCCTCATTGAATCCTCAAATATTTACCATTCCAACAAAAATGTCAAGTGCAGTAGTCGAAAACCAAGGTTCCTAACTGCCAGGGCCCACAGGAATGACTATTCAAATCATACAAAGTTCTCTGTGCAAAATCTGCCCTCTCCTACTACAGAAAATGTTGCGGAATGTTACGATTTATTGGTGTCAGCAGTCATTACGGCCGCAGAAAAATTTATCCCCATTAAAACGACACATAACAAAGGAAAACCTCCCCCAGCTCCTTGATGGGATATTGAATGCTCAGACGCAGTAGATATGAGCAAAAAATATGCGAAAATTTATTCAACAAATATGAATTTGGAGAACTTCCTTCAGTATAAACAGATTGAAACTAAGACCAAACGTCTTCTAAAAAACAAAAAACGTCAAGGCTGGAAAAAATTTTGCACATCATTATCTCCCGAAGTTCCTCTTTCAGTTGTTTGGAATTCAATTCGCAGGTTTAAGGGTTCTCACGTCCCAACGGTGACTCGACCACTCACTTCAGAGTGGGTGAAGGAATTTGCGGATAAACTAGCTCCTCAAACTGCAAGTAATTTTAATGAAACAGAATTCACATACTTATTTAATACACGGGGTTGGATGGACACCCACTTCAATTTAACAGAACTTAGGGAGGTCTTAAACGATCTCACAGACTCATCCGCCGGTGTAAATGGAATTCCTTATAGCTTTATTAAAAACTGCGACGTCACCATACTAAACTATTTTCTGTCAATTATAAATCTGATCTTTGACTCCGGCAAAATTCCATCATCCTGGAAAACTCAAATAATTGTTCCCATTCTGAAACCCCAGAAAGACCCTAACTCAGGACTTTCTTACAGACCTATAGATCTGTCATTTTCCTTAGTTAAAATAGCTGAACATATGTATGATTAAAAGACGTCTAGACTGGTATGTAGAAAATGAGAAAATTCTTCCCAGCTCTCAGTTTGGCTTTCGAAAAAGAAAAAGTACGATCGAAAGTGTGTCTATCCCGACTTCTGATATCCAGTTGGCCCTGGCCGATAATGAATTCCTTGTCGGTGTTTGCCTTGATGTGTGCGGAGCTTTTGACAATGTTTTATTAGATGTTTTATTTAATAAATTATTAAAAATTGGCATCCCTCGTAAGCTTTCCAGTTTTATAATTAACCTCATTCTTACCAGGAAAATTCAAATCCAGGTGCTGGATTCTCCTCCACTAGAAATAATAGTAAGCAAGGGTTAGCCTCAGGGCTCCGTCCTTAGTCCTATCCTTTTTAATATATATACCTTTGACCTGCATCGCAGTATGCATCCATCTTGTAAAATACTTCAGTATGCGGATGATCTTTTTAAATATATTTCAGGACGAATTATTTCTATTCTGGAGGAATTGATTAACATTTGCATGAAAAACCTTGACACCTGGTTAACAAATCACGGCTTAGAAATTTCTCCTTCCAAAAGCAATGTTATCGTCTTTTCCAGAAAACGTGTTAACAGTCCAAATAAATAATTCAATTCTCCCTATGCAAGTACAGATAAGATTTCTAGGGGTAATATTAGACTCTAAGTTAACATGGAACCCGTATGTTAATTTAATCATTAACAAATGTCAAGCTGGCCTCAACACTTTACGTGCCGTTTCACGGGTCTGTTAGGGAAGTCACCCATTCACCCAAAAACTTTTTTATAACGCATATGTTAGGAGTCATTTGGATTACGCGTCATTCCTCATCGAACCCACTTCTAAAAAGAACCTCGCGAGGTTGGACCGTATCCAATTTCAAAGTTTAAGATTGATTATCGGAGCAATGCGTTCTTCCCCAATTAACGCTTTACAAGTGGAGGCTGTGGAGGCTTCTCTTCATTTCAGAAGACAGTTCTTTGCTGACAAGCTCTAATCACCCACTGAAAGACAAAATTACTGCACTCACTGCTCAAGTGAAATCACTTCCATATTGGAGGAACAAATCAATCCCTCTTCTTGTTAGAAGCCTCCATACGTACAGTGCGTATAAACCCCTCTTAAATCCATCAGACAGACTTCCTTTATATGCCAACTCCTTTCGTATTCATTTGTGTAAACCAAATATTCATTTTTCTCTTGGCATAATGAACAATCACGAAGCTCCAAGAAAACTTATCCAAATTTTAAATTCGAAATATTCCAACTGGAAAATTATTTACACAGATGGTTCCAAGTCTCCCTTATCAAACCATGTGGGAGCGGCATTCCACTGCCCATCAGATCAAGTCGATAGAAAAATTAAACTTCCAAAAGAGGCTTCCGTTTACACTGTTGAATGTATAGCCATTTTTGAATCCCTCAAATACATTGATGATGATCACATTGGAAACTTCTTAATTCTCTCCGATTCCCTGAGTGCACTTCAAAAAGTAAACTCTTCCCCCTTCCATTACCCAGAAGACGATTTCTGTGTTGGATTTCGTACTTTAATTCATGCGTACTGCGGTATCCCTGGAAATGAAAAGGCCGATTCATTGGCGAAAGATGCCATTATTTCGGGGGATTTTTTATATAAATTTTTAAACACCGATGACATTTTCATAAAATTGAAGGAGAACATGATTTCCACATGGCAGAATCATTGGGAAGAATCTAGTCAATCAAAAGGATGTAACTTTTTCACAATTCAGCCAACGATTCCTTCAAAACCGTGGTTTTCCAGACTTTCTTTTAACAAATTCTCGACATCCTCCATTTTCCGCATGCGGATAGGGCATTGCTGCCACAATGTTCACCTGACAAAAATTCATGTTAAGAATTCTGCGATGTGTGAATGTCGTCTTGGTGAAGAGGATCTCAATCATATTTTTTTCAGTTGCCCTTTAAAAAATTCATACAAAAATTCCATCCCTCACCTAATCAGTTCAGACATATTGTCTCCCTACAACATTGCATGCCTGTTATCTTCTGTGAACAAACGCGTGTATAAAATCTTGGCTAATTTCCTGAATATTAACAGCATCAATTTGTTACTGTAAGTTAAGTTTCATGTATTTATTTATTTATTATTTTATTTTTTACGCACAATAAATTGTGTCAGCGTATCTTTTAATTTCCTTGTTATGTTTAGTTAAAATCATTTTTTATTGTAATAATTTTGTGTATTATTATTATTTGTATAGTATTATTATATAATGTAGATAGGTTCTTGTTATTAAAACTAAATTAGTTAATATTAACCAAAAATTACACTCACAAAACCATTCACTTGACACTGGCCAGAACACTCCCCTGGGGTGAAAAGCCATTAAAAAAAAAGAAAATGTAACTAACTATCTCAATAATAATTCTTTTATCAGACTTTATTCAGGCAGGTAGGTACCATAATAGTGAACAAATTCGAATGAAAATTCCAAAAAATGCAATCCTTAAATTAATAAAGCGACCGTTCTAATACAGAAATGGAACGTACTAACAAACGTACATACAGACGGAGAAGGAAATATAAAATGAAGGAGTTAAAACAGGACTTCGCTATGCTCAGTCAATAATAATTTGAAGTAGATTCACCAGTCCCCCGCTTATACCACGAGTTGTCAGACACCGTGTACAGCGCCAGTTTTGTGAAATAATACCTTAAAGGTGCCTAAATCTTTAAAGCTTCATCATTCAAACCTCAAATTAATACGTTTTTCTATGTTCATGGTTGCGGTCATTATTTAAAGAAATAGTTGAATTTAAAAAAAAAAAGAAACAATAAACTCACCCAATCACTTTAATGGCCTTTGCAGTACACAACACCCAGTGGTCACTCACTAGACTTACAGGAGACCTCCGCCAGGTAATTTCTCCTCTCTGACCTGATCCAATACGTCCCTGGGAACACAACACGATATCCAAATATAATAATTCCCTTTGCAAGTTTAATTATTTTTTGCCCTAATAATATTTGTTGATTTTCTTATTTCATCTTCTTTTGTATGAATTCCGCACAAGAGTTCAAACTGCACCCAACTATCTGGAGCCAGTGAGACTATGGCATCCTGTTTAATGTGGCTGAAGGTAGTGGGGAGGAGAAGGAGATCGGTGAGAGGAAGGTGGATAAGTACATGGCTTTTCAGTTCTAGTCACTAAACGCAACTACAGACTTTCAAATAACGTATCAATTCTGAGTGGTTATCTTACACCAGGGCGATACTGATAGTATCTTACACTTTGGAACGTGTTGCAAATATTAATATAAATACGAGACATTTAAAGATTTTTTTTACATTATCTCAACACATGAGACCCTGAGGAAAAAATCTCTCAGGGCCTATGACGTCTTTGAGGATGCTGTGTGAAGGGTTATTTTAGGGAGATGAATTAAAAGAAGAATTGGAAAGAATAAGGAATATGGGTTGGGTTGGATCTGCGGCTCAATGTGATCAGGAGTGATGAACTTGTGAATCCATCCCTCCCATTGCGGTGCATGGCGATGGGTCGAGAGAGTCTGCTGGAGAAGTCAAAAAGAAGCCCTCAACCACTCTCTCCCGATCCGGTCCGCCACGCAGTAGGTGGGCAAAAGCATCCGTCGCCAAAACCTAGACAAACCTCACCCCACGAATCCGGGCACCCCTGAGTCAACAAACGTAGAGAATCACTTAGGGTTACTTATGGCATATGGCATTCGAGTTATTGCCTCGCTCTAATCCTAGCCTCCAAGCAATTCCCTTTAGGAACCGATGTTGAACGGATTCAATATGACGAATATGGACAGCATAAAAAGGAGACCATATAATACAAGCATATTCAAGATGGGGGCGAACCGAGGAGCAGTAAAGAGTTCTTAGGGTATTTATGTTTTTGAAGTCAGAAGTGGTTCTAGTGATAAAACCAAGTAGCTTGAGAGATTTATAAACAATCATATTTATATGTTCCCGGAAAGAAAGCTTGCTATCAAGAGAGACATATCATTTCATAATTTCATAATTTCATAGATATAATTTCGTTTTGAGTGAACTTCGTATGCTTATTACATTTTCAACCCGACATTTGAATAGGTACATGTTTTTTTCAAAAGTAACATTTATTTTTTAACAGCTTAATACTTAAAGTGTTCAAGGGAAGAATGTTATATCTCTTAAGATTAAGAAAGGGACTCTTGGTTGGTTTGGGCATGTAGATCGGATAAACGAAAAAGTAGTGTAAGGAGAATATACGCAGCGGAAGTTAATGGAAGTTACTTGAGTCAGAATAACACAAGAATAGTGCAAATAAATGAGATGAAATATGAATCCAAATGAAGCAAGGAGTGTGTTCCGAGACAGAGTTTTATCGGGAGAGTCCGGTTTGGGCAATCCTTCTGACCTCTCCTGCTGGTTTCTCTCGAGCTATTATTTTCTTGCATCACTCCTATTCTACCACCATCACTCCTGAACCCACTGATCCCTAGATACCCAGGAAGAAGATATTGTCTGCTTCCTTCCTAGAACTTCCTCTTTTTCCTCCACATACATCTCCAAATATGACATAGGCCCTGAGGGTAATTATTTTCCACATGTGTCTTCTGTAGGGTTTATGTAAAAATAATTGTTATTTCAATAAATAAATGAATATTTTAGTTTTTTTTAATAAAGCTACCTAATGTCTGTAACTTACATAGTACGGAGCGTCTGTTGCAGTTGTTATAGGAGTCTTGTGATATACTATATTGGAGTCTGGTGTGAGGAGAGGACACAACATATCCCCCCGAGTCCAACCGGAGCCTGTTTCTTGGCACGGGTGAATCTTCTCTGCCAGCTCTATGCAGTCTGTGGAGGAAACAAAATATTTAAATAAACGTTACAAGTGCCTACAGTTATTCATGTGACTAAGTAACTCACAGATTGGAAGATAATTTCTACTATTTATAGCAGATGTGGATAGCCAGGTAGTTCCTGTTTGCTTCATTACCTCTGTCAGTCTCATGGAACGATGATCATATCCATATTCTTTAGAATTTTCCGCTTTGTGATATTTAAAACTCAAATATTGTTGATTTGAGTATTGAAAAAACCGATTTCTTATGCCGGAGAAAATACATTTATCGTTTCTTTTTAAATCAAAAGGGTACTTTTTTTACCCTTTCAATAAAGGTATTAAGCACAAATATATTTGAATGATGTATGGTTCAGTCTGAGGTCTCGAGAAAATAAATCGATCGCGCGCCCTATGTAAAGTACTGTAACCAGTGTCGTAGCGTGCCTTGAAGGGGGCCTGTATAAAAATTTGCTGAATAAAGGGTAATGATTTCTCACAAAAGAAATAAAAATGCTTGCATTAAATTAAAATTTATTGATTATAGGTTATTACTTCCTCCTAGAAATTGAGCTAGCCAAACAATTCAAATTAAATATACACTTTTCTTGCCTTCTTTTCGGCAAATTGATTTATTAAATCATCTATAGCAATTTTTCTAAAATTACTGCCTCTATAGACAATAGTGACAAGCCTGATAGCCGTTCCTGTCCTATTGAAGTCCTTGGGTAATTTTTAACAGTTTTAATTTGTTGCGGTTGTAACTGGAAGGGTCAAGAATAGAAAGCATGCTGTTATTTCCCCCGGAAACTGGATGCAAGGCTATTGAATTTTATCAGCAATAATTCCGTGAGTTCCTTTGGAATGAATTTTTTCAATTTCAGATTGAAAGCATGTTTTCAGAGCAATTAATTGTTCATAAAGATTAACTGAGATGTCTTTACTGTATTTAGCCGACAGCTTTCCGGAAGCGTTTTTTATCACTTCGTTCGAAGAAGATAAATTAGGAGATTCTCCAGTTGTAATACTTAGAATATATAACTCAGGTCACAGAGGCTCTGAAATCTTTGTTAAGTTTGAGAAATAAATATATATAAACAGCAATAGTATACATTGACCTTTACATATGATTCCGGGTCTGAAATTCTCGCATCTTGTGATAACTCATAAAAAAACGCTTTGTTATCTTTCGCAGTTTATCTTTGAAAACAGTTGTTACCCCCCAATCCTTTGCTAAATCTCTGGACTCATTTAGCAAACCTTTGAATAAATTTTGATTTCTTATTTCGCTCAGCCCATTCAAAAGATTACTTAATAAAATACTAGCTTTCTGTAAGTCATTATTTTCACGCTGTAGAGTTTTAGAAACAGGATTAATGATTTCAAATAGTGAAGAAAAAATGTGGCAAGCACTGAGAAATCATAACTCTCTAAAATGTTAATTATATTTTTATATTCTCCACTTCATCTTTTTTAGCGAAAATTCAATTTTGTCGGTACAAAGTTTTCATGATTAATAAATAATTTTTCTTTATCGCTAATAAAGCGTCGTTCTTTGAAGACCATCTTGTAGTTGTAGGACATCTTTTTAAGGGCAATTTTATATTTTTCAGTTGAATCGTTACTCAACATTGCCCAGCGTTTTAAACTATTTAAATTATTTTAAACTGTGTATCAGGTTTATTTATGACAAAGTTTTTATTGTTCTCTTCTGTAAACTAACAGATTTTTAAAAGAGAACTTAACGCTATGTCGAAATGCATCATAACAATTTTAGAACATTTCAGCTCGGATTTTGAGTAACTCACAGTCAGCAGCCTTGGAGCCAATTAGTAACTGAGTGACAAGTCCCTTCGGCAGCGGCGGACAGTCAGTCTCCGCGCAGCACACCAACTCCGACTCGTTATCAGTTGAGTCACATTTCTGTAAGCAAAGGAAGGTCACGTTAGGGGCACGTAAGTCAAACATGTTGTTATTGATAGAGAAACAAAAATAAAAGAATAATACCTGTGGTACAACGCCCCTTCCGGCGGCCTTCTTTGCTCTCCGGCAGTTGGCGAATGATCTGCACACTCCCGCCATTCCTGTGTCCAATAGCGTGCAGTTACTTCCTACAAAGAATTACAGATACACCAGAGTTACACAATATGACTATTATCTTCAAGAATTCCTAGTGATAAAGTTGCAAACACTCCGCAGCCGTTGGTATTCCACCTCAACGACTCGTTAACTTTTACAATGACGGTATTGTGGTGATGAGGGAGCCTAGAAAATCAACGAACCATCGTCTACGGAATTGTAATGAATAATGATTAAGTTCTTGGTACCGTACCTTCAATAACCACAGGGCAGCAGACAATCTGAACGTTGTCCTCTAAAGCGCCAATCTGAAAAATAAATTAAGCTTTATGGTGGGTTTCTTCATTTACAGAGAATGCTAAATGCAATGCTAATTGTAAAAGTAAACGGTCAAATGCATAGAAATTTTTAAATTTCGATCGTTTTTTTTTTACAATTAGCATTGCATTTAGCAGTCTCGGTAAATGAAGAAACCTACCCTTAGTCTTCATTATGATTTTAATTAACGCAACAATATTATTGAGACTCAAAGACGGTGAAAGAGAAAAAGACACAGAAAAAAGGAAATTAATTCTCCACCAAGATTTGCATGCATCAACTGCCGGTGAATCTACTATTCTTCTTCTTTGCGTGCCGTATCAGGTCCCCCCGACGTTGGCGATCACTCTTGAGAATGTCTTTCTGTCTTGCGCTGCCCGGAATAGCTCCTCCACACTTCTAATGCCGGTCCACTCTCGTATATTATGCAGCCAAGACATTTGTCTCCTACCAGGCCCTCGGCGACCCTCTATTCTGCCTTTCAATATCAAATGGAGCAAGTGATACTTCTCCCCTCGAAGTATATGACCCAGATATGAAATTTTCCTGATTTTTATTAATGTAAGCAGTTCTCTATCTGCTCTAGCCCGCCTGAGAATTTCTGTGTTGGTGATCATGTCGGTCCATGGGACCTTGAGCATTCTCCGGTGAAGACAAATTTCAAAAGCCTTTAACCTGTTCATGGTATTTTTTTTTTTTTACAGTGAATACCGCACAAGAATCTCAACTGCTCCTCAACTGCTCCCGTCTGGAGCAAGTGAGACTATGGCATCCCCAATTGGGGTATGTTGTGTGGCTGAAGGTAGTGGGGAGGGGAAGTAGGTGGGGAAGAGGAATGTTGGGAAGTACCTGGCTATTCAGATCTGGTCACCAAAGACGCCTAAAGCCATTTTCAAGCAACATTTCAATTCTGAATGGTGGTCTTACACCAGGGCGATACTGATTGTATATTCCACTTTGGAACATGCCGCATATATACTATATATTATTTTTAATGAATTAATTGTGAAATAACACAAATTAATCAAATAAAATTTATTTGCGGATGCCGGGTTCGAACCCGCGACCTCCGGATTGTGAGTCAAAAGTCTTACCCACTGGACTACGGAGGTCGTCAAACTTCGTCGTTTACTTTCAAGGTCCATGTTTCACATCCATAGAGCAAGACCGACCACACATAACATTTTAGCATTCTCTGCCTTAGTTTTAGGCTGATATTGTCATTGCAGAAGAGAGATTTCATTTTAATGAACGCAGTTCTTGCTGCTTTAATTCTGCATCTAACCTCCACATCTAGGTCAAGAGTCTCCGTGAGAATACTGCCGAGGTATCTAAATCTTTCCACCTTTTCGACATTGCAACCATTTAACAGTATCACTGATTCAGAGTGATCTAGACGTCCAAATGTCATCCATTTAGTTTTATTGACGTTGATTGTTAGGCCTAGTTGCTCACCAGCATTATTAACAAGATTTAATAGGTCTTGAAGGTCATACAGTCAGCTAGTAATACAGTATCATCTGCGTATCTTATGTTATTAATGACAACTCCGTTGATCTTCAGACCCTTATCAGTATTATTATTCACATGTCTTATTTCTGCTGTTTGGAACCAATACAGGTTTTTAATGAAATTCTGGTCTTTGGTGTCAACGTTTCAATCCGCAAGCATTTTCATTAGGTCAGCATGTTTTACCCTGTCAAATGCCTTTTCGTAGTCAATAAAACAGGCAAAGACTTCCTTTATTTGGTCACGACACTTTTGCAATAGTCCGTCGATAGACAATAATGCTTCACGCGTCCCGAACGCATTTCTGAAGCCAAACTGAGTATCATCCAAGTCCTGCTCGCACTTATTGCGTATCCTGGCATGTATTATTTTAAGGAATAAGTTAAGGACATGACTCATCAGGCTTATTAATCGATAGTCACTGCACTTCTTAGGGTATTGTTTTTTAGGCAATGTCACGAAGATGGATTTTAGCCAATCTTGGGGTATATTCCCTGTGTCATATATAGAGTTAAATAACCTCAACAGGTAGTCAACATTTTCATCATTAAAGAGCTTCAACACCTCAACTGGAATATCGTCTGGTCCGCACGCTTTTCTATTGTCTGAAGTCTTTATCGCATGAAGAATTTCTGATTTTAAAATCGATGGTCCATGCAATTGATCATTAATATACTATTGATAAACCATTTTGCCGTCTTTCATTTAATTGATATTACTACATACATATATCGGTTTATGTTAGCCTCTCTTCAAAAAAACCAACTGTTGTTTGTTTGTTCTCTTTTAGTGTTTTTTAATGAATACGTTTTGGATGAACTGTAGTTTACAAAAAACGCTACTAATTTTAAGAATAAATCTGAACTTTAAGTGGAGTAAAAAACCTTTAAAGGGTGAAAGCCAAATCTATAATAAAGAAATGATGAATAACAGTCTGATCTAGATTTAATGCACAAGATGATGCTGTGATCTGAAAAGTATTTTAACAATTTTCGTTTTTCTACAGTGCCAAATATACTCATACGTGTCAAAATGCATTTATTATTGGGTTCATTTGTGTGTTCCTGATGGTTATCTTCTTCTTCTAGTCTATTTTATCTTCCAACCTGCGGGACTAACTTGCCAATGTTTATTGTAATCAGACTCGTAGTCAAGGTAGGAGGGCAATCTTGTTGTTTGATAAATTTATTTCGAAAATCGACCTGTGTGCGTTAATATATGCAGAACAATACCATGTTGCATGCTCTAATTCTGTTACGGCGGGTATAATAATTAGTAAAATTTGTGTGCTTTTCTGCATTTAATTTTGATAAGTTAACAATGTAGCAGGAAAATGATTATAATAAACTGCCTTTTCATAATGATGGAAAGAGGTGATGCGAAAAGAAAATGATAGTCTGGAGAACAATTTAAAAGCAACCCAAGTAACTTGGTATCTATGCACTGAATCTACTGACTCATCATTTAAGGTAACCCGACCGACAAGAATAAGAGAAGAACTAACAATGGGATCGGAGCTTACAACACTAACCGACGCATTAAATAGAAATATTTTCAATGACAGTTTATTTTTAAATTAATATTCAGAAAGTTAAATTTCTGTGATTGTACATACTTGTTATTTTCTGAAACAAAGGGATTAACAGTACCTGTGGTAAAGTTCCTTCACTGGCGGCCTTCATCGCTGTCTGGCAGTTGGCAAATGGTTTGTATACCCCCGCTATTTTTGTATCCTTTGTCAAGCAAATGCTTCCTGCAAATAAACAGATATACCAGAGTTACACAACGCATCAAGACGATGAAGATTCTACCCACAATCCATAATTAATGTGGGTCGGTAGAATATTTCAGGGTTGATGTTTCCTGGTCTACGGTATGATGTATCTTAAGAATTACTAGTGATAATGTTGCAAATACTCAGAGCTGTTGTTATTTCACCCCGACGACTCACCGCCTTTCGCAATGACGGCTTAATGTTGATAAGAGAGCCTAGGAAATCCACGATCCTTGCATCCCCTACTGGATTTAAAATGAATGATAATTAAGTTCTGGGTAACGTACCTTCAATAGCTGTCGACAGTGGGCAGCAGACGATCCGAACGGCGCCCCCCACATCGCATGTCTGAAAACAAAAACAGTTTTGATATTATTTATATCACTGTAGAAAAAGAAAATTCAAATAAATATTATTAAAAAGGACATTATTCTAATAAAACTTCCATTTTATTGGAATTATGAAAAATACCTTAATTTAAAAACTAGCTGAACGGCATGCATTGCTTTGCCATTTAATAAAGAAATTGTTTCTGCCTGCGTCTCCTTTCCCATTATTTGTCCCCTTCCTCTCCCACTTCCCCTACCCCTCTCATGTTCCCACTCCGCCTTCTCCCCCTTGCCTCTCCCCATTCCACTCCCCCTCCCCCCCTCCCAGGTTCCCCTCCCCTTCCCAAGTACCCCTCCCCCCCCTCTACCCCCTCCCGCGAACCCCCTACCAGGGTTATTCTCCCCTCTCACCACTCCCGCATTCTATACATGCAGTCCAGGTACATTCAGTTTTCAAACAGCTTGCAACATTTAATTTTTTTTATACAAATTTCATAATGCCAGGAGTCACCAGAAACCTTTTCCTGATAATAACAATCACATATAAAAGAATTTGGTGCCAACGTTCGGAAACTATGCGCGTATATACATTTCGGCGATTCATTTTCATTTATATAGATAGATAGATAGAGGATAGACAAATAGATGGATAGATTAGATAAAGATAGATAGATTAAGATTCAATTTAATGAATTCTGTTCAAAATCTTTGAAAAAACTGTCATTGTTGAAAATCTGTGTGATTTAACATGAGCGCTTACGATTTTACGATCTAAACTATGTCCTTCTATCTAAGGGTCGCATTTTTAATTTCAGACGACTAATAAACATCCATTAATGCACGGTTAATGACAATTTCCTAACTAAAATCTGAACAGCATCGAAGCTGTTTTGGTGTATTGGCTAATAAAATTGTGACTGTCAAGTTACATTATTTGTCGCGTTAATTTCTGTGTTCTTGATGGTTGTCTTTTTCATACACTGTTTTATCTTTCGGCCTGCGGGACTAACTTGCCTATTGTCACAATACTCATAGCCTCATAATCAAGGTGGGAGTGCAATCTTGTTGTTGAATCAAATAGTTTCGGATGACCATATCAATTGCCAAGCATTGTTTCTATATGTATAAATAATCACCAACCTTTGTTTAATATATGAATATTTATGAAAAGAATAAATCAATACTACGAAATTATTTGTTAACCCTTCAGGTCTTGGGCACATTCTGTGAGAATGTCAGAAAATTTCCGTTTTCAAATTAAATCCAAGAAAGTGGAATATTTCTGAATGTATCTTATATACTAAAAACTGTTTTTGAAAAGTGGAAAAATATTATTTCAAATATTTAGATTATAATAGAGAACTCTAGTCTAATTTTTTTATTTTTTTTTATTGAATAATGACCTTCTAACTTAAATAACTGCATATATTTTATTTTTTTAGAGTTAGTTTTAATAGTTAAAATAATTGTCAAAGTTTTAATTTTTCAAGATCCACCGAAAACCACCGCATGTGCATTGAATTGTGTGACGTCATCGACTCCTGAAAAGTTATTTTTATTTTCAACAGGTGTTGTCATTTTGTATGATAATTATACGAAAGAAAGATGATACTATTCGATAAGTTAAAACATTATTTAGGCGGAATTATTTATTCATTATATTATATTTATTATATTATTATATTTTTGAATATTATTACGGGAGAGTGGTATAAAAATTATTTGAAATTATTATTTTTTTAGCTTTAAAATCAATATTATCAAAAACGAAGAATCACCCACAAAAGTGTAGGCAAACGATATCAGCTGATCGATTGCGGCCATTTTGATTGGACCGTGGAGCAGTAGGTAGCTTTATGATATAGTATATTTATACGGTTTTTTTCGTACAATTTAAAGGTTTTCAATATTTTAATTAATAAAAATACCTCTATTTTTGATACTGAATTATTTAGGCCTAAATAATGTTTCAATAAACACAACAACTAAATCTCTATAAACAGTAGATATGTAAATAAACGAATAAATTTATACGATGGCTTGTGACATTTCTACATTTCCGTACATTTCGCATCCAATGACTTTACGGTGAAGTCACGACACGAGGAATAGTGACGTCACCACTAACCATTTCAGAAATGCCAACTTGACGCTGTATTTTTACGATCCGATTAAAAATGGACTTTTTAATAATTTTTGAAAAACTCTGCGTTCAATATTATTAAATAAAACTATATATTCAGAATCAGCGTTTATTGGTCTATATGAACATATTTTTTTAAAGCCATAATATTTTTCACTGGATTTCGTTATTATTAGAAATAAATATAATGTTTAAAATATTCTAATGTATAATACAAACCAAAAAAGGGATTTAAAAACAAACTTATTTTTAAAACCATAGATCATAAATCTGCATATTACATGAGAAAAATTACCTACATTTTTATTACGTTTCAAGAAAAGTAATAAAAATAATAGTGTAAAAACAGTAGGTAGGTAATGATTATACAGGGTGTTAAGGAACGTACTTGACTTACTTTAAACAAGTGATTCCTGATATTATTTGGAGTAAAAAATATTAATGAAATTTTGGTCTCCGATGACATCTTTGATGGTTTTCTTAAGTGAAAAGGATATAGGATTTAGTCTGCGAGAGAATGATATAGCAATAAAATATTTATGTATTTCACGGATAGGTACTCGGTTCCAATATAATACGATAAATCCACGGTCCGACGCAAGCCTCATTTAGTCTGGTGGAATAAAGCGCCTGACAAACCTTAGCGGCCAGATATTAAGCGGACCAAGGAACGAATCTTACGAAATCCAAAATCTAAAAAGCTTATATTTTTGTATTTCATGAATTTTAACTCCTTTTCAATATACCTATCTCATAAGTCATGTTCTCAAGTTTCCTGCAATTGTTTGGTTTCGATTACCTCCTTACTATACTTTTTTGTGGACTCCGAATTTGCATCATTTCTAAACGTTAAATGCCTCCTGCTCCATATTATTTTTTAGTTTTAACGATTCTTGTTTAATGGCACCGTTACTATTTATCATATCCTGTACCAAAACAGAGTTGCTGTTTTTAATATTGTTCTTCTGACATTGCTTTGTATATACTGATATTCTTTGTTTCACATTATTTAATCATTTTTTGTAAGGACTTGTAAAGAATACTATAGAATTACTTTTATGTTTATTATATTTAAGCGAAATTGAAGTGAAATATCACTAAACTGCGCTATATAAATACCTCATTATTATTATTAAACTAAAAAGTTTTAAAAATGCCTCTCCTTACATTTTATCTATCTTAAATTATTGATAATGAAAATTAAAGAAAAACACATACATCTTTTATTAGGCAAATGTATTATAAACCTTATTACAACCTCGCGTTTTGGTCGCTTTATAGAAAAAGAATGAATAAAAAATTCTAGAATTGTATATATTTTTGTCAAATGCTGGTTTTATAGAGGTGCACATTTAAATTTGCATATAAAGGGTAGAGTTTTTTTTCTTTCTAATACCGTTTAGATAATATTTCTCACCAAGACTGTAAGGGAGATACAACGATTTGTATGAGACCTTGATGAGCTGGACCAAATTTTTTCTACTGTTATTATAGGGGTTAAAATTAATTTTTCTTGTTGTCGGCTGACTCTCCCTATTTTTACAAAAGGGATTTGGGGGATTTTTAGAGGAAAAGATCGGATAGTAGATTGATTTCATACAATTGTAGGATTAATAGTGTATTTATTTTTTGCAGTTAATTAAATTTCCGCGAGTGTAAATTCATATTATTTTACATGAAGTAAGGAACGGTACCTGTGGAAAAATTCCTTTACTGGCGGCATCCTTTGCTGTGTGGCAGCTAGCGAATGGTCTGCACACTCCCACCATTCCCGTGTCTGCCACAGTGCAGTTATCACCTGCAAACAAACAGACACACCAGTGTTACACAACACAACACGGCAATGAAGATCCTACACAATACAAAGATAATGTACGTTTGAATATTTGAGGGTTGATGTTTTCCGTTCTACTATACAGGGTATTAAGGGACGTACTTGACTTACTTTAACCAGTGATTCCTGACATTATTTGGAATAAAAAATGTAAATGAAATTTTGGTCTCCGGTGACTTTTATTGGCGACTTTTTTTTCTTAAAATTTAAACAAAAATTCTTCCGCATGTTGACAGTGGTCACTCAGTCGAGTAACCAACCAACCCCTCACCTGTCTCCAACTTTCCATCGCCTATCATTTCTTAATGTTTTTGTAGAAAAAAAAATAAAAAAAACATAAAAAAAAAAAAAAAAAAAATTAAACAATTCAACTTTGTATAAACCACTTATAAAATGCTTAAATCCGACCAGTTTCGGAACAAACGTTCCTTCTTCAGGGAAAATATTTACGAATGTAGCTTTAATTTTTTGGTTATCCATTATAAAAAATGAAACAATTCAACATTCTATAAACCACTTACATAATGCGTAAATTCTACCGGTTTCGGAACAAACGTTCCTTCTTCAGGGAAAAATTCAAATTTGTATAAACCACTTTTATAAGTGGTTTAATTGAATTGAATTGTTTCATTTTTCTATTATGAAGATACAATGGGAAAAAATAAAGAAAAAAAATGTCGGATTCAAAAGTAGAGAGAATAAGTTCTGGGTACCATACCTTCAATAACCGTCACAGGAGGGCAGCATACAATCTGAACTCTGCCCTCTAAAGCGCAAATCTGAAAAAAAATAGGCTTTAGTCTTCATTGTGATTTTTATAAAACAAGTGACAATGTTATTAAGCTTTAAAGAACACAAAAGAGCAAAGATGCAGAAAGTAAAGACCAGATCTCCACCGAGAATCGAACTCGGGACCTCTTCTGTCTCCGAGAGGAATGCTTCATCCTCTGTGCTACTGATATATCTTTTTAAAAAAAAAAATTGCCATTTTATTTTTTACCTAAATGCTTTTATTAATATCTATATTGATGTATCATTAGTGAGCACGATGATATGATTTACATTAAACACAGTCAGTGTATAGTTTATACACTTATACGGATCTCGAATCTATACAGCGTTTAAGCCATTTTGGTTTTGCTACAGTACTTGTAATAATAATAATAGATACGAAACCAATGTTTCGGACAACGATACAATTTCCGAAATATTGGCTAAAAAGTTGGTAGCGCGCAACACGACACCATACCCCAAAAATTAATCACTGCAATAATACATTGTTTATTCCAAAAGGGGTAGTGCAATGCAATACTTCATATTTCGAAATAACAAAAAAAAATTAGACAAACAATAAGAAAAAGAATCAAAATAACAAAACGTACATAAAATAAAAATGGAAAAGCATTGAAAAAAAAAAAAATTCAAAATGTACCGTCTCCCATCTGTAAAGGGCCATCAAGGGGGATTCCATCCAGGCAACCATGGCAATGCTGATTATATTTTTTGATTGCAACACAAGCTTCCCGTGCGATGGCTGAAAAGTGATCTGAAAGTGTGCTCTGAAAATGTACTGGTCCCTTCAGAATTATTTTCGTAGCGCTGCAGTATCTCAAGTGGCAGTATAGTTGGCAAAAAGCATTATTATAAGTGTATTTTAGCTTATTCCATTGGGATGCAGTGTAATTTGTCCATGGTTCTGACGTATCCAGCGGGGTGCAGAATGCATTGAATAGTATTATTTTTACGTTGGGACTTCAAATGTAAAAACGACTCGACAGCTTACCTGCTCTAACGAAACCTCTTCTTTGTCTTTCCATATCCTCGATGTCTTTTAGGTCATCTGTGATAATATGCCGTACGCACTTTACGCTTCAACTATCATCCATTTTCTTTCTCTCTAGCCATGCTTAGGGTGTTAATTCGATTTAGTTTTTAGATTTGAAAAACCATAACGATTGATTTGGATGTATTTTTTTTTATTTATCTATCAAAAGTATATTTATATCGGGTTTTTCGATACATGTTTCACTAGGATAGTGACGAGACAGACGTAAATTAAGTAGAAAGAAATGATTTATTGAAAAATTTTACGTGTGAAGATTTTGCAAAAATTACAAGTATATGACGGTACCTGAGGCGAAATGCCTTTGTAGGCGGCCTCCTTTGCTGTCTGGCAGTTGGCGAATGGTCTGCATACTCCAGCTCTTCCTGTGTCCAGCATCGTACAATTATCACCTTCAAACAAACAGACACAGCAGCGTTACACAACACAACAAAACACGACGATGAAGAAAGTACTTACAATTCAGAAGCAATGTGCGTCAGTGGAATATTTGTGGGCTGATGTTTGCCAGTATACGGTACGAGGAATCTTCAGGAAATCCTAGTGATAAAGTTGCAAACATTCAGAGCCGTTGGTATTCCACGTTAACGAACGCCTCCTCCCTCTCCCCCATATGTTATTTATGCAAATTGTAGATTAAGAAACAATTGTCTGAAGATGGCCTTAACCGGTTACGCTAACAAACTGATTAAGTGGAAATAAGTTTAATATTTATTTTAATATATAATTATGATGGAAGTCCACTAGGAATTGTCGGTATCAAAAGCAGAAAGATAAAGTTCTGGGTACCGTACCTTCAATAACTGTCACCGGAGGGCAGCAAACAATCTGAACGGAGCCCTCTACATCGCATGTCTGAAAACAAAAATAGTTTGGTTATTGGATATGATTTTAGATTTTCACGGCCAAAAGTATTTTTGTTGTTTGTTTTTTGGGGTGTAATGCCGTGTTACGCTACCTCCTCCTTTAGCCAACGTTTTGGACAGCGTTACAGAGTCCATCATCAGGGCAGATGTGTTGGCAACAAGGCATAACACCCCAAAAACACACAACAAAAAAGTTTGGTTATTATTTTAAACGAACATCTTAACCTCTTCCCACATGACGGCATCACCTGTTGTCAGGAAATTCTATATTTTATTTAGTCTCCCGTTTAATATTTTTCGCCGAACAGAGATCATAAAGGCCTCAAGCTATCCTTAACAAATCCTCACAAATCTTTATGAATGAATGCAACTTCTGATTTCAAATGATTTTGACGGATGCTGTTTTGCTAAACAAATAAATTAATAATTTCAATGAAAAACGCTGTTATCATGGGAAAGAATTTTTTCAAACATTAAAGAGACTTTCTTACTTTATTTTAAGTGTTTTTTCAATAAAAAATATTTATAACACGTAGACATAAGGTTTGATGCATGTGGCATCACATGATAAAGGTCTATGACCACTCTCATGGGACTGATTGATGGAAAATTATTGCTAATTAGTGGTTTAATAGAATTAAAACGAAGAATTGATGTAAAATAAGCAAAATGTTATTACCCCTAAGTACAATGTAAGACCTTGGCCAACTTACAAAAAAATTTTTTAATAAATTATATTGTGTCACATATTTATTTATTTTTTATCTTTCTAAACAGTATTTGACAGTAACAAATATTTTTTTATACGTAGGACGTAATTATTTTCCTCTGAGCCAGTAGGTACTCACATACCAATACACTTGCAAGAAATGAAGGGAACTTATGTTGCCTCATTTCACAGAGCACTTCCATACAAATTAAACGACGACCTCCGTAGTCCAGTGGGTAAGACTCTTGACTCAAATCCGGAGGTCGCGGGTTCGAACCCGGCATGCGCAAATAAATTTTATTTGATTAATTTGTGTTATTTCACAATTAATTCATTTAAAATAATATATAGTATATTTGCGGCATGTTCCAGAGTAGAAGATACTATCAGTATCGCCCTGGTGTAAGACCACCATTCAGAATTGAAACGTTGCTTGAAAATGGCTTTAGCCGTGTTTGGCGACCAGATCTGAATAGCCAGGTACTTCCCAACCTTCCTCTTCCCCACCTCCTTCCCCTCCCCACTACCTTCAGCCTCACAACATACCCCAATTGGGGATGCCATAGTCTCACTGGCTCCAGACGGGAGCAGTTGAGATTCTTGTGCGGTATTAACTGTAAAAAAAAAAAAAACATGGTTTTATATTTTTTTTTAAATAAAAAATTAATGTTTCTAAACAATGCATTTATTTGATCATTTATATATTTGTTTATTTATTTATTTTTTTTTTACATTAACTCCACACAGGAGGCCCTGAGGAAAATAATTTCCCTCAGGGCCTTTGTCATCTGGGATGCTGTGTGGAGGGTTCTGACTGCTGTTTATAGTCAGCAACTATTACAAAAATATTAGTCCATTAAAGCGTGACGTACACATATGATGCCACATCCCCAAACTCCAAATAAGAAATTTAAAAAAATTTAAAAAATTCTACATTTGAAATCTTTGTTTCTTTTTTTCGAATTTGAAGATGTAAAAATAATATTCTTCAATGCGATTTTTTATCAAGATATTATGAAACAGCAAAAACAGATAATAAAAGATTAGATCTGCTTCAATCGAAATCGAACTCGGGGCCTTTCTTCGCTCCAAGAGGGATGCATCGAGGAACAGCTGCGCCACCTATTTCGTACAAAACTTAAATTTAGGTTCGAGGTCGACATACAATCAAACACAAAATTACTTTTTTTTCAAAGTATTGTAAATATTACATATTTTAGAAATTACAAAATATACGCGATTTTAAAATTGAATTTGACATTCCAAGACCCTAGGCAATTAATTCTGAATTATTAATAATGATTTAAAAAAACTGATTTTGCTCTATTTACTTTAAAAATATTATGAAAAAAAAATTAAAAAATATACATATTAAGAAACGCTTTTTAAATAATTTTATCTTATTTTATCTGTCAATTTTTTTTTAAAAGCAAATAACTTCAAATTTTGAATCACAAAATTAAAATCACCTTAAATTGATGAAACAAAAAAATCTTGTTTTACACCTTGCTCATAATCACCCGTTTCACCCGTCAAAATAACATGTTTTTTTTATAAAAATCCAGTACTCCAAAATTCATTAAATTAACCAAATTTATGAGTGCACTTTTTAGAATGAAATAGGCAAAATATAGAATGAGCATTTCTCCGCCCGTTTTATAGTAGTGGTGGCGCGGAATGATTCCGCCCACCACTTTCCTGTGAACCTGTCCCGCACCAAATCGTGCCCACTGTGTAATATAAATATAGCACGATATTTCCAAATAAATCAGTTTAACTCGATAAAGTGTTTTTAATCCTTTCTCTGGAAGAACTCCTCATCGACCTGCCTCCTGCTGAAGCTCTGCCTGATCATCAAGCCTGGTGCCTGACTTCTCAATACTCAGCCTGCCCTACTTCAGGACACCGCCAGGCACCAGTCTCAGGGAGGAAACAAGGACATCCAGGGCTGCCACTCACCAAGCTTTGGGTGCAGGGAGGTAGATCCAGGGTTACCATCCCCCAAGTACTGATCCAGGGCTACCACCTACAACCAGGGAAGCCGATTCAGGGCTATCACCTACAACCAGAGAGGCCAGCGCTCACAACATTCAAATCATCCCCGAGCCTAAATTTACAGTATTGTAAAGACGCTGACACGTTTGTTTCAGTCGCTCCTTTTAAACCACTGTGGAACAGGAAATCCTTTATTTTAATCATCAAAGCTAGTGATTCTCTTATCTTTCTACTATTTCACTTTTCTCGCTTTTCAGTTTGGGTGGCGGGTATGGGTACTGCCGCCCTGGAACCATTTATTGTATAACCATTACAAATTCATTAAATAATAAACCACCCCGTTTGTTGGATTACCAACATTCCTGCCATAAATCACCACAACTGGTTCACTCTGTTTAGTGGGCAGGGCGCCCGGATTCATGGGGTGAGGTTAGTCTTGATCTTGATTGCGTGGCGGGCCGGATTG
Source organism: Limnephilus rhombicus (assembly GCA_929108145.2). NCBI lineage: Eukaryota > Metazoa > Arthropoda > Insecta > Trichoptera > Limnephilidae > Limnephilus > Limnephilus rhombicus. The sequence goes on along the minus strand of OV815290.1, from coordinate 16,242,480 downwards.
TGAGAGAATGGTTGAGAAATATAGATCGCTCCAGCAGGACTCTCTTGACCCATTGCCTCGTATCGCAATGGCGGAAATGGGTTCATACGTCCATTACTCCTGAACACATTGACTCCCAGATTACTACCCATCAGTTATACCCTTTTCTTTCCCAGAACTTCATCTTATTCCTTTCCCTTATAAATCCCTTCACATTGTCCCTGGGGGATTTTTTTCCTCGAGGTCTCCCAGGAGAAAAAAGCTAAATCATACGATAACGTGATCGACACATATTTAAAGTGTAAAAATCTAGAATCTACACAGCATAAAAGATATTTTAGTTTCCCGGCGGTGGCTAATAATAATAAGAGTCATGTTGCGTTCATTTCTATATTACTGATGGATATTTTTTTCATAGACTGTTTTATCTCTTGGCCTACGGGACTAACTTGCCAATGACCACAATACTCATTGACTCATAGTGAAGGTGGGAGGGCAATCTTGTTATTGAATCGAATCACTTTGGAGGTTATCATCAATTGTCAAGTATTGTTTCTATGTGTAAAGATAGTCTACCTGTGTCTATTATATACCATTTTGCTGAAATTATTAGCATAAAATTGTTTTTGCTGTTGTCCCATTAGACTCTTTATTCTAATGAAAGCAATTTGGAAAAAAGGACCGTACAGTATAGTGATTTAAAATAGTTTTATTATAGCTAGTAACATATATGTATTATTAATAGTTAGTCAAATTGTCCGTAAGTTTAATAACATGTCATTTTACATAAATTAAGGAACAGTACCTGTGGGAAAATGCCTTTATATGAAGCCACCTTTGCTGTCTGGCAGTTCGCGAATGGTCTGCATACTCCCGCCCTTCCTGTGTCCACCAGTGAACAGTTATCACCTTCAAACAATTAAGACACACCAGGGTTACAAAACACAACACAACATGACGATGAAGTTTCTACCTTTAATTCATAAATAAGTTATGTACGTCAGTGGAATGTTTGAGGACTGGAGTTTGGCATTCCGCCTCAATGATTCGCTGCCTTTTGCAATGATGGTATTGTGGTGATAAAGGGTCCTAGAAAATCAACGAACCATGGCATCGCCCACTGGATCTGCAATGAAAAATGAAGTTCTGCGAAACATACCTTCAACAACTGTCGACAGCGGACAGCAGACTGTCTGAACAGTGCCCTCTACATCGCATGTCTGAAAATAAAGAAAACAGTTTTTTTATTGTTAATATCATTGAGGTAAAACATAATACTAAAAAAGGTTAATTAAAAAATATATCCTAATAAAACTTAAGTTTCTTTATTATTTTGAATTAATTTTAAGGTGTAAATTAAAAATAATTTAGAAAGTAAAATTATTCTTCGTAGTAATTTTGTAATTCCAAAGAGAAAAATACACCGAAAATAAAAGACTTGATCTTCTTCAGAAATCGAAGAGATCTCCTCCTATTGTATCTTAAACCATTCTGCTATTGAAAAAGTACTTTTTAACCATTACCTTCTGATTTTTCTTCTTTATTTAATCTCTAAACTCTTATGTATGATTTTCCATGTTGTGTTATCCTTGCCGTGATTTTTTAATGAATAATTACATACTAATAATTATAACATCTTTTTATAACATGTGTAGAACATTGGATTTTCGAAAGTGGACGAGCGTACTTTAAAGAATTCCCGAGTTCTTAACACTACATTTTAATTTTTAATTTTCGCATTTCAAAATTTTAATTTCCATTTCCATTTTTATTTCTATTTTTCTTTAAAATGTTGTTATTTTTTTCTCTTAATTTTTTCACTAAATTATATTTATTTTTTAATTTTAATTTATTTACTTATATGTTTTAATTTATATATTTGTATAGAACACCCGAGTTCTTAACATTTAATCTTTATTATTAAGTTTTGTATTTCAAAATTTGAATTTTCATTTTTATTTCTACTTTTCTTTAAAATATGATCTTTTTCCTCTTTATTTTTCACTTATTTTTAAATATTTCATAATTTTTATTTAGTATATTTAATCATCTGTTTTAATAAAATGATATTTGTATTACTTTAAATAAATATTAAATATACGACTACCATAACACGGGCATGAGCCCAGTGTGGTAGCCAAAAAAAACAAATATCTGTAACTAATAAAAAATTAATGAAAAAAAAAAATATTGTAGATGAAAATATCAGAATGTTTTAAAATAGGCAATATTATCTAGTGCCAGTTGTTTTGTAGAACTGAAAGAATAACGGAGTCTGAAACATAACTTTTAAATTAGATGAATTATTAAAAAAACAAGAAAGAACTAACCTTTGTTGATGATAATCTGTTTGATTTACTATAAGTGCACACGAAGGTGTGATCTATAATCATTGACAGTTCACAGATCCCTTTATTATTAAATATGTTTTAAATTTTAAACAATTGCCAGACAATCATTTACCATACATTGAGAGTTGTTAATCACAGTTGCATAAAATTAAAAATGCATTAATTAGTAAGGACCCAACGAAAATCTATACAACATTGCGGCGATTTTTTCTGCATTAATAATATTATGAGTGTTGTTGCGATTTTTTCTGCAGTTGCTAATAATATTAGGAGTGTCAAGTTGCATTATTTGCTGTGTTAATTTCTACGTTCCTGATGGTTGTCTTCTGATATACTGTTTTATCTTCCGGCCTGCGCGATTAATTTGTCAATTTAACAATACTCATAGCCTCATTGCCAAGGTGAGAATGCAATATTCTCGTTGAATCGAATCGATTCGGTTGACGACATCAAATGCCAAGCATTATTTCTATCTGTAGAGATAATCAACCTTTGAGTAATATACCTATACCTAACCCTTCAGGTCTCGGGCATATTCTATGAGAAGGTCAGAAAATTTCCGCTTTCCAACAAAATCCAAATAAGTGGAATATTTCCGCATGTATAAAATATGCATTCAAATGTTATTATTGAAAATAAATATAATGGATAAAATATTAAAATGTATAACACAAATAAAAAATAGTTTTAAAAATGGTTGGCCTTTGATTTTATTTATCTAAAATTGTTGATTAAAAGTTAAATAAATACACCAAAATCTTTTATTAGGCAAATTTATCATAAAAATTATTACTTCCTCATGTTTTGGTTGCTGTACATAAAAAAAATCATAACAAAAAAAAATACTAAAAAATTCTAGAATTTTATATATTTTTCTCAAATGCTGGTTTTGTAGAGGTGCACATTTATATTTTTCTACGGTTAAATTCTAGATTTGCATATAAGGCGCATAGTTTTTTACTTCTAATACCGTTTAAATCATATTTCTCTCCATGGCAGTAAGAGAGATACAACGATTTATATGAGTAGATTGATTTCAAATAATTGTAGCTTTGCTAGGATATTTATTTTTAGCGATAAGTTAAATTGACATAAGTGTAAACACATGTTTTTTTACATGAAAGAAGGAACGGCACCTGCGGAAAAAATCCTTTACTGGCGGCCTCCTTTGCTGTCTGGCAGGTAGCAAATGGTCTGCACACCCCCGCCTTTCCTGTGTCTACCAAAGTGCAGTTATCACCTGTGAACAAACAGATACACCAGAGTTACACAACATAAAAATTGTTGGCGATAAAAATCTTATACACAATACAGAGGTAATTACGTCAGTGGAATATTTGAGGGTTGATGTTTGCCGTTCTACTATATTAGGTATCTTAATAATAGAAACAGTATGCAAATTATGAATGGTTATCAATCTGAAATTATCTCAAAACTATCTGACACTCTTTCATTTACAGATCTATCACAGTATTGCACCTTTCCGAATAATAATCATAAATTCTTAGACCTTGTTTTTAGCTCGACCCCTCTTAACGTATCAAATACTGACCAGTATCTCACCCCGGAATGTAAACATCATAAAGCCATTCTCTTTGACATAAACAAAGCCCTGGAAACCCCTATGGTGAACAATAAACGGACAATCAATCTCTTTAGGAAAGCTAATTTTGAAACAATAATAACATCCTCAGTAGTATTGATTGGGACGCTGAATTCTTAAATTTATCAACTAATAATGCCATTGATCGTTTTTATGTTATATTATATGAAATAATTCGTCTAAACGTCCCATCAAAGGATGTTCATGTTAACAACTCTTATCCCTATTGGTTCAGTCCAGCTCTGATAAAACTGACTAAAGAAAAATATAAAGTGTTCAAAAAATGTAAAAAGTGATCCAATCCTTTAGACTACCATGAATTCTGTATCCTTCGATCAAGGCAGAAGAAAATGTCTAGGGAATGTCTTAAACAATTTACAACAAACGCTGAACTTAATATATCCCATAACCCCAAAAAATTCTGGTCCTACGTTAAAGGAAAAAGAAATAATTCTAGTTTACCTCATGTAATGAAACTGGGCGACGTTACTGCTGTGAATCCTTTTGCAATATGCAACCTGTTCTCACAGCACTTCGTCTCCACCTTTAATTATAACACTACCTCCGATGTACACTCTACCAACCATCATATAAATAATCAAGTTAACATCTCTTCGGTATCAATTTCAAAAGAAAAAATAGAAAAAATAATTGATACTATTTCTAACTCATTGGGTGCGGGTAGTGATAAAATTCCAGCATTCTTTATCAAAATGTGTAGCAAGGGAATCTCGAAGCCTTTATTATTGCTCTTTCAATCCTCATTGAAAGAAGGTATCTTTCCGGATCGTTGGAAGTGTGCTCTTATCACACCAGTATTTAAGTCTGGGGCTAAAAATGATGTCAGAACTATCGTCCTATATCTAAGTTACCAATTTTCAGTAAAATTTTTGAAAAAATTTTTCACGAACAACTTTATAACTGCGTCCAGTCTGTAATACTCGGATACCAACATGGCTTTATGAAAAAAAGATCGGTTGTCTCTAATCTTGCCATATTCATTGAAAATATTACGAAATCAATGGATAATCAAATCCAAGTTGACGTAATCTATACAGACTTCTTGAAAGCATTTGATAAAATTGATCACAATCTTTTTTTATCCAAATTACTGGCTTTGGGAATTCACGGGGATTTGTATCGATGGTTAGTCTCTTATCTTGATGGGCGTACTCAAGGAGTAACAATTAATGGTTTCATCTCTGAGTTTGTAAATATACCTTCCGGTGTACCCCAAGGATCTCACCTGGGACCGTTACTATTTACAATTTTCATCAACGACATTATAAAATGCTTTAATTATGCAAAAGTTCTACTCTTCGCTGATGATATGAAAATATATCTTCCGATTAACTCTATCATCGACTGCATTAAATTACAGGAAGATCTTTATAGACTTAATGACTACTGTATAATTAATCATCTCAACATGAACACTTCTAAATGTTATGTGATTACCTTCACGAGAAATAAAATTAAATTTGACCATAACTACCTTATAGCGAACCAATCACTCAAAAGGGTTACTCAAATTCGTGATCTAGGTGTTCTTCTTGATAGTAAACTCACATTCGAGGAACATATTAACATGATTGTGAAGAAAGCCCTTAGAATGTTAGGATTCTTATTTCGTATTGGAAAAGAATTCAAGAACATTCAAACACTTAAAATATTGTATTTTTCATATGTTCGCAGTCATCTTGAATTTGCTTCTCAGATATGGAATCCTCAATATAAAATTTATATTAAACGAATTGAAGCCATTCAAAGAAAATTTGTCCATCATTTAAATTTCAAGTTTAATATTGGTTATCGTGACATAAACAGCTCGTTGGACCTTTATGGACTTAAACCATTAAAAATTAGAAGAGACTCTGCAGATATAATATATTCATAAAATTATCAATGGTTTTATTGATTGTTCGCCCCTTTTGGCTGAGATTAATTTTAGAGTCCCAGGCGTTAGAACCAGAGAAAAATCACTTTTTCATCTTCAAAAATGTTCTACTAATCTCAGACAAAATGCATTTATATTCAGAGCATGCAATGTATTTGATAAGAATTTTAATAATATGGACATATTCTCATGTAATTTAAGCACCCTAAAAAGTATGTCATAGCCAACATTAAATAATTTTTTGACCGTATTGCAAGTTACCATGTTATTGCTGTGAATCCTTTCCAGTTGCATACTTGACATTCGACTTACTATTGTATTCACTCTGAGTTGTAGGTATGTACAATTTGTACAATGTACATATTATTATTATTGTTGTTGTGGAGTGAGAATAGAATTCTGACTCTGAATACTTCTTGTTTGAAATTTAGTAAGCAGATTATTATAGTTTATATTGTGTTTTTTTATATCTTTTTTTTTTAATAATTTTCATTATTTTTATATTTTTGTTAAGTTCTTACGGGTACAGGACCCTTACTTTTTTGTATTACTTTTTATTTATAATTTTAATTATGTGAAAATCTGTCATTGGATATTATGTATAATTATTAATGTTATTATTATAAGTGTAAAATATCTGTTGATTTTCCATAATAAATAAAATAAATAAAATAAGTATCTTCAAGAATTCTTCGAAATAAAGTTGCAAACTCTCAGTATGCGAATAAATGTAAAGTCGTTGAATGAGAGAGTAGAATACAGATAATGTGTGTGAAATATGGTGTCTAAATACGTTGTGTATGATTTTATCACTACATGTTGGTTTTTGTTTAGATTGAAAATAAAAAAAATTTGTTAACGATTACAATACCAATGTAAAAAAAATAAATTTATTTTCTGCCATTTCTATCGTTAATTGAATAAATTTGTTAATTTTAATAATTTCATTTAGAAGTTGTAAATATGTATGTCATTAATCCACTAGTTTTAAGTCAACTATCGTAAGTTTTACTCATAAGTCACTAGCTATAAGTCTTAGATTAAGCCACTAGTTACAAATCTTAGATATAAGTCACTAGTTATAATTACAAATCTTACTTATCCCAATTTTATTACATATTTACTTGTAATGTACAGCGCCCTTTTCTTTTTTTTTACAGTGAATACCGCACAAGAATCTCAACTGCTCCCATCTGGAGCCAGTGAGACTATGGCATCCCCGATTGGGGTATGTTGTGAGGCTGAAGGTAGTGCGGAGGGGAAGGAGGTGGAGAAGAGGAAGGTTGGGAAGTACCTGGCTATTCAGATCTGGTCACCAAACACGGCTAAAGCCATTTTCAAGCAACGTTTCAATTCTGAATGGTGGTCTTACACCAGGGCGATACTGATAGTGTCTTCCACTCTGGAACATGCCGTAAATATACTATATATTATTTTAAATGAATTAATTGTGAAATAACACAAATTAATCAAATAAAATTTATTTGCGCATGCCGGGTTCGAACCCGCGACCTCCGGATTGTGAGTCAAGAGTCTTACCCACTGGACTACGGAGGTCGCTCTTGAGGTGATTTCTCACAAAAACGGCGCTATATAAATTAGCCAAATATTATTATTATAATTAAAACATCTGATTGTCCGTGCGTTCCTGTCCAGATAATTGGAATGTTATCTACATATCAACGAATTTAAATAATTGTAATTTTTCGATCGGTTCTTTCATGTAATCGATGAAGAATTCAGCTGACACCTGGGAGATCGGACAGCCCATGACTAAACCACTAGATTGAATGTAGTAGTTATCATTGAATGTAAAGGAATTTATTTATATGCATGCATTTGGTAGTCTAGTTATTGCTTTACGTTAAATCAAATTAATGTCGTCTTTGACGATTGGATTTCTAGTTATCAACCTTCTAAGACGACATAGCAACAAATCTTCTAAGACGTCATGGGAAACCAATATACATTGAACAAAAACTTTGTAGACTACCCCCTCCCTCCCCCCATATGTTATGGATGTAAACTATAGATTAATCATTGTACCTGTCGAAAGATGGCCTTAACAGGCTGAAACTGGTTACGGTCACAAATAAATTAAGTGGTATTAAGTTTTATACTTGTTTTATTTCATAATTATAATGGAATTCCACCAGGAATTGTATTTATTGATGCATATATAGCATTCTTGTTTATATTACCCACATACAGGCAGTACCTTAGTGGGTTCCCATTACTTACTTTTGCCTTTTTATATTTACTTATTGCTAACTTTTACATTCCTTGTTCCTTGTATTTATATCTTACTGTATTTAGAAATTATGTAATATTACTTTTGAATGTTTGTAAATACATTGGGAAAAAAAAGATTAAAAAAAATCGGATTCAAAAGTGGAAAGATTAAGTTCTGGGTACCATACCTTCAATAACCGTCACAGGAGGGCAGCACACAATCTGAACTCTGTCCTCTAAAGCGCAAATCTGAAAATAAATTAGGCTTTAGTCTTCATTGTGATTTTTATATAATAAGTGACAATGTTATTAAGATTTAAAGAATACGAAAGAGAAAAGATGCAGAGAGTAAAGGCCAGATCTCCACCGAGAATCGAACTCGGGACCTCTCCTGGTTTTGAGAGGAATGCTTCATCCTCTGTGCTACTGATATAACTTTTTTAACGGTAAAATATTTTTGCCATTTGATTTTTCACCTAAGTGCATTTTACTTTTATCATGCAACATTACAAATTTATAAAGATAATATTCAAAATAAAATTGCACTCTTCAAAAATAACAGAAATCTTAGACAAACGTCAATACTTCCTACTCCAAAATGTTAAAAAAGCAATAGGAGAGTTAAATCATAAATGTTTTGGAGTTAATTTTTTTTAATTCACCACCTGAAAAAATCAGAAACATGAACAGTAACATAAAAAATTTAAAACTCGGCTTAAAAATTATACCGAAAATTTAAACTGAATAAAAAAATAAACCAATATAATAACACCCCCGATACATACAAGCCCGGCTTATTTATGGGGGTAAATCAAATACATATATTATTGAGCACTCACACAGAGCGACTCAATATAGCCCAAAAATGAGTACTAAAGACAATACTGAAAGTTCCGCTTAGAACTCCGACGGAAGAAATATTTAATAACTTTCAAGTTTTCAATGTACAGAAACTTTATTTAGCGGAGAGATCAAAGTGATAATAAAATTACAAACATCATGAAGACGATATAAAGACAATCCATTCCCAAATACAAATATTTTAAAAAACGACAGGCCACCTCAGAACAGGAAATCCTAGTGAGGAGGTCTGTGAAAAAAAAAAGAATCTATACTTATAATATACATAATACATACATGTACAAACCTTGATATTGAAACTAATAATAAATAAATGTAATTAATTATTGCAAAATTTATTGTAATTTATGTATCTTTTTTAGAAAAAAAAAAAAATATCTTTATTGATGTATCATTAGTGAGCACGATGATGTGACTTACATTAAACACAGCTAGTGTTAATAATAATCATATACAGAGGTACAGTTAAACAAATCTTTAATCTATACATCATTTAAGCGATTTCGGTTTTGCTACAGTACTTATAATAATAATAGATATGATTTTAGATTTTCACGGCCAAAAAGACGGTAGTGTTTTATTATTGAGCTATTATGCCGTGTTGCGCTACCACCTCCCTTAACCAATGTTTCAAAAAATGTGGTAGCGCAACACGGCATAATACCCCAAAAATAGTTCACTGCAATGATACATTGTTTATTTCAAGAGGGGTAGTGCTATGCAATACTCAATATTTCGAAATAACAAAAAAAAATAGACAAACCATAAGAAAAAGTAACAAAATAACAATTCGTACGTAAAATAAAAATGGAAAAGAATTTAAAAAATGTAACTAAAAAATATTAAATTCGGAGGATATTTGACCGTATCCCATCTCTAGAGGGCCATCAGGGGGGACTTTATCCAGGCAACCATGGTAATGCTGATTGTATTCTTTGATTGCGCCATAAGCTTCCCATGCGATAGCTGAAAAGTGATATGAAAATGTGCTCTGAAAGTGTACTGGTGTCTCTCCAGGATTATTTTCTAGTATCTCAGTAGGTGGTATAGTTGGCAAAAAGCATTATTGTCAGTGTATTTTAGCTTATTCCATTGGGATGCAGTGTAATCTATCCATAGTTCTGACATATCTAGTGGGGTGCAGAATGCATTGAACACGTTGGGACTTCAAAAACTTTACGTTATTTTTACGTTGGGACTTCAAAATAAAAATGCCTTGACAGCTTATACCTGCTGTAATGAAAACTCTTCTTCATCTTTCCCTATTTTTGATGACTTTAAGCTCGTCTGTGATATTATGCCGCATTCAATTTACGCTTCAATTAACATCCATTTCCTTTCCCTCTAGCCATGCTAAGGGTGTATACTCGATTTCGTTTTGACATTTGAAAATCATGACGATTCCTTTGAATGTATTATATAGAAAGGTACGATTTTTAGCAAAATATTTGCGCATTTGGAGTATATGTGAAGATTTTGCAAAAATTACAAGGATTGAACATTACCTGTGGGGAAATCCCTTTGTAGGCAGCTTCTTTTGCTATCTGGCAGTTGGCAAATGGTCTGCACACTCCCGTTTTTCCTGTGTCCACCATCGTACAGTTATCACCTTCAAACAAACAGACACACCAGCATTACACAACACAACATAAGACGACGATAAAAATTCTACTCACAATCCAGGAGTGATGCACGTAAGTGGAATACTAGATGACTGATGTTTACCGGTCTTCTAATCTACTTCTACCGGTACGAAGTATCTTAAAAAAATCATAGTGATACAGTTGCAAACACTCAGAGCTGTTTGTGTTCCACATCAACGACTCACTGCCATTTTTTAAAATATAAAACAGTTTTGTTTTGATCAGGAAGCCTACACAACAAACTAACCATAGACTACTGGATATGAAATGATTAATTAATGGCGGAAATACCTTCAATAACCCCCTCACAGCAGACAACCGGAACAGAGTAATCGAAAGCGCAAATCTGAAAACAAAAACCGAAATGGTTAATGATAAGCTTTTTTTTATATTATGATGAAGAAACCATTAGTTTTGTTTGTTTGTTTATAGTTTATTAAAAATAATATTGTAGACCAAGAGTTGATAAAATTGAATAAATATTAATTTATTAAAGCTGTTTGCTTCATTGTGATTTTAGAACGGCACAATGTTAGTGTGATTTAAATAATACATACAAAGAAGAGAGACATGCAGTGGTTACTATAAATGACAAAATGCGGCTTCACCTGAGGAGTTAATCCCTTCAGGGCAGCCTCCACGGCGACGGGGCATTTTGATATCCGAAGGCACTTTCCGGCCCGCCCCGTTTCAGCTAGCGTGCATTGATCACCTGCATAAGCAACATGACCGTTATACAAGAAGAGAGAAATATTATTGAGAGAATGATGATTAAGTTCTGGGTACTATACCTTCGAATACTGTCACCAAAGGGCAGCAAACAATCTGAACATTGCCTTCTAAAGCGCAAACCTGAAAACATAATAGGCTTAATCTTCATTGTGATTTTAATAATTAATGCAAAAATTCCATTAAGATTTAAAGAACAAGAAAATGAAAAGAAACGATTAGATCAAGCGGCTTGAAACAAGCACCTGTTTTTTTGCATGAGCCAAGCATTTTGATCTTTACAATGTTAGCTTGTTTGAGTCGTGCATTTACGTGCTTGCCCCAAGCTTGTTGAGATTTCATATTGTAGTGGTTTGACCGTGGCTGTGACCGGAACGATCTTGCATGAGAAAATTGATATCTTAACTTGTACCATTCTTGGCACCAAATTTGTTTCTTTTTATTCAAACTCAAAGTTAGAGTTAAGAAAGCTGTACTCCGTTGGATTTTATTTCCTACACAGTCACACAAAATCCACTTTATTTGACTAACTGCACAGGGGAATGAATACAAAATGATTATCTATTTAACAAAAGGCCTGACGTGTGCATCAAGTTGCTTGAGCATGGAGAATAAAATTACACGCTTGACCGTATCGGAACCCTTTAAGGATAAGGGACAAAAAAGTCTTCTATTTTGGTATCGATTTTCGCACAGTTTACGATGGCGGATATTAATTTGACGTATCTCATCTTTCATTGGTCTATAAAGGAAACAAACCTACTATATTACGTAAAAATTTTGCACGCTTATTTCGTTTTATATTTAAAATATTATTAAAAAGACTACAATACGTGTTTATTACTGAAAATATCATACCGTTATTTATTTCGCAAGGAATTAATAATTTCTTCAGACCCTCATGTTTTAAATAGATTGATTTCAAACAATTCTAGCATTGCAAGTGTAAATAGTATTATTAGTAGGTAAAATTGCCACGACTTTGAAAACATGTTGTTATTTTACATAAATGGATGAACAGTACCTGTGGGAATTTGCCTTTACTGGCGGCCTCTATCGCTGTATGGCAGTTGCCAAATTGACTGCACACTCCTGCACTTCCTGTGTCCATCATCGTACAGTTATCACCTTCAAACAAACAGAAACACCTGAGTTACACAACACAATAGGTGAAGGTGAATAAACTATATTAAGTAAAAGTGAAGTACCCTCTCTAGGGGTAGTTGTGTTTGACTGGTATCTGGCTTGTAGTCTTGTCTCTTGTCCTGGTACCCAGGGGCAACATACTATCAGCCTGTTCTCCGGGGAGGCGCACACCTGAAAACACACTACGTTGTATTACCTATTATTTGATACTGCTATCTTCTCTTCCCTGATAAACATGCTGATCAGAACTGCAAAGTAAAATATCACTGCTCTATTCTTGTTCACAGAAATAAACGTCCTGATGTTCTTATTATTGAACACTAATTGCCAGAATTAGAACATAACCGTTTTGTGTAGAAAAGACATACCATAAGTCATAAGACCTACCATGTTAAATATTTTATTTTATTAAATGACATCACTTTGTTCACACCTTTTATTTAATCGACATGTTTCAAAACCTATGTAAAAAACTATCTGCATAAATTAAAAATATAATTTGGTATAACTTATTTTATTTTTATTCAGAACTATACGAGTATTCCTCGTCAATAATCTATTTCATTGTGAATTGAACAATTTCATACGTAAAGTTACTTAAAAAATCTAACCAACTATGAAAAGCAGATACATACAACGTTTTTTCTTTGAAACATTCAATGTTTTCAATTTAATATTCGTAAATAAAAAATAAGCTTTTATCAAAAAATTAGTGCAGCAGTATATAACTCATATAGGTTGACATATGTAGATAATTATTAGCACTGTTACACTACACAAGTTTATAATACGTAGATACACAAATCAATAGAAATTATAATATTCCAACAACAACACAACATAATCAACACCTAACTTCATTGTTGATTCTTGGAAATTCAAAACGAATGTTTGCATTGGTGACGAAAAATATATTTTTATATATTTATACAGTGAGAACAACAGGAATGCTTTGAAATAAAATAACTTGTTCGGTATACAATATGATGAGTTTGTTAATTTGCATCTTGTACGGCAGTGTTTTTGGTTGTAAAATATCCGTAGAAAAATACATATAATACTTAGTAACTTTGATTGGTAAAATGAATTACAAATTTACTGAATACGCAGAAAGATAATATCTATTTGACTTCACCTGATATGGCAATCCGTGGAATACCGCTTCCAAGACGACGGAGCACCTCATTATGTGTCTGCAGACACCCGGCTGGATGGTTCCCGCCATGACACACAGATCTCCTGTAACGTAATACCAGAACCAAGTGAGGGTAAGGAGAGGAATCCGCGACTTCTGGATTCGTAGTTGAGGATTCTAAGCCTCGACTATGGAGGTCGTCACAATTAGTCATAAGCCCCGAATTCAGGTGGGTTGTTATTTGAGCATCTCAATGTGAACTTTTAGTTCTGGAGATATTTCTTTTACGTTGAGTCCACGCAAGATAATATCACAAAAATAATTTCCCTCAGGGCCTATGTTATCCTTGTGGATACTGTGTAGAGGGTCTTCTTTGAGGAAAATTAGGAATAACCCTGGATCTTGAAGAAAGCCGTGTTGTAGGAGGGAGGTAGAAAACTCAGGGCTTTACGAATAGTTTCACAACTGAGCTGTGAACGCAAGAATGAATCGTAGAAACTACCCGTTCTCATGATATACATGTTGGGACCGCGATTGTAATATTTCCCGACTATACACCGGTGATGAAGGGATCAATGATAGTAGTTACTCGGAGAATCTTCCTTTAAAATACCGGTCGAACATCCCGCCTGTACTGTAAATATTGCAAACTCTTTGTTAAGATGGGAGATCTTTCAAACGGACCACTAGTTTCTGCACAAAGTCAGTTTTTTTTTGTATTGTTGGGCTCCAAACCAGAGGTGAATCCCATTTGTCGTTTACACAAGTTCCTTAGAATATATTTTTTTTTATTATTCCAACAAAAACATAGTATACATATTAAATATATATTTTAAACAATTTATCGGTAGTCCCGCAAATATACACTCGTTATAATAAAAAAATAATATGTGTAATTTCAAAAGTGTAAAGGAAAGTGAAGACCTCTGTAAAAAGATTTAAGATTACAAATATTTAAAGGAAATGTAAAAAAAAATAACATAACAACCAATGGGATAATACAATAACATAACAACCAATCTAATGGGATACAATATTATAATAATCTTTTAATAAAACAGCAGATTTGGTATCATTTAAGAAAAAGGTACAAATATTTTAAAAAATTAACTGCCATGACATCACCAATCTTTCTTTTTTTTTCTTTGTTTATTTTATTTCTTTTTTTACAAATACATAGATTTTTCATTGATGAGCCACATTTTTACAGTTTTCGTGCTTAAATTCTCATTTTCCTCTAAAATAAAATTATTTTTGAGCTTATTAAAAATCACTGGTACACAATACTCCAGCGTTTGGCTTCCATACTTATTGAAGGTGTGCTGTGACTATGTGCCAGTGGTCTTTTTTTAAGTATTATCTCCCCAGTTATCCTTAATGGTAAGGAACCAAAATATACCTTTTATTGAGAGCAGGCCCTAAGCACAATATAAGAGTTGCACATTGTGTCTTTGTCTATATGTATTTGGTGATACAATTTGTTTTATGATAGAGGTTTGCAAATTTTGTACGTACCTAATATAATTCATGCTTGTATTTCCCCAGCTTCGAATTCCATATCTGATAATAGATTCCACTAATTACATTCGTTTGAGTGTGCTATGAGGCAAGACAAATTTTAATTTATAGAAATTGTACGTTAGAGCTCTTAACTGGTTACATATTTAAGTAACTTGCTTATCCCATTTAAATGTGTTATCTACCTTTAATCCCAGGTAAGTATAATCCTTGACAAAGTCCATTTTTTCACATCGGCAATTTATTGTTATTTTCCTATGGATGCATTCAACGTTGTGTGCGGTTAGATTTGGAATATTCCATATTTTCAAACTTGGTGATGTGATATACATACATTTTGTTTTACATTTATAACTAATCCTACATCATGTGCCCATTTTAACAGTTCATCAAAGTCGGTTTGTAATTCTTGAATCGCTATTTGTGGATTTTCATTTGATACTATAAGTGCGGTGTCGTCTGCGAAAATGAATCTACGCCCTTTTCGAAATAGTTTCGAAATAGCTATAACATAAATTTTATATAATTTAAAAAACTGCTCCCGTCTGGAGCAATTGAGACTATGATATCCCCAATTGGAGAATGTTTTGAGACTGAAGGCGGTAGAGAGGGGAATTAGATGGGGAAGAGGAAGGTGGCGAAGTACTTGGGAATACAGATATGGTCACCAAACATGGCTTAAGCCATTTCAAGCAAATTTTGAGTTTTGAATGGTGTCTGAAATGTTGAAATGGTCTTTCACCACGGCCATACTGAGAGCATTTTCCACTCTGGAACGTATCGCAAATACACTGCATATTTTTTAAAATGAATTAATTGTGAAAAAACATTAATTAATAAAATAAATTTTACTAGCGCACGCCGGGATTTGAACCCGCAACTCTTGGTTTGCTGGACGAGAGCTTTGCCACTCGACCACGGAGGCCGCCATAAAAAGTTGAAATAAACTTTTCATTTTATCACTCATTAGATTGCACCTCAGGGAGGAAAACATAGTAAAAGGACTGCGCCTTACAAGGCGTTAAAAAAAATAGCAGTGCAAAAACCGGGTTTATGTTTTTTACCAAATTAGCCGTTGGACTCATGTGCTGAATTAAAAAAATCTATTACTCATGTCTCAAATACTGTTTTAAAACAATTTGAAATTGACTTTTTTCCCACGTTTTTACAGAGAATATAAAAATTAAAAATAATATATTTTCCCATAATTTTGAAACTTTCCTATTTAAATAATACTGGAAAAAAATAGGACTAAAACAGTTAAGCTTCTCGTATTTTCCAATACCTGTGGATAAATGGTGTAAGGGAATCAAGTTCTGGTACAATATGATATGAGTGTAATTCTATACGGCAGAGCAGAGACCAGAGCTCAGGATTGTGGGAAAGGTAATTTTTCTGTAAAGTAGGTGAGAACTTAGAAAATAAAAGAAGATGAATCTTATAAAACTATATTGTAAGCAATAAAAACAAACATGAGGGTGCAAATTTAGAAAAATATACAAAGCAAATCACATACCAGATGGACTCCGGAACACTCTAACCTAACTAAAAGAATTCACGACGGATGACGTCCGCGACGTGGCTTAGTGGAGAGAAGACAATTCCAGGCTCCTTAACCGGGGACGTCGCGCAATCCCGAAATCCAAGGTCATCCTTCTTAGGAAGAAGGCTGCTACGCCTCCAAGGAGTGCATTCAGCTTCGGGCCATCCCAACAAGCTCCATAAAAGAAACACGTGGTCTCAACTGATCTCCAAGACCTGCGTCTCTCGGTAAATCCGTCATCCGTCCGTGTCTCCACGACGCGGGGTCACAAAGGCATATTCTGCCACCTCAAGGACCAATCCTTTTATAAGTTTGTTTCCAGAACACATTTCCACAAAATGGCCAACTGCCAACAACGGAAAAAAGTGGGATTCACATAACCACTAAAAAATAATGCCGTACACGAACTTCTCGTGTTACGTAAAATACACCCCGCGACTTTATAAGATAGGATCGACTTCGATTCACATGATATAATCCAATTGAAACACTTTTCCAGTGAGTGACCAATTCACGCACAGCTAGCCCATAGCTGCCCGGGAGGAAGTGACCATAAACAAAAGAGCTTCTCTCTTTTCAAAAAAAATTACCAGTCTCAAAAAAAACACCATAGACAAAAAAAAACAAATAGGCAAGAACTGCACTAGTCACATAATATTTATGTGACAATTCCCCCTTCCCACGAAAATGTTTGCCCTCAAACATGAAAAATTAAGTCCACAAACTAACTAAACTATGAGTCCATCAGGTATCTAAAAAATGATAACAAAACATTAATTAGTAATAAAAATAACAACTTAGAACTAAATTTCTTAAAGGTAAATCTCTTAAAATTAAATTTCTTAATAATAAAGAACAAACAAGAAAAGAAAGGCACGAAAACAAGGAGTCAACCAACATCTACTAAATTAAACAAAGTTTTGAATTTACTTTAAAAAAAAGGAGACCTGTTGTTTTCGTGTCAATTTAACAAGATTTATACTTATAAAATACTCAACATTTTATATTTTAAGAAAAAACACAACCAAATAAGTTGTAGAAAAGAAAAACAATTTGATCACTTTTCCTTATACAGGAAATAAAGGCCAATTTGGCTTCACTTTTTAGGGTTAAACAGCCCTCACTCGCACTGAATTTACGTTATATTTGAATAGCAAAAAAAAGGTAACCTATCTAACTAAGTCCATCCGGTTTAACATTCTTAAGATAAAACTTAAAAATAAACAAATACTTAAAATTAAAGAAGCCTAAATTATGAAAATATCTATATAGATATACATTTTTCAATCAGAACAATGGAGTTCAATGTTGGCAAAACTTGGACACAAGAAAATACTTTTCTGTCTTATAAGTAATATAGAATCAGTATACAAACTGTCTATCAGACGTGGGCAGAGTAGGGATCTTACATTGGATCATCTAACTGTCATTATTGAACCAGGATTTACAATTCCGAAGAAATACCTATATGTAAAAAGGTCGTCAAACTAGAATAATATTTGAATTATCCAATTTTAAAAAATCAAATCAGGTCAGGTTTTATAAAACAATAAATACCTGCCAATCAAGGTGGTCAGATTAGGATTTACATAACACAATACCTATCTATCAGATCATGACAAAAGTCAATTGGTACTTAACAGCAAAACAGAAAGTTAAGCTCGCAGCTTAGGATATCCAAAAATCCATTAAACAACCTGCATCAAAACTCAAAAAAGTGACATTGTTTGTAAAAAAAATGAGACCACGGTAATACCCAAGCTGGCATCCCTTAAAAAAACACTCTACGTGTGCACAAAAGTCAGCATTTCTTGTACAAACAAAACAAAATATGTGATCAACTATGGCTTTCAGTGAGTTGACACTATTTGAGGTGTGATCAATTCAAAATTTTAATGAATGACACTAGTAATACTTAATTTAAAGTTTAATAATGATACTAACAGTAAGATATTAATGTTTATATTATTGAGAGTTAAAACTATACAGAACACACTTTCCTGTATTAGAGGCAAAGCGATAATTCCAAAGGAATTAATTATTAGTTAAGCATGCCAAAGTAGTACTTTCCTTGTTAGAGACAGAAACAACTTTCTTATGAACTAAGATTTATATAAAGAACTTATAGGAAAGCTATGCAATACTTAAACTTATGAATACTTAACTATCAATAGTATAATTAACAGAACTTTTGTGCATCAGAAAGTAGCTCAAGTCTCCGAAACACAAAATTTCAAGATATTTCTTCTTAAGTTCCCTGGAGGTTCTATGGGCTATGGGCAATAAAAGAGCCTCCAGTGGACTGAAGAAAGAAGGGCATAAACTTAAAAATAATAGCATTACAACTAAATCCGTTAAACAGATGGAACAAGGTATGAAATCAGTGTGTGTGTACTCATGTGAACAAGTATATTATTACCAAAATAATCATACGTTTAATAATACAAAAAAAACTCGAAACCAGTGCATGTTATTATTAACAGAAAAGCATATTAACGGAGGAAAAAAAGACTTAACTAACAAAATTTGGGCGCCAGTGACCACAAGGATCACATTCCAGTTTACCGAGGGTAAATAAACGGTTTATCGTCAATGAACTAGAATTAAGTGTCTGTACTGAGCACAAGATTTGGAGGTACCAAACTCCAAATCATGAGACCAGAACAATCACAAAAGAAACAAATGTAATAATGTGAAGGGTTGGTAGGCCTGCACACTACAACATTGGCCTCCTTAAAGAAAAAAAAACTAATCTATCCGAACAATATCTTTCACGTGAAAATTACCTACAGTTCTACCTTGCATATCTGCCAATGTGTACACTAAATCCGAGACTCTATTTTTTATAACATTACGAACGAATCTAGGTGCCAACTTATGGGAAAAGTAATCCGGACCACTGGATTGAACAAAATTCTTCCTCCAAATGACATCACCTACATTATAAACCACGGATTTACGGCGTAAATTATAATGTTGGGCATTCTTTTTAAAGGCCTGTATTAATGCATTTGAAACTTGTTCGTAAATAGGAACTAAGTCTTCCAACTTTTTTGCAAATTCGGCTCTAGACTGATCCAAAGGTACGTCCACGACACTAGAAGAAACATTAATTTTGTGTAAATTGCCGTCAACAATTTGTTCCCTGCCGTGCATAAGGAAAAAAGGCGTGAAACCTGTTACAAAATTAACAGTATTATTCAAGGCTGACTGAATCTGAGGCAGAAATCTGGACCAATTACGATGGTCAGACTCGGTCAAGATAGACAAGGCAGTCCCGATAGTTTGGTTATACCGCTCAACTACATTATTTTGCGGGGTGTAATAGGCTTTATAAAAAGGCATAGGAACATTATAATCAGCCAACAATTGTTTGAACTCTTTTGAAACAAATTGTTTACCATTGTCACACACAAGGGTTTGTGGAACACCGTGGACTAGAAAAATAAATTGTTCAACATTTTTTACAATGCTTTTAGTAGTAGCATTTCTGAGTGGAAAAATCCATGTATATTTGGAAAAAACGTCAACAACCGATAAAATGTACATAAAACCCGCGTAACTACGTGGAAGAGGTCCAACAAGGTCGATAGACAACATTTGCATCGGTCTGTTGACTATTTTTGGATTCGTAGAAATACCAGCCGGCGCAGATGTATTTATTTTATGTGCCTTGCACGTTTTACACTTATTAACAAACTTTTTGACGTCATTATACATACCCGGCCAAAAGTACCGGAGTTGAACTTTCTTATACGTTCTGAATACACCGGGGTGGCAAGAGTTAATAGATTCGTGCTCTTTACTTAGAATAGCGTTGCGGTCTTCAAAAGGCACAACCAGTTTCCAGGCTGTATCCTCTTGCAAAGCGAAACGAGATTTAGAATGTCGAAATAAACAATTATCTTTAATTTGGAAGTTATTGAAACGTTGAGGATTATTCATACAATTGGAAAATAAATTACTATACCAACTATCCGAAGTTGTAGGCGAAGAATCTATGGCAGCAACAGTAAAATCGTCTTTACGAGAAAGAACATCTGGAACAGTATTTAATTTACCCTTTCTGTGCACCACATCAAAAGAATATTGGGAAAGACGCGTAGACCAACGTGCAAGCCTACCAGTTGGATTGGACAACGAAACCAACCACTGCAAACTGGAGTGATCCGTCACCACTGTGAAATGAACTCCTTATACGTAAGGCCTGAAATGATTGACTGATTCTAATACCGCAAGGAGTTCGCGCTCCGTAACGCCGTAATTTCGTTCGTGAACATTTAAGCACCTAGAGAAAAAAGAAACAGGATGTTCTTCACCGTCAAACACCTGAGTAAGCACGCCGTCGATCCCAACGTTGCTCGCGTCGGAATGGATAGTAAAGGGCAAAGAAAAATCAGGGCAACTAATAACGGGAGCAGAAGTTAGAGCTTTTTTTAATTTTTTAAACGCGTCTTCCGCTTCTGGAGTCCAAGAAAAATTACTTATTCCCATTCTAGAACCAGTGAGTTTTGTCAACGGGGCTGCAATAGTAGAGAAATCTTTGATAAAACGCCTATAATAACCGCAAAGACCTATAAAAGCTTTAATTTGCTTCAAATTCTTAGGGGTAGGGTAAGTACGAATACATTCTAATTTAACGGGGTCTGTACGAAGACCTTTCGCGTCTACGATATAACCTAGATATTTTAACTCTTCTTTACAAAACTCGCATTTTTTGAGGTTAACTGTTAGACCCGCATCTCTTAATCGTTCATAAATTTTATTCAAAATCTTCAAATGTGACTCAAAATCTTCCGAAATAACAATCAAATCATCGAGATAACAAAAGACGTTCTCGTCGAACTCAGGACCAAAAAGAGCATCCACAAGACGCTGCAATTCGCTAGGAGCATTCTTAAGACCGAACGGCATCCTCACAAATTCAAACAGACCATGGCCTGGTACAATGAAAGCCGTTTTAGGACACGATTCCTTATCTAAGGGAATCTGCCAAAATGATTTGCTCAAATCTATCGATGAAATAAAACGAGCACCCCTTAGTTTATCTAAAATACGTGAAATGTAAGGGAGGGGGTAGGAATCTGCCAATGTGACGCTGTTCAAGCGCCTCGAGTCCAAACAAAACCTGACAGAACCATCCTTCTTAGGAACAATCAAAACTGGGTTTGACCAAGCTGAACGGGAACGGCGGACAACACCTAAATCCAACATTTCTTTTAATTGTGCTTCTAATTGTTTCTGGCGAGTTTGAGATAAAGGATAGTAACGCTGTTTAATAGGATCCCCTGTTGTATTTATTTTATGACGTACTAAATGGGTTTTACCTAAACCACGTTCTTTGAAAGAAATTGACTTAAACTTAACTATAACTGAATTTAATTTGAGATTGTCTTGGGAGGACAGCAAGGAAGCTGATGTTAATTTGCGAACCTCACCGACAACCTTCCCAAAATTAACATTGCTGTCAACTTTTGGAAACAACTGAGGGGCCACGTCGAATTGCTTCCAAAAGTCTACTCCCAAAACAATTGAAGAGGACAGCGACGGTATAACGAAAAACTTAATATATTTCTTAATATTATTATACAATACTAGTACTCGCATAGTACCAATTATATCCTGACGTTTGCCATCCGCGGTGGTAACGTAGGAATCTAACTTATTTAACTTATACCCTAAACTTATGAAAAAATTATAAACAGAACCCCCGAAACAACTGACAGATGCTCCACTGTCTAAAAGTCCTGAAAAAACCAAATCCTTAATTTTAATATTAACATGTGGTCTAACATCTCGTCCACAATCAGCTAACGGCACCCATGCGTCCATGTTGTGCGTGGTAAACTTAGATATATTACTAGTAACTGACGACGATCTTCTGTCATCCTTGTGCACAGAACGCAAAAGATCGTCGGTTAGTTTTTTGAATCAGATTTATTCGCGACATTATGCTTAAGAGAGTCCCTTTTCCATTTTTGACAAAATTGTTTCGTATGACCTTGTTCCTTACAATAGAAACAATTAAAAGTTTTCTTACTATTGAAAGCAGAACTAGAAGAAGACGCTCGTGGAGAAAAGGAAGCTTGATTATAAGTAACACGGGGAGAGTGCGAGCCTTGAGCTCGTGGCGGGTACGGCGGTTGAGAATATGGAACCCGCGGAGATGAATTAAACTGTGGTACGGGTTTGTCTACTGAAAGCTTATCAAATTTACGGCACACATTTACTAAAGCTGAAAGACTCTTTTCCGAGAAATAGGCAATGGCCAAAGCGTATTTAGGTTGTAGACTGTCACAGACTAAGTCCACCAATTGTTCCTCAGAAAGCGGAACATCCAACCTTAAGTTTGCTAACTGAACATCTTCGACATAATCCACTATAGCCTGGTTAAATTTTTGCTTCATAGCGAACAAGGCTTTTAAAGCTTCCGTTTGGTTGGTACAAACGTCAAAACGAGAAATGAGGAGCTTTTTCAAAGTTGACCAAGACAAAGAGTCATCAAAAATAGTTCTAAACCAGGAAAGAGCTCTTACCTCTAGGAGGTCAGGGAAAGAGGTAACAACCGAGGATAACTCCACCTTCCGGCATCTGGATAATTCTTCTATGCGTAAAATGAAATTCCTGACATCCGAAGACCCAGAAAATTTTAAATCCCAAGAATGAACGGACGAAGAAGAAGTTGGAGGAAAAGGCGACTGGTAATAATTATTAATTACGGTTGTAGTCTTTTCTAAACTAACTGTATTATCATTACCTATATTCATATTGGAACCACTTCCTGTATTATCATCACCTATATTCATATTGGAAGCACTCCCCTCTTTCAAACTTTTATTAAAAGAGCGAGCCTGTTCGCGCATACTTGATAATGTAGCTTCCGGAACGATGTTACGATCCGTTAACAATTTTATCATTTCTTCCTTGGTTACCCCATTAATATCGGAAATCGCCATTTTTAAAGAATAAATAAAAATTTTAATTTAATTTATAATTAAATTATTATTCTCAAATAATTATATGAAATTAAATGTAATAATAGGATTAACCAAACTGTTATAATTAATTATTTATTTGTAACACGTCAATTACCAAACACCCTGTACGTATGAACTCGAAAAATAGTCATTGATTTTCAATAACGACAAAGCCATTTATAATTTATTTAAAATCACCTTAGAATGCAGTAAATATTTAAAATAATAATTATTTTTATAACATACGTTCCACGAACTCCCCAAAGTATGAACGTATAAACGGACACAAATGCGAACAAGAATAGTACTGTTACGATATTCTACCAATACATCGGTTACCGCAAGCTTAGAATAAACAATTACTTATGAAAAATGTCTGTCACAAGTCGTATGATGTTTACAAAACAAAAGTAATGTATTTAATAATGAACTTCCGCGGCTTTTTAAGTAAACAAAGCACATAACCTGACAAATGTCAACAAGAATTGACAGCTCGGCTCCGATAAAGCATTACATAGATGAAAAATAGACAGCTGACACTAAAAATGAAATTGCCAGTAAACTGAAAAAATATTCCCAACAACAATACGGCTATCACCTCTAGAGATATTATGAATTAATTTTCTGTTTAACATTATTTTAATGGCAACACTTAAAATTGCTGTCAAAGTAAACCGATGGCTTACAAATCGGTAAACAAACAAAAATATTCAACAGAACATAACATAATGAAATGTAAAGTTAATCAAGCTCTATATCAACAAGATAGATATATAACCAAATATATGCACACACACACCGATTCATCTCTAATATTATCGGCAAAAATTCTGAAAATTTACCCCACAAGACAGAAAAGTACGTTTCGGGCACCGAAAATAACTATATATTTTACACGTTGAGCGCCACTGTAAGGGAATCAAGTTCTGGTACAATATGATATGAGTGTAATTCTATACGGCAGAGCAGAGACCAGAGCTCAGGATTGTGGGAAAGGTAATTTTTCTGTCAAGTAGGTGAGAACTTAGAAAATAAAAGAAGATGAATCTTATAAAACTATATTGTAAGCAATAAAAACAAACATGAGGGTGCAAATTTAGAAAAATATACAAAGCAAATCACATACCAGATGGACTCCGGAACACTCTAACCTAACTAAAAGAATTCACGACGGATGACGTCCGCGACGTGGCTTAGTGGAGAGAAGACAATTCCAGGCTCCTTAACCGGGGACGTCGCGCAATCCCGAAATCCAAGGTCATCCTTCTTAGGAAGAAGGCTGCTACGCCTCCAAGGAGTGCATTCAGCTTCGGGCCATCCCAACAAGCTCCATAAAAGAAACACGTGGTCTCAACTGATCTCCAAGACCTGCGTCTCTCGGTAAATCCGTCATCCGTCCGTGTCTCCACGACGCGGGGTCACAAAGGCATATTCTGCCACCTCAAGGACCAATCCTTTTATAAGTTTGTTTCCAGAACACATTTCCACAAAATGGCCAACTGCCAACAACGGAAAAAAGTGGGATTCACATAACCATTAAAAAATAATGCCGTACACGAACTTCTCGTGTTACGTAAAATACACCCCGCGTCTTTATAAGATAGTATCGACTTCGATTCACATGATATAATCCAATTGAAACACTTTTCCAGTGAGTGACCAATTCACGCACAGCTAGCCCATAGCTGCCCGGGAGGAAGTGACCATAAACAAAAGAGCTTCTCTCTTTTCAAAAAAAATTACCAGTCTCAAAAAAAACACCATCGACAAAAAAAAACAAATAGGCAAGAACTGCACTAGTCACATAATATTTATGTGACAATGGATTAAAAGGAGTACCTCTCTTACAATTCTTACATAATATTGCAAGTCCTGACAGATAGGATTTATAAATTAATGTAATTATATTAATTTTTTGTGAAGTGTATTAAGGTTTCATAAAAAAATATTGATTTAAAAAATACTGCTGCTTCTAATTTAATAAACATTATTACTTTATTGAAGAAGAAGAGAGTACTTAAAATCTAAACGAAATATGAAAAAGAACAAGAAAAAGAAAAAAAATGTAGATAATGGTGGCTACTGGGACTCGAACCCAAGATCTTCTAACTTTATTGGTCTAACTTTCCAAAAATTTTGTTAAAAAATTAAAATTATTTATATTTTGCTTGATGAATAAGGCAAAAGGTAAAAATTGTTTTTCTCAAAACTAAGAAAATGAGGGTTGCCACTATCTGCGCCCGAGCCCGCCATATTATATTCAGAAATGTATTACAGAGATTCTTTGTAAAGAGATAAATTCTTTATAACATAAAATATAATGTGTTTATTATAATGCTATTTATAAATAAACACGGTGTTCGGAAACTCGTGGTACAAGCAGGAAACTGTGTACATTTTTAACACCACGTTATCCGCCCCGGGTGCCATCCATGCTAGCTACGCCACTGCTCGTAAGCAGTTTAATAACCAAGAAGCTATGCTAGCATTATTCGATGGCATACCGAGAAGCAAGCTGGAGTACGCGAGCGATGTTTGGGCACCGTACCAACAGAAGTACGTTGAAATGTTAGAGCAAATCCAGAAGAAATTCCGCAGGTAAGTTTATACCTGACGAATTTAATTATTATCGGAAGCATGGAACCTATCCAAGGTTCATGCACCATATTGACTTACTTGAGGAAACTGATTCTGTGAGTCTAGAAACTAGGCGGAAAGACAGTCTTGCTAAACTGTCTTTCAAAATTTGGAACAATTTCATTGATAGCCCATTTCTCTTGGGATGCTATGATTTATTTATGTTCGGGGGTAAAGTGCATTAACATCGGAAGGTGATTCTACATGATAGTACAAGTAAAAAAGATAAATAGCTTTTTTCGAAATTCCATCTTTTAGGGGTAGTTTTGAGGTGAAACGATACAATTTTTCCGGCGTTACGATACAGGCAAAATCGAGTCGGGCGCCTGGCAGGCTCTCAGCAAGTAAGATCGTACCTCACACTAAGGATTTTTAGTAGGTACGTCTTTTTGCATGGGAAAAAATGTTGGAATTTCGGAAAAAGTTGTTAATCTTTTTTACTCCTACCATCATGTAGAATCACCACCCGAAGTTAATGCACTTTACCCCCGGACACCCTGTACGTACCAGACCACTACAGCTATAGCTGAGATACCATCATCTGTTCAGAGTCTGACTCAAAGGCAGAACTGACGTCTTGGCGAATCATTGGATGACGAGGGGAGTGCTATTAAATTAAATTGGATGTAAGTGACTGTTGGATGTAAGTGACTGTTGGACGTAAGTGCCTTAAAACTATAATTGAAGAGTCACCTGCCCAAATGCTGATATAGTAACTAAATCGTACTGTCATTGGAATAATTATGTTGTACAAGAATAATATTATGGACAATAAATAGTAATAATAAAATATTTATAAATGTAACGTGTTGGTTATTATATTATTTAACAATAAACAAGGTGTTAGGAAACTCGTGGTACGTAGTATAATTTTATCTAAACCAGTTTTCTTTGTCGGCCTACTAATTTTGCAAGCGGTAAAGTAATTGACTTTTTTGGAGTCGTTCTTCAGTGTAAAAAATAACTACAAGTAAAACGGAAAAGTAAGTGACCTAAGTCCATTTGGTGACTTTAAAGGAGAAACAAAATATTGTTTCCATACAGATATTATGTAATGGAGAGTGTCTGTGGTAGGCTGGCGGTGTGGCTTTATTTTTTATACAAATCTAGCGTTCCGAGATTAATGAAATTTTGCACGCCGTGGTTCAAAATAAAAGGATATTTACTTCATTGAAGAAGAAAAGAATACTTAAATATTAACCAAAACGTGAAAAGAACAAGACACAAAAAAAATAAAAAAAGTTAATGGTCACAACTGGGACTCGCACCCAGGAACTCTCGTCTAACGAAACGAATGCTTTAACAAATTCGACAACTGAGATCTCTCATTTTGTAGTCATTCTTGTCAATCTTATATTTAAAATTTTAGAATGAACAATATTATCGTCAACTATTTTTATTAAAATTATCAGAAGCTATTTTTTTCATTTGGCAATAATAAATATATTGAAATAACGAAAAAAAAATTTTTTTTGGGAATAACTTTAAGAGTTATTGTAAAAATAAAGTTGTTCAAATAAAAAAATCCCCATCTGATTTTTAAAAAAAATGCGTAAAGTCCGGGCATTGCCGGGGACTCACCAAGTAATTCTAGAGTTCAAAAAGTGTGTTTCTAAATTTTACTTATTTAATAAATGAAAACCAAAATTTCCGCCTTAAACATAAGATTTGCAAGTATGTACTTTAATACCTGTCTACTTAACTACAAACCGTATATATTGATTTAAAGAGTTCCGAAAATTGAATTTTGATTTCAGAATCATTGTTTTGCAAAATGTAGTTCTCAAATTTTACAGTTTCGCAAGAGTTTTTTTGATGATTAAAAAAAACTTTTCGGATGTATTATCATGTGGTTGTAATAATCCATAAATCTTTGCAGGGGTTTAAGGTATTTTGAAAGTTGTAAACATTTCCTATGCTTAATATAGAAAACATAGATATCTCATATACATACTAATATAAATACATATACCAAAGCGAGCATATTTTAATTTTTATATACATACATAGATAAACTCCCATTAACTAAGAACTTAACTGCCAATCAGAATCCGAGAAAGTAAAGATCGCCCTTTTAAATTTGGATTTTCTCCCCTCTAACATCCTCTATAGCATTTTTGAACCAAATCGGTCTTAGAGCTCTCAAATTAAGTATGTAATAACATTTTATAAATTTATCATTTTCTATACATTTTGTTGTTCATTAGCACAGCAAAAATTTCCGATTTTTATAAAAGCCCAAAGGAAACAATTCCAAAAACAAACATTTCGTTGGAAAAATAACCCATCGGAACAAAACACATTCAGAACGGGTTGTTTCACAGAATTTGAATAATTCATCAAATTTCAATGAATGTTTTAGAATTCTGTTAAGATTCTATTCAAGTTCTGTTTAATTATTTCTGGCCAATGATAATTAAATCATTATTGGCCAGTCGTTTCACACAGTCACAACCGAACTTAAGAACCTTTACCGAACTTGATAGCCAACTTTGAAATTTAAAGAATAGAGAACTCCAGTCTATTTTTTAATTGAATAATGGACCTTCTAACTTTGATAACTGCATATATAAATATATATATAAATATATATATATATATATATTTATATTTTTTGGAGTTAGTTTTAATAGTTAAAATAATTGTCAAAGTTTTAATTTTTCAAGATCCCCCGAAAACCACCGGATGTGCATTGAATCGCGTGACGTCATCGAATCCTGAAAAGTTATTTTTATTTTCAACAGGTGTTGTCATTTTGTATGATAATTATACGAAAGAAAGATGATACTATTCGATAAATTAAAACATTATTTAGGTGGAATTATTTATTAATTATATTATATTATTATATTTTTGAATATTATTACGGGAGAGTGGTATAAAAATTATTTGAAATTATTATTTTTTTAGCTTTTAAAATCAATATTATCAAAATCGAAAGAATCACCCACAAAAGTGTAGGCAAACGATATCAGCTGATCGATTGCGGCCATTTTGATTGGGCCGTGGAGCAGTTGGTAGCATTATGATATAGTATATTTATACGAGTTTTTCCGTACAATTTAAAGTTTTTAAATATTTTAAATAATAGAGATACCTCTATTTTTGATACTTAATTATTTAGGCCTAAATAATGTTTCAATAAACACAACAACTAAATCTCTATAAACAGTAGATATGTAAATAAACGAATAAATTAATACGATGGCTTGTGTCATTCCTACATTCCCGTATATTTCCCATCCAATGACTTTACGGTGAAGTCACGACACAAGGAACAGTGACGTCACCACTAACCATTTCAGTAATGCCAACTTGAAACTGTATTTTTAGGACCCGATTAAAAATGAACTTTTTAATAATTTTTTAAAAACTCTGCGTTTAATATTATGAAATAAAACTTATATATTCAGAATCAGCGTTTCTTGGTCTATATGAACATATTTTTTTAAAGCCATAATATTTTTCACTGGAGTTCCTAATTGTTGAAATTCTGAAAAAAACCTGTCCTTAGATTTTTTTTATTAAATTTTGGAAAACGTTATGATTTGTTAGATATTTTATTTGCAATTTTGTTATTTTAAGCTTGGAAACTTTTCATTTTAGGAAAATTTTTGATGTCGAAAATTCCTCTGAAACAGTCTTTTGGTAAAATCGGAAAATTGATCAGCAAACTGAAAAAAAAATCCGTAAAAAGTGGAAAATCAGATAATTTTTCGTCAGAAAATCGGTGGAAATAGGAGTCGAGAATTTTTTGTAGTAATATTTATACAATCGTTTTTTCACGTTTTCATCCTGGAACATTTTATTGTGCAGAAAAAAATTTCTTCAAGGGAAATCGGAAAATTAGACGAGATTATCATTATTGATACACTTTATTTTTACGATATAAGTTTGTGAATTTTCCAAGTTCAGAAAATTAAGTTTACCGAGAAAAAATCTTCTTGGAAAATTGGAAAACCTGAAAACTTGTGGTCTGAAAATGGATAAATATTTTTTAATGCACTTATTTATATTTGTTTGTAAAGTTTGGAAAATTTTAATTTTAGAAAATTTTTGATTCCGAAAATTTTAAAATCGGGAAAAATTTTATAAAATTTTTGGAAATTGAGAAAATCCAAGTTTCGTTAATACAGTTTTTTAAATTAGATGCTGTTTTAAAACTTCAACGGTTCGCTTTGAAAAAAAATGAGGGCAAAACTTCCGTTTACAACGATCCCAAATAATACTATCAGATCAGATGGCGGAAAGATGAAACATTGCTAGTCACCAAAAAGGGGAGATCCAGAAGTTTATATTTCAGTGATAAAAGAGCCAGAAGCCAGATTGCAGCGTATTTGGATTATATTGCACCAAATTATGATACATCGAAAGATATAGGAAGATCAATCATTATTAGCGATTAGTTTTTGAAGGAAGAAATACCATTTGAATCTTTTTAGCTATTTGATGTGACGGATCGTATGAAAACGCGGGTGAATAATACGTTTGCTGATTGGATAAACCATTACAATGGATAATTAACTTGCTTCACATGAACGAGTTACCATTTCGGCATTTGTTCTCGTCTTGGAGGGAAAGCATCGGTGATGTAAAGCTCAGACATATTCAGGAACAATTTGACAAGCAATATGCGACGTTACATTTGCGGAATGTAAGTGCGAGCCGAGCCACGAATTATGGGAAAGAAATGAATCAAACCCAAGCGGTATTTAACCCCATTTCCGGAGTATTTGGTTTCAAATCATATATAGGTATTTTTAATTAATAAATCAATATATTCTCCGTGTTATTCCATTTATTGAAAAAATAGTGCATTTCGAATGGCTTATCAAACTACTTTTAAACATTTAACAACGCAATAAAAAGCTGTGAATTGAGTTTCAGAAGGAAATGTACGCTAAAAAAATGGTTAAGTGAAAGAACTATTTTGTACTAATTTCTGTTATTTTCCGCTTTTCGTTTTAATGTTTTTTCCATTATTATTTTCTCTTGTCTTTTCTTTTATTTCTTTCATTTTCTCTGTTCTGTATTTCTTAAAAATTTTATTAACAAATTTTTTTTTCATGTACCTGTATATTTTATGTACCTGTCTCTTCGACTTGGTCGAAGACCTGTCTCAATTTAAAAAAAAGTAATTGTCAAAAAAACTCGTTGACAAACTGATATCAATCAGTTTAACGGGACTTAATTTAAAAATGTAAAAAAAAACTGTAAATAAATAATAAAGGAATTTTATTAATAAAAACAAATAAAAAATAAAATGTTTGAAAATCTCCTACTACCACCACAGAAAGCCGAAAATGTTGCTTGTGTTGTGATGGAGGACTTAGCCAGCCGAGGAATCGAACACGCGACGCTCGGGTGGGACCCAAGCGCTATGCCCACTCAACCACTGACTGGTCTATAAACTACAATCTATAAACTATAATGCTATAAACTACAACATATTTTTTGGATAATAGTTATAGCATTTAAAATTTCCGCTGTCGTAATTTAAGAACTGCGTGATTTGATTTATAGATGTATGTAATTATATTATTTAGGTGAAATTTAATAAGCATTCGTGTTAATAATGTATTCATTTTTATTTAAAACATATTAACTTAAAAAATATTTTTTCTTTTAATTAAGAGCGTTTAACCAGCCAGCGGACGAAAATCCACATTTCGTCGAAAGTTTTTTTCCGATCGTGCAGGACGGTTACAATGAGAAAGATTAATTATTCTCCGTACCAGCTTTTTTAAATTATAACTCAATATCGAATTTATTTCAATCCAAATTAGCTTTAATTTATACCTTCATCCAAAAATGCTGAAAGGCGTGATGATAAAACTATTAAAATAGTGTACATTTTGTAGTTATTTTTTGATTATAAGTATTTATCATTTTTCAATAATGTCTAAATTTAATAAGAATGTTAAAAAAATCTGAAATATATTCTTTTGTAAGTGCGCAAATAAATACACAAACGGACCAATTTTCGTCAAGAAACACATGTACGTACATATTTTTTAATGATTTTATTGAAACTAAAATTAAAATTCTAATACAAAACTTTGCTAGATAATGTATTGATTTATTTTACTGCATGATTACATTATTTGAAATGGATGTGGTATAATACAAAAACTTTTTTGAAAATTTAACAAATCTGCCAACGACCTATGGAATAACCTTATTATACTAAAAATTAAAAAAAAATCTAAAAATTTATTACATACGAATGCTAGATAAAAGAACAATCTTTCGAAATCCTGTTATAATTTTTTGTGGAAAAGAGTCAATACGTTTCAAAACTTTTTTGAAAATGACGTATTTCAGGCTTTCTCTGGTAATGCCCTCTTAAGCAACAGCATATTACCTATCAAAACGAAGGATTTTAATAAAAATAATATTACATTAAAACATCTTTTGTTTATTGTTATAAGGATTTAAAATTACTTTTTTGTAAAAATGTAAGAATACACATCTTATTAAAAAATCTAAATTGAAATAAAATCAATCAGTTTAATATATCAAACTGCATATTGATGTAGGTACGAGTACCACGCACCCATCAAAATCACATTGAATACATATTATATATTAATAAAAACAATCGTATGACACACAGATAATTGAAAATCAGAGAGCAATATATTATTATTTTATTTATTAGTGTCAAGTTTATTTCGTACCATTAAAATTGGAAGATTTTCTTTTATTTATTCAATAATAGTATTATTTTTATAACAAAACAAACTTTAAAGTTTATTTATGAGCAAGTTTTGTGTGTAATTTTTATTACGGGTAACAACTGTTTCACCTTCCGAAGGAATTATCAAACTACGTACAATTAGGTACTCTGATAAACATCAGTTTTATTTTAATATTATTACGAATTGGTTATAAATATAACTACGAGTAAGTATGGAAATATTTTTATAATTATTACCTTCCTGCTGTGCCTCAATAGGTGTTGTAATAAATAAAACCGTTGACAAAATTACTGCGAAAAAACGCATTTTGGAAATAAATCTGCACCACTGAATTTATTTAAAAAAGATGTATTGAACCTTTCCAGTACGGAGTTGAAAACACACTGCGCTTGAAAGAGCTCGTTTTTCGTTTTTATAGAGTTGATATCAGTGTTCGAACACTCAGCGCAGTGTTGTCATGTGTATGGTTTTTACCATATTTTCGTGATTTTTTTGGTCATTTCTTTTTTCGAAATTCTACGTCAAACAAGACATGGTTTTTTACCGATCAAAAAAAGTGTATACTCTTTGAAAGGAATACGCTTTTTAGCCACTAAAGCGACAGCGCATTTTAAAACCTTTTTCTCCGTTTGCACGGCATTTTCAGAAGATCAATTTTTAAAATTTTCGTCAACCTTAATAAAATCATACCTTCGAATTTTAACATGGAGAAAAAAATCTTATCGAAATTGTTAAATAGCCAATGAATTAACCCATATTTTACCGTTTATCTCATATTTGTACGATTTATAGAGAAAAAAAATATTTAAAAAATCGTAAAATTTATAACCACCCGAATCCTACGTGGTTGTTACTTTGAAACTGCCGTGAGAGATACTTATTTGAGTCAACATAATATTGATAATGAAAGGTGCAAATCTATCGAAAAAGTACTTAATTTTAAACGTAAACAGCTGATCAGAAATTATGCGTGAAAAAAATATGAAAAATATATTTTTAACTTGGTTAATATAGATAAAGCATTTCATTAGCTTCCAAAGTCCAAAATAACAGTGTAGGAGCTGCAAATATATTTATTAAATGTTAGGCCGATTCCAGGAGACAGTTGCAATTTTTAACCAAAAAGCAATCCGAGACATTCAAAATGGCAAAAATCGCTCCAGTCGTTAGCATGGCTCATGTGGGGAAATCCTGAAATTTTAAATTTTACTTGAACTTGCAAGTGATCACAATATGCCTTTTTCTAATTTAACTTTGTCAATAAGTAAAATTAATACAATAATTAAAATATATATTATACCTTGGTCTCTGATTCAAAATTTAGGCGTATTAGATTTGTCAAAGAATTTATATATAAAAATGCAAAAATCGGTAATTTTAAATACATGTAGGATTACAAAAGATTTTTTAAATATTTATATTGAGGGATCAGTAGGATTTATAGGTTCAATTAGGAATTCCACAGAGCCGAACCCTCTGATATGAAAATATCTGGAGTCGGTGAATTATTTTCACATCTGGTCTCTGGTAGGATGACATGTTGTTCTTGTATTGTTTTGTAATTATAATACTTATATAGTGCAATTGCATAACGTGGATTGACCAGATGATCATTTGGGAAGTGTGTGAAAGGGTTTAGTTTTTCCTGTGGGGAAAATTAAACCCTGACATTTAAATCTGGTGCGTATAAAAATATATTATCTTACATATATATAAAAATCTCGTGTCACGGTGTTTGTGGCCGCACTCTTCCAAAACGGCTTGACCGATTTTTATTGGAATTTTTTATGTATATTTGGTAGGTATGAGAATAGGTTTTAAAGTATATTTCATACCGCTAGTTGATTAGGGTGTCCCTACAAAGAAAAAAAAAACTATTTTTTAACAATATTTATTAGTATTTTTTTTGCATCAAAAAATACGTATAACACCAAATTTTAACCCTCCTAACCCCACCCTCCAATTTTTAATCACAATTTTAGTACTTTTGTATGAACAAACTTAACCGTCTTTCGTATTTTAAACAGAACGAAATTATTTATGTTGTTGAATGACAATGGCGCTACATCCGCCTCGTCGAACTTTCATCCACACATGCGCAAGACATTCACGAGAAGCTATGCGTCGTTTTGATATTTCATTCGGCTTCATGATCTTGCATGGGCAAACCATCGAACTTATTTGTGTTGGCTAAAGATGGACTGACAAAAAATATCGTACAATCAATTGTTCTTACAAGTTCATACTTATTTTCTTTATTTCATTTTCCTACTTAAGTTGGTGTTTTTTTGTGTTTATCAGCGGTCATCGTCTACAGCGCTCCATTCCTCTTTCTGTCATAGATCCCATCCCACACACTTACAATACATTCGTTATTTTTTATTTAACAATCCAAATATTCAATAGAAATAATTTATTCGGCAGAAAAACGTTTGTCGGGTCAGCTAGTATATTTTACTATTTTCATTAGGTTTTTAAAAGGTAACATTAATTAGGTTACTACTCTAATTTCTGTAAAATGTAGAAAAAAATATAATTGGAATTGTGGATTTTTCTTCATCATCTCATCAACCTGAAAAATTAATTTTTAAATTAAAAAAAGAAAAGTCTTTTAGATTCTAAGAAGATGGTACTACAAATAAAACTTGGATAAAACTCTAGTCCCTTTCGCAAGAAAATATATTATTTTTTTTGTTTTTTTTTCGAATACTGATTTTTTCCTACTATTCGAAGAAAAATGATAAAACAATTATTTTTTAAAAAGCATTATAAATTCTTCACCTAGTTAGTATTATTTTCTTACTTTCATTCATTTTTACATTGTTTTTTGTGTCAAGACGTGATAAAACATGTTTTTTTTCCCCCAAAATATGGTTTTTAATTTTTGCGACATGGCAACACTTCTTGCCTTATTCACTTGAATGCAGCGTCTCGCACGTAGATACTCTTCTGTTATTAACTTGTTTCCCTGCAGGGGTATGCAGAGAGGATAGTCCGCCACACAGCTCTGTCTTGGAACACACCCTTTGCTTTATTCACATGCATGCATCGTCTCGCACATACATACTATTCAGTTATTAACTTTTTCCTAGCAGGGGTACGCAGAGAGGATTGTCCGCCACACGGCTCTGTGTTGGAACACACTTTTTGCTTCATTCACATGCATGCATCGTCTCACTCAGTTGAAAGTTTTGAGTTTGTTTTGGACTAAACTATTTATTCATATTCATATTGCATACAAACGGTCGAAAACAATATTTTTTTATTCTTATTTTAAAACAATTTTCCTGAAATAATTAAACTCGGGTCATCTATGAAAGAGAACATTATAAATTCTCTTCTCTCTGTCACCACAACGATAGTATGAATGTACAACGAATTTAAAGTAAAAAATATCAATATGAAAAAAAG
This sequence comes from Limnephilus rhombicus, assembly GCA_929108145.2. Classification (NCBI taxonomy): domain Eukaryota; kingdom Metazoa; phylum Arthropoda; class Insecta; order Trichoptera; family Limnephilidae; genus Limnephilus; species Limnephilus rhombicus. The sequence continues at coordinate 16,206,117 of OV815290.1, read as the reverse complement.
TATGAAATGACTATAAAAACCGTGTGAAAATAAAGGTAATTAATGCTCCAAGTAGGAGCTTAAATAAAGTACGTAAGTTATTTATGATTAAATGAACGAACAGAACCCAATTAATTAGATCTGGTAACTAACTAACTAACCATCACGCCGTTTCCCCGCAGGGGTAGGCAGAGAGGACGGACCGCCAAACAACTCGATCATGGCGCACAGTCTTTGCCTCACTCACATTCATACATCGTCTTATACATATTCTTCAATTATTCTGTCTTTTGACATGGCCCGACTCAAGAATCCGATTCACTTGATCGTGCCATGTCTTCCCCGGGCGTCCCCGACATCTTCTTCCATTCATATTTGCGTCGTATATTTTTCTCATACTATTTTCTTCTTTCATTCGCTCTAAATGCCCAAATCATCTGAGGATCCCTTTCTTAATCTTACTCATTATGCTTACATCTGCCTTACATTCTTTGCAGATATCCACATTTCTCACACGATCATACAAGGTTTTACCACACATGCGCCTCAGGGATCTCATTTAAAAGACATTCAGTTTACTTTTATTCTTCCTCCGCCAGTTCCATGCCTCACTGCCATACATCAGGGTAGGTACCAGGACTCCATCGTGGACTACTAGCTTCGCTTCTTTTGCGGTTTTTTATTAGCATCAACGGCATTCAGTCCTCCATTAATAGAGTTACCTGCATTTATCCTTCTTTCAATATCTCCATCAGCCTTGCCATCTCTCGTAAACATACCACCCAGATACATAAACTCATCTACCTGCTCCAAATATTCATCATTCACAACTATATTGCACACTGTTTTCGTACTCTCTTTCAAACACCATGACTTTAGACTTACTTACTTACATTCATCATTAACTCATTCTTCATACACACTTCGTTCATACTAGACATGAGAGACTGTAGATCGTCCATAGCAGGGGTGCTCAAACTTGAACTGCTGGCGATCTACCTCAATGTTATTAGACTCCGATCGATCGACTCTCTGCAGATTTTCAAGCGCCGGGAACGGGGGGGGGGGGGGGGGTAGAAATCCATTTTTTTTATTGCAATCTTATTTTATGCCGATTTTATTTATATTTGCTTCTGCGTAAGAGTCCCGAAATAATACTTACACACGGATCAGTCAATTTCTCAGAATTTTGCAGCACATGACATGCAAAGCTTCACTCGGTAGACGAAGAATTGGCAACTTGTTATTTAATTTTTCGCTATTTTGTGAACAAAAAACTGATTTCAATAAAATCTGTATACGGAAAATTAAAACTACACTCAGAATATGAAAATTGTTTTTCTTTGATTCTGGCAGTACATGAACAGTCTGCAACTAGAATTTTATAACTGCCATTCGAATAAGAGAATATTTTTCTTTCGAAATGTGTCAGCAGATGAATCCACAACTGCATTCAACTGCAATTACATTCTGAACACAAAACTGGTTTAAATTAAATCTGTGTGCGGCGAATTAAAAAATTAAAACTCAGAACAAGAAACTTGTTTCTCGTTGATTTCAGCTGCACTTATGTACATAGTCTGCAACTAGAATTTTATAGCTGTACTTCGAATAAGAGAATGTTTTTCTTCGAAATGTGTCAGCAGATGAATTCACAACTCGGCTTTTACATTCTGAACATAAAACCGGTTTAAATTAAATCTTTATGTGGCGAATTTACACGCAGATAAAAATGGTTTTTCTTTATTCTGGCAGCATATAAATAGTCTGCAACTAGAATTTATAACTCCACGTCGGATAAGAGAATGTTTTTCTTCGAAATGTGTCAGCAGATGAATCAGCAACTGGAATTTTACATTCTGATCACAAAACTGGTTTTAAATTAAATGTGAATCTCTTCACCGTACTCATTTGTATTATTTATTAATAAACTTCGTACCACCTTCAAGTTAAACTCGGACTAACTGACTCATAAATAAACCAAACCACATACTAGAAACTAGATCGATAATTTCGGGATTTTGAAAGGGGCGATTTTCGACAATATTTCACCTTGAATATGCAATAATTAGACTTTTTTCTGTGTGGACTTGTGACGTCATGTATCATAGATAAGAATAGAGTAAACAAACAATAAAAATGCCAAACCATTGACAATATAAGCTACACATAAATAATGAACAAAATGGCATAAACATGGGCGGTCTTATTGAGGCCTAATTGAGGATCAACTAAAACAAAAACTGTGAATAGATCTATTTATATCGTCAAATTTTTCTCGAGATCGACTCAAAAAGCACTCGCGATCGACCGGTCGATCGCGATCGACCGTTTGAGCACCACTGATCCATAGTGTTAGAAATCAGCACCGCATCATCAGCATACAAACACCGGTAACTAAACATGGCTAAATCAATTTCAAACAGCAAGGTGTGGTCTATCACCAGGGCGATACTGCCAGTAGGGCAGATAACTCACTCTGAACGCTTTTCTGATTATAAATTATACTGTTTCGAATGTTCGTATCACCGTAGATAGAGCGCTGTGATTTTATTGCGTGAGTAACGAACAAATGCCCGAACCACGGCATCATCGCTTGGGCTAAAATAAATAATGCGCAAAAATTGAAGTCGGTCTTCATCTCGCGCTCTGAAAAATTGAAGTCGGTCGTCATCTCGCGCTCTGAAAAATTGAAGTCTGTCGTCATCTCGCGCTCTGATAAATGATTAACCATAAATGCTAAATATGCATTTATATTGTTGACTCAGCCCTCTCGGCAGTAGTGGCATACTCAAGGGATAGGGCCCACCCTGTCCCAAAGAACGCCATATAAGTTTTCAAAGATGAAGAAGGTAGCATTTTATGGGTGCGTAATTGTGTTTTTTATTTACTTACTAACCAGTGGCGGTTTGTGCGATGAGCCAGAAATGGAGAAGGAAACAGAAAAAATTAATAAAAGATAACCGACGCTACTTAAATTTAAATATTATCCAAATTTTATAAGAAAAACTCTCTTTTATAACTTTTGAAGGTTATTCCCATCAACGTTATATTTCATTGAAGAAGAAGATAGTAATAATAATCTAAACGAAAATACGTAAGAGAACAAGACACAGAAAACAGGAAAAAAGACAATGGTCGCAACTGGGACTCGAACCCAGTCTAATTATCATCTAACCATTGTCATTTTTTGTTTTTGTTTTCTTTGTCTTGTTCTTTTTCATATTTTCGTTTAAATTTTTATTGTTATCTTCTTCTTCAATAAATATTACCCTTTTACGTTTTCTAATTTCGCTAGCACTGGCTGTCTTTATAATATTTATGTAACTCAAGATATATATATATATATATATATGTTTTACATGGTATGGTAATTACACATCTCAGGTTTTCTTTTTTTTACTACCCTTCCATTGAAAGCATGTGCTTGTGAATGGAAGGGGAGTGTACATTAATGTCATTAGTTAGTACTTAAATAATTCAGTGTACATAAATATATTTGAGCTGCAGTATTTATTTTGATAACAGTGTGTATTAAAAAAAAGAAAGAATGTTCTCGAAAACTAAGAATTTTTGTAAGATTAATTAAGTGACAGTGGTTTTTTTCTTAAGAATATTTTTAAAATGTCTCTTGACAGAGAGCAGTATTCGGGTTTTATCATTAATGCTTCTGATTTCTTCTGGTAGTCGATTGAAAAAAGTTCTTCCCTGGTAAGTGTAATGATGCTGTGCAAAAGACGTATTTAGTTTTGGGCGTAGAAAAACATGTTTAAGTCGAGTTCTGTTTTCATTTAAAAATGGATATTTATCTTTTTCTTTTATAATTTGAATTAATGAATTTTTAATATGTAAATCTTTAAATATGGGTACTTGAAATTCTTCAAACAGGCGTTCTGTTGGGTAGTCTAAGAATTTTTTAAATATAATTTTAATAATTGTTCTTTGTACAATTTCTTTTGGAAGAAGGTTAAATTTATACGCGGATCCCCAACTAATAATAGCGTATTGTAAAGTGGATTGAACTAAGGCATAGTAGATTAAATATAGATTTTTTATCGACAGAAAATTTCTAATTCTTAAAAATACATATATTAATTTTCTGATCTTGTTTACTATTTGACATATTTGTTCCTTCCATTTCAGATTTTTATCAATAATTACTCCGAGATATTTATATATATATATAGAGCTCCGGAGCTACTAGCTATTAAACATCACACAACGTAGTAGGTACAGTCAGGAGGCAGTGGAGGTTTTCCACCACTTACCCGCCCTTGTATAGGTAACAGATGGTTACAAACGAAGCTACATTTATTTATTTTGAACGAATCTAGACCTCCAGTATCCCTGCATACGGTGTTAGAAAGCAGTATCCAAGTGCTTAAGGGCCTTCCTTACTAGCGATCTCAATCGTTGTATGGAGTATCATGAATTCTCAGATTCAAACGAGAATCTATGTTATTAATCGTCAAAATATCGATAACATAGCAATGTTAAGCTATCATAAATACATTTTCTGTCGAAATATATGTTTATATTAACAAATTATTTTCGTAAAATACTATATAATGAACATCTAAGAATTCTCCTACTTATTCGGCTCTAAGAGGTTGCCGTGAATGCACGCTTTTTACGGTCCGTCGTGTCAATCTTTTTTCAAAGTTCGAAATTCCGCGTAATTATTATACTTGAATGCGAGGTTTCAACAATATTGCACTCTACGCGTTGCGCGTGGGGACTATAATAGTGTGCCACCTTTTTCATCTGTGAGTTTCCGTCGAAGCTGCGTAGTGTGAAATAGTATTATTAAGAATTAATTTATTGTTAACATTGTTAAAAATAAAACAGCTATATTTGGATATATTGAATGATCCAAAACATGTATTTGGAGACCACTCACCATGCAAGGAACGGGCGTACTTTTGCAAACGGGATACTGGTGATACTAATTACGTACCCAATATGACTTCAAGCTTGATAATGTCCAGAATCATACAGCACGTTTGACTTTTGGCATCTAATGCTCGAGGTTGCAGATGATGTCAAATGTTTTTTGGATTTTATTAAATCCCAAAAAGCAAATCCACATACCCAAATTAACTTGAGTGATAGAACGGAAACTTTTTTCGATCCCGAAATAGTAAGCCAAAAATTTGCCGATTATTTCAAATCAAAAAATATTGGAAATGATTATTTACAAGAAATTACATCAACAAATTATGCCATTTCTAGGAGAAAACCAACACGGTTTCATGCCAAAAAAATCCACGGTTTCAAATTTGTTAACATTTTCGCGATTGGTGGCCGTCGGACTGGACTCGAGACACCAAACAGATGTTGTGTATACGAATTTTGCCAAGGCTTTTGATCGAGTTGATCATGATATTTTACTACTTAAAATGTACAAACTTGGTTTCGATCAACAAACACTTATATTCTTCGCGTCCTATTTAAAAGCCAGAAGTCAATATGTAATAATAAATGGACATGAATCTAAACAATTCCCGGCGTTATCAGGTATTCCCCAAGGTTCAAACCTTGGTCCTTTGCTGTTCCTTATACTTATAGATGACATACAGGGTTGTGTAAAATATTGCAAATGTCTTCTATTTGCAGATGACCTCAAACTTTTGATAGAAATAATCTGTTACTATGACTGCTTAAAAATGCAATCTGACCTTGATGCTATTGCAGAATGGTCAGTAAAAAACAAATTAGCATTCAATATTAAAAAAAAATGTGTAACTATGACATATACGCGCTCCCAGAAGCCCATAGTTTTTGAATACAACATTAAAGGGAAAACATTATGCCGAGTCAATAGCTTTAAAGATCTCGGTATCGTCTTTGATCCCAAACTGACATTCTCGGATCATATATCAAGGTTCACTCCAGCATGCTACAAACTCCTGGGTTTCATCATCAGAATATGTAAGCAATTTGATGACCCAGATGCAATGATAGCCATGTTTGATGTAGTCATAAGAAGTTAGCTGGAGTATGCCAGTGGTGTGTGGACTCCGCACCAAGCGAAATATATTAATATGCTAGAACAAATTCAGAAAAAGTTCATTAGGTATGTCTATATGCGGATGAATGGAACGTACCCGAGATTCATGCACCATATGGAATTACTTGAGGCAACAAATACATTTAGCTTGGAAACTAGACGTTATGCAAATCTTGCAATTCTTAGTTTTAACATAATCCATAATCGTATTGACAGCCCATTCCTCTTGGAATGTTATGGCTTATACGTGCCTGAAAATTTCAGCCGTAGTCGTCGACACGACTTGTTCAAAATACCATACGGCAGAACAGATGTTCTAGCACAGCATAGCATGACAAGAGGAATGGTGCTGTTGAACGAAATATCGGAAACACTAGATATATATAACTCTTCTTTAGATAGCCTTAAGATTTGTTTGTTTAATAATCATCTTCCTAGGTGTTAAGACTGTCAAAATGAGAAAATTGTACAGTAATTGGATAAAAATCTGTTGTGCAATTAAAAAAAAAAGTTTAATACATGATGTAGACAGCAATACTGTGGAGTGCTATAATAACGTTGTGGCTAAATTTGTTGGTTGAAAGCGTATCAACTATTCTCTAAAACGGTCCTAAAATGGAAGGTGCGCTGCAGCAGTAGTGGCGTTCAACACCAATCTTCCACACTATTCTTTGCATAAATTTGCAACCGGTAATAGTCCTGGAAAACTCATATAGCAATTAGAATTAAAAAGGTTGCAGAAAAATAATCAACAAGTTTTAAGTAAAAAAAAAAGAAAATAAAAACCCTGCAGCTCGCTCCAGCAAAAGATCAGCATTATGATCGCAATGCAGAAAAACCTGATATGGACCAAGCATCGTATGAGGCAGCTAAAGATGATTTTTTAGAAAGGCTTTTTACCATAGCCAAAGAAAGGCAAGCAATTGAAAGGGCGACAGTACTTCAAGCATCTAGTGGAAAGTGGATCGAGATGCGCCGTAATGTAATTACGGCATTGTGGTTTGGAAAAGTGTGCAAACGGCGGCAAAATATCAGTTGCGCTCCATTAGTCAAAAATATACTGTACACAGTAGCGTAGCGAGGGGGGGGGGGGGGGCGGGGGGGACGGACCGCCCCGGGTGCCACCCGAAGGGGGGGTGACACTCGGACGTGGAGAAAAAACTTACGATAGTTCAAAATTGTCGCAAAAAATATTTTACGCTTGAACACTGACTGTTATTTAGCTCTATGGCTCGTTTGGTCGGGGATTCCCGAAAAAATATTTTATTATTTTTATTTTCTTTCCTAGCTCGAAGTGTTGCTCAGCCGGGGATTTCCCTGAAATATTCCTGGTGTCATTCTATTTTCGTAATGTTATTTTTATCATTAACGTAAACTCGTGAAGTGAATTGTTATCTATTGACCGACTTGAATTAGTAAAAAAGTTGTTATTCTATTAGCTTTTTTATTAATGCTGAAAGATCATTTTAAAAAAAAAACAAGATAAGTCGATTTTTGATAGTTCACTTTTCTAATAGACGTAAAACTTGAATGCAATTATACCAGAATCGATTGATAACTGATTGAAGAAAAATGATCAATCATCTCTATGTTTTTTTCTTTATTATTTTGTTTTGTGTACGTGAATAAATAAATAAAGAATAATAAGTTATTTGGAAGTTTTCAGAAAAAAATAATTATGAATTCGAAATATGCGTTTTAATTTGTGGACGAAGCGCTATTTACACCCATTAACAAGTCAACTTCTGACAGTATTTACACCAAACGATTAGCTGCTTACACTGGGGTAGTTTCGCAAGCTAATGTAATTTGTCTACCAAATGTAAGAGCCAGTGGCGTAGCATAGGGGGGGCGGGGGGGGCGGCCCGCCCCGGGCGGCACTCTTAAGGGGGGCGGCAAATTTTCTCAATAAATAATAACATTATCTTGGAAAAATTTAAACCATCTCAAATCATTATTTAAAAATGTTCTACGATACTTTCGTTTACGAATCCAATTTAAAAAAAATTATTTATTAAAAAAATCAATAATTTTTTTTTAAGCTGCAAATTTCGCAATTCGTAGGAAAACGTACGCATATTATGAGAGTAATACTAATTAAACCTGATAACTCGCAAACAGATTCACTCTTAAATAAAACCAAAATTGTGTTCAGAATGTATTAACAAATAAATTTAAATTGTGTATTCATTTGCTGATACATTTCGAAAAAGACCATTATTTTATTCGAAGTGCAGTTATAAAATTCTAGTTGCAGACTATGTATGTGCTGCCAGAATCAAAGAGAAACCATTTTCATATTCTGGGAGTATTTTAAATTCGCCAAATACAGATTTAATTTAACCCGTCTAATCACAGGAAACGCAAATTGTCCCACACATTTAATTTTAAAATACAATTATGAAAGTATGTTCCACACATTTAATTTAAAACAAATTTGTGATTGCTATAAAAAGTTAAGATACAGTTTTATTACAATTTTTTAAAGAAAAGGAATCTGTATTTAAAATTTTAAGTTTATTCTATTTTAGGTACTTTAATTCGAATAATCACAGGCGCGTACTTTGAGCCAATTCACATACCAGTATCAAAATTTTGATATTTAGAAACAATAATGTTCTAGCACATCGGAAAAATGACTTTTTAATAATAATAATAATATTTATTTATTTCAAAAAATGATTATTTCTAGATTTTAGAGCGATTTTGTTTTTTGAAAAGGATAAAAAAAAAATAAAAAAGGAACATTTAAAATGTATGGGAAGAACCGGAAATTTTGTGTTAAACATTGACAGGAAAAAGTTTATATATATTTTTTCTTATTATTCGAAGTGTTAAACCAGTTTTCAGAATGTAAAATTCTATTTGAGGATTCATCTGCTGACACAATTCAAAGGAAAATATTATCTTATTTGAAGTTCAGTTATAAAATTTTAGTTGCATGTACGTGCTGCCAGAATCAAAGAAAAACCACTATCATGTTCTGAGTGTACTTTAAATTTGCCGCTAACAGACTTAATTCAAACCAATTTTGTGTTGAAAATGTAAATTCTCAGTTGTGGCTTCATCTATTGACACATTTCAAAGGAAAACACCCTATTATTTGAAATTCAGTTATAATATTCTATTTCCATACTATGTATGTGCTGCAAGAATCAAAGTAAAACCATTTTCATGTTTTGAGTGTAGTTTAAATTCGCCAGGTACAGATTTATTTTATACCAATACAGAATATAAAATTCCAGTTGGATTCATCTGCTGACATATTTCGAAGGAAAACATTCTGTTATTCGATGTGCAGTTATAAAATTATAGTTGCAGACTATTTATTTAATGCCAGAATAAAAGAAAAATCATTTTGACGTTCTGAGTGTAGTTTTAATTCACCGCATACAAACTTGTTTTATGTTCAGAATGCAACGATAAATTAAATAACGAATTGCAGATTCGTCGTGCATTGAGTGAAGTTTTACATTTGAGTTACGTAAGGCTGTAAAATTCTGAGAAATTGATTGTTGCATGTGTAACTATTATTTGGGGACTCTAACGCAGTATCAATCAATCAACTTTGGAGTAGAATTTATAAACATGATTTTCGTTGAAAGAATACTCGTCAAATGTGATTATAAAAAAATCCGGCTCATATATAAATGGGTGGTAATAAAACAAATAGGATTTTTGAATACAACCCCCCCCCCCCACCCCCCCCCACCGCTTGATGTAACCAAATAAGGGGGCGGCGAAATTTTCCTACGCCCCGATGTTCTGAGTGTATTGAATAATGTAGTAGTTAATAGTAATGTAGTAGTTAATAGTAATGTAGGTTAATTTAATTATTTTAATGTAGTTTTGATTCACCGCGTACAGATTTAATTAAAACTGAATTGTGTTCTGAATGTAAGTGCCGGCAGAATCAAAGAAAAACCTTTTTTTTCTGAGTGTAGTTTTGATACACCGCATATTTAGTTAAATTTAAACCAGTTTTAAAGTTATCAATATAGCAATAAGTTGCCGATTCATCGTGTACCGAGTGAAGCTTTGCATTTGAGGTGCATTCCATAAGAACGCGTGATGAAGACGCGAAATTCTATTACAGGCATACTATTCTCAATTTCTGAGAGCAGTTATGTATAAATTTCTAGTAGAAATCATAGACATGATTTTATCGGAAGAGTACTCGGCACATGGGATTATAAAAATCAGCATAAAAAAAGAAAATATCTTCCCCCCCCCCCCGGTCAGCGCTTGAAAATACGCGGAAGAAGTACCTGTGGAAGTTATAGAGGGGGGGGGGGGGGTGGCAGCAAATTTTTCCTCCGCCCCGGGCGGCCGAAACCCGCGCTACGCCACTGGTAGGAGCACCCTCAGATTTCGATCAGTTGTCGATTCTTTGGATAAGAGGTCACCTTTGCATTACTAGCGCTGTAAATCATAATACCTAAATTATTTTATACAATATAAGGTTGCGTACTATCCAAAATCTAGTTTTAGTTACTAAAAATAAAGATACTGCATATTTTAATGTATAATTGTATGTATAAGTATAATCGATAAACTAGTAATCCTTAAATCAGATTTTTGCCTTAGTCCTAATTTTGAAAAATAAAAAGTTTTTTGATTGGCGATGTTACGTGAGTACGGCGTCTTGACGGTATATTTATTCGTTGATCCGGCCTAAACAAACCTCACATTTTTTCCAGATTTAAGTTAAGAGTCAGTCTGTGTGAGAATCCAAAAGCTTGAATAAAAGTTATACACGGAACAAGCAAATGATTTTCTTTCGAATTTTGGATCGTACGGTGTGCAACTCAAATTTTAAGCACATTTCAAAACTGGTTTCAATTTAACATTGAATCTGTATTCGGTAACTCGATTTAATTAAAACTACACCCATAACATGTAAATGGTTTTCCTCCGATATTTACAGTACATAGTCTGAAACTTTCATATCTTGCAACTCGGGGAATATCTTACAATAATAGAACTCGGGAATGGTTTCCTTCGAAATGGGTCCGCAGATGAACAGAGTTACAAATGAAATTTCAAAGGAAACCATTTTCGAGTTCCACGTGCAAGATTTGAAAGTTGAAGAATTTGTGCTACTCAAATTTTAAGCACATCTCAAAACTAGTTGAAATTTAAGATTGAATCTGTATTCGGTAACTCGTTTTTAGTTAAAACTACACCCATAACATGAAAATGCATGGGTATAGTTTCTATGAGTGCTGCAGCGCGACCGGGGAAAGAGAGTTTGAGTCTCTAACCCTTAAATTTACAAGACTAGGGCGTTTTTTCCCGTTAAAAAACACTTAGAAAATATTTTTGCAAGAATTCGTTTTTTCCCATTTTAAAAATCCAGGGACCTCGTAAGACGATGAAACAAACAGATTTCAGTAGCTAGTCTTACGGGGAACCTGGAGAAAATACTAGATTCTCCTTTAAACTTAACGTAGCTAGCCAAACGGCAAATACCTTTTACAAATTACAAAAATGCCTTAAACTCATGGCAAATTCATCAAACTAAAAATCCTCGGATAAAACTTAGCTTCAAAAATGTATTAGACTTAAGTAATTTATCTTTATATACCAAATGTACTCTGTATAATTATTCTTTTTTGTTAATTTTAAGCGACCAGTTTCGAGAAAACGGTCGGAAAAATAGGTGGCAAGCGGGCGATCGGCCCTTATATACTTCCGGGCAAGGTCAAACCTCCCACCCCATTTTTGTACCACGTGACCCAAATTTCGTGGAAATTTGGGTATATAAGGAGCACCATTTTTGAAAATAAATCAGTTCACATCTCAACAAGAAACTCGTGTTTTATTCTTCGGAAGTTTTCTACAACCAGCTGCCTCCCCCGCCGACTTCTGCCTCTCTTCAGTCTTGGTGCCAACCTCTTCAAGAAAAGCCGGCCCTACTTAAGGCAACCGCCAGGCGCCAGGATCAGGCAGAAGAATAGGCACATCCAGTGTCCTTAACTCATCAGGCACTGGGTGCAGGGAGGTCAGTTCCTTATTATTTTTCCATTTTCATCATCTTCAGCGTGCACTAAGACCCGGTCCTTTTTTACAGTTCTTGTAAAAACATAACGTCTGTTACACTGCTGATGAAAATCCTTTCCACGAAATCAGCTCTTTCGCAGTTTCGGTACTTGCTCTGCCGTGGTCAAACGGAGAAGTGGAACGAGCTTTTAGCCAGTTAAAAATTGTCAAAAATAAAACCATAAATAGACTTGGCAATGACATGGTTAATTCGATTCTAACAATTCGATCGGGGCTCAGGCGACACAACAAATGTTGCGAGGATTATGAACTTCCCCTGGAAGTTCAAAACAAAATTGAACTTCTAGGGGAAGGGAAAAATGCATGTATACGAGAAAAATCCTGATGAAGCCGGTCCTAGTAGCGCGATGGCACAGAAACTGGAACCAAATGACTACTTAGATTTTTAATCTTAAGCTACTTAAAAAGACTCCGATGTTATCAAAAATAATTGTGTAGTGAAAATTATAAAAATAAACAAGTGTATTGTGAGTTATTCTAAAGCAGCCAACAAGAAGAACGAAAGGTGGGAATTTTTCTGAATAAAAATCGAAAAAAAATTACGGGATGACGAATTTTGGCAGACTATTATGGTTGAACAGTTGAAACGCTTTTACAATTTTTGCTACCCGAATTAATTGATCCTCGACATAATCGCTGCATGCCTATTAAAAATCCTGAGTAATTAGGAAAGTGCATAATAGCGAAAAGAAGTAAAGTAAATTGGTTTCAGAAACCAAAACATGTAAGAAAGAATTGTTTCGAAGAAATCAATAATATTTTATTTCATTGAAGTGTCTTAAGAAGAAATTTCATTTATATTCCTAATGTATGTAGTCTACATTTTTAGAGATAGGGAAGAGGAGGGTTGGAAAGTTCCTGGTTATTCAGATCTAGTCACTAAACATAACTACGCCGTTGTCAAGCAACTTTCAATTCTGAATTATGGTCTCTCACCAGGACGATACTGAATGTATCTTCCACTTTGGAACGAGGTACAGATTCATTATATTACCTTTATAAATTTTATTTTAATTCTACAATATGATATACTCATTGTAACAGACGTATCAGCGCCTTTACAAGAACTGTAAAAAAGGGACCGGTCTCGTGCACGCCTTCCAGAGGTACACGCTGATGATGATGGTTAGAGTTGGCTGGCCTCCCTACATCTAGTGGTAATGGTCCTGGATGCGCCTAGTTTCTGCCTGAGCGGTGCCTTGGCAGTGCCCATAGTTAGGGCCGACTGCAGCGGTAGGCACCAGGTACTCGTTCAGGCAGAACTTCAGCAGGAGGCAGCAGGTGGTAGACTTCCAAAGGTAGGTGTTGGTAGAAAACTTCCGAAGAATAAAGACAAGTTTGTTGAGTAGAGATGAACATGATTTATTGTTACAAATGTGGGTCCTTTTATACCCAAATTTGTGGTAAAAGGTGACAACGTGGTATAAATTTGTGGTGGGAGGTTTGACCTTGCCCGTTCGTATAAATAGGGCGGCGTTTCCGTCACACCTTATTTTGCCGGTGCCGCCCGTGAAAGTGGTCGCTTAAAATTGCGAATTTAAGGGTTGGAGGTTTAAATTCTCTTTCCCTGAATGCCCGGCAGGACTCTGGAATGAAATATATTTAATTCATTGTCCTGCGGGTTGTGTGAGTTTAATTATTTGAAAAGACATATTTTGAAGGTTGGCCTCCTGCAGGAGCCACCACCTTGCCCAGTGGGAAAGGTGCCTGCCATTTTAAGGTTGGCCTCCTGCAGGCGCCACCACCTTGCCCAGTGAGAAAGGCGCCTGCCATAGAAAAATAGCAAGTATGTAAATTATAAGAGTTTAAAATGTCTCCCGGTGGCAACCTTGGCACGCAAGCATTTATTTGTTGCACCGGGGCATTGTACATAATAAAAGGGTAAAAAATGATAAAATTTTACATAAATATTTCGGCGAAAAGATCGTCGCTGGCGGCACGGTACTAACGAGTTTAGTGGCCAGAAATTTCGGAAGAAATTTCAAAAAAATGACCACTAAATGTAGAGGATGCCGCCAGCGATGATTTTTGCTGAAAAAACAAACGGGGGTACGAACACGTCCGTTACACTCATATAAATTAAATTAAATTTGTTTTGTCCTCGCCGGATTTTGAACCTGTGACCTCAAATAAAACTAGATAATTTAGTATTAACAGTGCCCCGCCGCACTGCGAAACCAGGCTGGAACAAAGGCCAGGCCTTTTGTCACTCTTTATTTATATATTACTATATGTACCTTTTACTATGTGTACCTTTTTTATCTATGTTTTTATCAAAAAAAACATTTCAAATTAAAAGATTTTTAAAATTAAATTCAAAAATTTAAATTTAAATGTTTTAAGTTACTGAGAACCTCCTCCATGAATCAAACTATCGTTATATACGTTACATTCTAAAAAACATTTTAACATAATTTTCATGATCACAATATCTTTAATAAATAATAATTTGTTTTGTCCTGTGAGTGTCTTTGTTTTGAATGGAACGCACCGGCCAGCTGTACGAGCTTAGAGTTCGATATTCGAATTCGAGCTGGAAAAATTTTAATAGCGAGGGCCGTTAACAGGAAAAAAACATAATACAATAAATCAGATTAGTAATACAAGCAAAAATAATAGTTAAAGTAAAATAAAACTCGTTCAAGAAGCTCATGAGGCTGCATTGCATCATGTGAAAAACCCTGTAAGCACCTGTTTAATAAAAACATACGATAAACTAAAGTATCCCATAAACTACTAATACAAAAATTATTTGCTCTAGGAATAAGGGATAACATGCTAAGATGGTTTACTAGCTATTTATTAAATCGTAAACTGTTCGTCAAAATAAAATCTTGAATCTCGAAAGCTTTCTGGGCTACTAGTGGCCTACCGCAAGTCACCTTGACCTGGTTTTGTTCCTTATTTTCATCAATGATATAACCAATTGCTTCAATGATGTCGAGGTATTGCTCTTTGCTGATGACATCAAGCTATACATGAAAATAACAGATATAAATCATTGCCATATACTGCAGTAAAATATTAGTAAGTTTAAACTTTGGTGCGTTCAAAATAATTTATTTTTAAATGTAGAAAAGTGTAAAACCTTGACTTTCTTCAGAAATAAAAATCCTGTTTTATTCGAATATTCCATCAATAACACAGCTTTAGACAGAGTCACGGAAATGTTGGAATTATTTTGGATGAAAAACTAAGTTTCGCCAATCATATCCACCAAATTATGAACAAAGGTTGAAAACACTAGGCTTCGTATTAAGAACAACTAAAAACTTTAGTTCCATAGAAGCCATTAAACAATTATATGTATCTCTAGTTAGAAGCCAAATTGAATATAACTAGGTAGTTTGGTCTCCATATTACAAAATTCACGTTAATAATATTGAGCGAATACAAAAAAAGTTTCCGCGTTTTATAAATTCTAAATTAAGTATCCCACTAGAAGACTTAAAATATGATATATTACTAAATATTCTAAAAATACATACACCAGAAGACCGACGTAAAATAAACGACTTTACATTTTTATTCAAAATACTTAACTCTATATTCGACTGTTGCGAACTCCTACAACTCATAAACTTACGAATACCGACAGTAACCACGCGACAAAATACACTATTCTACTGCAGCATTTACAAGCGGAAATACATTGCTCACTCTCCTATACAAAGATTTCACACTATGGGGAATCAGTACTGAGGTGATGTCGACATATTAAACATCAACTTGGCGAATTTTGTGGAACTTGTAAAAAACTTATTCCAATACTATTCCTAAACATATTTGTATATTTGTAACTTATCAAATCGCAGTACCTATATTTTTTTGTATTTGGTGACTTCGCTCGCTTGGTGCCCGGGTTCATCGAGTCAAGTTGTCCGGATCTTGGCGGAATATTTGTCTGCCCGCCAACCGCGTGGCAGGCCGGATTTGGTTGGGGAAGATCATTTTGATCTCTCCAGCAGGACTCTCTCGGAAAATTGCCTTGCACCGCAGTGGGAGGGATGGATTCATTCATCCGTCGCTCTTGGACACACTCCTCTGAAACTGGACCTCCAGTTTCCTACCCATCCCTCATACCGTTTTCCTTTCCAGAACTTCCTCTCCTCCCTTTTATAGAATGACCCTCCACACAGCACCCCCAAAGATGACAGACCCTGAGGGGAAATAATTTTGTCCGGGCTTCCGGTGTGAATAATAAAATTTAAAAAACCGGGGTCTCCCGGGTTCATGGGGGGAGGTTTGTCTAGGTCTAGGCAGCGGATGCGTTTGCCAACCTGGATCGGGAGAGAATGGTTCGGGAGACTTTGCCGAGCCGGACTCTCTTATAATCTTGTTTTTTTTTTTAAATAAAAAACTGCTAATGGGAAAAAATATATTTTCCTTTTTTAGCGCACAATCAATGACATGAGAGAGATATCTGTAATAATATGTGTTTATATACATTTCACACTAGATAGGTTAGGTTGGTACCTACTGTATACACATTTTTTTAAATTTATTAAAATTACATCCTAATCCTAAGTAATGGAACTAAAAAATCAGTATGCTGTCTTACAAAATATAATCTCTAAACAAGATGAAAAAATTGATCGACTGGAGTACCAAAGCCTTCTCTGCAACATCGAAATTAGAGGAGTTCCCGAAACAACCGCTGAAAACAACTTGGAAATAATGAAGAAAATATCAAATATCATCAACTACAATAATACTTCCACTCCTCTGCAAACCGAAATCACAAAAATCTTAAGGCTGGGAAAAAAAACATCCGATAAAACCACCAGATCCATTATAGCTACATTCAAAAACACTCAAGCACGAGACGTCTGGTTAGACAAAATCAAAACATATATGAAATCCACTAATAGCAACTCGAACAAGCTTAACACAGCAGATCTAGGATACTCGCAGGAAAGAAATCGAATCTACATTTCGGAACACTTAACTCCAAAATGCAAATTTCTACTGGCCCAGACAAAAAAATTTGCTAGAGATCATCACTTCAAGTATACATGGGTGAAATCAGGTCGTATTTTACTCAGGCAGACCGATGACTCGAATATAATAACAATTCGCAATGACATAGATATCGTACGAGTAAAACGCCAAATAATATGACTAACGACACAAAGTATGCCTAACTCTAACTCTAATCACCAGCTACTCCATTATAGTATAATGAAAAATAAAAATCTCATTATCATATTTTCTCATCACCCACTCTACTTCTTTAATGCACATTATAGTAAAATTGATATAATTTGTACCACTTATAATTCTGCAGGTTTAATTATTATGATATGTTCTAATGAGATATCAAATTTTTCCTCTACATATGAGAATCCACACCTTATAAAAATGCTTGTATTATGTTTCCCACTATACAACCGTACTAACTCCCAAGTATTGATATACTTTATCTTATTATCCACCCAAATCATATCTTAATTAATAATATTATTCCTTTTTTGTTTTGAAAAGTTTTAATTTTCCATGCATATTTGTTACTTTAATTTTAATTTTTGCCACCGGTTTATTTTAATTTGTGCGCTTTACAAATTTTAGAAATCAACAAAAAAATTAAATCGAAAATTAATTTAGTTAATAAAATAATAGCACCATGTAAATCCCCTCTACTAACGATGTTCCCTTGTAATTTTGACTCCTCCCACCGTTCTCCCCTCCACCAAATTCCCCCACTCCCACTACTCCCGCCTAATTAATTTTTGTACTTGTATTTTTAAGTTTGCTCGTTAATGATACAGACGTATCGAAACCGGTCGCAAAAAGTAAAATTAAAGTAACAAATGTACATGGAAAATTAAAACTTTTCAAAACAAAAATGTCTAGAAGTTGTTACATAGTCAATGCAGAAGAAATACAAAAAACATTATTCCTATCTTGCCTATCATAAAATCCATTACTATAATAAGTACGGATGACCTCCGTAGTCCAGTGGGTAAGACTCTTGACTCACAATCCGGAGGTCGCGGGTTCGAACCCGGCATGCGCAAATAAATTTTATTTGATTAATTTGTGTTATTTCATAATTAATTAATTAAAAATAATATATAGTATATTTGCGGCATGTTCCAGAGTGGAAGATACTATCAGTATCGCCTTGGTGTAAGACCACCATTCAGAATTGAAAAGTTGCTTGAAAATGGCTTTAGCCGTGTTTGGTGACCAGATCTGAATAGCCAGGTACTTCCCAACCTTCCTCTTCCCCACCTCCTTCCCCTCCCTACAACCTTCAGCCTCACAACATAACTCATTTGGGGATGCCATAGTCTCACTGGCTCCAGACGGGAGCAGTTAAGATTCTTGTGCGGTATTCACTGTAAAAAAAAAGAAGTATGGCACGTTTTTGTAACATTTTAATCCACCGTACCTCGAATTATTTTTTCTTAACTTTGCCAACACTGTAAACTTCTTTATTTATACCTGTTTCATTATATACAAATTCACAAAAACAGCATATAGAAGCCACAATACTTACATATTTTCAAAATATTACATATTGAAAAGATTTTTCCATTACAACAATCCTTACCTACACTTCACTTATAATCTTGAAATAACAAAGTATAAACTACTTACTATTGCTATTAACTCTCAGTATCAGAAAACTATCACTTATATCAATATAAATGTCATTGAACTCTGGAACTGTATCATAACTATGAACATATATTGGAAAAAAATCTCATTACAACTACCGATTTTAAAAACCTGTGGTACCACTTACTCAAATAATTTCTATCGTCTTAACATCCTCATTCATAAATACAAAATAAGTATAATTATGACCACAAGTGAAACTAACCTTTTGCATCTCATTGCTTATAACCACAACAAATTATATGCATTCCACATACCTTCAACACCAACGCTGAAGGGTTGTATCCTTACTTGTCTAATTCCACTTATACATGTAATCCATTCCATTCTTATAATCATATTAATAACCTGCTATGATTCCTATTCTTGCTTCATATATAAATTTATAATCATATATAGAAAATTTCATTCTTTCAATGTACTTAATATCCTTTATGATTGTAGATCTCCTATGTATATTTACTTGTCTAATTATTGTTATTCTTTCAAACACAGAAGACACTATGCACCTGCAAAGACACATAACGAATAATAAATGTCTTGGTCTTACAATATACTTATACATTAACCTATCTTACCCAGTCGTTGATGAACTCAAACACCCACCAACACAGATGCCCATAATGGACCCAATTAACCCAATTGATAACTTTCTTAATGTCACGGCACATACGACAAACAAAACAAATGCATTAAAAAAAATTATCTCCAAACCAGAAGCTCTAATAGTATTTGCCATGCTCACACTGTCTGGGTCCTTAGCACAGACAAAGGTTTTTACCGACAATATCGGTAGGAGAAAATATACCAACAATAGGTTTCAGTCTGGATTAATAAAAAAACTACACACGTTTTTTAAAAATTTATTAAAATCAAACATAGGACATTAACATTACAAATTTTATTCGGAAATTGTTCAGTAACACCTAATATTTTTCAACCTATTAATATAACAATAATAACAATAAAATACAGAAAAACTTTATTACAACAAGTAAAATACGTGAACACCTCAGCAGTCAGCGTAGGAGGTTCTTCTAGTGAGGTGTTCACGAAACACTATAAAATATTTCTAAAACATTTACACACAGTGTACCTAACTAATGTCTTGAAAGAAAAGGTTTTAGAATTGAGGTTAGACTTTTCTAAGTTCGCTTGTTCAAAGTGAATAGTGATGTATTGATAAAATATAATTATAGAATTAGTAAGAAGTATTGGCGGGAGAGGCAGTGCGCGCTCCTACTGACAAGTACTGAGAAGGAAACAAGTTACAAGACATGAAGGATAGAATGCCTTTCTGACTAAAATACATTTTACAAGAGAGAGGAACAAGTTGTTTTTGGCCCTGGGTTGGCTGATTAGCCGCTAACTATCAATTACTTCATTTAAATCTCATCCAATGATGTATTCATTTTACAAACCTTTTGCAAATCGGTAACTACAATTTCTCGATAACCAATTGGACAATTGAGCTTAGATTTGTTATACACCTTCAGTTACCTTTTTTAACGTTGGTAGCAGTATTAGGTAATTATTTTTAAAAGTTCATTTGTATAACACGGATCAGAGTAAAAAAAACGAGGAAAAATTTGAAGCACTAGTTGTCATTGAGGGCTGTTTTCTACTCACCGTTGTTGTATTCAAGTTTAGTTTGAGAAATAATATTAAGAAAATATTTTTCCTTTTATAAAACACGTAGGAACCTGTTTTCAATTTTAAAAAGTTTGAAATAAAATGGTTTTAAAAAATCTACTCGTACATTCCACAATAATCTTAACTATACACACATGTTGTTCGGGCACATAGAGTACAAACGGGAAACTGATAAATCTATCATATTAGCATTAGATTATGTAAACTAACTTTTTAATATTAAAATTAAATGTATCGGAAGTTGAAATTTAAAAAAAAATACTTGCATGGGGGTTAATTATCAGCTGTTTATTGTTACAGAAGTTTTACACGGTTAATTTCCGAAAAAAACGGAATTAAAAAATTGAAGTATAAAGTATTATTAATAAATAATTGAAAGCATTAAATCATATCGAAAAAGAGTTTTTTTGGGTAGATCAGTTTCCTGCGTGTAATACGCATTTCCAGACAACGTTTTTACACTTTATACGTTAATGTAATTTTTTTTTTTTTTCATATTTATTTTTTCAAATTTTTTCTCCCCATTTTGTTATTTTTCTATGAATATCATTGTGCATATAATAATTAAATAAATAATTAATAAAAATGTGTATAAAAAGGTTATCTGAAATAAGTTATTAGGCACCAACACCGTTTTCAGGCCACACGATACCCTCTATCCAGGGTATGAAGGCAGATATGCGGGTGTTGGTGTAAGTGCAGGGTGAAGGGAGCCTACTGGATACCAACCCCACCAGTAGGTGGGTACAGTCCACCCTGTGGCTGTTGGGTAAATTCAACGGGGAACCGTTATACCAGCCCTGAGAACAAATAAAGTAATAAGGTGAACACCTCCAAATGGCAGATTATAAATTAGTGCATTTTTTAATCGGATTTTAGTCGGAGGGGTAGTTCTACCGATCCTACTTAAATGAAAGGAAAAGCATTGCCGTCCGACCAATTTATATAAAGTGTGTACAGAGATCTCTAAATAAAGGTCCAATGATATGTATAGTTAATGTGGTATAAGTCTTCCTCACCTTCTTATGTTGTGGGTGGAACAATATTGTTAACGAAATTAAACTTTATTGAGGAAAACGGATGCTAAATACGTTCTCTCGAAAATTCTCTCCAAAATACGCATTTTTAAAGATGATTTATTTTTTATTTTATTTTTTATTATATATACACAGTTAAAAATGCAAGTTTTCATATATTTTATAATTATAATTAACCCACTACAAAAATTAAAAAGCAGGCTCCGAAATGAAATTTGAATTCTTTAATTACTTGTCCACCATCATAGTCGTTATTTAAACAAAAATATATAAAATAGCATACATTCGTACTAGATATTTATATAACTTGTGATTAAAAAATTTTATTCAGTTTGTTTGGGTATTTTAACCTCAAATCTAAAATTAGGATTATTGTAACGGGCCGAAATGGACTTCACATCCGTTCCCCTTAACCCGGCGATACTCGCTACCGGGTAAAAAATACCACAGAGTACAAAAAATTGGTTGTATTTTTTTTCTACGCGTTCTGGCAACCCAAGATTCTAAGTACCGTCAGTTCGCGCACGGCGCTTATTAATGACAGATGTGTAAAGTGAGTATGGGTAAAAAATACCCGGTAGCAACGATCCTATAAAGTATAAAGGTATCATTATTTTTTAGTATTTTAGGAGTGTACCTAGTTTATTTTCGATACCGATCTCAATTTTGCCAAATTTGTAAGAAAAAAAAATATTATGTTGATTTTCGTAAGATTACTGAGAAAAACATAATTTTTTGGTTATTTTTTAGGATAAACTCTAATACAAATAAATAAACATTGAAACTTGCATTTGTAGTTTTATTTATGAACAATAGTACCAATAACACAAATACATTGTCAAAAATTGAAACTCAAGCGTCTTTTTGAAAATAACAGCAATTAAACTCTGTGGTATTTATTACCCGGTAGCGAGTGTTCATGTTCGTAAATACCTAGCGAGTACCGCCGGGTTAAACACTTGCACTCGTAGTACATTTTTATTCTACCCCATTTAGCACGTCTCACACCGAATATCGCTATCCTATTTGAATTTCATTATTATACAGGAAATATATGACAATATTTTAAGCAAAGAATATTCCGACTTTTGGATCATGAAACAAGCCCACACCAATTCGGGAGGCGGGTACGGGGACCGCCGTCCCGAGAACCATTTATTGGATAACCAACCTATGGGTCACCCCGAGTGGTTCGCAAAGTTTTGTGACTTAGCAAGGGTTCCCGCGTTCATGGGGTGAGGTTTGTCCGGGTCTTGGTGGCGGATGCATCTTCCAACCAGCTGCATGGCAGGCCGGATCAGAAGAAAATGAATGAGGGAGATCCATTGACTTTTCCAGTCGTACTCTTTCGGAATATAGCCTTGGGAGTAGGGGAGCAGGGAGGGATGGGTTCATACGTCCGTCACTCCTGGACCTACTGAACCTCAGATTCCTACCCACCCCTTTTCCTTTCCAAAACATCCATTTATTAAAATACTCTCCACACAGCATCCCCAAAGATGAGAAAGGCCATGAGAGGAATTATTTTTCTTTGGGCCTCCTGTGTGTACAAAATGTAGAAAAAACAAAAATTCACATATATTTTAAGTGAAACGATTTTATTACATATCCGGCACGTTACAAAATTGAAGATACTCTCAGTATCACCCTGGTGGAAGACCACCATTCTAATCTACTTCATAATTCAGTAGGTAAGTATGTAAGTAACTACTTATAAATCTCACGATTTCAGAGGAAACTTAAGTCCATTTAGTACGCGCTCTTTCTCACATTGAATATCGC
The DNA here is from genome assembly GCA_929108145.2 of Limnephilus rhombicus. Classification (NCBI taxonomy): domain Eukaryota; kingdom Metazoa; phylum Arthropoda; class Insecta; order Trichoptera; family Limnephilidae; genus Limnephilus; species Limnephilus rhombicus. The sequence goes on along the minus strand of OV815290.1, from coordinate 16,182,969 downwards.
TTTCCCATTTAGATTTCATTATTATACAAGATATGTATAATAATACTTTATTTTTTTTACATCAACTCCACACAGGAGGCCCTGAGGAAAATAACTTCCCTCAGGGCATATGTCATCTTTGTAGATGCTGTGTGGAGGCTCTTTTTGAGGAAAGGAAGGAGTGAAGATGGGTCTTGAAGAGACCCATGTTGTGGGAGGGAGGAAACACAGAGGCCGGCAAATCGTTCCACAGCCGAGCCGTTGAACTCAAGAACGAGTAATAGAAACGACCCGTTCTCATGTGAGTAATGTCAACCGTGTACAAATATTGGGCGCGTATTTGGCGTGTTTCCCGACTATGCACCGGTGCCGAGAGGATCAATGATGCTAGTTCCTCGGAGCATTTTCCATTGTAATACCGGTAGAACAAGGACAGCATTCCCACCTGACGCCTTTGCTCTAAAGATTGCAGTCCGTCTGTTAAGAATCTATCAAACGGATCGCCCGTTTCTGCACAGAATCAGGGGTTTTTTTAGGTATTTTGGAGCTCCAGACCAGAGGTGGCTGCTAAATTCAACCGTGGGGCGCACTTGCGATTTGTACAGGGTCAGCAGTTGGGTACTATTAAAGTATCTGCGGGCTCTGTACAGTACGCCCAGTTTCTGAGAGGCTAACTTAACTCTGGTTTCGATGGAGCCCCCGTACCTGAGCTGGTCACTTAGAGTTACACCAAACTTATCAATAGAGCTCCTGTTCGGAAGGTTGCTTCCGTTGAAGGAGACTAGATTTTCATTTCGATCCCTTTTAGATGTTATCAAACATGATTGGGTCTTTGAAACATTAAATTCGACGAGGTTATTCTTACCCCAAGAGAAAACACTCTCGAGGTAACCGTCCATTCTTTGCTTCAAAGCCCTGCGAGCTATTGGAGTTTGTGTTCCCTCTGGGGGCTTGTCAAACAAAAAGCTATCATGGACTGTACTGTCATCCGCGTAACAATGAGTGCAGCAGAAACAAAGTCGGTGACAGAACCGATCCCTGTGGGACGCCAGCATTTATCGAATGCGAGGAAAGGTGAAACCGTCAGCAACCGCCTGAATCGACCTCTCCCTCAAAAAGTCGGCAATCCACGTACACAAGGATGCGAGAAGTCCGTAAGAAGGCAGTTTGTTGACAAGCCCTCGGTGCCAAACCTGGTCAAAGGCCTTGAAAATATCCAGTGCAACCGTTTGGGTCTCACCAAAACGTTCCAGGCACCGCCCCCAAACATGCGTCACATACGCAAGAAGATCACCGCACGAGCGGTTCTGCCGTAATCCGTATTGACGGTCGTTAATAATTTTTTTTGCACAAGAAAATCAAAGAATTGACTGGAATAAATCGTAAAACCGACATAGGGCAACTGGAGGACCGAGATGGAAAACTTCTAACCGATGTTAACGAAAAACTAAAAAGATGGAAAGACTACATCTCAGAACTCTTCAATGATAATAGAAGCGCAGAATATGATATGGGAAATATAACAACAGGCCCACCAATAACAACAAATGAGGTAAAACACGCAATTCGTCTCTCTAAAACTGGGAAAGCAGCGGGCCCAGATGGAATACAGGCTGAAATCCTTAAACTTATAGGAAATAAAGGGATCCTAGTATTGACGAGTCTCTTTAACTCAATATATAATACAGGAATTATTCCACTAGATTGGCTTCGATCCACTTTTGTTACTCTCCCTAAGAAAGCAAAAGCAAGAAAATGTAGTGACCACCGCACAATTAGTTTAATGAGCCACTTATTAAAGATATTTTTGCGAATTATACATGGACGCGTATATCGCAAAGTGGAAGAAAAGATAGGTGTCACACAATTTGGCTTTCGAAATGGGTTGGGTACTCGGGAAGCGTTATTTAGTATTCAAGTACTAATCCAAAGATGTAGAGATGTGAATACAAATGTACATGCATGCTTCATTGACTTCCTTAAAGCATTTGATAGAGTTAGACATGACAAAATGATTCAAATTCTGAAAACCTCCGGGATAGACGATAAAGATATAAGGATAATTGGTAATCTTTATTGGAACCAGAAAGGAGCAGTAAGAGTAGAGCAATGTCTAACAGACGAAGTAGAAATAAAGAGAGGCGTGCGACAGGGTTGTATTCTTTCACCTATGCTCTTCAACTTATATTCAGAAGAAATATTCAATGAAGCTCTGCAAGAGGCTACTCAAGGACTTGTTATAAATGGGAAGATTCTGAACAACCTGCGTTATGCAGAAGATACAGTACTTCTATCAAGTAACATTGAGGATTTACAACTTTTGCTGAATCAAGTAGTGAAGACTTGTGAGAATTTTGGGCTGGAACTGAATATAAATAAGACAAAATACATGCTTATAAGCAAAAATAACGCATTGGATGAAAATCTTTATATTGCTTGAACAAAACTAGAGAAGGTACAGAGTATTGTATACTTGGGGTGCAATGTAAATGATAGATGGGATCCTTCAGTTGAAATCAAATGCCGCATTGAGCAAGCTCGTGCAACCTTTATCCGCATGAAAAAAATGTTCTGCAGTCATGATCTCAACCTTGGATTACGAATGCGAATGGTCAGATGCTACGTGTTTTCGATATTATTTTACGGAATGGAAGCATGGACGCTTACTGAAGAACTTATTAGGCGACTTGAGGCATTCGAGATGTGGATCTACAGAAGAATACTTAAAATAAGCTGGATGGACAGGGTTACAAACGAAGATGTTATGGTTCGGATGAATAAAGAAAAGGAAGTAATTAAAACTATAAAAATCCGAAAACTTCAATATCTTGGACATGTGATGAGACACCCAGAGAAGTATGAGATCCTGCATCTCATAATGCAGGGAAAGATTGCCGGAAGACGGGGCCCTGGAAGAAGGAGAACCTCATGGTTGAAAAACCTGAGACAGTGGTATGGCCAGTCTACCGTGGAGCTATTCCGGGCTGCAGTAAACAAAGTCCGCATAGCCAACATGATAGCCAACGTCCGTTGAACGGACAGGGCACAAGAAGAAGAAGAAGAAGAATAATTTTGTTCTTCTCGAGGTATGTGAGCAGTTTGTCGTTGATCACACGTTCCATTACCTTAGACAGAACTGATGTGATCGCTATGGGGTGGTATTTGGCTGGGTTGGAGCGGTCACCCTTCTTTGGAATAGGGTGAATGATTGCTTTTTTTCCAACCAGAGGGCACAGAGCCCGACTTCAGGGACATTTTGAAAAGCTTAGTTAAAATTTCTGCAGCGCACCTCTGCAATACCAGGGCAAGTATTCCGTCAGGCCCACTAGCTTTATTAATATCAAGCCCTCGTAAGACTTGGAGTACATCCCAATGCCGGATCCTCAGCTTTTTCATATGAAAACCGCAGTGAGGAACTGACGGCGGGGTAGCATCTTGATCATCGACGCTCGAGTTTTCCGCAAACATTTTGCTTAATAAGTTAGCCTTTTCGGCGGCGGTATTTGCTAGAGAGCCGTCAGGTCTGGTAAGAAGTTTTAGCAAAGAATAGTCAGACTTTTGTAATACAAAACACGCCCACATGGCATTTCATAATAATGATTGTCACACGTCGGCTATCTTCAGCAGCTTTGCGTTACTACTTTTTTGTTAATATTGAATTTCTTGTATTTTTAATGTTTATAGTAAAAATAATTCATTAAATAAATTTAAATCTACATTATAATAAGTTTGGTTTACAATACATCTCAGCGTTACATACCAGACATCCCCCAGTTGTGTTGACTCGGCGGCTGCAAATCTCCACGTCATGTTTTATACCTACAGGGCGATAAGAGCTGCTAGTGGGAAATACTCCGGAGCACTCCTCCTGAGACACTGTCTGCATGCTCGTCTGAAATATTGAAAAAAAAAACCAAATGATTGATTTATCCAGTGAGAACAAATGCGCCATTACTTTTTGCAACAAATATATAAAGAGGAAATTAATGTTACCATTTTTTTTTTCTTTAAATCGACATAAGAGGCCTTGAGGAAAAAAAATCCCTCAGGATCTACGGCATCTTTGTAAAAGCTGCATAGAGGATCTTTTTAGGGGAAAAAGGAAGGGAAGTTTGGGATGGAAAAAAGTTTGAGGGGTGGGTAGGAATCTGGGGGTTAATGTGTCCAGGAGTGAAAGAAGTGTTAATCACTGGGTTCAGAGAGTCTGTCTGGTGTCCGTGGCTCACATATGTTAGGACGAAGTATTGTCGGTAGTACACGAATGAAAAGAATAAATACTGTACAGGTATTTATTTGGGAGCTGCCTAAAGCAAAAGAGGATGAACTTCTACCACGCATCGCCTTTTATAGATTCTCGCAAGCATACTATCTCGCTTGCTCTCATACACATTCACACAGACATTACACCCCCACACTTAAACAATAATTACATGGATCATATATTTTTTTTTCTAAAACTTATACAAAACAAATAACTAAGTATTTCATTTTATACACATTTTTTTTTCTTCATGTATTTATATAATATAAACTTTATTTTCACTTTGGATAACGTGGGCGTGGTTGAGGTCTGGAATGCAGTCTCCCTTCCCACGGTGGCTGCGATCTGCAAAGAACAGGGGAATTAGTATTGGTCCTGTCCACGTCTGAGAGTGGACCAAAGTACAAACAAATTATCAGAATAGTCACTCTCTCCCCACCTAACCTTTCTATCAGAAAGCTGATCATGGTGCCTTTTCCAAACCTGGCCGGTTGAATGTATCTTAAGCATATAGGTCCTACTCCATAATCTTTTGATAATTGTACCCAAAATCCATTTATTCTTTCTATTTCTAAAATCTTTGGTCAAAACTTTTGATCCCAAATCAAAGAATTTTTTAAATTTTCTACCCTGGTAATACTTTTTTTTTTACTATTTTGACTAGCTACCATTTTATTTTTAACTTTATTTTATTTTATTTTTTATTTTAGTTTATTTAGGAAACAAACAGTTATACATATTTTAATAAGAAAGTAACATATTACATGATTGCATTAACCAGCGAAGTTTCCGCTACAATTTATAATATATATATAAAAACATGGATTAAAACATTAAAGAAAACATAAAGTGGTAGAAAAAAAAGAAAAATATATATATATATACAAAAGAAATGAAAGAAAAAAAAACACACACACAAATTAAAGCATGTGGGATATATAGATCATCCAAATATTATTATTATTATAAAAAGAAGGAAAACCAACATAATGAGAATGAAAAAAATAACATGCAGCAGGGGTGGAGAGTTCGTAATTAACAATTTGTTTTAATTTTTTCTATTATGGATTTAATAAATTGGCCTGAGGACAAATGGAAAATATCAGCGTCGTAAAAGATATCATTGTATTTTGTGCACGTCCTTCGGAGAAATGAATGTTGTGTGTAATTTGTTTTTGAGTGTGGGATGTGGAATAGTTGGTTTGATCTTGTGTTTCTTATTGGACAGTGGAAATTAATGTGTTCTAGAAGATAGTTGTTGTCAACAACGTTGTTAATGATTTTGAATAAAAATTTTTGGTCGGATATATTTCTTCTATCTTCTAAAGTTGATAAATTATGGAATGTTAATGAGTCTTTTAGGTTTTCTGAAGTTCGAAAGGATTTAAAGTCTAGGTGTTTCAATATCTTTTTTTGAATTCTTTCTAACCTTTCAATATTTACTTTGTATTGGGGATTCCATATGACTGATCCGAATTCTAATATTGAGCGAACAAAAGAGACGTACAGTGTTTTGATTACGTGTGGTGACCTAAATGGTTTGGTCACTCTTATGATGAATCCTAGAAGTTTGTACGCCCTGTCACAGATGGAATTTATATGTGTTCGGAAAGACATTCCGGAGTCCATTATTATTCCTAAGTCCCTCACTTCACAACATCTTTTTATCTCTACGTCATTGATTTTGTACGGGAATATTAGGGGGTTTATGCTTTTGGTGAATGATATTGTGTTACATTTTTCCAGATTAAGGAACAGTTGATTGTTAGCACAATATATTCCAAGCCTATTGATATCATCTTGCAATTCTAGGCAGTCATTAATATTAGTGATTTTTTTGTAAATCTTAGCGTCATCAGCAAAAATTTGGAATTTGGAATTTTTAAAGCATTTACCTATATCATTGATATATAAAATAAACAAGAGAGGTCCGAGATGTGATCCTTGCGGGATTCCTGAAGGTATACTGTAATAACGCGAGGAGAAACCCTTAGCTCTAACTGCTTGACTTCTGTTTGTTACATATGATTTGATCCATCTGAGAAGGTCACCATTAATCCCGATTTTTAACAGTTTCTTCAGAAGCAGGTCAATGTTAATTTTATCAAAGGCTTTTGAAAAATCCGTATAGATAGAGTCTACTTGATTTTTACCACCCATAGAATTTAAAATAAAATCTGTGTATTCCAGAAGGTTTGTCTCGACCGACCGTTTTCTGAAAAAGCCGTGTTGATTTTTAGATATGATTGTTTGTACCGCCGGAAAAAGTTGATCAAGAACTATGTTTTCCATGATTTTGCTGACAATTGGGAGTTTGGAGATGGGCCTGTAGTTGGTAATGTTATTTTTGTCCCCGCTTTTGTGGATTGGTGTAATGAGTGCTTGTTTCCAGGCGTTGGGGAAGTTGCCTTCTTCAAATGACATTTTGAAAAGCAAGGAGAGAGGATAAGCCAATTGGTCCCGGCATTTTACATAAAATATGGATGGAATTAAATCAGATCCCGCACTTTTATTCGGATCAAGTTTTTTTAAATAATTAAGTACACATGATTGATTGAAGTTAATATTGTGTATATGTACATTAGAGTTGTCGTCATCATTCTCACAGTTTATAAGATTGAGGCGAGGGTTGGAATTTTCTACAAAAACTGATCTAAAATAATCACTAAAGTGGTCACATATGGATTGTCCATCATTGCAGGAAATATCTCCAAGATACATTTGCTTTGGTAAATCGGAAGAGGATTTCTTTGATTTAACAAATGACCAGAACTGTTTGCTGCACTTTTTTATTGAATCTTCTGCCGTCATAATGAATTTTTCATAACATTCTAACGCGATCTTCTTTTGACGATTTCTCAGTACTGAAAATGAATGGTAGTCAGCCAGGTTCTTATATTTTTTCCATTTCTTGTGATATTTTAATTTCTCTTTTACAATTTTAATAAGTGGTAAAGTGTACCAGGGGGGAAACCTTTCTAAATTACCGTTAATTTTTTTTTCGGGGATATATTTGCGAATAATGTCATTTATGATATTGTAAAAATCTAATACGGCTTTTTCGGTATCCTTACCTTGAAATTCGAGTTTCCAATTTATTTTGGATAATTCATCAGTGATTTGACCGTAATCACCTCGGTGAAACATTTTAACTGTCCTAGATGAGCTGGAGAGAGACGGTACAGTAACAGGTGATAACTCTATGTCTAATGCTCTGTGATGTGAATCTTCAGGCGTCAGAGGTTCGGTACAATGGGTTATACTACATTTTGAAATATTTGTCATGATTAAATCAAGAATTCGTTTGTTTGTATTGGTTATAGAATTGAATTGGTGTAGTTGGGTGAATGAAAGGAAGTCTACCAAGGCACAGCTAGCAGTGTCTTCGGGAAAATTTGGTTCTGATTGGTTTTGCCCTTCGATTAACTTCCAGTTTAGTTTGGATATATTGTAGTCTCCAGCTAATAAAAACAATCCTTCCGGGTGATTTGCGTGCAGGTCTGATGTGGTGTTGAAGTGATGAGTTAGGTTGTGGATGTAGTTGGTGTTTTGTGGATGATATGTGCAGCAGATATATAAATTTTTGAGTTTATTATTGTTACCTAGTATTGGCACTGATATCCAGATCTCCTCAGTACACGTAGACCAGGGTAATCTCTGAGCCTTCAGAGATTTGGATGTTGCAATTAGTACCCCCCCTCCCTGCTGCTGTCCAGACAAAAAGTAGTTCCGATCCTCTCTAAATACATCATACCTATTGTCAAACAATTCACTGTCCTGGATTGATTTATTTAGCCAAGTTTCACATATAAGATAAATATCGTAGTTGTTCAAAAGGACCTGATTTAAGAAGCTATGAGTTTTTGTGCGAAGACCTCGCACATTTTGAAAATATACGTTAAGCATTTTTAAATATTATGTTCGTGAAATTGTTTGGAAAAAAATAATTATGCTGTGATTGAGGGCATTTTTGAACATACGATTTTTTTTGTTTTTGTTTGTGGTAAATTAAAATGTCTATGGTTTTAAGAGGCTTTTGTTTTGACAGATTGATTGTTATATCTATGGACAGATTACTAATACATTTGCAATTTAAACAATTGATAAAAACACGTTTGAACATTATTTGATAAGAGTTTAAAGGGAATTTGTAATTAACGTATAGTGATGATTCGTGTATTACGACTAAGTAGAAATTGGGTATTATGTTAAGGTACTGCAAGAGGTTAAACTTGATATAAATAGTAATACGTTTGATATTGTTCTGTAATTTTAGTTCCCTAAAGGGAGGGCCGATTTAGAAGCGTCTTGTGTGGGCATTGTCTTCAATGTTGAAAGTCTGTTAACGTCATCTTGATCCGCAATTAAAATTATGGGTGTTGTATCACTTACACGAATGAAAATATTCCCGTTTTTTGTCCAGCAGTAGAGAATTTTTCTGTCCGTTTTTATATCTCTACATTGTTTTAGGAGATGCTGATTTTTGGGGGTTAAATGTTCATTGATGTAAATTCTGCTGGCACCAGGAAGCTGCAATTCTGAGGCAAACATTCCCTTCCTCTTCCTTATTGCAGCTAACAGGTTATCTTTCAGGTGTCGGCGTGTAAATTTTACGATAATGTTCCTCTGTTTTCCATTTGTCACATTTCGGTTTATTCTGGGGGAGATTCTGCTTGCGAAGTCCACTTCCTCTCGGGTGATTTTACATCCAGCTGTAGCACCAATTTTGGAGAGAATGTCATAAATATTTTCGTTTCTATCTTCTGGAACGCCACTTATTATAAGGTTATTTGCACGATTATATTGATCATTGCGCTCTATTTGTCCTTCCAAATGTTTCACTTTCTTCTTAAGCTCCTCAATTTCCTCCTTGAACTCCTTTTTGATAACTTCTACTATGGTGTTTTTGAAGTCTGCAAATGATTTTTCTAGAAATTGGATTTTAAATTCATCGAACTTTTTATCTAGAATTTGCAGTAGTTCGGGATTAGGATTATTGGTGGACTTGGAATTTGCACGTGTAGTCATTGTTATATATCGGTTTTTATCACAATATTAATTAAAAAAAGTGGAAGAGCAAAATTTGACAGTAGTTTTAAACAATGTTATTGTTGTATTGTGTGTAAAATTAACGGTAATTTAGAAAGGTTTCCCCCCTGGTACACTTTACCACTTATTAAAATTGTAAAAGAGAAATTAAAATATCACAAGAAATGGAAAAAATATAAGAACCTGGCTGACTACCATTCATTTTCAGTACTGAGAAATCGTCAAAAGAAGATCGCGTTAGAATGTTATGAAAAATTCATTATGACGGCAGAAGATTCAATAAAAAAGTGCAGCAAACAGTTCTGGTCATTTGTTAAATCAAAGAAATCCTCTTCCGATTTACCAAAGCAAATGTATCTTGGAGATATTTCCTGCAATGATGGACAATCCATATGTGATATCTTTATCATCTATTGTTTTAAAGTCACTGCACTTGTCATTATTAATTTTTGGAACAACCGTATTAAAAATTTAAGGATTTTTTCTACCTAACATCAACACACTAGGTTCAATTCCCGTACATTCCGAAGGTGTGTTCCTAATATCAATTAAAAATGACAGTAATATATCCTCCAGATCCCTTGGAAATCTGTTATTCACTAATATTTTTTTTTAAAGTTTTTTTACTGTTTTGGCAGCGTTTTCTGCCAAACCATTCGAAGCCGGGTGCTGTACTACTGACGTCACATGCTCAATATTAAATTCACGACAAAATTCCTGAAATGAAGCTGACGTGAAAGCAGTTCCATTATCGCTAACAATTTTTTTCCGTTATGTCAAAGTTAGAAAAGATTTTTTTAAATATTTTTATTGTACTAACTGAATCTACCGTAGGTACCATTTGACAATCGACCCACTTTGTGGTAGCGTCTACCACCACAAAAAAATTAAACTACTGAACGGACCTAGATGGTCTATATGAATCCTATTCCAAACAAAATTATTCACTGGCCAACTCGCCAATTGCACCTTGGAAGGTGTAGGTAAACATACTGCACACCTAGTACACTGTTTTACCTCTTTCTCAATATCAGCATTTATACCTAACCATAAAAAATAATTTCTTGCCAAATTTTTCGACTTCACAATACCTAGATGTGAACGGTGAATAAATTTCAAAACAGATTCCTTTAATTCCTTTGGTACTACCAGTTTACTATCGTAAAACAAAAATGCATCATGAGCTGATAACTAATCTCTAATATGCCAAAATTTTAATAAATCAGAATTTCAATTTTTTTTCAGGCCACCCTGTACTCAAGTAATTGACATTTTTTTATAAAACTAAATCCTTCTCCGGACTCCGTTTAAATATTTCCGGATTTATTTCCGTTTCAACAGAAATATTATTTAACTGTTCTGTTTCCAAACTATCGATATCCGTATCTAATTTCCAAGAAATAATGGTTATCTGCGTCTTCCACGAAATTATTATTACTAACTTGCATCGGTAATCTGGACAAGAAATCGGATTTATTGTCGTCCGACTTAATGTATTCTATACTACAATTAAACGTTTGCAATATTAACGCGTAACGTTGCAATCTATTCGCTGCTAGTATAGGTACTTGCTTCTTAGTATCAAGTATGTGCACAAGCGGTTTATTGTCGCACGATAGAATTAATTTATTTCCATACAATAATAAATTGAAAGAATTTTTTAAAACCAAATATATTTTTTTTAAACAAATGCTGTAGGGCGCTCTATCCCGTTATCATATCTATGACAAAGTTTGGCTGATATACCTATATTACTGGCATCCGTAATGAGTTTCAATGGGATACTAGGATTTAAGTGAACTAGAATTCTTTCTGACATCAGTTGATTTTTTACAAAATTAAAAGCATCACTACATTCTTCCGACCACAAAAGTAGGTCCCTTTTTTTTTAATAAATTATAGAGAGGTGACAGAGTGTCCGATATATCCCGTAAAAACATTCTATAATATGAGATTATTCCCAACAAACTTCTCAGTTGTGACACATTCCTCGGAACTGCTAAATTCTTAATTGCTTCAATTTTACTTTCTAGCGGCATAATAGCTTCCTGAGAGATTTTAAAACCTAAGTATTCAATTTTCGGTACATAAAAATAACATAGTCATTTACGGTCAGTCCATGATCATTTAATTTCTTAATTACCGCGTCACAAACCGAGTTTAACTCCTATTTCGAATTACCGAATAACAATATATCATCTAGAAACACACGCACATTTTTTAAACCACCGACGATTCATTCAAAGCAATCTGAGAAAAAGCGTTTTTTAAATCAATTTTCGCGAAGTGTTTCGCTCCATTTAACGAAGAAGATAGATCTTCTAGTCTAGGCAACGGGAATTTTAAAGGTGCCAGCATTGGATTCAAAGTGTTTTTGAAATCTGTACAAATTCTAATCGTACCATATTTTTTTTAAACAATAACAATCGGACTCGCCATTTCGCTAATTTCAACTTTCTCAATAATGTCATCTTTCACCATTTTTAATAATTCTATTTCATCTTGTTCACGCAAACAATACAGAATGGGTCTCGGGTTAACGAACTTCGTTTTAAAATCCGACCTAACCTCAATATTAGCTTCGTAGTTTTTCAATCTTCCCGGTTTATCTGTAAACACATTAGGATACTTTAATTTTAACATACCGCGAATATTATTATCCGTAACACTATTGTTCACTAGATTAATTCCGTTTAATGTAATATCGAAACACTTGAGAAAATTTCTACCTACAATGCATGAGCTACCATTATCGATTATTATAAATTCGGTCGGCACACATTTATTTTTAAATTCCACGTTACACATAATTTTACCCAATACCTTTAATAAATTATTATCGTACCCGAATATTTTTTTATCGCAAACAAGTAATTCCTTTTCACTAAAGTGCTTATTAAACATTTCGCACGGGATCGCATTTATACTGGCTCCCGTGTCGACCATAACTTTCAAAATAATATTATTAATTTAAATACATAGCATCATTATTATTACCATGATTAACGGTATAATAGTGTTATCGCGCTCCTTTCTAGGAGAACGAGCATATTTACTACGAGATTTATTTTTACAAGTCGAACTAATGTGACCTACCTTCTTACAAATATTGCATTGTAAATTCTTGTGCCAACAATCTTTTTGTAAATGGTTATTCCTTCCACAAATAAAACATGATATATAGTTATTTATCTTATGGGGTGACTTACTACGCACTTTACTATCCTTATAACGGCTTACCTGCCTAGAGTTATCAAAATTATGAACTATATTTAAATTCGACTTTGCACTCTCCAAACCTACGACGTGTTCCCAAGTGGAAGCTAAATTAACGCATTCTAGAAATTACTTGCTTAAACCTTCCATAAAAAGTTTGTGTTTCATTTTATCATTGAACACATCAATTATTAATGTCTTTCAAACCAATGACGTTATATAAATAGACTTGCCATAGTCCCACAAACTCAAGATATAATGTGGCAATTAATCAAAACTCTTTTGTTTTCAGCGATTTTCAATAATTTCTTAATTCAAAAGTTATTCGTGTATGATTAAGATAGACGCTTAAAAGAATATGTGCATATGGACGAAACAAAAGATAGAACGCGGGCGGCATTTTCGTATTCAAAATTCAAAAGTTCCGTCGAATACTGTCTCAAGGCCGACTAAAGTAGGAGGCCTGGGCACCAGTCGAATTTTGAGGTGTCAAATAGCTATAATGAACAAGGATAGTTTGCAAATGGCGTTGATTGTTATTGTATTTGTTGTTTCTGCTGATTTGTATGTTGTTTTACCGCAGGCAAGTAAATAAAGAATCATTAGATTATTATTATAAAAAGTAAATTTTACTTAGCGACGGCATGGCATCGACTTTGTAATTTGGCTGTTGCGCATCCAGACCTGTACTTTAGTAGGCCTTGAGTTCTCTAATGACGCATAAAATCTTTGGGCGGAAAGCAATTGTATTATTTTTATAATCGATAATAATAAGTAATTTGCATGTATTTACAAATGAAATGTTATTTTTTCGCTTTTACTACTGTTTACCGTGTAATGGAAACATTTTCTCATCACACAGGAGGGAATTTTGGCGCTTTTTAATGCAATTTACTTACAAGTAGGACACGACCTTACTCGACGCGTGGCAGTTTAGTACTAAAGTACTAGAAATCGAGTACTCTACAACTGTCTTGTTGTTGGCTTCCCATTTTGAGATTTCTACCCCGCGTCTAAAGTATGTAACATCTTTGTTTCAAACACGATTCTAATCTTGCTTCAAAGTAACATGACAAACTAATATTTTTAAGCTTCGCGGCAAACTCCTTAATGGATTCATTAGCCGATTGTTTACATTTATAGAATATTTCCCGAGATTCAAATATATTGTGAATGGGCTTACAATGGGAATCAAGAAATTTGCACAAATCCTTAAATGAGACACTTTTTTTGGAAAACATAAATCACTTAGCAATGAAAAGGTGTCTTCGGTGAGATTGTTTAAGAGGAACGCTCTTTTACGTTCAGGTGACAAAATTTTATCATGAAAAATGAGAGCTTGGTCCAGTCTCTCCTTGATCAGAGACCACACTCCTGTCTTGTGACAGAATGCCCCCAGACTTTTGCAAATCGCATCCATTGGGAATAAGAGCTGAAACAAATTTTTATAATTAAAAACTTATCTCAGCGCTTCCGGGTGAATACGTTCCAGAAATGGCGACCTCGCCGCTCCAAAGTGTCTCCCCACTCCGTCACCAGCCGCCCCTTTCGACCGCTGTTGCACGTGTCCGTCTCCCTGCAGCGACAGAATCCAGCCCTGTGTCCGGTCCCGCTTGAACAGCTGCAGGGACAGAATCCGAGCCCTTGCCCCAGATTCCGGCTTCTTCCGTAGATGGTCTGCTTGTCACCATCTTCTTCTTACGCACGCAATGATAGCATGCCAACGCCAATTGCTCCCTCAATATTCTGCGGATGCAGGTTCTAATGCTCGTCTTCTTTATTGTAGACATATGGAGTGGAGATTGGGAAAGCATGTAATAATGAAAAGGTTTTAAAAAAGGACGACCAGGTGCTTTTGATATGTAGAGGTTGGACTGTGAAAGAAGTGCCAGGAGAATATAAGACGCAATGATAGAATGGTAGAATAAGTGTGGGAAGCCCTTGGACGATATGACACCACCAAGTGAATCTCAAAATTCAGAATAACAGAAGAGTGCTTTGTATGAGACGATGAACGAATGTGAATGAAGCAAGAAGTGGGTAAAATAGAGGCGCGTGGCGGTCAATCCTCTCTGCCTACCCCTGCGGAGAAAGGATATGATAATTAGACAGCTATTTAAAAAAAAAGTACATTAAGTACCGGCGACAGCTGTCCATCTTGTCGTTACCACATAATTGGTCATAGTATACCATGAAGGCAGAAAAAAGTGTATTGTACCTTGTATTCAGTAATTGAGGATCCTCGCCCAGTGAGTATGAAGCCACTGTCGGGAAGAGGGGTGCCCGTGTGGAGACAGACTGGCAGAATTCTGCTCGTGAATTTCACCCTGAAAGTGAAAAATGGTCAATTATAGTTTTTTGTTTGTGTTAAAAACAATTTAGTTAAGAAAAAAACTGTGAGGTGGTAGTACGATGCAATAATATTCCTTAACTCTTTAGGTGCGGTATGACGATATTCCGGCATGACGCATGACGCACGTGAACATTCCACATGTGTCCCCGTTACCTGTTTTATAATTTTGTTGATTTTTTTGCAACACAATATTACTTATTGATAAGGTTACTTTAATAAACCAATTCACCGTTATCGACCACCACAACACAGGCATGTGCCTAGTATGGTGGTCGAAAAATCCCCAATTCATGTAACGAACAATTCAAAGAATAAAGAAACTTAAAAAAAAAATTAAAAATAGGTACTAATTTCGGTTGTGGTTCTGTCTGTCTGTTTGTAACTCCAGTTCAATGAACTATAGAAGCTCTGTTTTATATTTAAGTGTATTCGTTTTCAAAATATCAAGTGTTTTTTGGAGAATTCAGACAAATGATAAACTAACTACATATATAAATTGCCATTTTCTAAATTGGAACTTTTTATCGAGAATTCAGACAATTCGTGATTTTTCACTAATATGCGCTAGTTCTATATATCTATTTATATAGAGAAGAGTATCTATGATGATGGAATCTACAGTTATTGTTAATAGTTTTTAGTTTATATTGTTATTTGTTTTCGATATTGATGTAATTTTACACACGAACAAAAAAAGGGAGGTCACATTAAATTTGAAAATACACTACGTAAAGCTCGGGTAAGGCCGGGGACTGCTCCCAGCCGTCTGGAATTAGTAAAACTGTGGTAATTGGGATATGTTGTTGACAGCGGGGAGGGAAAGGAGATGGGGAGGAAGACTTAATAAAAGACGGCTTAAGCCATTTCAAGCAACGTTTCATTTCTGAACGGTGGTCTTCCACCAGGGCAATACTGAGAGTATCTTCCACTCTGGAACGTGATGTAAATATACTCACTACATATTTTTTTTAAATGAGTAAATTGTGAAATTGTGAAATATCACAAATTTAAAAAATATATATACTTACACAACACATGCTAAATTCGAATCCGCGACCACCGTATTACTAGTCGAGAGTCTTTTTCCTTGACCACGAAGGCCGACAGATTTGTAATATTGATAAAATAAATACTAGAGGATTTAAAAGTTTATAAAATAGAATGGAGAAAAACAGCTGTTAGCTCAGTTGCTAAACTAACGCTCGAACAGCATATATCATGGAATTCTAATTACGGTTGCACGTACTACGGGTATGTTTATTTTCAGTTGTTTTTTGTTGTGTTATTTTTACTTCAAATAATTTAAATATTTTATATAATTATGAAATACTTACCCTCTGTCTAGCTGAAGGAGGGCGATGTCGTTGTATACTTCAGAAAAAGTTGAGTTGTATAGCGGGTGGATGTATTGTTTAGTGACGCCATATATCTCATCTGGATTGTACCGGGGTGTCAAGGTCCCGCCCAATCCAACAAACTTAACATGACTGGAACTGAAACAAAAGACGCTTTTATAATGCTAAATATGTCCTTATCTGATAATATTATTATCTGAAAGACTGTATATTTGTGATTGTTGTAAACGGAAATTACTTTCTTTGTTGTTTTCAAAAAGAACCGTCTCAGACAAGAAAATGTCAACATATAATTAACCCCTCAGGTCTCCGGCCTATTTTTTCGGAAGATTAAAATATTTACACTTTGCAATAAAATCTTTATAAATGGAATATTTCTGAACGTATCCGAAAATTAAAAACTGTTTTTGAAAGGTGATGAAAACGCTTTAAAATTTTATATTTCTAAAAAGACACCAGTTTTTTTAATTACAAAAATTTATAATGTTTTTTTCTACCTAAAATTATCGACAACAAAATATAATATACACACACATATTTTTTAGGCATATTTTATATAAAAGTTCTCCTCAACTCTTTTTTTGATGGTTTCATGTAAAAATAATAATTTTTAAATTTCCGAAGTTTCATTATTTTTTTTTAAATTTAGTCGGAAACTTTGATAACTTAAAGGCGAACATTTTAATTATTTTGTGGTTAATTTTTGTATTTGAATTTTAACTCTTTCTAACACCGTTTTTAGATCACATTTCTAAAAATGATAGTAAGAGAATCACAACGATTTCCATGAGATCTCTTTGAGTTGTTCCGAAAAGGGAATAAATTGGTCTGAGGGGTTGACAAAACTTTGAATTTCTCAGTTCTTAAAAACGAAAAAAAACTTTTAATTTCCCGACCCATTTTCCGAGCAATTTTTTTTTTCAATTTCCAATTTCTCCAGAAGAAATGTTTAAAACATGAAAAGTTAATAACCATCGCATAACAAAATCAAAAAGACATCATGTTTTTATAAAAAATTCCCGAAATAATTTTCCCGGAAAAAAAGCCGTTTAAATCAATTTCTCGAAAGACTTACTAGGGAAAACATTATGCTGAAAATTATTTAAAAAAATCAGAGTATGCAATTCACACGCAGCAGTAGTGAAACCTTCAAAAAACTAAACTTGGAGAGAATGAAACGACTGCTGAGGCATAGGATAAGTGCAGAGTTTATTCATTATAATATTGTTTCCAAGTTTAAACAAGAATGGTTAGTGTTTTACTACTTATTCTACGAAGCACTACAAAAAGAGGAGACCGATTATACTATCTCATTCTCTCGCAGGCTAAATTCTATAGATGTATGTGTTTGTCTCTTTCTAATGTCGCTTATTTCCGTTTAATCGAGTTGAAAATCGCAATATGATGTTTTAAAGATGTTTTCACTTAAAAAAACTCAAATAAATAGGAGTGACGGACATCCAAGATTGACGAATATCCGTGAGTGACGAACGTCCATGAGTGACGAACGTCCATGAGTGACGAACGTCCAAGAGTGACGAACGTCCAAGAGTGATTAACGTCCAAGAGTGACGAACGTCCATGAGTGACGAACGTCCATGAGTGACGAACGTCCATGAGTGACGAACGTCCATGAGTGACGAACGTCCATGAGTGACGAACGTCCATGAGTGACGAACGTCCATGAGTGACGAACGTCCATGAGTGACGAACGTCCATGAGTGACGAACGTCCATGAGTGACGAACGTCCATGAGTGACGAACGTCCAAGAGTGACGAACGTCCAAGAGTGACGAACGTCCAAGAGTGACAAACGTCCAAGAGTGACAAACGTCCAAGAGTGACGAACGTCCAAGAGTGACGAACGTCCAAGAGTGACGAACGTCCATGAGTGACGAACGTCCATGAGTGACGAACGTCCATGAGTGACGAACGTCCATGAGTGACGAACGTCCATGAGTGACGAACGTCCATGAGTGACGAACGTCCATGAGTGACGAACGTCCAGGAGTGACGAACTACCATGAGTGACGAACTACCATGAGTAACGAACGTCCATAAGTGACGAACGTCCATGAGTGACGAACGCCCATGAGTGACGAACGTCCATGAAAGACGAACGTCCACGAGTGACGAACATCCAGTAGTGACGAATGTCCAGAAGTGCTGTTCGTACAAATCCATCCCTCTTGTGAGCTTCGTTTTGGAGTAAATCGTGTCCGAAGTAGAATTTTTTTTACTTGCATATTAACATTACTTTCAGCTGTTCACTATCTTATAAATCTGTTGAAGCGATGAAAAATTATTGAATCGAAATTTAGTTTTCTGAAGGTTTCACTTTTACCGCGTGTGAATTGCACACTCTGATTTTTAAAAAATTTTATTTGTTTCTTACCGTATATAAATCATACATATTTATTTTTACATCAACACATTAATCTCACTAGGAATAAGCCTGTATTGAGGTAAAACATTTAAAAAGTGGAGTGAAGTACCACATATGAAGACACTTAATACACGGAGAAAAAAATCACATGAGTGGCCTGATGGGAATTTTGTTAGTGAATTTGTTACAATATTTGAATGAACAGGAATCAAAGTCACTGAAAATCACTTTAAAAATAACTAGGGTGACACTTCGTTTTTAACAAATGGAACTTTTAAACAATCTTTATATTTAGTAAAAGATTTTATAATAATTTCTTATCTCTGAAGAAGTATCAAAATGTAAAAAAAAATAAATTTTAGAATCGAAAAAAACATAATTTTTTTGGGGTTCTCATGAATACACAAGTAGGTAACTAAGGTCCTCCAGTCTAAAAAGGCATATTTCCAATTTTCTAGTGTTTAATAAATGTAAACCATTATTTTCTCAGAAATCATAAGATTTACAAGTAGGTACTTAAGTACATATCTATTTACTTATAAAAATAACATTTTATGTAACGTTTTTAATTTTTAAACAAAGATTTATTATGCATCCTGTTCAAGGAAACGTCTCAATGATAATTCTTTTTTCAGTCTTTTAATTTTGTATTTTAAAAAACATTAAAACACTAACCATCTTGAATCGGAAACGGAACGACGTACAACGTACAAACAAAGGCAACTATAGAGAAACACAAAACGGTGAAAAGTCAAAACAGGACTTCGCTGTGCTCAGTCAATAATAATTTGGAGTAGATTCACCAATGACGTTATATAAATAGACTCGCCATAGTCTCACATACTCGCAAAATAATGTGGCAAGTAAGCAACACTCTTTTGTTTTCAGCGGTTTTCAGTCATTTCTTAATTCAAAACTGATTCATGTATTAAAAAGATATGCTACTTCCACACTGAAGCCAAACTTCAAACTCGAACTTCCAACGCACGCACTTGGAAGTTGGCCTCAGTGTAGGCCGTACCAGAAGATAATCAAAGAATGTGTGTTTTTTTCTCTAATGACGCATAAAATTGTCCGACGAAAAACATGAAAATTAATTGTATTGCTTCTAATAATCGATAAAAATAATAAGTAATTTGTGTGTACATATAAATGAAAGGTTATTTCTTAACTTTTACTACTATTTTCCGAGCAATGGAAACATTTTCTCATCACACAGGAGGCATTTTGGCACTATTTAAATGCAAATTTCCTACTGGTAAGACACGACCTTACTTGACGAGTGACAGTTTAGTACTAAAGTACTAGAAATCGAGACCAGTGCAATTGCCTTGCTTTTGGCTTCCCACTTTGAGATTTCTACCCTGCGTCTATTTATATAACGTCATTGAGTTTCACTAGTTGACTACTAGACATCGTGGAGAGCGTTAGTTTTGTGAAGGAACATCTCAAGGGCACTTAAAATCTTTAAAGCTTGATCATTCAAATATCAAATACGTTTGTCTATGTTCATCATTTCAAGGACGAGTTGAATTTTAAAATATAGGAACAATAAACTCACCCAATCCAATTAATAGCCCATGCAGAACACAACACCCACTGGTCACTCACTAAACTTACAGGAAACCCCCACCAGGCAATGCTTCCTCTCTGACCTGACCCAATACGTCCCTGGGAACACAACATCTGTATATTAATCTCTAAACAATTGTTGTTTTAATCATTGCTCTAAAAATATTTCATGATTTATATGTTTCATTTTCTTTTTGAAGAATACCGCACAAGAGTTTGGAGTTTTGTAACGGTCTATCCTATCTGCTATGAGAGGATAGATGCTGCAAAAGGCGTGATGGTTGGTTTGTTGGGAGGCAGATATGTGTACCGCCGCCCCTGGTACCATTAATTGTATAAAGCCTCCGCCATAGGTGGATTTCACCCCAAGTGCTTTGCTATAATAATAATAATATAAGTTTATTCCAGAATGTATGCAGGGGAAGTGTAATGCAATACTTTCCATATTTTAAAATAACAAAGATAGATAAATAATAAGTTAAGGTAAAAAGTAAATAACGACACATAAATTAAATAAAATTAACGAATAAGCATGAAAAATGAAACTGAAAAAAAATTTATGTATATATCAAACATTAAAATGAACGTAAATAGCCGTTTACGGGGGGTATTTTATCATCTCCCGTCTCCAGAGGGTCATCAGGGGAGATTCCGTCCAGGCAGTCATGGCGGTGATGATCGCATTCTTCGAATGGCGCAGTCTGCGCCATCAACTTCCCATGCGGTGGCGGAGAAGTGCACGGAAAGTATATACTCGTCTCTCCAGGAACATTTCCGTAGCACTGCAGTATCTCGCCAGGCGGAAAAGTTGGCGATAAGCATTACTGAAAGCAACCTTTAACTTATGCCATTGGGTTGCAGTGTAGTCAACCCACAGTTCTGATGTGTACAGCGAGGTACAGAAACCGTTGAACAGTATTCTTTTTACTTTGGGGCTGCAGGAGTAAAAACGTCTTGACAGCATACCCGCTCTAACTGATATTGCTCTTCTCTGCCTTTCCATGACCTCGATATCCTTAAGGTCGTCTGTGATGATGCTTGGTGACTTAGCAGGGGTACCCAGGTTCATCGGGTGAGGTGTTTTTAAGTCTCTGACCTATGCAGCTAGTCTCTCTCGATCTATTGCACGGCAGCGAGAGTGACGGATTCACGCCACCATCACTAGTGATCCCGCTCATCCATACATACCCATCCTTATATCTTCTCACTTCCTCGAACTTCTTCTTCTTTTCCTTAATATCTGCCTTAATACCTCCCCACAAAATCTTAAAATATGACATAGGCCCTGAGAAATTCTTTCCCCATGGGCCTCCTGTGAGGTTAAAGTAAAAATAATAATATTTATTTCGGCAAATAACTGAACATTTTAGGTTTTTAATAAAGAGATCGAATGTCTATATCTATAACTTACATAGTACGGGGCCTCTGCTGTAGTTATCATAGGAGTCTGCTGATATACTATATTGGAGTCTGGTGTGAGTAGAGGACACATATCCCCCCGAGTCGAACCGGAGCGTGTTTCTTGGCACGGGTAAATTTTTTCTGCTAGCTCTATGCAGTCTGTGGAGGAAATAAAACATTACAAATAAACTTTAGAAATGCTTGCAGTTATTCATGGGACTAAGTTACTCATGCAGTGGAAGAGATCTCGAGTATTTATTGCAGACGTGGGTAGCCAGGTAGTTGTTCTTGGCTTCGTTACCTCTGTCAGCCTCATAAATTTACGCAAAACGGAAGTTCAGTTGAAATTATTAAAAAGGATTTTCCTCTTTATGATATTTAAATCTTAAAAAGTGTTGATTTAAGTATTAAAAAATAAAAATTACTTTTTCCGGACTAAAAACTTATGTATAACATTTTGTTTTTTAAATAAAAAAAAAATAAAAAATTTACCCTTACAATAAAGGGAAAACACAAATATTTTTTAACTGTTGCTTGGTTAAGTCTGAGGTCTCAAGAAAATAAATCGACGTACCCTACGTACTGTACTCCACCTGAAAATCTCACAGTTTTGACGTAAATCGTCCTCTTACCTAGTTTGAAATTGGGGAAATAGGCAACTTTTTAAATCTTAAACCATGTTTTAGGTTTATTTACGATAAGTCAGTGAGATTTTTTTTCAAAGCTCTCTCCTGTAAAGTAAAAAAAAATCAGATGTTACACTTTACGTAGAGAATGTCGAAATGTATGCAATGATTTGTGAAACTCACAGTCGGCTGCCTTGGAGCCAATCGGTAGTTGAGTGACAAGTCCCTTTAGCAGCGGCGGACAGTCAGCCTTCGTGCAGCACACCAACTTCGACCCGTTATCCGTTAAGTCACATTTCTGTAAATAAAGGTCATATTAAGGTGTAACGGGTTGATTCCATCATGAATCATCTAACCCATAGCCAATCTTAAGTGTAAACAAGCCATGTTGTTAGACTTGGCAACACTGCATTTTGTTTATGGTGTGAACCAATGTAATATTTGATAAGTGAAAGACTGTTATTGTATTTCATGCGTTTGTAGTAGGATTTTTAAAGAGAAAATGTATATTTCTGATCGTTAATGCTAGAATTGCCTATGTAAATTTTGGCAATTTGATTTATGTACCAGAAAGTACTCTTATTGAATGTTCTGAATACCTTTGTTAGGTGCTCTGGATATAGAGTGATGAAATTGTAGCCTATCTAATGTACAAGTCAAAATATTGATTCAGCGTTTTTTGTGCCAAGAAAATGATAAACAATCATTTTCAACCTCATTCAGAAATTGGACATCGGCACTTCTAGCATTACAATTTGATATTTATTCATTGTAATGGAAGAAAGCAATTGTCTTTTAAAAGAGCAAATTTATTGAATGAAATGGGTAACAGTTTAAAAAAAATTACCTGCATATTTTTATGTTAGATGTTATCACTTAAAACCTTTATTTATTTTATATAAATGCCAAAAGGTAACTGTTTGTGAAAATTTAGAAATAAAGTTCGTCAATAAAAAGATAGTTCCATATTCATTAAAAAAGAATAGGCAATATTGAGGATTCTCAAATTTGTTTGTGATTAAGTATATTGTACATGGTAATATTCTCTGCCACCTTGCATTTTTAAGCTTAGACTCTGCTCTGGAGGTTTTTACATTCATAGAACCTGACGAGGATTGTCTGTGTGGGCATGGGGAAACCCCAAAAAATATTTGAACGTATTTGTAGTATTTGAGTATAAGAAGTATTTGAGTATTAGTCAAAAATGTACATTATTAAATAACTTTTCAAAACACATAAAAAACTGATAACGATAAAAAGAATAATTTTGATTATGAACATAATCACGATATGTTTTAATCATGAACCACGAGTATTCTGTATAGAAGGAATCTGACAAAACAACATTATAGGTTATGTGTGGACACTTGAAACGTGTAAAAGGACATTGTACATCATATTAAATGTTATATTTACTGCAAAAAATGTGTATCAACGTTACCTTGATGTTTCATTTAGCAATGATTACAAACTGAGAACAGAATCGCAATATTTTTAATAAAAACCACCAACGCAACATAAAAAATGCTCACATTTGTATAGGAATGTGAACGAATGACTGAGAATTGTAAGACTACACGCAACGTTGCATGACTTCCAACAGCGCGGCTAGTAGTAATCGAGAAGGCTGTGTCCAACCCCAAATACGATACATCATAACATAAATAGCGGAGAGCGACGTCTCATCCCTAGTGGCGTCAACTGACAGAGCGAGCCTTTCGCAGGCAATTTCAGGTAGTGCGATACAATGATCACACATAGATCACACGTACAACGTAATATTTTTCTACTTAAGTATTCCCATATATGGTTACCGTTTTATTTTTTGTTCATTCCTACTTTTGCATTCTAGTTTCAATACAATGGCGCCCTTAAACTTTTTTAATCATGCCCACATAACATCCATCTTTTTACAATGTAACATAAATATGTTCCGTCCACACTTTTGCGATTATTAGTTTAAATTAACCACTGGAGCGACGGTGCGTTTTATAACTTTTGCCTTGGATTGCTTGTGATATTTTGAAATATTTTGAATTTTTTCCGCCGACATTGAAAAATCATATCTCCGAATTTTAATATGGAGACACGCAAACTGATTATAGTTCTATATAGCCAATGAATTAACCTATCTTTTGTTGATTATCACATATTCGTAGGAATTATAAAAAAATATTATAAAATCGTAAACTTTAAAAATGTGCGAATCCTGCGTGTTAGTTACTTTGAAATTGCCCTAAATGTTACTTTTTCAAGTCAACATTGGATATTTTCCATTTTTACACGCTTTCTATGGCCTACTTGATAACCATAGAAGCCAACATATTTTTAAACTGTCAATTTTTAAGTGCAATCAACTGATTTGGAATATTTTGGTCGAAATTTTTTTATAGATTTTTGAAATCCACCTTTTAGTATATTGAAATACATTTAACACAAAGTAACTGTATGAAATAAGAAGGGTACGTTCATTGTCTACAATTATCAATAAGAATTAACGTGATTTTTGCTTTATTTAACTAAAATAATCGTTTTACAAATACACCCTAAATGACAATATCAAAATCAGACTGCAGCTTTATAAACATTTGTGATCTAACATTGGATATTCATCAACATGTTTTTATATAATGTAGTAAATTAAGATACAAGGTTTTTAATTAGATAAAAATCATAAGAATACGAATTACTAACCTTTTAGAATACTTGCATGAATGTTTTCGAATTTCGCCATTTCCATTCTGACAAAATATGCCATCTGACGCTGGCTTTGGTTGTGATTTAGTGGATTAAAACTTTTCTAAACTAATTGAAATTTACATGTATATCTTTGTTATGAATCCTTCTAATTGATAAACTATAGTTCAAATGCACACGTCAAGTAATTAGGTCGATAATTGTAAAAATGAATACAAAGATCGGGTAAATTCGAAACTTAAATTTTACTTCGTAAAATATGCAAGAAAGTCACTCATTTTTAATTTGAAAATTGCGAATTGAAAACACGTTAAATATATTTATAATTGAATTGCGGGAACTGTCGTATGTAAACACTTAATAAAAATCAATTAAAACAATCAATAACATCATTCTAAGCCAACAAACGGCAGTCATTTTAACCTAGAAATTTTTCTCAACAAAACAAGATACGTGCTTATGCATATCTATAAAGATAACAGTAGACGCAAAAGAATAGAGACATCTATGTAAAATCCTATAAAGGATTTTGTCAACTACATGAATATGCAAATTACAGATCAGTTTTCGAAAATATTTAAAAATAATTTTTAGTGCAACTAGGGAGAATCTTCCGAAATTCGGAAACTTTTCAAACTTATACTTTGTAAGTCGTTCCGGAATTCGGAAAAAAGCGTTCCAGTGGTTAAAAGTCTGGTTCAAACAATGATTTTACTACTAATTCTTGTACATATAAGTAGATTGAATAAACCTCTATTATATATACCTTCTGTCTTTTATTAAAGAATTTGGATTGACATTTTCATGCTATACTCAGATAAATACACGTTTCTAAATACAAACATTTCACGTTAATAAAGCTAGTGGGCCTGACGGTATACCTGCCCTTGCGCTGCAGATATAGCTCTAATTTTGAAGAAGCTTTTTAAAATGTCCCTGAAGTCTGGTTCTGTGCCCTCTGGTTGGAAAAAAGCAGTTAACCATCATATTACAAAGAATGGTGACCGGCCCAATCTGGCCAACTACCGTCACATCATTTATGTCTAAGGTGATGGAACGTGTGACCAACGACAAACTTCTCACATACCTCGAGAAGAACAAAATTAATAACGATCAATCAATACGGATTCCCGCGAAACCACTCATGCGGTGATCTTCTCAAGTGTATGACGAATGTCTGGGGGCGGGGCCTGGGACGTTTTGGTGAGACCCAAATGGTTGCACTGGATATTTCTAAGGCCTTTGACCGGGTTTGGCATCGAGGACTTGTCAACAAACTGCCTTCTTACGGACTTCTCGCATCCCTGTGAACGTGGATGGCCGAATTTTTGAGGGAGAGGTCGATTCAGATTGTAGCCGATGGTTTCACCTCTTCCTCACACTTGAGAAATGCTGGCATCCCACAGGGATCGGTTTTGCCTCCGAATTTGTTTTTGTTGCACATCAACGACCTTTCGTCATGTGCACCAATTCATTGTTACGCGGATGACAGTACAGTCCATGAAAGGACTCACAAACTCCAACGGCTCGGAGGGCTTTGAAGCAAGGAATGGACGGTTACTTTGAGAGCGTCTTCTCTTGGGGTAAATATAATCTCGTTGAATTCAATGTTTAAAAGACCCAATCATGTCTGGTTACGTCTAAACGGGATCGAAATGAAAACCTAGTCTCTTTTAACGGAAGCAATCTTTCGAACAGGCCATGCATTGATTTGCTTGGTGTTACTCTAAGTGACCAGCTCAGATATGGGGGCTCCATCGAAGCCAGAATAAAGTTAGCCTGCCAAAAACTGGGTATACTGTACAGGGCCCGTAGATACTTTAATAGTACATAACTGATAACACTGTACAAATCACAAGTTCGCCCCAGGGTTGAATTTGGCTAGCTACCTCTGGTCTGGAGCTCCAAAATACCTGAAAAATACTCTCAACTCTGTGCAAAAACGGGCGGTCCGTTTGAAAGATTCTCCCATCTTAACAGAGGGATTGCAATCTTTAGAGCATAGGCGTCGGATGAAAATGCTGTCCTTGTTCTACCGGTATTACAATGGAAGATGCTCCGAGGAACTAGCATCATTGATCCCTTCGGCACCGGTTCGTAGTCGGGAAACACGCCAAACGCGGGCCCAACATTTGTACATGGTTGAAATTTGTCACATGAGAACGGGTTGTTTCATCGACTCGTTCTTGTGTTCAACAGCTCGGCCGTTGGAATGATATGTCGGCCTCTGTGTTTCCTCCTTCTTCCAATATGGGTCTCTTCAAGACCAATGTTTATTCCCTCCTCTCCTCAAAAAAACCCTCCACACAGCATCTCAGATGACACAGGCCCCGAGGGAAATTATTTTCCTCAGGGTCTACTGTGTGGAGTTAATGTAAAAAAAATCACTTTTTAAATAAATAACCTTACATTAAACAATAATTAACCAACACACTCTCATCGTCCAGACACATAAAGGGAGGAACAGTACCTGTTGGAAAATGCCTCTACTGGCAGCCTCCTTCGTTGCTATTAAACATAAAGGAAGGAACAGTACCTGTGGCGAAATACCTTTATTGAACGCCTCCTTTGCTGACTGACAGTTGACGAAGGGCCTGCACACTCCCACGCTTCCTGTGTCCACCATAGTACAGTTATCACCTTTAAAAAAATAGACACACCAGGGTTACCCAACACAACACAAAACGACAATCTAGATTCTACCCACAATACAGAAGTTGTGTGCGTCAGTGGAATATTTGAGGGTTTAATTTTGCCGGTCTACGGTACGAAGTTTCTTCATGAAATCGCTGTGTGAATACAACGAGCTGTTGGTATTCGGCCTTTTGCAATGACAGTACTGTGGTATCGAGGGAGCCTAGGAAAACGAACCATCACATCGCCTAGCGGATTTGTAATGAATAATGAGTATTGGGTACCGTACCTTCAACAAATGTCACCAAAGGGCAGCAAACAATCTGAACGGAGCCCTCTACATTACATGTCTGAAAACAAAAAACCGTTTTGTTATTATTTTTAATGAACATCTTAACCTCTTACCGCATGACGGCATCACCCGTTGCCAGGAAATTCTATATTTTATTTTGTCTCCCGCTTATCATTTTTGGCCGAACAGAGATCATAAAAGCCTCAAGCTATCCTTAACAAATCTTCACAAATCTTCATGAATGAACACAACATCTGATTTCAAAAGGTTTTGACGGATGCTATTTTGCTTAACAAATAAATAAATGGAAAACACTGGTTTCTTGAAAAAGAATTATTTTTAACAATAAAGAGACTTTTCTTGTTTTATTTTAGGTTTTATTTCATTAACAAAAAACATGTATAATACTTAAAAAGCACGTGGAAAAAAACATGTTCGAAACATGTGGCATCACATGTTGCCATCATCCACCTGAGAAAGGTTTTTGACCACTCTTATGGGATTCATTAAAATGGGTTAAATTAAATTAAAACACATTTAAATTGATATAAAAAATTTACGTCTCACTTTTGAATCAAACAAGTTTGTATAATTTAAAAAAAAATACATGCATGTTTCAAAGTAATGTATTTATTTGATTATTTATATATTTTGTTTGGGTTCTGACTGATACTTATTTATATTTATAGTCCTCAACTGATTAAAAAATAATGGTCCATTAAAGCATGATATACACATATCCGCCACATGCCACATTCCCAAACTCTAAATTAGAATTTTAATATTAATTTTGATATCTTTGTTTATTTAATTATAATTTGAAAATGTAAAAATAATTCTTCAGTGCGATTTTGATATCAAGATATTATGAAGAAGACAAAGACAGATTATAAAAGATCAGATCTGCTTCAATCGAAATCGAACTCGGGACCTTTCTTCGCTCCAAGAGGGATGCATCGAGGAACAGCTGCGCTGCCTCTTTCTTACAAAATTTGAATTTGGGTTCGAAGCCGACATACCCAACAAACACAAAATTATAATTTTTTTCAAAATAAAGCAAATATATTTAAATTTTTGAAATTACAAAATATAGGCCATTTTAGAAATGAATTTGACTTTTCAGGCACCCTAGGCAATTATTTGTGAATTATTAATTACTACTAACAAAACTGATTTTGCTCTACTTACTTTAAATATATTATGAAAAATAAATTTTAAAAAATATATCACGTAATTTTTTTTTTTTTTTTTTTTTTTAATTGTACAACAGATTTTTATCCAATTACTGTACAATTTTCTCATTTTAACAGTCTTTACACCTAGGAAGATGATTAATATACAAAAAAATCTTAAGGCTATCTAAAGATGAGTTATATATATCTAGTGTTTCCGATATTTCGTTCAACAGCACCATTCCTCTTGTCATGCTATGCTGTGCTAGAACATAAATACTTTTATGAGCAAAAATATAAATAAATGATTTATTTCGGAAGACAAATTTTCATTTATAAATTAAAAAATCCACCAAAAAACGCATTTTTACGACATCAAAATTTTAAAATTATTCTTCATTATATTAAAAAAGTAGGTAAGGTAAGAGTATTCTTTTAAAAAATATTTTCTTTCTTTTAATACACCCACAAGAAAAATCAAATTGGCCTCTAAAATCACGTAAAATTGAATTGTACAATAGCCTATATACTATAATTTAAAACAAAAATAAATAAAACAGCACAAATACACACTATATTTTATATTTTTTTATTATTATTCCCTGAAGAATATTTTTCCCTCAAGGTCTCATAGAAGAAAAAAGCTAAATCATAAGATAACGTGATCGACAATTATTCAAAGTGTACAGACCTAGAATCTTAAACAGCATTTAAAATATTTTGGTTTTCTTGAGGTGGCTAATAATAATAGGAGTGTCAAGTTGCATTCATTGTTGCGTTCATTTCCATATAACTGATGAATATTTTCTTCATAGACTGTTTTATCTCCTGGCCTACGGGACTAACTTGCAAATGATCACAGTACTCATTGACTCATAGTCAAGGTGGGAGGGCAATCTTGTTATTTAATCGAATCACTTTGGATGTTAACATCAATTGTCAAGTATTGTTTCTATGTATAAAGATAATCTTCCTGTGTTTATTGTACACTATTTTCCTGAAATTATTCGTATAAAATTGTTTTCTTTTTTGTCCTATTACACTCCCTATTTTTATGAAAGCGGTTTGGAGAAAAACGGCTGAATAGTAGAGTGATTAAAATAATTTTATCATTGCTAGTATATTCATTATAAATAGTTAGTTAAATTGTCCGTTAGTTTAAAAACATGTTATTTTACATAATGTAAGGAACAGTACCTGTGGGAAAATGCCTTTATACGAGGCCTCCTTTGCTGTCTGGCAGTTGGCGAATGGTCGGCACACTCCTGCCTTTCCTGTTTCCACCAGAGAACAGTTATCACCTTCAAACAATTAAGACACACCAAGGATACATAACACAACACAACCTAACGATGAAGGTTCTACCTACAATCCGTAAATAATAATAATAATAATAATAATGATTTATTGTCTTCATTTCTTAATAACAAATAGAGATAATGATATCCTCACTGGGATCTCCCGTGCTGAGGATTTCATTTACATTTTATAATTCAATTATAAGAATAATATGAATTGGACATAACATATATCATGTAGTATTTTTTTTTTAATAATTATAAAGTAAATAAGATAGTGTTTTTTTATAATTCAGTTCATTAGATTCGGTTTTAGTCTGTATTTGATTTCAGTATATTTTCTATTTCTGATCTCCCTATATTTAGTATCCAGCTTTTTATTTGAAATTTAAATGTTATAATGTTGAGGTTTTTGAGTGAGAGTGGTATTTTATTGTAGAGTTTAATGCCATAATATAAGAAGCTTTTTTGCCCAAATGTTGTGTTAGCAGTTACTTGTTGGATATGTTTTTGACCATGAGATCTAGTGTTTCTAATGTACGTGTCAGTTGTTATTTCTTGGGTTTTGTACTTATGAATGTAAATGAGTATAGTTTTAGAATATAGTTGTTTAATTGACATTATGTTAAGATTGTTGAAGATTTCGTCAGTGCTAGTTCTTACAGGAACTTTCAGTATAATTTTCATTATAGCTTTTTGAGTTTTAATAAGTGGATTTAGTATGTTTTTATTTGCACTGCCCCATCCGATAATACCGTATTCTAACAGTGATTGGCAGAGGGCCATGTAAATCTTGATTAAGTCTTTTTTAATAAGGACATTCCTGATAGATTTGAAAAAATAACTTAGGTTTTTAATTTTATTATTTAAATAGGTAATGTGTTCGGTCCATTTTAAGTTTCGGTCAATTTTTAGACCCAGATACGTTATATGGTCAACGTTTTCTAATGAGGGACAATTACAATTCTCATTTAAGTGATGCGGGCTATGAATTTTCAAGTTCAGGTTTTCTTCAGAGTTTTTCTTATTTTTTATTTTGAAAGTAATGAATTTGGTTTAAAATAAGTAATGTATGTCAGTGAAATTGGTTTAAAATAAGTAATGTATGTTTGTGAATTTGGTTTTAAATAAGTAATGTATGTCAGTGAAATATTTAAGGGCTAATGTTTGGCATTGCGCCTCAACGACTCGCTGCCTTTTGCAATGATGGTATTGTGGTGATGAAGGGTCCTAGAAAATCAACGAACCATGGCCTCGTCTATTGTATCTGCAATAAATGATGATTAAGTTCTGCGTAACATACCTTCAACAACCGTCGACAGAGGACAGCAGACTGTCTGAATGGTGCCCTCTACATCGCATGTCTGAAAATAAAAATAAATCTTTTTTTGTTATTTATATCATAAAAGTAAAACAAAATACTTTTATAGGTTATTTATAAAAATATCTATTTAAAATTTAAGTTCTTAATTAGAAATAATTTAGGAATTAAAATTATTCTTCACTCTGATTTTCTAAATCGTGATTGAAAGAGAAAAATAAACCGAAAATAAAAGATAAGTGCGTCTCTGGAAATCGAACCCGAGAGATGTCCTCCTAGTGTATCTTAAATCACTCTGCTATTGAAACAGTTCTTTTTAACCATAAAACATTTTTACTCTCTGATCTTTCTTCTTAATCTAATCTCCACATTTAAACTCTCATTTATGAATTTCCGTGTTGTTTTTTTAATGAATGATTACATATTATTATTCTAGATGAAATTATCTGAAAGTTTAATTACAGACAATATAATCTAGTGCCAGTTATTTCGTGGAACTGAAAGAATAACATAGCTTGGAATGTAACTTTGTAATTAGATGAATTATTAAAATTAAAAGAAAGAACTAACTTTTGATGATGAAAATCTGTTTGATTTACTATTAGTGCACACAGTGATGTGATCTACAATAATATAAGAAGAACGTTTTTGATACGATTTTAGATTTTCACGCCCAAAAATTATTTTGTTATTAGTTTTTGGGGTATTATGCCGTGTTGCGCTACCTCTTTCTTTAGCCAACGTTTCGGACAACGTTGCAGTGTCCATCATCAGGGCAGATGTGTAATAGTTAAGGGTAATGTTAATACTTATCTACTTAGGAGCGATACCGTGTCGCCAGCTCCACTCCTCTACGACCTGGCGCTACAATATACTTCAACATGTTTTTTTGCGTTTAGCCTTGATGTAACCGTAAATAACCGGATACCAAGAACTATTTATTTAAGCTCCGTCGTCTGTATTAATAATTATAGGATTTTTGTGAATTTCAATTGCCTCCGTAATCAGGCGTGCTCTATGAGTTTTCGGTCTTCCCAGGACTTCAGGAACAAATCCAAAGTAATGGCCGGTTTCAATTAATTACTCGGCGATTGCTGATTTGTCAGGGTGGCCAAGTTTACATGCTCGAAAGTGTTCCGATATCCTTTTGGAGATCGTCCGCTCTGTCTGGCCCACGTAGACCTTATCACATCCGGAACAGCTGAATTTACATACTCCATCTGTTTCAAGAGGGAACTTGGTCTTTGCAGGCCTCAAAAAGTCTCGTATTTTTGTCGTGGTTCCGAAGACAGTCTTGATGCTTTCTTTTTTCAAAAGCCTGGCAATTCTTTCTGTCCCATTGTGAACGTAAGGCAGGAAAGCGCAGCCCTTTGACTCTTGTTCAATTCTCTCTTCGTTTGGTGCAGATTTGGCTCTTATGATTTGCCTTGTCTGCCTTACTGGGTAACCGTTACGCTCCAGTGCATCGGTCAGTTTTGTAAGTTCTGCTCCGATTTTAGTTTTTTCACATATTTTGGTCGCTCGAGTCACCAATGTATGGATAAGTCCTCTCTTCTGCGCTGG
This sequence comes from Limnephilus rhombicus, assembly GCA_929108145.2. NCBI lineage: Eukaryota > Metazoa > Arthropoda > Insecta > Trichoptera > Limnephilidae > Limnephilus > Limnephilus rhombicus. The sequence goes on along the minus strand of OV815290.1, from coordinate 16,149,794 downwards.
GTGGTGATGGGAATCAGCATGTAGATACCGATTTGTATGAGTTGGTTTTCTATACACTGTGTGTCCTAGACTACCATCTTCTTTTCGCATCACCTCCACATCTAGAAAAGGTAGAATCTTAGAATCATTTTCCAGCTCCATCGTGAACTTAATTTTAACGTGGAGTGAGTTGAGATGGTCCAGAAATTCGTTCAGTTTCTCTGTTCCATGAGGCCAGATGGCGAAGACATCGTCGACGTACCGCCACCATACCTTAGGAACAGCCGAAGCTGTGTCGAGTGTCACTTCCTCAAACTTCTCCATAAAGAAGTTGGCGAGTACTGGCGACAACGGACTGCCCATCGCAACTCCTTCCACTTTTTCAAAAAGTTCACCCTGGAATGCAAAATATCCCGTTTTATGGCAGTGTTCAAAAAGTTTACAAATGTCTTCCTCGTAGATCTCTCTGAGCATTGTCATGGAGTCTTCCAGAGGCACATTCGTGAAAAGGGACACAACGTCAAAACTGACCAAAATATCTCCTTTCTCAGTCTTAACCTTCTTAAGCTTACTGATCAGATCTGTGGAATCCTTAATCCAAGATTCAGTTTTCCCAGTTTGCATCTGCAATAATCTTGAGAGGTATTGAGAAAGTTTGTACGTCGGTGCACCAATAGCACTGACGATCGGTCTCATCGGGATTTCCTTTTTATGAATTTTTGGAAGACCGTACAGGGCAGGAGTTTTGGAGGCTTTTACAAAAAGCCCAGATCGATGCTCTTTCCTGATACTGGAAGCTTTTACTAACTCCCTTGTCTTCAGGACAATTTTGTTAGTGGGATTGTTTTTAATTTTCTTATAGGTGCCGGCATCTCACCTCTTGTGCTCTTTCCATCACCACCCAGCGCAGAAGAGAGGACTTATCCATACATTGGTGACCCGAGCGACCAGAATATGTGAAAAAACTAAAATCGGAGCAGAACTTACAAAACTGACCGATGCAATAGAGCGTAACGGTTTCCCAGTAACGCAGACAAGGCAAATCATAAGAGCAAAATCTGTCGCTCCTAAGTAGATAATTACTAACATCACCCTTAACTATTACACATCTGCCCTGATGATGGACACTGCAACGCTGTCCGAAAACGTTGCCTAAGAAGGAGGTAGCGCAACACGGCATAATACCCCAAAAACTAATAATAAAAGAACGGTTTTTTTTATGCACAACTTTATTCTGGATTTGTGGCCAACTTAAAACTAACTTAAAAATTCTATACAAGTACTACAATTAATTAGGCGGGGCTGGTGGGAGGGGATTTTGGTGGAGGGGTAAAACGTTGGGAGGAGTCAAAATTACACCGAAACATTGTAAGTAAAGGTTATTTAGGTACATGGTGCTATTATTTTATTAACTAAATTAATTTTCGATTGATTTTTTTTGTTAATTTGTTTGTAAATTTTAAGTTAAGTTTGTTCGTGAATGACACGGACGTGTGGAAACCGGTCGCAATTTTTTAAAAATTAAAGTAACAAATGTACATTAAAAATTAAAACTCTTCAAAACAAAAATGTCTACAAATTGTTACATAGTCAATTCCCAAAAACTACAAAAAATTGAAAAATAAAACATTGCCAAAAAAGCATTTTTGTGTCAAAATTTAAATGTATGTACCCGCAAATTTTTTTCGATCTTATTCGGTTTCAATGTGATTTAAATTCATGCTCATTAAAATGTTGTTTTTTAATCTTTTACACGTAAATATTTTATTATTTTACCATATTTAAGTAGTGGACAGAGTATTTTAAAATTAATTCTAAATAGTGTAAAATATTTTTTAAATAATTGCTGCAGTTTCCTTTAAAATCATATAATTTAAAAAATATGTATTGAAATAACTCACATCCGTTATTGATATTTGCCACAAATAGATTTAAAAATTGTTAATTGGTTTAAAAATTGGAAACTATGTGATATTTTTGAAAGAGGGTTCATTTTTTCCCGGACATAAAGTAAGCGCCATAAAGAAAAGATAAAACGCACAAATAAGTTCTACGTCATTATATGTAATTCATTTTTGGAAATGGCCAGAGATAGTATATTAAATGTGGTACAATATCGAGAATGTTATTAAATTAATTGAATATCTTATATGAAGAAACAATCGAAGAATCAATTATGAGTAACATGAAATGAAGAAATACGAACAAATAAACTGACAATTTTTGATTTGGCAGATAATAACTTTGTGTACTCCAATAACTAAATAAAACACTGTTTAGTGTCTACTTGGTAGGTATAAAGTCCTAAATGTTATTTTCATTTTCATTTTTATCTTCATTTGTTACTGTACTTATTTTAATTTGGATATAATACCTAAAACAGGCAGTGTTAATAAGTGAAGGACGCGTCATACCTCATACATATGTCTGGATATGTTATGTTATCGTTTAAATAAGCTAATGGTTCCAAACCAGTAGTTTAAGTGACCTTTTTATATTAAGTAACATGTTCTAACTAATTTTCGACTCTGTATAAAGATATTTTTTAAAAATTTAATGTTTAGTATTAAATAAAGTGTCATGATATTAAACTAAAATGCCACCTTTCATTTAAAAGTTATAATTGAAATATACCAAAGTGTTATTTCACATTGCTTTGCATTTAATTTGTAGGTCAACATCTATGTCCATTACCGGATTCACATTGGTTTTGGTATGTCAGAAATTCAAACAGCCATGTCAAACAATAGAAACAAATTTGATTTGCCATGTCAGAAATAGGAATTTTGTTAGCATGTTACATATTTAATGATTTTATATATTTAATCCTAATAAATTTATCAAAAAGTGAGATTTTAAATTGAACAATGTTTCCAAAAAATCAAAATTTCTTTTCTATAATAAAAGGTTGATTTTAGAAAAAAATATTAAAATTCATGATAAAATAACTGATATCTCAATCTGTCAGAAATAGGGTGTTTTACCTTAGATCGATTTCAAACAATTGTAACATTGTAAGTGTACATAAATTAAAATTTTCGTGAGTGTAAACACATGCTATTTTTCATGAAGTTAGGAACGGTACCTGTGGCAAAATGCCTTTATTGGCGGCTTCCTTTGCTGTCTGGCAGGTAGCGAATGGTCTGCACACTCCCGCTCTTCCTGTGTTTGCCACAGTGCAGTTATCACCTGCAAAGAAACAGACACACCAGTGTTACACAACACAACATGGCAATGAAGATCCTATCCACAATTCAAAAATAATGTACTCGTTATGGAATATTTGAGGGTTTACGTTTTCCGTTCTACTATTTTAAGAATTCCTCGTAATTAAGTTGCGAATTCTCAGAATGTGAATGAATGTAAAGTCGGTGAATGAGTGAGTAGAATACAGATAATTTGTGTTTCGTATGGTTTCTATATAGATATGATTGTGAATGAATTTACAACGATATGTTGGTTTTTTTTGTAGATTTAAAACTAAATTTTTTTTGTGATGATTACGATACCAATCTCAAGAAAATTAATCTTATTTTCCCCCGTAAACAGAATAAATTTATTAATTTTAATAATTTCTTTTTGAAAAGTATATTATGCCTCCCTGTCTAGATAATTAGAATGTAATCAAATTTTTAAAATAATTTTAATTTTTCGATAGATTCTTCATTGTAATCGAAGAAGTATTTAGCTAACACCGGGGAGAACGGACAGCCCATGGCTAAGAGACTAGAATGAATGTAGAATTTATCATAATATTTAAAGGAATTCAGTTCCTCACATTTAGTTTTGCTTGTTTTTATTGTTTATTCATCTGAAAAATGTTACACATTATAATATGACTGATCTTATATTAAAAGCATTTACATTTAGTAGTTTAGCTATTTCTTTCCGTTTAGTCAAATTAAAATTGTCTTTGACGATTGGATTTCTAGTTATCAAACTTCAAATTAATGTAGTCTTTGAAAATTAGATTTCTAATTATCAACCTTCAAAAACCCACGTAGATTGAATAAAATCCTTGTAGACTACCCCCCTCCCTCTCCCTAATATGTTATGTTTGTTAACTGTAGATTAAGAAACCATTGTACCTGTCGAAAGATTACCGTAACAAATAAATTAAGTAGAAATAAGTTTAATCCTTATTTTATTGTATAATTATAATGGAAATCCACTAGGATTTGTCGGTATAAAAAGTAGAAAGATTAGGTTCTGGGTACCATACCTTCAATAACCGTCACAGGAGGGCAGCACACAATCTGAACGCTATCCTCTAAAGCGCAAATCTGAAAAAAATTAGGCTTTAGTCTTCATGATGATTTTTTAAAAAAAGTGACAAAGTTATTAACATTTAAAGAACACGAAAGAGAAAAGATACAGAAAGTAAAGACCAGATATCCACCGAGAATCAAACTCGGGACCCCTCCTGGCTCCGAGAGGAATGCTTCATCCTTTGTGCTACTGTCATCCTAAAGCTATATTTTTGCGATTTGATTTTTCACCTAAATGCTTTTATTAATATTATCTATATTGATGTATCATTAGTGAGCACGATGAGATGATTTACATTAAACACAGCCAGTACACTTATACAGATCTTGAATCTATACAGCATTTAAGCGATTTTGGTTTTGCTACAGTACTTATAATAATAATAGATATGAAAGCAATGTTTCGGACAACGATAAAATATCCGAAATATTGGCTAAAAAGGGTGGTAGCGCAACACGGAAAAATACCCCAAAAATAAATCACTGCAATAATACATTGTTTTTTCCAACAGGGGTAGTGCAATGCAATACTTCATATTTCGAAATAACAAAAAAAAAATTAGACCATCAATAGGAAAAAGTAACAAAATAGCAATACGTTCATAAAATTAAAATGAAAAGCATCGAAAAAATGAAACAAAAAAATATTAAATATTAAATTATAAAATGTACGTAGGCAGCCGTTTATGGAGGATATTTGACCGTCTCTCATCTCAAAAGGGCAATCAGGGGAGACTCCATCCAGGCAACCGTGGCAATGCTGACTGTATTCTTTGATTGTGCCGTAAGCTTCCCATGCAATGGCTGAAAAGTGATCAGAAAGTGTGCTCTGAAAATGTACTGGTCCCTCCAGGGTTATTTTCGTAGCGCTGCAGTATCTTAGGTGGCAGTATAGTTGGAAAAAGCATTATTGTAAGTGTATTTTAGCTTATTCCATTGGGATGCAGTGTAATGTATTCATAGTTCTGACGTATCCAGCGGGGTGCAGAATGCATTGAATAGTATTTTTTTATGTTGGGACTTCAAAAGTAAAAACACCTTGACAGCTTACCTGCTCTAACAAAACCTCTTCTTTGTCTTTCCATATCCTCGATGTCTTTTAGATCATCTGTGATAATATGTCGCTTGTATTTTAAGCTTCAAATTTCATCCTTTTTCTATCCCTATAGCCACGCCAAGGGTGTTAATTCTATTTAGTTTTTAGATTTGAAAAACCATAACGTTTAATTTGGATGTATTTTAACCATTGATTTGGATGCATTTTTTTCTTGACCTATAAAAAGTATATTTATATCGGGTTTTTCGATGCCTTACTCACTAGGATAGTGACGAGACAGACGTAAATTATGTAGAAGGAAATGATTTATTGAAAAATGAAGGTTAAGCAAAAATTACAAGGATAAAACGGTACCTGTGGCGAAATGCCTTTGTAGGCGGCCTCTTTTGCTGTCTGGCAGTTGGCGAATGGTCTGCATACTCCCGCTCTTCCTGTGTCCACCATCGTACAATTATCACCTTCAAACAAATAGACACACCAGCATTACACAACACAACACGACGATGAAGAATCAACTCACAATTCAGAAGTAATGTGCGTAAGTGGAATATTTGTGGGCTGATGTTTGCCGGTCTATGGTAGAAGGAATCTTCAAGAAATCCCGGTGATAAAGTCGCAAACACTCAGAGCCTTTGGTATTCCACATCAACAACTGGCTGCTATTATTTAAATGTTCAACAATTTTGTTTTGATCAGGGAGCCTAACAAACTAACTATCGCCTACTGGATATGTAATAATTTATCAATAACAGAAATACCTCCAATAACCCCCTCACAGCAGACAACGGGAACAGAGTCATCTAAAGCGCAAATCTGAAAACAAAAACCGAAATAGTTTAAAATAAACTTATTTTTATACTACGATGAAGAAAGCATTAGTTTTGTTTGTTTGTTTATAGTTTATTAAAAATAGTATTTTAGACAAAGACTTGATAAAATTGAATATATAATAATATATATTTTTAACTTTAACTCCACACAGGAGGCCTTGAGGAAAATAATTTCCCTCAGGGCCTATGTCATCTGGGATGCTGTGACGAGGGTCTTTTTGAGGAGACGAAGGAATGAACATTGGTCTTGAAGAGACCTATGTTGTAGGAAGGAGGAAACACAGAGGCCGGCAAATCATTTCACAGCCGAGCTGTTGAACATAAGAACGAGTCGAAGAAACGACCCGTTCTCATGTGACAAATCGTCGCCTCAGTTCTTAATTGTCCAAACGACGATTTTAGTTTTTGCTCAATCTCCACTTTAAAACTAAAAATAAAGAATAAAAAATGATAGTTCATCACTTAACTAAGAATTATTTAAATTAATGAGACCTTTGCCTTTACAGGAACAACTTTATCTTAAGCACCTACCATGATGTTTCATTGAAATAATGAAAGTAAACCTTCTCCTCCTGTAAAATTTTCAAATGGTCGTTTGGACAATTAAGAACTAAGGCGACGAAATGTCAACCGTGTACAAATGTTGGGCACGCGTTTGGCGTGTTTCCCGACTATGCACCGGTGCCGAAGGGATCAATGATGCTAGTTCCTCGGAGCATCTTCCATTGTAATACCGGTAGAACAAGGATAGCATTCCCACCCGACGCCTGAGCTCTAAAGATTGCAATCCGTCTGTTAAGATGGGAGAATCCATCAAACGAACCGCCCGTTTCTGCACAGAGTCGAGGGCATTTTTCAGGTATTTTGGAGCTCTAGACCAGAGGTGGCTGCCAAATTCAACCGCGGGGCGCACTTGCGATTTGTACAGGGTTAGCAGTTGTGCACTATTAAAGTATCTGCGGGCCCTATACAGTACTCCCAGTTTCTGGAAAGCTTACTTTACTCTGGCTTCGATGGAGCTTCTATACTTGAGCTGGTCACTTAGGGTTACACCAAGCATATCAATGGAGGGCCTGTTCGGAAGATTGCTTCTGTTGAAAGACTAGATTTTCATTTCGATCCCTTTTAGACGTAATCAGACAAGATTGGGTCTTTGAAACATTAAATTCAAGGAGATTATTTTTACCCCAAGAGAAAACACTCTCGAGGTAACCGTCCATTCTTTGTTTCAAAGCCCTACGAGCTGTTGGAGTTTGTGTTCCCTTTGGGGGCTTGTCAAACAAAAACCTATCATGAACTGTACTGTCATCCGCATAACAGTGAATTGGTGCACATGACAAAAGGTCGTTGACGTGCAACAAAAACAAAGTCGGAGACAGAACCGATCCCTGCGGAACGCCAGCATTTATCGAGTGAGAGGAAGAGGTGAAACCATCGACTACCGTCTAAATCGACCTCTCTCTCAAGAATTCGGCAATCCAATTACACAAGGATGCGGGAAGTCCGTAAGAATGCAGTTTGTTGACAAGTCCTCGGTGCCAAACCCGGTCAAAGACCTTGGAGAAGTCCATTACAACCGTTTGGGTCTCACCGAAACGTTCCAGGCATCGCCCCCAAACATGCGTCACATAGAGCACGAGCGGTTCCGCCGGAATCCGTATTGACGGGCGTTAATAATTTTGTTCTTCTCGAGGTATGTGAGCAGTTTGTCGTTGATCACACGTTCCATCACCTTAGACAGAAATGATGTGATCGCTATGGGGTGGTAATTGGCCGGGTTGGAGCGGTCACCCTTCATTGGAATAGGATGGATAACCGCTTTTTTCCAACCAGAGGGCACAGAGCCAGTCTTCAGGGACATTTTAAAAAGCTTCGTCAAAATTGGAGCTATTTCTGCAGCGCACCTCTGCAGTACCAGGGCAGGTATTCCCTCAGGCCCACTAGCTTTATTAACATCAAGCCCTCGTAAAACATGGAGTACTTCCCGATGCCGGATCCTCAGCTTTTTCATACGAAAACCGCAGTGAGGAACCGACGGCGGGACAGCACCTTGGTCATCGAGGGTTGAGTTTTCCGCAAACATTTTACCTAATAAGTTAGCCTTTTCAGTGGCGGTGTTTGCTAGTGAGCCGTCAGGTCTGGTAAGAGGCGCAGACTGGATTTGCAGAAATTGCGACCTATTGAGCCCGCAAGCGACCAGAATTGCCTGCTGCCATGCGGGCATGCAGCCAACTTTTTGCTGATCTGCTGGTCGTGCTCAAATTTTGATCTTTTTATAATTCTCTTGGTTTCCTTTGCCATTTTGTTGTAAGCTGTTCTGTCTTCGGATGTTCTAGATGTGTTATAGGCTCGGTAAGCCGCGGTTTTTCGTCACACTGTTTCAGCGCATTGTCGACTGAACCACGGCTTTGAGCCTTCACCAGTTTCCTTAACAGTAGATTGGATGAAGCCATCCATCGTGGATGTGATGACTTCACCAATTTCCTGGGCACATCTTGAGGGACCCGAAGTCCGAAAACAGACAGCTGACCACGGGAAAGCATTAAAATGTGCTCGCAGACCGAACCAATCTGCTGAGCTATAGTGCCACACTTTTCTCTTCAGCCTCTCGTTTGGTGGTCTGAAGTTTACAGGGTTTGATGTCGTCACCAGGCAGTGGTCGGACAATCCTAAAGGCGCCGTGACTTCAATCTTGTAACCGTGTGGCACAGTAGTTAAAAATAGGTCTAACAGATTGGAACGGTGAGTCTGGACATCAGGAACCCTTGTGGGCTACTGAACCATTTGCTCCAATCCGTAGCAAAGGGCAAAGGATTCCGTCTAGCCGCGTCTGTTGATCCTGAGAACTTTAACCAAGGTTCGTTATGAACATTGAAGTCCCCCAGGACCACAAACTCTTCCGTAGGGTAGCGGGGCAAGAGGTCATTAGTAGTGTCGCTTAAGTGTTTGAAGAGCTCGTACGTGTCTGATTCGCTAAGGTTCGGCGAGCGGTATAAACACGCGTAGAATCTTACCGTGCTGGCAAGATTGACACGTACCTACATTACGTCGAATCTGGAATTTTCCTGATTCAACAGTCGCACACAGTTGACGTCAGCTCAACTATAGAGACAGACACCTCCTTTAGGTCTGAATTTGCCTGCGAGGGTGAAGCCCGGGCAGTCCAGATAGGAAGCGTCTACAGGCTCAGCTATCTGTGTTTCAGACAGGAAAAGTAGGTTGGGACGTTGAGAAAAAAGATGGTGGTGGACAGATGGTGGTGGTAGGCCACGAAAGTTGGTGTAATTCACCAACAGTTTTGGCCTGTACCGGGGACGCCTACTCCTCGCCGCTGAAATGACGTTAATTGTTGATGGTTGTATATTCATGACTTTATTTGTAGGGTTATTTAAGTGTGATATGAGAGGAAGGAAGGTCTGGGAGAGAAAAGGTAAAGGGGTGGGTAGGATGCTGGGGTTCAGAGTTTCCAGGAGTGACGGACGTATGTATCCAACCCTCCCACTGCGGTGCAAGGCGATAAGAAGGGAGAGTCCGGCTGGAGCGGTCGCCCAATGCGCCCCAAACGCTACTGCTGGGTCTCCTCCGGTCACGAACCGGCACAACAGCAGCGGCGGGGTTTTTACACTCGTTGATGGGGCAGCCCACCCTCAGTCGTGAGCCTGAGGGTCGGGCCCCTGTACTACCGAGCGACCCGGACAGCGGTTACCGGTTGTAGGGTAGGTAGTTTTCAATTTGGTAGGCGGGTATGGGTACCGCCGCCCTGGGAACCATTTATTGGATGACCAACACCTCTGCCACAGGTCACCCCAAGTGGTTCGCTACGTTTGGTGACTTAGCAGGGGTGCCCGGGTTCTTGGGGTAATGTTTGTTCAAGTCTTGATGGCGGGTGCGTCGGCCCACCTTCTGCGTGGCGGGCCGGATTGGGAGATGCTGGTTGAGGGAGACCCTTTACAACCGGTTACCGCTGTCCGGGCCGCTCGGTAGTACAGGGGCCCGACCCTCAGGCTCACGACTGAGGGTGGGCTGCCCCATCAACGAGTGTAAAAACCCCGCCGCTGCTGTTGTGCCGGTTCGTGACCGGAGGGGACCCAGCAGTAGCGTTTGGGGCGCATCGGGTGACCTCTCCAGCCGGACTCTCCCTATCCATCGCCTTGCACCGCAGTGGGTGGATTGGATTCATTCGTTCGTCACTCTTGGACACTCTGATCCCCAGCTTCCTACCCACCCCTCGTACCTTTTCCTTCCCAGACCTCCCTCCCCCCACACCCCATCATTAAAACATTTAAAATCATGACAAAACAAACAACAAAAATTAACATCATTACAGCGGCGAGTAGTAGGCGACCCCGGCGCAGGCCAAAAATGTTGGTGAATTACACCAACATTCGCGGCCTGCATACCAATTTAAACTCCGTCCACCACCACCTTTTTTCTCAACGCCCCAACCTACTATTCCTGTTTGAAACGCAGATAGCCGAGCCTGTAGACGCCTCCTATCTGGACTGCCCGGGCTTCACCCTCGCAAGCAAGTTCAGACCTAAAGGAGGTGTCTGTCTCTATAGTCGAGCTGACATCAACTGTGTGCGACTGTTGAATCTGGAAAACTCCAGATTCGACGTAGTGTGGGTACGCGTCAATCTTGCCAGTACGGTAAGATTCTACGCGTGTTTATACCGCTCACCGAACCTTAGCGAATCAGACACGTCCGAGCTCTTCAAACATTTAAGCGTCACTATTGATGACCTCTTGCCCCGCTACCCTATGGCAGAGTTTGTGGTCCTGGGGGACTTCAATGTTCATAACGAACCTTGGTTGAAGTTCTCAGGATCAACAGACTCGGCTGGACGCCAAGCGGAATCCTTTGCCCTTTGCTACGGATTGGAGCAAATGGTTCAGGAGCCTACAAGGGTTCCTGATGTCCAGACTCACCGTTCCAATCTGTTAGACCTTTTTTTAACTACTGTGCCACACAGTTACAGTATTGAAGTCACAGCGCCTTTAGGATCGTCCGACCACTGCCTGGTGACGACATCAATCCCTGTAAACTTCAGACCACCAAACGAGAGGCTGAAGAGAAAAGTGTGGCACTATAGGTCAGCAGATTGGTTCGGTCTGCGGGCACATTTTAATGCTTTCCCATGGTCAGCTGTCTGTTTTCGGACTTCGGATCCCTCAAGATGTGCCCAGGAAATTGGTGAGGTCATCACATCCGCGATGGATGGCTTCATCCAATCTACTGTTAAGGAAACTGGTGTAGGCTCAAAGCCGTGGTTCAGTCGACAATGCGCTGAAGCAGTGCGACGAAAAAACGCGGCTTACCGAGCCTACAACACATCTAGAACATCCGAAGACAGAACAGCTTACAACAAAATGGCAAAGGAAACCAAGAAAATCATAAATAGGTCAAAATTCGAGCACGACCAGCAGATCAGCAGAAAGCTGACTGCATGCCCGCATGGCAGCAGGCAATTCTGGTCGCTTGCGGGCTCAATAGGTCGCAATTTCTGCAAATCCAGTCTGCCACCTCTTACCAGACCTGACGGCTCACTAGCAAACACCGCCACCGAAAAGGCTAACTTACTAGGTAAAATGTTTGCGGAAAACTCAACCCTCGATGACCAAGGTGCTGTCCCGACGTCGTTTCCTCACTGCGGTTTTCGTATGAAAAAGCTGAGGATCCGGCATCTGGAAGTACACAGGGATCGGTTCTTTCTCCAACTCTGTTTTTGTTGCACATCAACGACCTTTTGTCATGTGCACCAATTCACTGCTACGCGGATGACAGTACAGTTCATGATAGCTTTTTGTTTGACAAGCCCCCAAAGGGCTCACAAACTCCAACAGCTCGTAAGGCTTTGAAGCAAAGAATGGACGGTTACCTCGAGAGTGTTTTCTCTTGGGGTAAAAATAATCTCGTTGAATTTAATGTTTCAAAGACCCAATCTTGTCTGATTACGTCTATAAGGGATCGCAATGAAAATCTAGTCTCTTTCAACGGAAGCAATCTTCCGAACAGGCCCTCCATTGATTTGCTTGGTGTAACCCTAAGTGACCAGCTCAGGTATGGGGGCTCCATCGAAGCCAGAGTAAAGTTAGCCTCCCAAAAACTGGGCGTACTGTACAGGGCCCGCAGATACTTTAAAAGTACACAACTGCTAACCCTGTACAAATCGCAAGTGCGCCCCACGGTTGAATTTGGCAGCCACCTCTGGTCTGGAGCTCCAAAATACCTGAAAAATACCCTCGACTCTGTGCAGAAACGGGCGGTCCGTTTGATAGATTCTCCCATCTTAACAGACGGATTGCAATCTTTAGAGCACAGGCGTCGGGTGGGAATGCTATCCTTGTTCTACCGGTATTACAATGGAAGATGCTCCGAGGAACTAGCATCATTGATCCCTTCGGCACCGGTGCATAGTCGGGAAACACGCCAAACGCGTGCCCAACATTTGTACACAGTTGACATTAGTCACATGAGAACGGGTCGTTTCTTCGACTCGTTCTTATGTTCAACAGCTCGGCTGTGGAATGATTTGCCGGTCTCTGTGTTTCCTCCTTCCTACAACATGGGTCTCTTCAAGACCAATGTTCATTCCTTCCTCTCCTCAAAAAGACCCTCCACACAGCATCCCAGATGACATAGGCCCTGAGGGAAATTATTTTCCTCAGGGCCTCCTGTGTGGAGTTAATGTAAAAAAAAAAAAAAAAAAGGGTCTCCCTCAAACAGCATCTCCCAATCCGGCCCGCCACGCAGAAGGTGGGCCGACGAACCCACCATCAAGACCTGGATAAATATTACCCCAAGAACCCGGGCACTCCTACTTAGTCACCAAACGTAGCGAACCACTTGGAGTGACCTGTGGCAGAGGTGTTGGTCATCCAATAAATGGTTACCAGGGCGGCGGTACCCATACCCGCCTACCAAATTAAAAATTATTCATTTATCAAAGCTGTTTGCGTTCATTGTGATTTTTAGAATGGTACAATGTTAGTCAGTTTAAAATAATATAAAAAAAGAAGAGAGACATGCAGTGGTTACTATAAAAGACAAAATGTGGCTTCACCTGAGGAGTTGTTCCCATCAGGGCAGCCTCCACGGCAACGGGGCATTTTGATATCCGAAGGCACTTTCCGGCCCGCCCCGTTTTAGCTAGCGTGCATTGATCACCTGCAAAAGCAACACGACCGTTATTAAAGAAGAGAGAAATATTATTGAGAGAATGATGATTAAGTTCTGGGTACTATACCTTCAGTTACTGTCACCAGAGGGCAGCAAACAATCTGAACATTGCCTTCTAAAGCGCAAACCTGAAAACATAATGGGCTGAGTCTTTGTTGTGATTTTAATAATTACTGAAACAATTCCATTAAGATTTAAAAACAAGAAAGTGAAAAGACACGACTAAATCAAGGGGATTGACACAAGTACCTGGTTTTTTGCTTGAGCCAAGCATTTTGATCATTACAAATTTAGCTTGTTTGGGTCGAGCATTTACATGCTTGCCCCAAGCTTGTTGAGATTTCATATTGTAGTGGTTTGACCGTGACTGTGACCGGCATGATCTTGCATGAGAAAAATGATATTTTAACTTGTACCATTTTTGGCACCAAATTAGTTTCTTTTTATTCAAACTCAAAGCTAGACTTGAGAAACCTTTTTCTCTTTTGGACTATATTTCAAACGCAGTCACATAGAATCCACTTTACTCGACTAACTGTACAGCGGAATGAAAACTAAATGAATATCTTTTGAATAAAAGGCCTGACGTGTGTATCAAATTGCTTGAGCACGGAGAAAAAAATTACACGCTTGACCGTATCGGAACCCTTTAAGGATTCTGGATAAAAAAATGTCTTTTATTTTGGTACGGATTTTCGCATGGTTTACGATGGTGGACATTAATTTGACTTTGGTCATCTTTCATTCATTGGTGTATGCAGATAACATATCTACTACATTACGTGAAAAATTTACAGGCTTATTTCGTTATATATTAGAATATTATTAAAAATACTACAATACGTGTTTATAACTGATTGTGTAAACATCATACCTTTATTTATTACGCATGGAATTAATAATTTTGATTTGTTGTCTTCAGACCCTCATATTTTAAGTAGGTTGATTTAAAAAAATTCTAACATTGCAAGTATAAATATAATTAATAGTAGGTAAAATTGTCACGACTTTGAATACATGTTGTTATTTTACATAAATGGATGAACAGTACCTGTGGGGATTTGCCTTTACTGGCGGCCTCTATCGCTGAATGGCAGTTGCCGAATTGACTGCACACTCCCGCACTTCCTGTGTCCACCATCGTACAGTTATCACCTTCAAACAAACAGTAACACCTAAGTTACACAACACAATTGATTAAAGTGAATAATCTATATATGAAGTAAAAGCGACGTACCTTCTCTAGGGGTAGTTGTGTTTGCCTGGTATCTGGCTTGTAGTCTTGTGTCTTGCCCTAGTACCCAGGGGCAGCATACTATCAGCCTGTTCTCCGTGGAGGCGCACACCTGAAAACACACTACGTTGTATTACTTATTCTTTTAAACTGCTATCTTCTCTTCCCTGATAAACATGCTGATCAGAACTGCAACGTCAAATATCGCTGCTCTATTCTTGTTCACAGAAATAAAACATTCTGATTTTATTGAACACTAATTGCCACAATTATAAAATAACTGTTTTGTGTAGTGAACAAAAAGATTAAAATGGTGAAAAACATGTCATAAGTCATAGGACCTGCCATGTTTAATATTTTATTTTATTAAATGTCATCACTTTGTCCACACCTTTTATTTAATCGATATGCTTCAAAGTCTATGATAAATTAAAAATATATTATGGTATAACTTATTTTATTTTTATTCAGAACTATGCTAGTATTCCTCGTAAATAATGTATTTCATTGTGAATTGAACAATGTCATACGTTAATACAAGAAAGACCGGAGCTTTCATTTTGACGGCAGCCCGAAGTAAAGTGACGATATAATACTTAATAATTATTAATTATTGTATTGGTGTATTTTTTTTTTCATTTCATGATTTATGGTTTAACAACTTTGGTAAAAAAACAGGTATGTGTCTTAATTACTTTTTGAGATATATTGACTTATACCTACAAAGACCGCCGCCGTCAATGTGACGGTTTGGGCTATAATGCTGAGTTCGTTTACAACCTTCTTTACCCAAGTTAAAGTTTCTTTCGGTATCGCGTATTATTCATACTCGATCTGTACGTTGATTGGTCACTGTCACATAATTTATAAAAATATTGCTCTTCCCCAAATTTATTTTATGGCTTGTTCGAGAAGGACAGAGTATACAAATACCAGAGTTGATCAAGCTGCGTTAGCTTCTAAAGAACTAACAGAACCATTTATTGGATAACCAACACGTCTGCCATAGGTCACCCCAAGAGGTTTGCTATGTTTTGTGACTTAGTGGGGGAGCCCGGGATCATGGGGTAAGGTTTGTTTGGATCTTGGCGGCGGATGCATCTGCCAAAAAACTGCGTGGCAGGCCAGATTGGCCGAGAACGGTTGAGGGTGATCTTCTGACCTCGCCAGCAGAACTCTCAAAATATTGCCTCGCACCGCAGTGGTGGGAACAGATTCATACGTCGGCCACTCTTGAACACACTGAACCCTGGTTTCCTACCCACCCCTCATACCTCATTTCCTTCCCAGAACCTATTCTTCTTCCTTTCCCTATAGGTACTCTCTACACAGCATCCGAAAAGATGACAAATGCCCTGAGGGGAATTAGTTGCCTTAGGGCAAGGTTATTAGTTATTTTCCTTTGTGGATGTAAACAAAAAAGAAAAGAAACCGGAAAATAAAACTTTTGAAAGACGACAGTGCCAAATTAATAAAAAATTTAATGAAAACCAAATGGGTGATAATTGTAAGAAACCAGTTTGTGACGAGTGCATTCGATTTTATAAAAAAACGTAACAATTCGATATTGTACAAACATAACACATGCTTGTACTAAAATTACAGCATTTTGCACTCACACGTTTTTTTCCAGGAAGCCCCGAGGAAAAAAACCCCCAGTACCTATGTCATCTTTGGGGATGCTGTGTGTATTTATGTGTGCATTGGTGTTTTTATGGAGAGGAAGTTCTGGGAAAGAAAAAAGTGTGAGAGGTGAATAGGAAAAAAATGTAAATCTATCCAGGAGTGACGGACGAATGAATCCATCCCTCCCACTGCGGTGCAAGGCAACGGGACGAGAAAGGTCCTACTGGAGAGGACAAGATAAGGTCTCCCTCGACAAATGTCTCCCGACCCGGTCCGCTATGTGGTAGGTGGGCAAACGTATTCGCCACCTAGAACCAGACAAACCTCACCCAATGAACCCGGACACCCCTGCTAAGTCACTAAACGTAGCGAACCACTTGGAGTGTCCTATGGCAGAGGTGCTGGTTATCCAATAAATGGTTCCCGGGGCAGCGGTACCCATATCCGCCTCCCAATTTTAAAAAAGTGATCAGCCGTCAAAATGACGGTCGTGGTCTTTATAGGTATGTAACAGTACCCGGTCTTTCTAGTGTTAAGTTACTTAATAAATCTAACCAACTATAAAAAGCTGATACATGCCACGTTTTTTCTTTGAAACATTCAGTGTTTTCAATTTATTATTCGTAAATAAAAAATAAGCTTTTAGCAAAAAACTAGTGCAGCAATATATAAATCATATAGGTTTAAATATGTAGATAATTATAAGCACAGTAACACTACACAAGTATATAATAATACAAACATCTACGTAGATACACAAAACAATAGAAATTATAATATTACTGGTTTTCCAGAAAATATTCAAAGTAGAAAGAAGCAATACCTTACTTCATTGTTGATCCTTGGAAATTTAAAACGAATGTTTGCATTGGTGACGAAAAATATATTTTTGTATATTTATATAGTGAGAACAACAGGAATGCTTTGAAATATAATAACTGGTTCGGCATACAATATGACGAGTTGCATCTTGTACTGCAGTGTTTTTGGTTGTAAAATATCCATAGAAAAATATACAATAATACCAAGTAACTTTGATTGGTAAAATGAATTACGAATTAACTTAATACGCAGAAAGATCATATCTATTTGACTTCACCTGATATGGCAATCCGTGGAATGCCGCTTCCAAGGCGACGGAGCACCTCATTATGTGTCTGCAGACACCCGGCTGGATGGTTCCCGCCACGACACACGGATCTCCTGTAATGTAATATCAGAACCAAGTGAGGGAAAGGAGAGGAACTCGCGACTGTTGGATTCGTAGTTGAGGATTCTAATCCTCGACTATGGAGGCCATCACAGTTAGTCATTAGTCCCGGTTACAGGTGTTATTTGACCATCTCTATGTGAACTTTTAGTTCTCGAGATATTTCTTTTATATTGACTCCACACAAGATAATTTTACAAAAATAATTTACCTCAGGGCCTATGTTATCTTTGTGGATGCTTGAAGAAGAAGAGAAAACTGAAAAAAAAACCTAAACGAAATATGAAAATAACAAGAGACATATAAAATTATAGATAATGGTGGCAACTGGGACTCGAACCCAGGATCTCTCGTCTAATTGAGACGAAATTAAAGATAATGGTGGCTACTGGGACTCGAACCCAGGATCCAGGATCTCTCGTCTAACTGAGACGAAATTATAGATAATGGTGGCTACTGGGACTCGAACCCAGGATCCAGGATCTTTCGTCTAACTGAGACGAAATTATAGATAATGGTGGCTACTGGACTCGAACCCAGGATCCAGGATCTCTCATCTAACTGAGACGAAATTATAGATAATGGTGGCTACTGAACTCGAACCCAGGATCCAGGATCTCTCGTCTAACTGAGACGAAATTATAGATAATAGTGGCTACTGGGACTCGAACCCAGGATCCAGGATCTCTCGTCTAACTGAGACGAAATTATAGATAATGGTGGCTACTGGGCTCGAACCCAGGATCCAGGATCTCTCGTCTAACTGAGACGAAATTATAGATAATGGTGGCTACTGGGACTCGAACCCAGGATCCAGGATATCTCGTCTAACTGTGACGAAATTATAGATAATGGTGGCTACTGGACTCGAACCCAGGATCCAAGATCTCTCGTCTAACTGAGACAAAATTATAGATAATGGTGGCTACTGGACTCGAACCCAGGATCCAGGATATCTCGTCTAACTGAGACGAAATTATAGATAATGGTGGCTACTGGATTCGAACCCAGGATCCAGGATATCTCGTCTAACTGAGACGAAATTATAGATAATGGTGGCTACTGGACTCGAACCCAGGATCCAGGATCTCTCGTCTAACTGAGACGAATGCTTCGATTCGGCTATGGAGACCTCTCATTTTGAAATCATTTTTGTCAATCCCATATTTCAAATTTCAATTATAACAATATTATCTTCAACTATTTTTTCAATCCCATATTATTGGATTTTTGAATTGGAAACAATTAAAAAAAGGTAGAAAATATCCTTCAAAAGTTATTATAAGAATAAAATTGTTTAAATTAATGTAAAATGGAAAATTGCTGAAACACCTGCTGCGTGGTAGGCTGGATTGAGAGACACTGGTCGAGGAGGTCTTTTGAACTCTCCAGCCAGATCCCCTCAACACATTGTCTTGCACGGCAGTTGGAGGGATGGATTCGTACGCCCGTCAATCCTGGACACACTGACCTCCACATTCCTACCCGTTTCCATCTCAGACCATACTCTTCTTCCGTCCCTTAAAAAACCCTTCACACAGCATCCTCTAAGATGAATCAGGTTCTGAGGGGAATTATTATCCTCAGGGCGTCCAGTGTGGAGCTAATGTAAAAAAGAAGCCCAACCGAAATTAGTATTTGAATACCTAGCGCAAACCCATGAAAAATCACGGGATAAGTGGGTACCTACTTAATAACATGTTTTGATTTTTCCCACTTTTGGTTTCAATTGTTTAAAATGATACCTACTTAAATTCATAGCAAAAGTCTTAGGTTCATTGAACCGCAGTTACTGATACAATTAAAATTATATAGTAGGTACAATTGAAATTAGTTTGTACTTTCTTTAATACCTAGTACTACTCTAATTCCAATTTTATATATTATATCATTGGTTGGGACCTACTTAATCGCACGTTTGAATTTTTCCACAATCAGTTCCTATGTTTAAAATTAAACTTAAATTAAGAGTGAACGTTCTAGAGTTCATTAAACCGCAGTTACAGACAGAGACACATTCGAAAGAGTTATTTTTAATACCTAACACAGACCCGTGAAAATCACGGGGTATTATAAATCCATTTTTTAATATTATATTATGAGAAGGTATCTACTTAATCCCATAATTGTAGTTAACCATATTATTTAGTTATACATTATAAAAAGGAGAGTGTCTGTGGCGGGAGGGCGGCCTGGATTTATTTTTTTACATCAATCTCTCGTTTTATTCCGCGAATAATGAAATTTTGCACACCGTGGTTCAATAAGACGATAATTGCTTTATTGAAGAAGAAGAGAATACTAAAAATCGTAACGAAAAATGAAAAAGAAAAAGACCCAAAAAATTAAACGATAATGGTCACAACCGGGACTCGAACCCGGGATCTCTTGTCTAACTGAGACAAACGCCTTAAACAATACGGCTTTCGAGACCTCTTATTTTGAAGTCATTTTCGTCAATCTCATATTTCACATTTAAATAATAATAATATTATCTTCAAATTATTTTTTTCCCATCTTATTGAATGCTAACTTTCTGAATTGGAAACAATAATAATAAGGTAGGATATAACCAAAAAAATAATAATTTTGGGAATACCCTTCAAAAGTTTATTATAAAAAGAAAGTTGTTCAAATAAAAAAAAAATACTTTCCCACACCCACGCAAAATGCGTTAAGTCCGGGCAATGCCGGAGACTTAGCAAGCATGTCTCGTATCCAAAAACGTGTGTTTCTAAATTTCTCGTATTTAATAAATCAAAACTAAAATTTCCGCCTTAAAAATAAGATTTGTAAGTAGGTACTTAAATACCCCTATACTCACCTTACTATAAACCATATATTTATAGTAACATTTTAAAATTATTTTTAATAAGTAATTAAATAATTCTTCCAAAGAAACGCCACTATCTCCGTGACAATTTTTTTTTACACTTTCTTCATTCAGAGAGGTAAAGAGGTATCTACTATAACATTGAAAAAAAAAACAATTTAGAAAATCTATATAAACACGACGATTTCACGTTTCAAAAAGGAATCTTTACTGAACTATTAGAACGGCCATCACCTTGGACCGGAAACGGAACGTACACAAAAATTACAGACCGACGAAATGCACAACGGCTGAGATAAAATAGAACTTTGTTAAGCTCAGTAAAAAAAAAAAAACTCCCAACTGCTCCCGTCTGGAGCCTGTGAGACTATTGCATCATATATAAAGTTGTGAGGATGAAGGTAGTGGGGAGGGAAAGAAGGTGGGAAAGAGGAAGATGGGGAAGTACCTGGCTATTCGAATCTGGTCACCAAACGCGGTTAATAAAATTTCAAGCATCGCTACAATTCAGATACTCAGAGTATCTTCCACTCTGGAGAGAGCCGAAAATATACTTAATATTATTTTTCATTAATTGATTGTGAAATAAAATAAATTAATCAAATAAAATTTATTTGCACCCGCCGGGTTTGAACCCGCGATTTTGGTTTGTTAATCGAGAGCATTATCCCTCGACCATGGAGGCCGTCAAAAATGTTGAGATAAACCTTACATTATAAATTTTGCATTTCTTATTTAAACATGTATTTTTTTAGTTATTATGTATTTGTCTAAAATGATGACAGAATTGTATTTGGTACAATTTATCTTATAGAATTGGAATGTTTGTTATTTAAAAATATTATTTTCCTCTACTTTTGCTCATCCTTATCTTTTTATATAGGATAAGTGAACGATTCAAGAAATTTATTCAGATTTTTTTATTGAGAATGTGTTCAATAAATTAAGTGTTACACCAATTATTAATTGCAATTTTTTTTAAATCATATTAACCCCTCCGAAAGTCACCATTTAAGCACTTTAATTGTCTCTAACGAAATGACATTTTACGAAAACTTTTTGTTATTACCGCTTCACAATTAAAGCTCTATAAATGAAACATTTCTGAATGTAGCCGAATAGTAAAAACTGTTTTAGAAAGGTTACAAAGTAAGCTTTCAAATTATTATACTACAAATAAATATTAGCATTTTTAAATATTAAAATTTAGAACGCAAACATTAAAAATAGTAAAAATGATTCACGTGATGTTTTTTATGTGAAAACGGTACTAAAATCACAGATTATGTAAACAACAATACTTATTCTATTGTATATATGTGTAATAAACACTTTTTCATCTCACTTTTTTATCATTTCATAAAAAAATATTTAATAAAAATTTAAAATGTGGAGCGTGGTGGAGCCGCCGGTAGTAAATTTGCGCGGGTAAATATTTTTGTCAATTACGCGACTGACAGCTGATTCCTGTTATATATTTCTATGAACAACCTCTAGGGATGTACAGCTTGATCTACTATCGACCTTTTACTTATTTTTTTAGGGATGTAACTAAAACAATAACGGCGTTAGAACGATTTCTGTGGAAACACACGCGCTGACGTATAAACACGCGTATTGTACTTGACTGCTGTCCTATTTCTACCGCTTATGTCTGCTTAAGTTGCGGAGGGGTATAAATTCCATCAAACATTACTTGGAGACAAAGGAACATTAAATTATCTATAAATCAATGTATGGAAAGCTGATATTCTTTGCAAAAATATTTATTTCGTGTTTATTATTAATAATTGAAATATTTAACAGGGCATTACCAGAGAAAACCAGAAATATGTAATTTTCAAATCAGATTTTAGACGTATTGACTCTTTTCCACAAAAAATTGTAAATGGATTTCGAAAGATTGTTCTTTTACGGTATAACCTTATTAAACGAAAAATGTTTATTTTTAGTATAATAAGGTTACACCGTAGCTCGTTGGCAGATTCCATAAATTTTCAAAAAAGATTTTGTATTATACCACATCCATTTCAAATAATATAATCATGCAGTAAAATAAATTAATATATTATCTAGCGAACGCATGTTTAAGAATTTTAATTTAAGTTGAAATAAAATCGTTAAAAAATATGTACGTACTTGTGTTTCTTGACGAAAATTGGTCCATTTGTGTATTTATTTGCGCACTTACAAACTAACATATTTCAGATTTTTTAAACATTCTTATTAAATTTAGACATTATTGAAAAATGATGAATACTTATAATCAAAAAATAACTACAAAAAGTACATTATTTTAATAGTTTTATCATCACACCTTTCAGCATTTTTGGATGAAGGTATAAATTGCAGGTATAACTGCACGATCGTAAGAACAACTTTCGACGAAATGTGGATTTTCGTCCGCTGGCTGGTTAAACGCTTTTAAGTATAAAAAGTCCATGTTGAAATTTTGTCAAAAAATTAAAATTGTTTGTATTTTGGTAGATAGATTAGGCGAAAACAAAAAATTAGTTCATCTCGAAAACGAAGAAAATGAGGGTTGACGCTATCTGCGCCCGAGCCCTTTATATTATGTTCAAGGATGTAATATAGATTCTTTTTAAGGAACTCAATTCGTTATTAACAGAAGATTTCCAGAAACGGTCAATTTGACGGGTTCTTGATAAAAAAATGCAGAATAAAACAAATATTCTTGTATTGTAATAACATTATTTATTATTATTTTTTTATTTATTTTTTTAGGTTCTCCATAAAACAGTTATACACCAAATTATTACGGAGGAGATTACAAAATATAAGAGAGAAAAAAGGCCAAGGGGGCAGTTTCACTATGTTGAGACATATGTGAAAAGATAATTACTGAACTCTCTACAGGTAACATTGAAGATGTCAATGCTCAATGCAGAATCGTTAAGCAGTTGAATTGCTCTATTTAATGGGGCATTCTGAAAGGAAGAAGTTCTCGCTTTCAGAGCATAAAAAAGTGTTTGGGATCTCCCACGAGTATACGCGTTAGGGACATATAGGTTAATCTCCTTCAACATAGGTGGATTCAGTACAGTACCTACATTATATTTATGCTACCCGTCAATAGATGGCAGTAAATAACTACATGCATTAATAAAATTATAAATAAATCGAGTTTCACTACCAATCAACAGATGGCAATGCATGCGTAATTTGTAAAGGAAAATATTTTAATACAACTGTTGCCCAATAGATGGTGATAGTTATTGTAAACATCAATATCATATTTACTTTTTTATAAATAATTATATAAAATGACTCCCCTAACACCAGAGGAGAGGTTGACAAATGCAAAAATTCTTGTGAAAAATTTTAACAAAACATTGACTTCTAATATTTTGTCAAAGGATCAAAAGACTTCTCTAACTGAAGCTATGTGTTAAATGATGAGTCATATTGAGGCCATGGTACAAGAATGCAAGGCGCCAATAAACAATGAGAATGATGGACTCGACAAATTGTTTCAATCATTATCTAATATAGATAAGAACATTGTAAATCTTAAATTAAATATTGAATCCAAATCGTACGCTGAAGTTACGAAAAATAATGGTAAAATTAATGAAGAACAAAAAAATTGTAAAAAACATGAACCTATCGTCATTATTAAGCCAAAAGATAAGGATCAAACAAATATAGTAACAAAGGACGAAATAAAACAAAACATAGATCCTGTTAATTTTGGTGTTACTGGAATTAGAAACTTTAAGCAAGGGGCTATAATACTAGAGTGCAAGAATATAGCTGCAACAAAAAAGATGGAAGAGCAAATACTTTCAAAGATGGGAAAAAATATGACGTAAATACATCAAAACCTAAGAATCCCAAACTAAAAATTATTGGCCTATCAGATAAATTCACTCCAGAAGAAATTGTTTCAAAAATTAAGATGCAAAATGATTATCTGCAAACAGTTGAAGCGAAAATTGACATAAAATATATAAAAGAAGTAAAAACCAAACGAGGTGAGGTCAACTACACCATTTTCACGGAAGTCGATGGAAAAACTTACGACATAATGTTACAAGAAGGTAAAGTTAATATTGGATGGGATAGATGTCGGGTTTTCGACAAATTCAGAATGTCGGAATGAGTAAATTCAGATTCGTGGAATCTGGTGGTGAAAACGAACTATTGTTTATAAGGCTTCCCTGCCATACCCAAGCTGTTGAAAGAGCTTTAAAGAATACAACAGAGGCTTCCATTTCTCAGTGGATAAGAAAGTCGTGATTAGGTGCAATAAATGCCAAGCTGGAATCGCGAAATCAAATGCCTAAATTTGAAACCAAAAAGGATTTTAAACCTAAATAATAAATGTATAATTTTTTGAGTTTGTTTCAAATTTCATTTTTTTACAGCGATGCATTAATAAATATCTTAATTATATATTGTTTATCATTTAACACCTACTTACCACTTAGTTAATCACAATGTATCGCCTTATAAACTTTAAACTTTTTTACTCTAATTTTTAATTTTTGAAGTCACTGCGGAGACTAAAGATCTTAATCAAATGAAATGAAAAATCCCACGTATTTTTATTTTAACATAAGGCACAAATCCCCCCCTCTTAGAAAACTGAATCTTAAAAAAAAAATCTTTTTAAATTTCTCCCCCCCCCCCCTGGGGGACTTTTAATATGTTCACACCCGAAGCACCCTGAACAAGTTTCTGAAGGAATCGCTTAGGTTCCTGCTCACGCACTCTACACCTCCTTCCTTGACTGGAATCTTAATTTTGTCCAGGTTTTTTAAGCACCATTGATGTGATTTTTTTTTTAAAGAAAGACAATCATTCTTGTGTAATGAATAACCCAATAATGTTTGAAAATCTTCAATTACCACCACAGTAAGTGGAAAATGTTGCTGGTGTCGTGGTGGAGGACTTAGCCAGCCAAAGAATCGTACACGTGACGCCCGGGTGGGGCCCAAAGAGTGTAACTCACAAAAATGGCACTATACAAAGGGTTTGTGCACAGACTTCGGGTGGTGATTCTACATGACAGTAAAAGGTTAAAATTAAGGTAAAAAAAGATAAAGAACTTTTTTCAAGCGTTTCAAGGTTTTCGGGTAAAAAAAGTTGTGTTGCTTTGTACGGAAAAAAGAATATTCTTCTATGAAAAAATATTTTTGTTTTGGCAAAAAAAACATTGGATTTTCGAAAAAAGTTATTCTATTACCTTTTTTACTTCTACTTTCAGGTGGAATCACCTCCCGAAATTTGTGCCCTTTACCTCCGGACACCCTGTACAAAAAATGAGAGAGACGGCGCCGGCGGGATGTAAGTAATAAATAGATATTGTATGATAATGTTATAAACGCCCTCAAGGCATTTTTTTTAAACGGCACTACGAAAATTATACAAATATCATTAAAATGTTCGTGTGATGGCAGTCCTGAACAAACAACTACTTGGTTTTTAGCATGGACCTCATGCGGTAAGCAAATTATATAACATTTATAAAAAGGTCAAACTAAATACTTTAACAATATAGTCGGTTTTAGTAAATAATTGGAACTTTGATTTACTTACATTTAGGGTAGTTACTCATATACCGACATGATACTAGAATGTTTCTGTCGATAGGTGATACTGATAAGGTATGAACATAAAAACATAATATTACAAACTTGAAAAAATTGCATTCCTTTTTAAAAGTAGGTTGGTATATTAAGAGGAACGCATGCGTGGGCTGTTTCATACAAAATTTTGTTTTGGATTTACGGCTAAAATATCAAATTAATTGTTTTTTTCTTTTTTTTAAATAATAAGTTAGGTATGTATACAGTTAGGATGTGAATCCGATTTTCGATTTTTGCTTTAAATTATAAAATATAGGCCCCAAAAGATGACGATTTATCCATGAATTTAGGAGGCAACTTTGGAATTTTTTTCTGGGCATATGGACGCAATTTAAAAAAAAAACTTCTCACATCCTGAGTCAGGAATATGATGAAGTATACGATAAAATTTTATTCTGCACTGAAAACAGTTTTATTCGTGTAAAAAACCGAATTTAGATACGCGCAGATTTGTAGTAAAATTACTTAGGTTTTTTGTTGTTGTCTCATCCACTCATTTGCCAGCAGGACGGGGCAGCTTGTACGGGGTAGCTTGCGCGGGTCGGGGGGAAGGAGTAAAATCGCGCCAGACAAACTAATACATACATAACTCAATCGCCATACATTAACAATGGGTGTATCTATGTCTTTGTTTGTTGACAATATGCAGGTGTTCGTTGTTTTAGAATCGTTTTCGAATCATTACCGAAAAAATCGAGAACCATATTCAACGTATTTGTGTTTACTTGGTAGGTAGTAAGATTATCATTTTTTGCAGTTCAGCTTTTATTTTTTAAATATTTTCTACGATATCGGGGTACCTACCTACCTAGGTATTTATGGCAGTGAGGCATGGGAACTGGCAGAGGAGAATGAAAGAGGTACCTAGACTGAATGCGAGGCGGGTATGCGTACCACTGCCCCGGAAACCATTTATTGGATAACCAACACTTCTGCCATAGGTCATCCCAAATGGTTCGCTACGTTTGGTGACTTAGCAGGGTTGCCCGGGTTCATGGGGTGAGGTTTGTCCGAGTCTTGGTGGCGGATGCGTCTGCCCACCAGCTGCATGGCAGGCCGGATCGGGAGAGAATGGTTGAGGGAAACCCTTTGACGTCTCCAGCCGTAGGTACTCTCTCTGAACATCGCCTTGCATCGCAGTGGGAGGGATGGATTCTTGCATCCGTCACTCCTAGATGCACTGACCCACAGATTCCTAATCATCCGCAATACTTACCCTTTTATTTTTCAGAACTTCCTCTTCTTCCTTTCCTAAAAAGACCCCTTATTTTCCTCAGGGCCTCCTGTGCGGAGCTAATGTTAAAAAAGCTGTAAAAAGAGATCCCTGAGGCGTATGCATAGAAAACAAATATATATATACATAGTAAATTCCGAGACGCCGATTTTGGAACTTTACAGAATAATTGAATGTGAAGTTACACATATTATTTGACTTTCAAATCTGACATATTAACAAAGGACAAGATTATGTTTTTATACAATAGCTCCACACATGCCCAGAAGAAAATAATTCTCCCCTATAAGGGCCTATGTCATCTTCGGGGATGCTGAGTGGAGGGTATTTTTAGGAAAGGAAGGAGAGGATGTTCTGGGAAATAAAAAGGTAGAAGGGGTGGGTGAAATTGTTATTATTTTGAATTTAAGTTTTCTAAAGGTACAATATTTTATTTCTTACTGGCGAGTTCCTGGCATGCGTTGCAATGTCACTTAATAAAGACATTGTTTCTCCCTGCGTGTCCTTTCCCATTCGTCCCGTTTCCTTTCCTCTCTCTCGTACCCTTCTCCTCACGTTTTCCCACTATGTCTTCCCTCTCTCCACTCCCATCTTCCGCTTCTCCCGTCCTGCTAACTCCCCTCCCTCCTCCCGCATTCCATAAATTCAGTCCCGATACTTTCAGTTTTCAAACAGCTCGCGTGCCACTTAAAGCATACATACCTAGTATATTTGCGGCACGTTCCAGAGTGGAAGATACTCTCCGTATCGCCCTGATGTAAGACCACCATTCAGAATTGAAACGTTGCTTGAAATGGCATTAGCCGTGTTTGGTGACCAGATCTGAATAGCCAGGTACTTCCCCACCTTCCTCTTCCCGATCTCTTTCCCCTCCCCACTACCTTCAGCCTCACAGCATACCCCAATTGGGGATGCCGTGAGGCATCTCACTGGCTTCAGATGGGAGCAGTTGGGACTCTTAAAATTCTAATAATATTTCTAAAATTCTAAAATTCTCTGAATATTCATAAAAAAAAAATCTTACCACTATATATATTAACCATCGCGGGCATGCGCACATCAAATCCCCAGAATTGCATCGCAATAGGATGATTGGTTTAGCAACGCGTATGGAACAAACACACATACAAGCAAACATACATTCATTTTTATACATAGATGTTTCGTAGAGTTCCTTGCAGAATTGTATAATATTATTATTATTTTTTCCGGAGCTCTTCTAACAATATTGAATGAACTAAGCAAAAGCAGCTAATATTGAATGAACTAAGCAAAAGGGTGATTTCTCGTCTTGACGAAAATATATTGACATATAAAATTAAAATTTTGTTTCGGTGGTTTCTCGCGTTTTTACTGTGTACACGTCGAAACGCGGGACACCGGACACACTAACACCATTACGAAATATGTCGGGAGTCTCCCATATTATAGGACGTGTCGCTATAGATATTATCAACAAAAGGGGCATTGCACCGTCTTCGTGCAAGTATTCGGGCATGGAAATAAATGCCTTATTTTGTAACGCTCAATTTTACTTATTTACAATTTTACGTCATGCATCCGATTCCCGTATCTCCTATAACAATATAATATCTCCGTTAATTTCAGAGCACTACACAAAAAGATCATTCCTCGTATTCTCCGATAAAATGATGTTACATAATAATTACGCGCCCTTTTCTTTAAAACTCTATAACACCATATTTTGCTCGCTAGCGCTGCAACTAAATACCACTACATAGAAATCTTCCCTTCCCGCCTCCCCGCTACACACCGCAAATACAATATTTCGTTAGAAAGGGACAAACGAAAGACATGAGATTATTGAAGATCTACTTCGGTCGCCGGCAAACAATGGTCTTAATGCGTAAAATAATTATTATACATTATTAATTTATTATATTACCATCCGTTTACACGTACACGTGACGTAGGTAGATCCCTATATTGTGTTTAACAATGGATGGGTAAGTACTTGAATACTTTTAATAATAATATTATTTGCAAATACTTATTACAAACTTGATAAAAATGCATAAAATAATGACTTTCATCAATTAATGATGTATTAACATTAACCATTTACATATTATAGGCATGATATACATCGATGTCCGTTGGTAATAATATTTTTTTGTTATCCCCATTCTTGACAAAATAATTTTTAACCTTTTTAAAATGTATATATTTTTTTTTTATTGTACGACAGACAGGTGAGTCCAATTACGGTACAATTTTAATTTTCTTATAACTAACAATACATGTATATAGTTTTTTTAAAACATGGTACGGTGATATCAAACACATCTATATCCGCTGGTAGGGCATTAAGCAATGCCATACCTCTTGTCATGCTGTGTTGAGCCATGACATCTGTCCGACCCTGCGGTATGTAGAATAGAGCGTGGCTACGAGTTCGACAGTATTTGTCAGGAGCGAATAAGCCAGAGCATGACAGGAGATATGGAGAATCAATAAGGTTTTTTATTAACTTTAATTCGAATACCATGAGTCCGGCATTACGCCTGGTCTCTAGGCTTTGATAATTTGTCTCCTTTAGCAGTTCCACGTGATGCATGAATTTCGGATATATTCCGATATAATTATATAATCGTGTATAGATATTATTTACGAGAAATCACGCAACGCAGAATTACACGTCCACGCAGTGAGCTCACCACGTAGCGAATGACGAATTAGGCTTGTTGAAAAAGTATCGATATATCGATATTTTCAATTCAATATATCCGTATTTTCAGCCGATACATTTTGATCCGATATATCGATACAAAATATCCAATATCGAAAATTGTATAAAAAACGATATTTTTTTAAATTTATGTATTTAAAGTCACTAGAATCCAAAACCGTATATGAACGAATGGAAAAAGTAACTGTATTGGGTCATGACATCTGGCGGTTGAAATTTTAACTATTAATCGCATACAAATCCATTGTCGTCACTAATATCTGTGATCACTAATACTATCTATCTCATGTGTGTAGGTACGTACATAGAAATGTATGCTATTTTACGCCATTTTTTTTAAGCCACTCCTTTTGTTGGTTCCCAATTGTCAATGATTATTGACTATACCTTGTTCCAAACACGAAGTCCTTTTTGATAGATTAATACGCCAATAGAATGTTACTGAGACGCATACAAACTTTGTATGCGTCTCAGCTTACATATAAGTTAGAAGACAGCTTTTTAGTATTTGATATTTTTGTAATTATTACCTAATAAAAATGAATACTGATAAAAATACCTTCATTTTTATTGAGATTTTTGTACATTAAAAAAAGCACATTGAGTATAAAAATTACTATTGATAATATTGAGCTGAATACAATATTATTTAAAAAACGCAAAATCTCTTAAAAATTTGACCGATATATCGATATATCGATATTTTTTCCTCGATATATCGACGTCGATATTGATATTTTAATAAATATCGATACATCGATATATCGATTTTTTTTTTCACTTTCGACATCCCTATGACGAATGTTTGAAATTTGAAAGGCACATAGATTTTTCGCGCGTTAGACAGGACTTACTGTAATAATGATGTTTAGAATTAAAAAACGTAAGCGCCTGTTGTTAAAATATTTAATAAATCACGGCTTATTTAAAAAAGAGAGAAAAATCTCACGGGCATTTCCTTTAGTATCATTTAAAAAAACATTGTGAATTTTTTCATTCATATAACTTTTAAAATAATCGAAATAATCGTATAAATCATAATTTTGCAATTAATTTCTATCGAGGGAATTTCATATATTTTCCGTTTCGGCCCGGGGATTACCTGAATACTATCTTAAAGAACAAGATATATTTTTTAAGAGCTTAAAAACTTCAAATGTTTAATTGGGATATGTAAGAAATCGGTAGAAATTCGAGTAGTAGAGCTTAAGGCGCACCCACATTGTGTTGAATCTGGAGTTTTCCAGATTCAACAATCGCATACAGTTGACGTCACACATTGATTCTATTGATGAAAGGGTCACTTCTCATATGCAATTCAGGATTTCTCCTGGAATGCAGCTAGTATTCAGCAGTGCCTCCAATATAAAACAATATAAATTGATTCTATTGATGAAAGGGTCACTTCTCATATGCAATTCAGGATTTCTCCTGGAATGCAGCTAATATTCAGCAGTGCCTCCAATATAAAACAATATAAATTGATTCTATTGATGAAAGGGTCACTTCTCATATGCAATTCAGGATTTCTCCTGGAATGCAGCTAGTATTCAGCAGTGCCTCCAATATAAAACAATATAAATTGATTCTATTGATGAAAGGGTCACTTCTCATATGCAATTCAGGATTTCTCCTGGAATGCAGCTAGTATTCAGCAGTGCCTCCAATATAAAACAATATAAATTGATTCTATTGATGAAAGGGTCACTTCTCATATGCAATTCAGGATTTCTCCTGGAATGCAGCTAGTATTCAGCAGTGCCTCCAATATAAAACAATATAAATTGATTCTATTGATGAAAGGGTCACTTCTCATATGCAATTCAGGATTTCTCCTGGAATGCAGCTAGTATTCAGCAGTGCCTCCAATATAAAACAATATAAATTGATTCTATTGATGAAAGGGTCACTTCTCATATGCAATTCAGGATTTCTCCTGGAATGCAGCTAATATTCAGCAGTGCCTCCAATATAAAACAATATAAATTGATTCTATTGATGAAAGGGTCACTTCTCATATGCAATTCAGGATTTCTCCTGGAATGCAGCTAGAATTCAGCAGTGCCTCCAATATAAAACAATATAAATTGATTCTATTGATGAAAGGGTCACTTCTCATATGCAATTCAGGATTTCTCCTGGAATGCAGCTAGTATTCAGCAGTGCCTCCAATATAAAACAATATAAATTGATTCTATTGATGAAAGGGTCACTTCTCATATGCAATTCAGGATTTCTCCTGGAATGCAGCTAGTATCCAGCAGTGCCTCCAATATAAAACAATATAAATTGATTCTATTGATGAAAGGGTCACTTCTCATATGCAATTCAGGATTTCTCCTGGAATGCAGCTAGTATTCAGCAGTGCCTCCAATATAAAACAATATAAATTGATTCTATTGATGAAAGGGTCACTTCTCATATGCAATTCAGGATTTCTCCTGGAATGCAGCTAGTATCCAGCAGTGCCTCCAATATAAAACAATATATATTGATTCTATTGATGAAAGGGTCACTTCTCATATGCAATTTAGGATTTCTCCTGGAATGCAGCTAGTATTCAGCAGTGCCTCCAATATAAAACAATATAAATTGATTCTATTGATGAAAGGGTCACTTCTCATATGCAATTCAGGATTTCTCCTGGAATGCAGCTAGTATCCAGCAGTGCCTCCAATATAAAACAATATAAATTGATTCTATTGATGAAAGGGTCACTTCTCATATGCAATTCAGGATTTCTCCTGGAATGCAGCTAGTATTCAGCAGTGCCTCCAATATAAAACAATATAAATTGATTCTATTGATGAAAGGGTCACTTCTCATATGCAATTCAGGATTTCTCCTGGAATGCAGCTAGTATCCAGCAGTGCCTCCAATATAAAACAATATAAATTGATTCTATTGATGAAAGGGTCACTTCTCATATGCAATTCAGGATTTCTCCTGGAATGCAGCTAGTATTCAGCAGTGCCTCCAATATAAAACAATATAAATTGATTCTATTGATGAAAGGGTCACTTCTCATATGCAATTCAGGATTTCTCCTGGAATGCAGCTAGTATTCAGCAGTGCCTCCAATATAAAACAATATAAATTGATTCTATTGATGAAAGGGTCACTTCTCATATGCAATTCAGGATTTCTCCTGGAATGCAGCTAGTATTCAGCAGTGCCTCCAATATAAAACAATATAAATTGATTCTATTGATGAAAGGGTCACTTCTCATATGCAATTCAGGATTTCTCCTGGAATGCAGCTAGTATTCAGCAGTGCCTCCAATATAAAACAATATAAATTGATTCTATTGATGAAAGGGTCACTTCTCATATGCAATTCAGGATTTCTCCTGGAATGCAGCTAGTATTCAGCAGTGCCTCCAATATAAAACAATATAAATTGATTCTATTGATGAAAGGGTCACTTCTCATATGCAATTCAGGATTTCTCCTGGAATGCAGCTAGTATTCAGCAGTGCCTCCAATATAAAACAATATAAATTGATTCTATTGATGAAAGGGTCACTTCTCATATGCAATTCAGGATTTCTCCTGGAATGCAGCTAGTATTCAGCAGTGCCTCCAATATAAAACAGAAATTGAAGTAAAAAATAAAATAATACACTGAATTAAAATAAAATAAAATTACTGTGTGGAAATTCGCAAATAATGCAAGCGTAATGAGAAAGATTAAGAAAGGGATGCTTAGATGGTTAGAGCATGTGAACGGATTAACGAAGCATATATAGTGGATGAAGAATAACATGTAGATAGGAGAATATTATGTGAAACAAACTTTAATGGTAAAAGTCGGGGACGCCCGAAAAAGACATGGCACGATTCAGTGGACCAACTACTTGTGTAAGGCCATGTCATGAGTCAGAATAACCGAAGGTTTATGTATGAATGTGAATGAAGCAAGCAGTGCAAAGATCTGTTTGGCGATCCATCCTCTCAGCTCAACCATTAAAGAAAAACAGCGCAGTGGTTAGGTAGACTTTACTTAGGTGTAAGAGGCCTAACTCTTTTGACTACCACTTAAATGTACCATCGGTTTATTTCAAAATTCAGTGGTCAAGAGATTTAACCCGGCGTCGATGACGCTAGGTCATAATGACCCGAGGCGATTTAAAACAGCCATATTTTTTTTTCCCATCAACCGTTCGACTTGTGCGCTTCAGTAGCTGGAGATACAACCCCCTTCTACCCGCACCGCTGGCGTGCTCAGCGCGACGCCGCTTGCGGAAGGAGATACACGTGCGTCAATTTAAAACGGGTACATATTTCCTATAGTTGAAATGAAATTCTACAGTTAATTTTTCATAGTTGATTTTGCATGTGTTTCTTACTAAGGTAATAAAAAGTTGATGAGTTGATAAAAAGAACTTATAAATAGAAAAAATTTTTCAAAATCAAGATAACCCTCTCAGTTTTGGTACAATCCATCGATAAAATTCGGGTCACAGTTACCCGGCGTCATTGACCGCGTAATTATTTTCACGTCATTGACGCCGGGTTAACCCACATAACTTTTAAAATACTATTTTGTACATTTGTTCAATCTAAAAAGTATAAAGATAACATCACAAAATATCTATGTCAAAAGTTTCACCCTTCTATCTTTAAAAACAAAAACGTTATAACAAAAAAATGACACTTTTTTGCAACCAAAAATCTTTGAGGGCCGTTTTCTCAGCTTTCTGGTTTTGTGGCTTGACTCCCTTGGCATCATCGGCGACGAAATGCTTTTTCAAAGTCTGTATAAATCACATCGACATGTACATAAATTTCAAACGAATTATTTATATAGGTGGTGAGATTCATTGTGTAGTGTTATGGTTATAATTTCTGTAATGCTATTTATAAATATACAAGAAACCCGAAAACTCTTGGAAACTGGTAAAACTAAATCACACATAGAGTCACCTATCTTTGAGGAATAATTTTTTAATTATAAGAACTTTCGTTTTCGAGTAAATACAGTGTAATTTTTCTAAAACAAATTAAATTAAAAAGCCAACGCTACCAGGTTAAGGGCCATTAACCATCCAGCGGCTGAGTATTTATGTTTTGTCGAAAGATGTTCTTACGATCGTATAGGGTGGTTGCAATGGGATAGGTTAATTATTCTCCGTACCAGCTTTTTTCAATATTGGTAAATATTGGTAAATGCCAGATTATTAGTTTTTACAGAGGTAAAAATCCTTTTAAATTTTCTTATGATATGAATGGTGTTAATCTTCTTCGTGTATCGCAGATTCGTGATCTTGGTGTTATATTCCACGAGAGTCTACAGTTCAATGTACACATCGATGAAATAACAAGCGATGCAATGAGAATACTAGGTTTTATCTTGAGAATGGGGGCAAATTTTAAAAGTATGTTAACATTAAAACATCTGTATTGCTCACTAGTACGAAGCAGATTAGAATACAATTCCTCTGTATGGTCACCATACTACAATGTTCATTCTCAATCATTGGAAAAGGTACAAAACAAATTTCTTCGGTACATCAATTTTAAAATGAAAATACCAATCGAATTTATAAATTATATTTATTAAAGGAAAACAATCACTTTGTTTGTAACCACGATTTATTGATTTAATTTTTATTTACCGACCGGTTTCGCTTAATACAAGCATCTTCAGGGTAAAAATTAAAACTGATGAAAAAGTACATTGTGTGAGCTTATATATACATACAGACAAAGACAAAACATAATATAAAGTAAGAGTGAGAGAGTGTAATTAACATCCTACATAGTGATAGAGAGAAAGAGACGGGTATATGAATAATTACATTATATCTACCGGGACAAAACGTCATTTGAACAGGTGATTAAGGAATAAAGTGGCTACGGGTTTTTTTAGTTTATGGGAAATATTCCTAATATCGGACTGTTGGACACATTTAACTGATTATTAAGGATTTGGGTTTTTGTTTTAACGGCTTTCTTTATTTCGAGTGCTTCTAAATTATTAGGCCTGTTACCATGACCATTTCTGTGTAAAATCTTAACACCGGTGTTTTGATTGAAGGTATGATCTTTATCAATAAGGTGATTAGCGAATTCTGAAAATCCATTATTATTTAAGCATCTAAGATGCTCTTCGATTCTAATATTGACATTACGCGTCGTTTTACCTACATAAAATGATGAACAATCATTACAATCTAATTTATATATTCCGGAATGACTTAGTTTATCGTCCTTATCTTTCGAATTAATTAAAAAATTATATTTACTTACGCGCTGAAACCAGACTTCTTAAATTATCAGATAGAAGAGTGTTAATTGATTTATTATTTTTATACAAAATTTTAAAATCTTTAATTGACAGCCCTAATTTGTTGGAACTAATTTGCATTAGCATACCCGCTAGACAAACTCGTAGTAAAGATACTTTTAAATGCAACAATAAACTCAACGCTAATTACTCTATATACTCACCAATACCAAGAATCCATAACCTTGCGAATAAATACTGCGAATCTATAGATATATTTAGTGTTGACAGTTTTGAATGTTTCAAAAATCAACTAATCTCGATTCTATCTGCTAATAATTAACTTTTATTATTTTTTTTTGTTTTTCTCATATAATATTTTCGCATCTAAACCTCACCAGTAAAATGTATACTTACTTTATAATATTTTTGCAGTTCTATATACACTTTGTTCTATGTCAGGTCTTATTATTATTGTTAATAATATGTATAAATATTTAAAGCTGAATTGTTTTAGTTTTTTGTAAGTACAACTTGTACTATTTCATTTCATTTCTTTTTTATGTTGTAATATTCTTTACCTAACGAGTCGATTGCATTCATATTTATTCTGTTTTATTGTTTATGTAATACATGTAATTAATATTGTTAATTATATATTTGCTTCTTTTCTTGAAAAAGCCCACTAGGGCGTTAATAAAATATAAAATAAAAAAATTAAAAAAAATAATAGGTATTTATAATTTTTTAATAATGTCTTAGCAAAATAGGAATGCAAAAAAAATCTGAAGTATATTATATATCAACACTCTATCCCGATAGCACTCCCAGCAGGAAAACGTTGTACGGTAGGCAAGTAGCACTCCCAACCGATATATTCGCGATCAGTAGTAAGGCAAGGATGGTGTCCCCAATCCTGTTCAATGTATACACGGACGAGTTATCAAATCGCCTGGACACGGTCTGTAGTATTAATAATTTATGCCTAAATCACATAAGCTATGCGCACGACTTGATTCTCCTAGCTCCGCCGATCAAGGAGTTGAGAACATTATTGAAAATCTGTGAAGAATACGCAAATGACCACAACATGATGTACTACCCCAAGAAGACGGAACTAATCGAATTCTACCATGGAGAAAATGCTATGTACAACTTAAAGAGGAAAACATAAATGCACCTAAGAATGTAAAATACTTGGGACACATTATTACTGAAGACCTCTCGGATGACGGTGATATTGAACGATAGCGGAGAAGAATCAGTATACTGTCTAATATGATTGCTGGAAGATTCTTCAAATGCAGTAACAATGTAAAATAAATATTTTTTCAATGCATTTTACAATAACCTATATACAGGTGAAACATGGTGTCACTACCGAACCAGCTCAATAGAACGATTCCGGATCCAATATAATGATGCTTGCAGAATTATATTTGGATACAGAAGATACAGCAGCGCATCTTCAATGTTTACGGAGCTAGGACAACACGGATTCGCCGGTCTGATGAGACATCGGGTCACTGGAGCCAGTTCCATTTATTTTGTTTCTATTATCACTTTTTTTTCCTATTCTATCTACTTTTTTTTACTTAAAAAAAATCTGTTTTGTAAATATGTATAACTTATGGGACGTGTGGGATTGCACTATCCTCCCCACATCCTGGAAAATTTTTATTTTTATTTTTATTTTTTAGTTTGTAAATTATTATTATTATTAGTTTGTAAGGCCGTAAGTAAATATTAATTATTATTTTTTAATTTATAAACTAACGTTTTAGACAAGATTTTTATGCATAGCACAAAGGGTAACAATTATTACAAGCAATAATTGTCAGCCTGAAACACTCATTTACATTGAAAAATCTTCCGAGAAAAGATACTTGCCGCCAACGGGACTTGAACCCGTGTCCTTCCGATTGCCGGTCGAATGCTCTGACCACTGAGCTATGTGGGCTTATCAAATACCCGCCAAATAATTCAATATATACTAGTGTTTCATTCAACAATTACTGCTTGTTATATTTTATTTTATTTTATTTTTTTTTTTTTTAATAAAGTTAAAAATAAAGTTGGTTGTTTTCAGGTGGAAAAAATATAACAAGCAGTAATTGTTGAATGAAACACTAGTATATATTGAATTATTTGGCGGGTATTTTATAAGCCCCCATAGCTCAGTGGTCAGAGCATTCGACCGGCAATCGGAAGGACACGGGTTCAAGTCCCGTTGGCGGCAAGTATCTTTTCTCGGAAGATTTTTCAATGTAAATGAGTGTTTCAGGCTGACAATTAATGCTTGTAATAATCGTAAATAAATAGACCATCTGAAGTATTTTCGTCACAAAAGACGTGGGTGGATTTTTTAAAAATGATTTTAATTAAACTTAAATAAAAATTCTGAAACATAGCTTTCCCAGATAATTTATTGTTTTATTTTACTGCATGATTATTAATACGAAATTTTGTTTGAAAATGTAACAAATCTGCCAACGACCTACCTACGTTAAAATCTTACTGTACTAAAAACGAACAAATTTTCTCAAAATTTAAAGAAAAGCTTTACTAGATAAAAATACAGTCTATCGAAATCAATTTGTAGTTTTCAGTGGGAAAGAGTCAATGTGTCTAAAATTTGATTTAAAAATGACATATTTCCGGTTTTGTCTGGTTATTCCCTCTTTATATCAGTCGTTTAATAAAGCACAGGTCTGGCTCAGAAGGATAAAATACCATTTGGTTTTTCGGTAAAATTGGAAAAAGAACAAAAAAAGACAATTGTATTATTTTTTTGTTGGATCTCTGTGTGACTTAGATTCACCAGTTTCCCACAAGTTTCCGGACACCGTGTATATTAACTATCACAGTTTTCAACTTTAGTCTTATTAAGAGTCGTTCTTTGCTGTAAAATATAATTACAAGTAAAGCATAGAAATAAATGACTTAAGTCCATTTGGAGATTAAAATACTGTTTCTATTTTGTCTTAGATAATATAAAGAGGAGTGTCTGTGGCAGGCGGGCTTGTGTTTTATACCAGTCTGACGTTTTATTCCGAGTTTGTCGAAATTTTGCACGCTGAGATTTAAATGAGGGAAATCATTCAAGAAGAAAAAAAAAACACTAAAAATCTAAACGAAAAATGAAAAAGGACAAGACACAGAGGTCACAACTGTGACTCGAATCCAGAATCTCTTGTCTAACCGAAACGAACGCTTTAAGCTATTCGGCTAACAAGACCTCTGATTTTGAAGTAATTTTTGTCAACCCCATATTTCAAATTTCATTAAAAACAATATTATCTTCAAATATTTTTTTCTCATATTATTGGATGCTGTCTTTTGGAATTGGAAACAATTTAAAAAAGGTAAGAAATAACCAAAAAACATTTTAAATAAATAACCTTTAAAAGTTATTTTAAAATAGAGTAGTTAAAACAAAAATAATGGAAAATTACTTGCTCACGTCTGATTTCGCAAAAACTGCGTTAAGTGCGGCAATGCTGGCGACCCCAGCAAGTATATCTCGTGGCCAAAAAAGTGTTTCTGAATTTCTCGTGTTACATTGGAGCATGCTAAAGTCGCCCTTGCAAGAAGCTATGCTAGCATTATTCGATGGCAAACTGAGAAGCAAGCTGGAGTACGCGAGCGATGTTTGGGCACCGTACCACCAGAATTACATTCACATATTAGAGCAAATTCAGAAGAAAGGTGTGTTTATATACGGAAGCATAGAACCTATCCAGAGTTCATGCACCATAATGACTTCCTTGAGGAAACTGATTCTGTGAGTCAATATTATAGTTTACGATTATAGGATAAGATATGAACACGTTATCACGTGTGAAATCCGTAAAGGATCTCGGTGTCGTCTTTGATCCCGTACTACCGAACTATAACTGACATTCTCTTGCCACATATCACTGCTCACTCAGTCTTATTACAAACTTCTTGGGTTCATCATCAGGACTTGTAAGCAGTTTAATAACCAAGAAGTCAAGGGCGGATCCAGGATTTTTTTCTGAGGGGGGGGAGGGGCAAAAGGGGCGGACGGGCAAAAAAATCAACAATTACTGTTAGGAATTTTTTTCTGGGGGGGGGGGGCACAAGGGGCGGACGGGCAAAAAAA
The DNA here is from genome assembly GCA_929108145.2 of Limnephilus rhombicus. Taxonomy (NCBI): domain Eukaryota; kingdom Metazoa; phylum Arthropoda; class Insecta; order Trichoptera; family Limnephilidae; genus Limnephilus; species Limnephilus rhombicus. Next base: position 16,109,666 of record OV815290.1, on the reverse strand, counting down.
TCAACAACTACTGTTACACGTTCAAGCATGTATAGGAAGGTTTATTGAAAGTGTCAAAACAATCGAAAAATTAAATGTTCAATAAAGACAGTTTTAGCTTCCTTCGAAATATGTACCGTGATGGAATCTCCGATGGAATCCGAGATTAATGAAATTTCGCACGCCGTGGTTCAAAATAAAAGGATATTTACTTCATTGAAGAAGAATAGAATACTAAAAAATTAACCGAAACGTAAAAAAGACTAACAGTAAAATAAAAAGGATAATGGTCACAACTGGGACTCGAACCCAGGAACTGTCGACGAACGAGGCGAATGCTTTAACAAATTTGACAACTGAGACCTCACATTTTGAAGTCATTCTTGTCAATCTCATATTTAAAATTTTAAAATTAATAATATTATTTTCAACAATTTTTTTTCAAAATTCTCGGAAGCTATTTTTTTTTAATTGGAAACAATAAAAATAAGGTAGGTTAAACCAAAAAACTAATTTATTTGAGAAAAACTTTTAAAGTTATTGTAAAAAGAAAGTTTTTCTAATAAAAAAAAGGAAAATTACTAGTCCCCATCTGATTTCGAAAAAAATGCGTAAAGCCCGGGAAATGCCGGGGACTTCAGCAAGTAATTCTAGAGTCAAAAAAAGTGTGATTCGAAATTTCACTTATTTAATAAATGAAAACCAAAATTTCCGCCTTAAACATAAGATTTGTAAGTAGGTACTTAAATACCTTCCCATCTTACTGCATATATATTTATTGTAACTTTTTAAAATTATTTTTAATAATTAATTTCATAATTCATCCAAAGAAACGTCACTATCTCAGTGCCAAATCTTTTTTCCGACTTCCTTCAATCAGATATTTATGTAGGTAGGTACTATAATATTGAAAAAAAAAAACACTAAGACAAATCCAAATAAACATGACGATTTCAAGTTTCAAAAAGAAATCTTTACTGAAACATTAAAACGGCCATCACCTTGAATCGGAAATGGAACGTGCAAAAAAATTACAGACTGACGAAATGCACAACGGCCGAGATAAAATAGGACTTTGTTACGATCAGTACAAAAAACTCTCAACTGCTCCCGTCTGGAGCCAGTGAGACTATTTCATCCCCAAATGGGGAACGTTGTGAGGCTGACGGTAGTGGGAGGGGGGGGGGGAGGAGACGAATAAATAATGCCATTTTTTCTAATACCAGCACTCTAGCACACCCAAAAGTCACGAGCCGCCACTGTTCCCAACTACACCCGTCTGGAGTCAGTGAGACTATTGCATCCCCAAATGGGAAATGTTGTGAGGCTGAAGATAGTAGTGATTGAAAGGAGATGGGGAAGAGGATGGTGGGGAAGTACCTGGCTATTCAAATCTGGTCGCCAAACACAGTTAATAACGTTTCAAGCAAAGTTTCAATTCTAAATAGTGGTAGTACACTAGATACTAAGAATTTTTTCCTCTATGGAAGGTGCTGCAAATAAACTTAATATTATTTCCAAATGATCAGTTGTGAATAAATATAAATTAATTTAAAAAAATCATTTGCACACTTTAGGATTCGAACTCGCGACTTTTGGTTTGCTAGTCTAGAATCTTACACTTCGACCACGAAGGCCGTCATAAAATGTTGAGATAAATTTTACATACTGAATGTATGCAATACAATTTGGCATTTGTTATTTTGGATAGTTTTTGAGAATTTATTCTAATCTTCAAATTATGAATCGCTAGTATGAGAAAATTTATCTCTGCCGCCGGAACGTCAATATTTTTTCAAACGATTTATAAAAGTGTATTTCGTAATATGTATTAAAATTGCGGAAAAATGACGTTCTTAATCTCAATTTGTGAAAGAATAAAGTGACAGTATAATATAAGTGTTTGATCAAATTATAGGTAATATTGTAGTTGATCAAAGGGAGCACACATTGTATATTGTGAAAGCAGGATCTCGTAGGTAGCATTTTGGATTTTGCAGATATCAATGCATGAGTCTACGTAAATTGACCGAATTGCAATTTTTCGAATTCAATTGTTAAAAATGCAATTTATCTAACATCAATTTTTCGGAAAACATATTTTTCGAGCGTCAATTGACCGAAATACTAGTTCTTTGAATTGATATATGTAAGTAAGAAAACAGTACGCACAAGAGTATTTTATTATAGGATCGACAATACCAACTAACCTAACCTAACCTAACAGTTTCTCGTTACTCATAAGCAAGTGAAATAAATACATGTTTTAAAAGTTTTAAAAATATGTTTTCGGCCAATTGCTATTCCAAAAATTAGTCTTCGAAAAATTGAAAAACATGTCTGCTCCCTCAATGCATGGGTTTTGTTTAGGGAGACCAGTGGCGCTTGCAGGGGAAGGCCCCAAGGGCCCTCTCGAAAAAAAACTTTTATATGAGTGCACCCAAGAAGAAAAGTTGCGTTATGTGCGTGCGTAATGCTTGCATTGATTTTAATTACTTCCCCCGGTAGGTACTGGCTCAGACACTGTGCATTATGGGAGGTATTGAGTAATACATGAACCAAAATTTCTCACAATTATAATTTTGAGAACATTATATTATTTGGAAAATTACAGAAACAGACGTAGCCTTGAAAGGATCACAGAATTTTGTTTAATGCTTACGTGTATCTTCAATCATTTGATTGGACCTCATGGAGGAAAAAAATTGAAACGGACTGCACCTTATAAGGCGATAAAAAAACAACGGTTAAAAAAATCCACGTTCATGTTTTTCAACAATTTAACAGCCAGGACTCTCGTCTCGAATTACGTATTGAAAATGTTTGTTATGACCTTTTCAAATGTTCCTGCAGAGAATATACAAATTAAAAATAATAATAATGCAAAACATATAAAAATTTTAAAAAATTAAATTAGGAAAGTTCCAGTCAGCCATCTTCCAATTCACTCACATAATAGTATAAGTCCCGACAGATTCGATTTAAAGATGGGTATAATCATATTATTTCATTTCGAAAATTGATTTAAAAAAAAATTACTGCTTTTTATTTAACAAGCAGTGAAAATGACGGGTTTTATTTTCAAAAAATGTTTCATTAAATTCCGTTGGCATTTTAAATTAATAATTTTTTTATTAAAAATGTATTCAATTAAAATAAAATAAATCACTTGTTTATCAAATTGCATTATAAAGGCACTAGGTACCCTTTAAAATCGCGGTTTTTTTCTAAAAATGCACATACAATCATTGTCAGTTAATCTAGTTTTCTTTGCAAAAATTCGAATAGCCATTATGTATACAAATAAAAACAGTTTATGTAAAAAAATTTAAATAAAAATTATTAGCTAACCCGACAACCGTTGTTCTGCTATATAAATTATTTCCAGTGAATATTTTGGTTGTTAAATAAAAAAAACGAATGTATTGTGAGTGTTTGGGGTGGGATATATGACAGAAAGAGAAATAGAGCGCTGTAGACGATGACCGCCGAGAAAAAAAAACACCATGTGAAAGTAGGAAAATGAAACAAAGAAAATCAGAATTAATTTCGAAGAGCAATTGAGTGTATGATATTTTTTGTTAGTCCGTTATTAGCCAATACAAATAAGCTCGATGGTTTGCCCACGCGAGAACACGATGCCGAATAAAATATCAAAATGACGCGACGTTTCTCGTGAATGTCTGTGTGGATGAAAGTTCGTTTAGGAGCACGTATCGCCATCTGTCATTCAACAACATAAAATTTCGTTCTGTTTGAAATACGAAAGACGGTTAAATTTGCTCATACAAAAATGCTAAAATCAATAAAATAAAATAAAAAAGGAGGGAGGGGGAGGAGGGTTAAAATCTGGGGTTATAGGTATTTCTTGATGCCATATAAATTTTTTTTTTTTTAAATTACAATTTTTTTTTCTGGATAAGGACACACTAAACACATAGTGGTATGAAATATACTTTCAAACCTATTCCGTTTCAACTAAACTCCGTTTTAGTTTGAAGGTTTAACTTTCATGTATTCAATCATAGTTTATCAAAATAAAAAGACTTTTATTTATTTATAAATTATTTAATCAACTACCCGCTGATATACGAACAGAAAAAAATTACAACAAATTAAAAAAAAAATTGAATCTTATTTTGGTAGTACCACCATATAATTTTAATTTTCTCCTAGATATAATTTTGACTGTTTGTTATTCCTAATGCTTTATGTACATCCTATATACATTTCTTGTTTAATTACTCCTATGATGGATGGTGTTTAAATCTATCAATGAAATGGCTCCTCCCTATATCTCTGAACTATGCATTCCGGAAAATATTGGTCTAAGGCAGTCAACTCTTAGATCAGCGACATCTTCTGCAATTGGAATTGGAAGGTTGAAAGAACCTAAGCGAAATCCGAACTCTAAGTTTGGTGATCGTGCATTCGCAGTATTCGGCCCCGAAGCTTGGAATAAACTTCCTATGAAATTGAGATGCATAACCAACTCAGCGGAATTTAGATCCAAACTGAAAACTCACTTTTTCCGATACTCCTTTCCATAAATTCATCATTCTATTTAAACTTTGCAATTTTTAATAGTTTTCTTTTCCTCTTTTCTCTTTGTTTATAGTTAACTCAATCTGTTTAATCTAATCTGTTAATTGTGATACCTCAATCTGTTTACTGGTGAGCGATCGCCTTAATGCAGTAAATATCGACTATTAAATTTATTAATTTATTTAAAATATGTATACCTTCCCATAAATCCAGTTAACCTTCATTTTACTTTTTGCACCCGTATTCTCGAATTGCAATATTATGTAAAAACTTCCTACTTCTTCTGGCGCTAATCTTAATTGTAAATATGTGTGTTAATAAGTCACCAGTTTTAGGTTAGAATCTATATGTCTTAGTCATAAGTCACTAGCTATAAGTCTTAGATGTAAGTCACTAGTTATAATTGTAAATCTTAGTTGTAAGCCAGTAATATAAGTAGCTATAAGTCTTAGATGTAAGTCACTAGTTGTAATTGTAAATCTTAGTTTTAAGCCAGTAATATTAATTCTTTTATATATTATTTGTACAGCGCCCTTGAGGTGATTTTCCACGAAAACGGCGCTATATACATTAGCCAATTATTATTATGAACTTTTAAAATATGTTAAGTCTAAATCTCTTCACAAGTTAAACTCTTTAGTTTGTGATAAGGAACTTAAAAAAAAATTCTGAAGTTATTAACAAGTTGTCCTCTCCTAAACACAAGCATCTGCTTTCTTACGAGAGTGTATAAAATATGTAAGCTATATTATGAAAATGTAAATGAAACAAATATTAATAAAAAAATTTAAATTATCAACAAGTTCAGCTGTGTTATTATTATTACGTGTTGCAGCTTTTAACCTTCCTAAGGCATAATCAAACAATTTGATAAATATAAAAAAATCTAATATTCTGATTTCGAATACCAGTTTTACTTTAATATTATGCAGTGGGTATGTTTAAAAATTAAGGAAAATATTCTTACCTTGCCTCTGTGCTCCAAGGGAAGTTGCCATCACTATAACCGTTAACACAGTTTCTAGAAAATACCGCATTTTGAAAATGATTCTGCAACACTGAATTTATTTGAAAAATTCTCTTGATAGTATTCCAAGAGTTTAAATCGAACTGCGAACTGCGATCCAATGAGCTTTGCTTTTATATTTATATCAGTATATTTCCACTCGGAGTCACACAAAAGTGTTTCTCTCACGTGCGTAAATTATCCGTAAATAACACTCCTAACCCTCTGGATGCTAGTTATTTTGGGCAAACAGAAAGCTTCTATGTAAATAATTTCCCTGGAGGCCTGCAATGTTTGGGGAAGCTGTATGGACGGTATTTTTTATCAATTTATATTTGTTAGTGGGATACGCGAGACCTGTGAACGATGATCGTTGTTAGTCAGAAAATATAAACCGAAGGCAAAGGAATGATATGCCAAACCGAATTTTCAAAACAGCTTTTTTTTTTTTTTACAGTAAATACCGCACAAGAATCTCAACTGCTCCCGTCTGGAGCCAGTGAGACTATGGTATCCCCAATTGGGGTATGTTGTGAGGCTGAAGGTAGTGGGGATGGGAAGGAGGTGGGGAAGAGGAAGGTTGAGAAGTACCTGGCTATTCAGATCTGGTCACCAAACACGGCTAAAGCCACTTTCAAGCAACGTTTCAATTCTGAATGGTGGTCTTACACCAGGGCGATACTAATAGTATCTTCCACTCTGGAACATGCCGCAAATATACTATATATTATTTTAAATGAATTAATTGTGAAATAACACAAATTAATCAAAAATTTATTTGCGCATGCCGGGTTCGAACCCGCCACCTCCGGATCATGAGTCAAGAGTCTTACCTACTGGACTACGGAGGTCGTCAGGACAACACGAAACATTTTATTAACAGCATAAAAGAATGATGAATAGTAGTAGTATTCGAATACTGATGGAACAAATGTTAAACTGAATCAAGAAAAACTTGTACAAACTTTATTAAAGCAAACATTATAAAGATTTTTCAAATCAAAAGAAATTCCAGATGGAAAAACGTCTAGGGTTTTGGCCACTCAATTCCACGATCTTATTGAATAGGTTAATATAATGCAGCACGAAGTTTCAAAAACACATGAAAAACGTCGGTGGTGTTCCCCATCCCTTTACTATTATTGTTTACTGTGATTAATTCGGAAAGCGCTTGAATCTTCAGCATATTATTTTGTTATCACAAAACGAGCAAGTACTGGAAATAATATCCGTTATAATGAAATTTCTGGCAAGTAAAAAATAAATAATCAGTTTGTATTTTCAGATTTTACGAAATAATAACTTTTGTGAAAATGCCATTACACAGTTGTGATTCTTCGCAGAGTAAATATATGAGAAACAGTTCACTCTTTCAGCATTCTTGGTCCATTGAAACCATTGGTCTCTCAGAAGGCGTCGCTCTAAATTTAATAGATAAGGGAATACCTCCAAGGAAGAAAATGTGTAAAAACTTGTGCTGACATTATCAGAACCAATAGAAAACACGCAAGTGTTCTTCAAGGATCGGTATCGGGTTCCTTTTCTTTTTATTTAACTTTTATTATAAAAAAACACATTTCACATTTTCATGTGCTATGTACACACACGCAATGGAGAAATTATAAAAAAAGACTTGCAAAGCGTGGCATCATGACTATTACAAAATCAATTCAAAAATATATCAAAATACAATACAACACACGTTAAGGGTTACAATTAGAAAAACGCAATAGAGAAGCATGAAAGCGTGGAAATAAAAAATACATAATAATTATTTAAATCTAGAGGCGGGAGTTTGAAATTTATTTCAACCACGCAACTGTATTACGCTTTTCTGTAAAATAATGGAAAATTTCATTGAAAAATAACCATGTACATAAGTTAATATACCATCTCACCTTTACCTTACCATTACATTTTAATTTTCTAACCGAACCTAATTTTAAATATTAGGTATAGATTAAACAACTTGCAAAAAAAAAGTTATTTCAAAGCTAATTTCAACATATGGTCACTCTACATGTTTTACATTATAATGTATTTGTTCCTATAGTGCAGTAGAGGCCCATTCTGTGAGAAATATTATTGTAACAATATTCTCTTTCAACACATTATTTCGTGTACTCTATAAAATTGTTAATCTCAAGTCAAAATGAAGTTCAAAATTTCAATTTAAACAATAACACCTAAATTAAAAAGGTAAAGAAACAATAAATAAATAAATATATATGGGTTATCGTATCCCATAACTTTGTCAAAACTAAAAGATCACACGGATGGCATTTCTAAGGTGTCACTTACGCTATAAAATACAATCATATTTTAATGAAAACGGTCACTTAAATGGAATGAAAACAATAATGTTGTGATCAAAACGGTTTCTTTCATATTTATTTCATAATTATTTGATAGTCACTTTAATATTGCATAAGAAAGATTCGCTCTAATGTAATCGCTTTTAAATAAATCATTGTTTTGTTTCATTTTTTTTATTTTTTACATATATTTAAAAAAAAAACCTAAGGACATATATTTTTTAAAATTTTATCTATTGTTGAAAATGGTATGAATTAATGATATAATGAATGAGAACATTTTGTCTGATCTCTTGACACTTTGTTATTAATTCATATATTTTTATCACTTATTATTTTCTCTGTTTATCATTTTATTTTTAATTTTTTTTTATTTTGCTGTTTTGCATGACCGATATTTGCGTGTGTTATTTTTATTAAATTTTGAAATTATTAACCCCGATACAGGCGAACCCTAGTGGGGTTAATAATTACATGCTAAAAATATATGTACATAAATTGTGAAGAAGCAATAAATAAATAAATAAATCTCAAATAAATAAAAAAAAGAAAATTACATGTATTCTGTACTTAGTTCCGGTTATATTCTTATGCACGAATCGCTAATATATAATGATACTGACTTTAAAAAGACCTGTTATTTGTGATAGAAAAAAAAACTGTCCATCGTGGATCTAATATTTTTTCGAGGCATTACAAATAATAGTTTTAAACCAATGATAGTTTATAATTAGGAATAATAAAAATTGACTTTCCAAAGGGTTGACTTTCCATCGCGTAGCGCAACTATGTGGGTGGGATAAACGGTTTTGCACGCAGCCATAGCAAATAACAAGCAGCTGTTTTTTAAATCATTGCTGTCAGGCAATAACTATAACAGGAAATTGATGCGATGACGACATTGAAAACGTTTGTATTTTTGCACTTCTTTCCAAACGAAATGACAACAAAAAGGACTGAAAATTCTGTTTGGTTTTTTTATCAAACTGTTGCCGGCCTCCGAAACGTGCTCAAATATAATAAAGCATATTATATAGTCTGAATTTCCGATAAATCAGTTCCAATTTTGAATATAATTATCTTCTACATTAACGCATTCCACAAAAAATCACGAGATATTATAATTCCAATTTTAAATATTATATTACAAGCAGACCCACTGAATCGCGTGTTTTAGCTTTTCCACAATCAGTTCCAATTTTGAAAATGAAACTTAAATACAAAGCAAAAGTTATAGAGTTCATTGAACCGCAGTTATATACGGAGACGAAAATAGTATTTTTAATACCTAACGCAGACCCGTGAAAAATCACGGGATATTAAAATTACTATAGTAAACACTATAGTAAAGGTAGGTACCCACTTTAGCCCATGTTTGAATTTTTCTACAATCAGTTCCAATTTTGAAAATAATACTTAAATTCAAAGATAAAGTTCTAGAGTTTATTGAACCAGAGTAACAGACAGAGGCACTACCGAATTTAGTATTTAAATACCTACCGCAGACCCGTGAAAAATCACGGGATATAGTAATTCCAAATTTTAAATATTATATTAAAGTTAGGTTCTTAGGTTCGTACATTTATGTATTTTTCCAGAATCTATTCCGATTTTGAATATAATACTTAAAATCAAAGTAAAAATTTGGTAGTTCATTGACTGCAGTTACAGACAAAAGCACAATCGAAATCAAGTTTTTTACAATAATGAAAGTGAACAAAGCAGATATATTAGGGACAGGCTATAAGGTAAATAGCACACACAGGGAAAATTCACTCAATTTATTACGATTGAAGTTAATGTATTATTATTCCCCGGATAAACACACTACTAATAGAGTTATCCATAGGATAACATGTATTTAAACAAAGAAATAAAAACTCGCAATAGGTAGAAAACCCAGCTAACTTATCCAAAATATATCAACTATTCATAGATTCAAGTACAGAAAATCATACACGAATAAAAATACACGCTATCCTATGGATAAGCTATCAAGAGGATGGTGAAATACTCGCTTAGTTGAATAATTTATTACTTGGTCATGCTGGAGTTTTTGCTTCGAGTGTAGGTATAAAAAATTAACTAAATCAAACAAGACTCATAAAAGGGTGAAAGTTTATTTATTCTGTAATGTCGCAGTATTTTCATAACTGTTAACCCCACAGGATAATTTGTTCACTTTTCAGAACAACTTATATTGGTATCATAACAATCGTTGTGTTTTCCTTACTATTACAGTGAGAAATGTGATATAAACAGTGTTTGAAAGAGAAAACACCACGATCTTAATTTTTTGAAAATTTTGAAATTTTTCATTAATTATTTTTATGCCGAACAATAAAAAAATGAGGTGGGCCATTGTTAATTTTATGTTTTAAAAATTATATTTTTATTTTTAATTATAAAATTTGAAACCATATTTTAACCCCTTTAGAAAACATTTTTAGTTTTCAGATACGTTCAGAAAAAATCCATTTATTTTGATTTTATCACTCCGACAAAATATGGCCGAGGCCTAAGGGGTTTGACATTTCAAAGGAGTGATGAAGTTGCATATTGTTGAGTTTTGGAATGCTGGTGGAGTGTGTTGGGGGAAGGGGCGGGAGGGAAAGGAGGGGTATAGTTATATACAGCTGGTCAAAAGTTATCTTCAGCCTCACAATATTTCCCAATTTGGAATGCCATAGTCTCACTGGCTTCAGATGGGAGCAGTTGGAACTCTTGTCCGGTATTCACATAAAAAAATTGAATATAATCCTCAATTTGGGAGGCGGGAATGGGTACCGCCGCCCCGGGAACCTTTATTGGATAACCAACACCTCTGCCATAGGTCACCCCAAGTGGTTCGCTACGTTTGGTAATTTAGCAGGGGTGCCCGGGTTTTTGGGGTAAGGTTTGTCTAGGTCCTGGAGGCGGATGACCAGGACACACTGAACCACAGATTCCTACCCACCCCTTAAACCCTTTTCCTTCCCAGAATTCTTCTCTTCTTCCTTTCCTTAAAAAACCCTCCACACTGCATCCCCAAAGATGACATAGGCCCTGAGGGTAATTATTTTCCTCAGGGCCTCCTGTGTGGTGCTCATGTAAAAAAAAAAAATCAGTACAGTTTGCACCAGAGGACACAATTGGGAACACATGTTATTAGAAATGCCATTATTTAAGCCCGGAGTCGGTACATTTAATAGGTATGTAATGAAGGAGTTTAGGAAAGAAAAATGAAAACATGATGAAGGTCGGTACATTAGTACAAGGATTTGATTAGAATTTATTTATCTTCCTAAATGTGATTCATCCCTCGGTAAGAGACAGATTGTTAAACCATTTGACTCATGGCTGGCCGAGGACAGTCGTTGATAACATGTTTGTTAGTCTGTACTGCGTTCAAACATCACTTTAAGAGGAAACGTGGTCGCCGAGATATTTTAATAATAGGTATTTTACCAGACTGTTGCTGTCACTGCCGCTGTTCCTCCGTATACTGAGCGAAAGGGACAACTGCACCTCAAGCTGATAATACTCGGACCTACATAAAATCGTCAAAATTGAGGTTTTGTATTCCTCATTTTCTTCTCCGAAACTCAACCAATTTTTTTACAAACTGGATTAGAAGAAAATATTCTGTGTCTCTATGTTTTGCTTTTTTTTAAAATTCATTGTCTAGTTTGAATACTGAACGTCTGTTGATGGCGTTCAAACCAATCAAGGCAATTTTAATTTTTAACAATTTTCGGAGGGTGCTAATACAAGAAGTAATTTATCTTCAAAAGCAAAACCTACCGACATGCTAGTAGTCGATAACTATATTATATTAAAAAAAAATTTGCACTCGAGTCAAAATCCAGAGACAAAATTAACGAATACGTTTGCATCATTATGACAACATAGATGTAAACATATTAAAAACAATGAAACAATATCTAATTTGCCCATTAACTCATATAATAAATACAAGCCTTGTAAAAGGTATATTTCCAAATAATTACAAAAGAACAATAATAACACCGATATATAAAGCAGACTGCCCAAAAGACCCACAAAATTACCGCCCTATATCCCTTTTATCTAATATATCAAAAATATTCGAAAAAATTGTAAAAAACCAAATCTGGGCCTTCTTAGAACAACATCACATTATAAATTCTAAACAGTATGGTTTCAAAAAAAACACCAGCACCCATGATGCCATTGCGAAAATAACAAACTATATATATATACCGCCCTAGACTCAAATGAAAAATGCATTGGAATATTTATTGACCTTAAAAAAGCATTTGATAGTATATCTCATACTAACTTAATAAAAAAAATCAAATCAATTGGAATAAATGGACTGGTGCTATCCTGGATTATAAGCTTTTTGGAAAATAGACCACAACAAGTAAAAATATTAAATGAACTAAGTGATTCCGAAAGTAGTAACTTCTCAATACCACAAAGCACAGTTCTAGGACCACTTTTGTTCATATTATATGTAAATGATATATTTGAAGTTGCTAAATACGGGCAAATTATCTCATATGCAGATGACACAGTGCTTCTTCTAAAAGCAAACACATGGTTAGAACTGAATAAAAGGGCTAACATAGACATGAATGAATTAAAAACATGGTTTGACAATAACCTACTAACATTAAACTCTAAAAAAATACATTACATACCATTTTTCATAAAAAAAACAAACACGCCGTATGAAATAAACATAAGGATCCATTCTGCACCACACACTCAACAACACCACTGTAACTTATTGTGTACTAATATTGAAATGAAAACTTCAACCAAATATCTAGGAATCACTATTGACCAATGTCTAAAATGGATACCGCATATAACCATTCTTAAAAACAGAGTACGAAAATTGACATATATTTTTAGCTGTTTGAGACACATTCTAAGTAAAGAACTACTGAGAATGACGTACTTCGCACTCTGTCAATCCATAATCCAATATGGTATAATAGGATGGGGTGGCGCCTATAAAACTCACACACAATCTCTTTACATTGCGCAAAAACTAATAATTAAAATAATATTTAAAAAATCATTTCTATATCCATCTGAACTCATATTCAAAGAATTTAAAGTCAGAAAATTAAATACTCTCTTCCTGTATCATTCAACCTTACAAGTTTACAAAGAAGATATCCTAAACAAATCCATACCCTTCAAAAACACAGTAAATTTTAGGCAAAAATACACGCTACCAATTCCCATTTGTAAAAAAACTTTGGGTCAACAAAACTATAAATACTTAGGAACAAATTTCTTTAATAAATTACCAGAAAATATAAGATCCCTTAAGGACAGTTACAAAAATTTCAAAACACAATAAAAAAAATATACTGAAAACCTTAACTAAAAAAAATAAATAATAATTAAAAAAATATATACATATACACACATATGTTTCTCTTATTCTTAATATATACTAAATTTAAAAAAAAAATCAAAATAACTTAACAAATAATACTTCCTCCCATACACACAAGCATTTGCTTATTATGGGAGTACATTTAAAAAAAATATGTATATTTGTATTAAATAATTGTATTAAGTTTTTTTTTATTTTTTATATACTTTCATTATATTTATGTATCTATTGTATGTACTGTACCAAAAAAAAAAAAAAATTTCAATAAAAAAAAAAAAAAAAAAAAATCATCTATGCATTATGTGGGCACAGCGGCTGTGGGAGTACCTTATCCTATTTGCGGTTGACCGCACAAGAGTCCCAACTGCTCCCAACCGTCTGGAGCCAGAAGAACTATGACATCCACAATTAAGAATGTTATGAGATTGAAAGAAGTGGGGAGGGGATGGAGATGAGGTAGAGAAAGTTTGGAACATCACCGAACATAGCTAAAGCCATTTTCCTCGGATATCTTCCTAGCAAATGACAAACGCTTGGCATTTCTTGCAAGCAGTTCTGGTTTGATTTTCAGCCCAACTCATCTAAGGGCCACTTCAGCATCTCTTTTCTAACCTTAGTTAGCCTCCCAAAAACTGGGCATACTGTACAGGGCCCGCAGATACTTTAATAGTACACAACTGCTAACCCTGTACAAATCGCAAGTGCGCCCCACGGTTGAATTTGGCACCCACCTCTGGTCTGGAGCTACAAAATACCTGAAAAATACCCTCGACTCTGTGCAGAAACGGGCGGTCCGTTTGATAGATTCTCCCATCTTAACAGACGGATTGCAATCTTTAGAGCACAGGCGTCGGGTGGGAATGCTATCCTTGTTCTACCGGTATTACAATGGAAGATGCTCCGAGGAACTAGCATCATTGATCCCTTCGGCACCGGTGCATAGTCGGGAAACACGCCAAACGCGTGCCCAACATTTGTACACAGTTGACATTTGTCACATGAGAACAGGTCGTTTCTTCGACTCGTTCTTGTGTTCAACAGCTCGGCTGTGGAATGATTTGCCGGCCTCTGTGTTTCCTCCTTCCTACAACATGGGTCTCTTCAAGACCAATGTTCATTCCTTCCTCTCCTCAAAAAGACCCTCCACACAGAATCCCAGGTGACATAGGCCCTGAGGGAAATTATTTTCCTCAGGGCCTCCTGTGTGGAGTTAATGTAAAAAAAAAAAAAAACCAATAACACAGGACTGCAAAATGACACTTTTAAATTCTTTTTTAAATGGTAATGGGTGAATTATATGTATTTCGGTATGCTGAATTCGAGAATGCCATTGATTTCGGCCCATCTCGTAAGGATTTTCCGCAAAGTGGAAATTAAAATATAGGCAAAACCCGCATTACACTACTTCTGTAGGGAACAGGGTATGTTCAAAAGAAAAATAAATCATAAAATTAAACAAATTTATTTAATTTTAAGTCAAAAAAATATTTTATTTACATTATAGACAATTATAAATCTTTATAAACTCTGCTTTTTTTAGTTTCGAAGCTTCGTTTTTGCTTTTTCTTTTGTGGGACGTTATATTTTCCCTATGCAGCATCTAGCAGTAGTCGCCCATCATATTTGTATCCCATCGACCTTGATACCTTCTCTTCAATTCTTCGATATCTTGGTGAAACCTCTCACCTTGCTCTTCAAAGTTCAAGAGTTCAAAAAATGGAGTTTTAAACTGATTGAGCATCCCAGATTTTTAAAATTGCACATATTTTCTACTATATTTTTCATAGTCCGCGTCCTTCTGATTCCCTAGAAACTTCGTAACTACATCTTCAATAGAATTCCATGCTGACCTTTCAACATCGTTCATCACATTTTCAAAGTTGTTATCTTTCATCAGTTTACGAATGTCAGGACCAACAAAAACTCCCTCCTTCAGCTTTACTTCAGACAGACCAGAAAACTTGCTTGAAAGGTATTTAAATGTGTCGCCATCTTTTGGCAATGCCTTCACAAACTGCTTCATCATACCAAGTTTGATATGGAGCGGTGGTAGAAGGACCTTTTTAGGATCAACCAAAGATTCAAAGTACACGTTTTTCTCTCCGACCTTCAATGTTATTTTCGGCCACACTTTTTGGTTCCAGTGTTTATCTTTAGCACGACTATCCCATTCACAAAGAAAACAGGGAAATTTTGTGTAACCACCTTCCTGTCCAAGTATCATAGAAATTACTTCAAGATCCCCACAAACTGTCCACTCGAATTCCTTGTACTTTAACTTATCCAAGATCAATGCCAAGTTAAGTTTCCTTCAAATACACTGACTGACCAACGGGTATTGATGCGTACTTATTCCCGTTATGAAGTCAAACAGCTTTTACACTTCTTTTTGAGGAATCAATAAACAGCCAATTTTCAGCTTTATGTTGAACTTTGAACGTGGACATTAAACCATTAATATCGGAACAACAGACTAGCTCACCATCTTGAGAAAAATAAGGCTCAAAATGTTTTTATCTATTTCTATACCAAGCAAAAGAAATTCCAGGTGTCAATAAATTTTTCTCTTGCAGTCTGGATCCTAGTTCCTAGTAACTCAGCAGATTCTTTTGGGAGTCCCAAATCTCGGATCAGATCCTTCAACACACCCTGAACAAACTCCACGTGGGGCCGAAGATTTGTCCTGGTCCCCTATCTTCACATCAAAATACACAAAATACACCCTTTTTAACAAAATCAGTAATATTTTTTTATTGTTTTTTCACTACAAATTCACCACAAATATAGCAAAAACTCTCAGAAGAATTTACACAAGCTCTTGAAGTCATTTTTGAAACGCACGTTACGAAAGTTGGAACAGAAATAAATAAATGAAAGGGCATGGGAGGGATTGGGCACCTTTGGAATTCCGGAATTCTCTCGTCATACTTACTATGGAAATCCCGATAAATATGATTCAACGCTGACTAATTTTATCGTCAAGAGTTACTAAATGTTTTGTTTCAGTCTATAAAACATACCATTATCTTATAATAAGTTGGAATTAATAAAAAATATATATTTCGGTAATAAACACCGTTTTGCGCTTTAAGATAGGCAATCCCACAGTATTTTACGTTTTGTGGAAAAACCTTACGTGATGGAATTTTTTTGATAATTTTCCCGAATTCAGCAACCAAATATACATAGGAATTACCTCTTATTTCCAAGAAGAAAAAATTCACAGACCTGTGTAATATAATCAGATGATACAGATCGGTATATAAAAAATACTGTCAGTATCGCCCTGGTGAATGCCCAACATTCACATAAGAAGTTTTGCTTGAAATGGCTCCAACCGATGACTAGATCTGAATAGCCAGGTATTTTCCAACTTTCTTCTTCCCCATCTCCTACCCTTCAGCATTCTTACTGCACTAGTTCGGTGAGCATGGAGCATTTGGGACGCTTGTGCGGTATTTGCATAAAAAATACATACACTTTTTGTCATAATAAATTTCACCCTGGTAAGTTATATAGTAGCAAGTGTGCAATAACACACTTAGGACTTTAAGTGATTAAGTAAACCAGCGACTCTGATCTAATCTTATACGAGTAGTAATTTGGGAGACGGGTATGGGTACCGCTGCCCCGGACACCATTTATTCGATAAAATCAAATAATTGCAATCCGTTTTCAACGCTATGGCAAGACTTATTACCGGCATATCTAATTATTTTCAAATTTCAGAGCATCTTAAAAATCTTCACTGGCTCAAATGTCCCGATGGAATTCAGTTCAGGCTCTGCTGGATGGTTTTTAAGTCTCTTCACGGAATGGCTCCGGCTTATCGGAAATGTGTAATGTGTGTCGCGTGCCTCGGTGGAAGCACCCACATTCTGCACAAAAACTAGCTCAGATCGGTCGGCAGAACAGGAGGGGCTCTCAGCAACAAAGGTCGTAGGTAGCTAAAAAGAGGGGGGGGGGGGGGGTACATAGCTATGCCAACACTCCTCATGTCTCGTCAAATAAAAAGATCGTCTAAGGTGAACAACACTTGTATTAACGGAAATACACAATTACAACAAGTCAGTAACATTTACATCAATTAACAATCACGGGCGAACAGGAATACCTAGTTGAGTAAGGACAACTTATGCAAATCTCTCTCTACACGCCTGCTCTGGGGGTGGTTATAGTTCGCGAGATAGGAAAGGACACATACAAAATGGGGGGTGCGTCGTTACTCACGGGTGCCAGGTAGCTTCCGGTGAGGCATCCAGGAGGTGACCCGCCTGGTAGCTGAAGCAGTCCATGCCCAGCAGGTAGCCACGGTAGTCCATCGCCAGCAGGTAGCAACAGCAGAGCAAGGCTGCCCAACTCGCGCCCACCAAACCGGGCGGTCGCGCGTGTCTTTCGTTCGGCCCTGAGAATTTTATGGAACAATCTCGACCGGCGCAAAAACAGTGCCGTAGCGGCCGACACGGGTTGCTGCAGGGCGTGCTAAGCGGGAACTGGCGGCCGTTGCCGAGGCGAGCTTGAGGTTGAGCAAGGGGAAAGAAGTAAACTGCCCGGGGCGCGGGCGGTGTGCAGCTGACGTAGGGCGTAGAGTGGCGTAAAGTGGCAACATAACACTTCCCCCCGCGCTCGGAAAAAAAGCGACGTGGTAATGGAGCAATAGGGTAAGAATCCTCTATGCTACCATTGGGAGTTTGAGAGAGATTTGTTGACCAGAAAACTGACTAACACATAAAAACTAGCTTATGCCATAGGCTAGGTAACAATGCTTGCCAGGGTAAGGAGGGGGTACATAGAATATGAGGAATGAAGGGGTGAAACAACATACGGGGTTATGCAATTGAGAGAACAGAAGACAAGGTTATGCAATTGAGAAAACAAAATACGAGGTTATGCAATTGAGAAAAAGCAAAAAATGTGACTCTAAAGTTTCATTGGTATGGAAGCTAAGTTTTTGCGGTACGTAGATTTGTTTATGGTTTCGACGAGGTGCGAAGAGTTTCGAAGAATTACGAAGAGACGTGATTTCATAGACTCTAAAGGGATTACATTATCACTGTAATCTGACCCATTTGAGATAACACTCAAGAGTACACTAGGGTCTTGGAGAAAACACTTTGTTTAGTCGTAGACGTCGAAGGTTACGAAGTGGAGACTGTGGTTGCAGTGCGGAGTCTATGGTTACAGAGGTCGTTGAAGAGGAAAATCCAGGATCTGCAGACATGCCAGTACGAATCCTAATGTGCCATTATGGTGGGCATGGATCGTATATAATGGTTATCGAAGCATAATGTAGCTCGGAATAACTTGTAAGGGTACGCATTCAGCGAATACTGGAGGGTCAAGGTAATAATGGTTTACACATGACATGGTATGCGTCACTGCTTGACAGAGCAAGAGACGGCAAAACTGGCTTAGAGGCGAGAGCAGGAACAAACCTAGAGGCTAGCGTGCCCCAAAGGTAGTCCAGAGTGTCGTTATGTATAGCGGGACAACTCAGCTCGCAGTGGCACAGCAAGACAACATACATAAGAGCGGTATGGTCCATGCTTTCAGGAACAAATATGTAGAAAATAGCAGCGAGAGGACCTCCGTAACCACAGCGAGGGCTGCTGGTGAAGACATCCTTCAGGGCTTCTTTTTATTTTTTTAATTATTATTAAATTATTATTATTTTTTAATTATTATTAAAGCAAAATTCTTGAAGTTTACCTGCCTAGAGACCAATGAAGAAAAGTTTGGAGAGAAACAAAATGTGTCCAGAGAATAAACAAACAAGGTTTGACCACCGACCCAGAGAGAACAACGAGAGAGAGAGAGAGAGAGAGATAGATTCCTAAATAGTTTGCAGTTACATTTTGTACAATATCCTTTGTTAGGATAATCTGGCTTTTGCCGAGTGACAAAATACCTTGGTTGAAAAACAACCGGCCTTCCATGGCCTATGTTAACATAAGATTGTAACATTTTCGTAGAATTTCAAAGAACAAGACAAAAGGTCGTGAACGAGTCACGGCAAAGTCTGATTCATGGATAAAGGTTGTGGAAGAGACAGATGGTACGCCAAGTGCATATCATACATGTCCAATATTCATGAATGTGCTTCATTGAAACCAGGATGAAGATGATGAGACATATGAAGAGAGTGAAGAAGAAGGCCCGTTGTGACTGGTTAGTTATCGATTCGAACTCAAAATGAGGGCGAAATATGGTCAACAACGGATTTTACACTCCGTAACATATTTGAGAACATGAGTGTGGGAAAAAGAAAAGGGATGGAAAGGAGTTGAGTGACGAAACTTGCTAGGGACTGGACTGATTTCCAATTCAAACTCTATGTGAGGATGAAACGTAGTCCACCAGCATGTTTCCTGACTCTTTACATTAACCAAAGCGGGAAATATTATAAAAAAACAATGAGATGAGAAAGAATACACATTATACCAAAAGACTAATCTTTCGCGTGTATTTAACGAAGGATTAGGGGTCACTTAAAAACTTCTCCTTGATTGTGAGAAAAGATAGACCCTCGCTCCAATTTCACAAACCTGGGATTTTTCTTATTCGTTTCCCAGATGACGAGTTTGGTGGTTTTGTGCCCATTCGAATAACTCCTGCAGCACTATGCCCCATAGCTGCCAGTGAAGCTGACAAACTAGTCCTTTTGAGATAGTAGGTATTCCTGGGCTCCTTTACTTTTGGAAAGAAGTAGAAAAACAGGAAGTCCACGGGCATTGTTGTTGAACAATTTAAAAAGGTTGTGGCCTACATTGAGTAGTACGCACACAAGGGCTTGATATTATTTCGTTCGCACGATTCATGGTGAGTAATTTAACGTCTTCACGTGTGGTGTACAGATTATACAAGTACACAATTGTAAACAAGGCGGTTCTCATGACAAATTAATGACACACGACCAAAAAGGGGCGGTTCTCATGACAAATTAATGACACACGACCAACTCACTGACAAGAGTATAAAGTAATTATAACGAACTTCTCGTATCATGGCGAGTATTTAAAGGATCTCTCCTATTGCGTACAGGTTACGTTTGTGGCGAGCCAACTTACATACCTGCGCTGCGAGAAGTACTTACCTAGATGCGCTGAAATATTCGGCATATCGTCTCACCTTACGGAAAGTACCGGAGAATTCAAATTCCCTCTACATTATTCTTTTAGAACAGCAAGCCAAAACAAAGGGTCCCGTTATTTTTACTTCTGTCACGCTCCGGTATTCCGATATTATTGTGAATTTTACTGCTTTGTAAATAAACTATGAACAGTTAAATCTAGTGTTTTCTTTACACGTTTACGTAGCACGTCTGATTGCTACAGTGGTGGCCTCCGACATACAAATTTATGAAGTTTTTTTTCCAACGTACTACGGTTTAAATAAATTATAAATAATTTATCTCCCAATGTCTCTCCCAATTGGATCATAGACATCGACGGGTACACCGCCCGAAGAAAATCGTGTGGCGAAGCAAATACCTCCATTCTGCCCAAACGACCCCGAGCTTTGGTTTGCCATGGTTGAGAGAAGTTTTGAGGCATCAGCTGTAACCGTGGATGCCACGAAATTTGGATTCATCCTTGGGACTAAAGAGTGAACTAACAAGGCATCTCAGCTCTACCCAGGAGCAGAAAACAAGGCGACTCCTGGAGCACGAGGAGCGGGGACACCGAAAATCTTCCCAGTTCCTCCGTCATCTACGCACCCTCGCGGGCAGCGCTGTGCCCGATGAGGTGCTGAAGACCTTATAGATGGGCAGACTCCCTCGGAGCATGCAGGTTGTTCTGGCCACACAGCAGGAAGCCTCGTTGGACAAGGTGGCGAACCTCGCGGACGCAATCGATGACTACGCTGGCAGACCAGGTATTAATGCAGTTGCCCGAGAAAATATTGAAGACGGTCTGGTTACCAAGATGGAGAAGATGATGAGGCCACTCCAGGAAGAACTGACTACCCTACGACGAGAAATATCGGCATTGCGCTCCAAAGAACGACAATCCAGGAGTACCAGCCCTCGTTGGCGAGACCATAGCTCTCGCAGCAGTTCCAGGGGTCGGCAACCTGAAGACACGTGCTGGTACCACTGGAACTTCGGGACCAAGGCGCGTTCATGCAGGAAACCCTGCAACTTCGAGCAGGGAAACGCCCCGGGCTCACGCTGATGGCGACCAGCACCAGCAGCCCGACTCAAGTATGTCGCCTTTTCGTCACCGACCGGGTAACGCGTACCCAGTTTCTTGTAGACACTGGCGCAGACCTCTGTATTTTTCCACGGCGTTAGGTTCAAGGTCGTCCAGCCAAGCAAGCTTACGAACTGGCGGCCGCAAATGGCAGCACCATCGCAACTTACGGCAGCCTGACGCTCGAACTTGACTTAGGTCTGCGACGCGATTTCACTTGGAGCTTCGTCATTGCTGACGTATCCAAGCCCATCATTGGAGCGGACTTCCTGGCAAAATTTGAGCTGCTGGTAGATATCCTCAACCGACGACTGCTGGAACAAGTGACTAACCTGACAACCACAGGCAAGCAAAGTAGCAATAATATTGCTTCTATCAAGACTGTCACAGGTACGTCCCCTTTCCACAAAATTTTACAACAGTACCTTTTTATCACGTGCCCTGATGGAACCATGAAGGAAGTTCGCCATGCTACCCTTAATCACGTCCGAACTACTCCAGGCCCTCCAGTTGCCAATCGACCCTGCCGCCTCGCTCCTGATAAACTCAAACGGGCCAAGAAGGAGTTTGAGACCATGGTCCGTTTAGGAATTGCCCGGCCTTCCGAGAGCTGCTGGGCATCGCCACTACACATGGTCCCAAAGAAGGATGACCAATGGCGACCATGCGGTGATTATCGCGGGCTGAACGCCAGAACCATTCCTGACCGATATCCTGTACGCCACAATCAGGACTTCGCTCAGGCACTGAGAGGCACCAAGATTTTCTCAACCATAGACCTTGTACGGGCTTATAATCAGATTCCGGTGGCTCCTGACGACATTCTAAAGACGGCCATATCTACTCCGTTCGGACTCTTCGAGTTTCCAGTAATGTCTTTCGGCCTCCGTAATGCAGCTAAGACCTTCCAACGCTTCATCGATGAGATCACCAGAGAGCTGGATTTTTGCTACGCCTACATCGACGACATCCTCATCGCATCGTCAACAGAAGAGGAGCACATGACCCACCTCAAAACCTTGTTCCAGCGTCTTCAGGATTATGGTTTGGTCATCAACTATGGCAAATGCCACTTTGGTTTGCCTGAGGTTAAATTCCTGGGGTACCTGGTGTCTGGTGCAGGCACTACACCCCTGCCAGAAAAAATCGATGCTATTAGAAGTTACGTTTCGGCCAGAAACTGTAAAAGATCTCCGCCGGTTCCTCGGAGCCCTTAACTTTTGTAGGAGGTTCCTGCCCAAAGCTGCAGATACACAAGCCCCACTCAATGATTTCCTCCAAGGAAATCAAAAAGGCAAGCAACCAATACATTGGACCAAAGAGACCATGGAAGCCTTTGACAAGTGCAAGGAAGCATTTGCTCATGCAACCCTGCTCGCTCACCCCAAGTGCGAAGCTCCACTCTCCATAGTCAGCGACACGTCTGACACCGCAGCTGGTGCCGCGCTCCAGCAGCTCATCGAAGGTCACTGGGAGCCGTTGGGGTTCTTCTCCAAGAAATTCAGTTGAGCGGAGCGAAAATACGGCGCTTATGACAGAGAGCTCCTGGCCATCTACCTCGCTGTAAAACACTTCAGACACATGGTAAAGGGCAGGATATTGACCATCTTCACCGACCATAAGCCCATTACCTTCGCTTTTCAGCAAAAGGCTGATAAGTGCTCACCGAGACAATTCCGCCATCTGGACTATATCAGCCAGTTCACAACTGATATCCGCCACGTCTCCGGAAAAGACTACATCGTCGCGGATGCTCTCTCCAGGGTCGAGACAATAGACACTCCTCTGGACTACGCAGCGCTGGCAGCTGACCAAGTGAACGACACGGAACTGGAAAAGTGCCTACACGGAGGTTCCAACCTCGAGCTAAGAAAGGTGCACATTCCCGGCATCGACACCCAACTCTACTGCGATTTATCGACAAATATAGCCAGACCTTTTGTCACAAAGAAATTCCGTTCTGCAGCTTTCAATGCGGTCCATCAGCTGGCTCACCCAGGCATCAAGGCAACGGTCAAACTCATAACTGAACGTTATGTCTGGCCGGCCATCAAAGCTGACACAAGGAAACTCGCACGCAACTGCCTCCAGTGCCAACTAAGTCAGGTGTAACGACACGTGTCAGCACCCCTTGGAACCTTTCCTAGAACTTCATCAAGATTTGAACATGTCCACATTGACATCATCATCATGCCCATGTCAGAAGGATGCCGGTACTGCCTTACATGCGTAGACCGGTTGCGTAGACAACAAGATGGCCAGAAGCGTTCCCTATCAAGGACCAAGAAGCAGAAACGGTGGCGCGCGCATTCTACCAGGGTTGGATCACCAGGTTTGGAAGCCCGCTTCGAATCACCACTGACCAGGGAAGACAATTCGAGTCAAGGCTGTTCAGGAAATTGAACTGCTTGGCAGGTACGACTCAGATTCATACCACCGCATACCACCCTGCAGCAAACGGCATGGTGAAAAGGCTACACCGCCAGCTCAAGGCAGCGATCAAATGCCACCAGAAGGACCGCTGGACCGATGTGCTTCCCACTGTTTTAATGGGAATTAGAGCAGCCTGGAGAGACGACCTCGCTACCACCTCGGCCGAGAATTCCTCGCTGCATGACCAGCAATCTGCGACAATACGAGCAAGTTCCTCAAGGAACTTCGAAAGCACTTCAACGAACTTCGACCGGTTGAAGGTACCCGCCATAGTGAAGGACGTCATTTCATCTTCAAAGACTTACCCACAGCGACTCACATCTTCTTGAGGGACGACACCATTAAGAGCCCGCTTCAGCAACCATACAGCGGCCCTCACCAAGTCGTCCGCCGGAATGGTAGGACCTACGTTATCCTATGCAAAGGAAAAGAATTAACGGTGAGCATTGACCGCCTCAAACCAGCTTACATTGCCAAGGAACCGAAAGAAGCCGCAACAGAGCTACCATCAACCCTTCCAAAACCAACCATCGAACAGGATCGGACTCACACGACCACTCGTTCAGGAAGGCGTGTTCGTTTTCCCGACTACCTCAATGTCTAAACGACTCTTTTTATCGCAGCCCTTATCTGTGCTACTGGGGGGGGGGAGTGTGTGGCGAGCCAACTTACCTACCTGCGCTGCGAGAAGTTCTTACCCCTAGATGCGCTGAAATATTCGGCATATCGTCGCACTTTACGGAAAGTACCGGAGAATTCAAATTCCCTCTACATTATTATTTTAGAACAGCAAGCCAAAACAAATGGTCCCGTTATTTTTACTTCTGTCACGCTCCGGTATTCTGATATTATTGTGAATTTTACTGCTTTGTAAAAAAACTATGAACACTTAAATCTAGCGTTTTCTTTACACGTTTACGTAGCATGTCTGATTGCTACACGTTTAAGTACAGCAAGATAAATGTTAAAAATATTTGTTTTAATATTTTTTATAAAGATTCATTAGATTGACTAACCCCGTAGCCCGGAAGGCGTACGATAGGATGGCAAAAAAGATAGACAATTTAATGTTACTTCGTATGTCATAAGGTATGAAGTAATGGCAGAGTATATTCTGCTTACACCGAGCAATAAAGAAGACAGACCTACAGTGGTTTTACATACTGTCTATAGTAACAAGTTTTGGTGAAGAAAACAAGAGGTTGATCGAAAACGATGATCGAGCAGGACTATGCTGATTTACGTACAATTGCAATTATTTGAGTTCGGGAATCAGGATGATCGTGGGATTTTATTAACCTGTCCCGTGGGGTAGAAACGTATAATACAAAACATACGTGACGTAACAGTAGAGCAGAAACAAACCAATGGTTTCGTTATAACACCCAAAGACCGGATGATTCGGTTTTACATACTTTAGTTGAAACGAGCCAAAGGATTTGTATATGACTTATAAAGGACCAACTTTAGGTTTTATAAATACAATTTCCAAAATGGGCCTATCAATATCCAATTTTGGGGAAAACATGAGCACGGGTGAAAAGGACGCCATCAATTTTTTAAATTTAAGGAAAAATTGAAAAACTTCTATGTTTAAGAAAGGTCGCTATAAAAGTAACCATTTCCGATTTTCACGCTTGAGACCACTATTGGGTTTTACGTACTCAAGGTAAGCTGAAAATCAGGGGGAGAGAAAAAAAACGTGACTTTACCATGGTAGGTAAAATATGGTGACTGTAAGAAAACTGGCTGGTTCTGAGTCGGGATCTATTCCTTGGAACAAAAATCGACTTCTAGAACGGTGTGCCGATGGGCACTTGTTAATTTTAATTTTTTTTTTTTAAAAACAAAAAACTTTAGAGAAAAAATTTACATAGAGGCAGCCAATGCTGGGGGCAATAAACAAAACAAAAAATTACAAGTAACATGACATGACGAGCCCAAGCAAGACAGGCATGAACATTGTATAGTGTAGGGGTTGAGAGGCAATAATTTGGGTTCATGACTTCCCAAACATCGTGACTCGAAGGGTGTCTCTGTTTCAAAGTGATCAGCCTCAGAACAGGTGAGAAAATAAACGAAAAGGAAAAAAAACAACGCCGGCAAGTTGCCGTGAGAAAGGAAAAGATAGAGTTGGTACAAACGCAACATTTGGATGTACCTATTAATGAATATAAATTTATTTGCAAACAAAAATAAATAAAGGGGCTTGCTTTATTTATGAAGGGCTGGACGTGTAATTGACACTTTACACGCCAACTAAGGTAAGACTTTGTGAGTTTACCAAAAGGGTTGTGGTGATACATAGTCCTGCAGCAGTGGGAGCGGTATCGACTAGCTCCTCATTTCCAGACTTTACGATGTCCTTAATATGGTAATTACCGACATGTTTGCCAGAGGCGTCGGACAAGGAGTAGACTAAGTCCAATATTTTCTTTACGACCTTGGCTTTGACAAGACGGGGAGCCAATTTGGCAGAGAAGTACAGAGCTCCTTGAGAAAGGGTATTATTCCTCCTCCAGACGACATCGCCTACGTTAAAGGTGACGTGTTTCCTACGTCATAAGTTATATGTAAGTTATATCTGTCCGCACTCTTTTGGTGGGCCAGTAGTAGAGCATCAGTAACTTCACCGTAAATGGCAGACAATTCTTCCAAACGATGGGCATAGTCGGTGGTAGGATTATTTGTGGAGGTGGTTGACGTAGGGAAATTCGTGTCCCAATGTAGTGAACCATGAACAACCTGTTCCATGCCGTGTTTTAAAAAGAAAGGGGTGTAGCCAGTGGCTAAGTTTACCGTGTTGTTCATGGCGGCTTGGATTTTATCCAAATTTTTGCACCATGTACGTTAGTCAACCAAAATAACCAGAGCTGTGTTAATAGTTTGGTTGTACCGTTCAACGGTGTTATTTTGGGGGGTATACAAGGTATTGTAATAGATATCCTTAATCCCATATTTAGCAAGGAAGTCCTTGAATTCCTGTGCTATAAATTGTTTTCCGTTGTCAACTATCACAGTTCTGGGCGTTCCGTAGGGTATGAAGATGTGTTTTTCCAGAAGTTTGACAATGGCGGCAGCGTTGGCTCTTTTTAAAAGGAAGGTCCAACAAAATTTAGTGAAAATATCCACTACGCTGAGTATGTGCATATGTCTGGCATAGCTTCGGGGAAAAGGTCCTACAAGGTCCATAAACAACGACTGCAGGGGTCTATCGGCGCATTTGGGTTTGCCCACTAAGCCGGCGGGTGATGTCGTACTATGTTTGTAAGCTTTACATGTTTCACATTTAGAAATATAATTGCGAACTTGCGTATAAAGGCCGGGCCAGTAGTACTTCAAGGAAATCTTTTTATACGTCTTGAAGGTTTCTGGGTGCATAGAGTCGGGCGCGCTATGATTGTTGATAATTATTTGTTCTCTCTTCTCGAGGGGAACGACAAGTTTCCAAGAGTGATCTTCAAGAATAGATTGTGGGACTTTACAATTGCGGTATAGTTGTCCTTTTATAATAAAATTGGGAAACTTTTGTTGATTATTTTTGCAACTTTCAAAGATTTTGAGGTACCATTCATCTTTTGTGGATGGTGTAGTGGCAATTGCGTCGGTATTTAAAGTGGCTAGCTCAATTCTTGAAAAAGCGTCTGGGAGGATATTGTCCGCGCCTTTACGGTGTATGACGTCAAAGGTGTATTGCGACAGGCGGGGGGCCCAGTAAGCGAGCCTGCCGGAGGTATTATTTAAGGAAATCAACCATTTCAAACTACTGTGGTCAGTGACTACAGTAAATTTGCTACCGTCTATGTAACCGCGGAAATGGTGAACAGATTCCAGTACGGCCAGTAACTCTTTCTCGGTGATACCGTAATTCTTTTCGTGTTTGTTTAAGGAGCGGGAAAATTAGGCTACCGGGTGTTCGCCGTCGGGGAATTCTTGAGTCAAGACTCCACCGATTCCAACATTTGAAGCGTTCGTGTGGAGAGTAAAAGATAGTGCAAAGTAAGAACAATTTAGGACGGGAGCTGTCTGAAGAGCATTTTTTAAAGTTATAAAAGCTTCTTCAGTTTCATTAGACCAACGAAAGTTGCTGACGCCTTTACGGATGCCAGTAATTTTGTTGAGGGGTGCTGAGATGGTGGAAAAGTCTTTAATGAATCGCCTGTAGTAACCTGTGAGTCCGAGGAAAGCTTTGACTTCTTTCGCGTTTTTGGGTCGAGGAAAATTTGCCATGGCTTCTACCTTAGCAGGGTCTGTTCTTAGACCTTTTTCGTCGACAATAATTCCCAAATAACGTAAACAAGACTTACAAAATTCAGACTTCTTTAAGTTGATGGTTAAACCAGCCAACTTAAGTTGTTGAAAAATTTTTTCCAGCATTAACAAGTATTTTTCGAAGGTATCGCTAATAATGATGAGGTCATCAAGATAGCAGAATAGGTTGTTGTTGGCTTCAGGGCCAAACAATTTGTCCATTAGTCTTTGTAACTCGGCGGGGCTGTTTTTTAGACCAAAAGGTAATCTTTTAAAATTCACATTCCTCTACCGGGTACAACAAAAGCAGTTTTTATCTAAAAGTATCTGCCAAAAAGCCTTGCTTATATCAATAGAAGAAATGAACTTGGCGTTGCGCAATTTGTCTAAGATTGCGTGGACGTAGTGCAGAGGGTACGCGTCGGCTGCCGTGCAAGAATTAAGGCGTCTGCTGTCAAGACAGAAGCGAGCGGAGCCGTCTTTTTTAGAAACCAAGAGAGTTGGGTTGGTCCAGGCACTTCCAACATTTCGTCGAGTTCTTTTTCTAAAAGTTTGAGTTTTTGGGGTGCTAGGTTGTAATAACGTTGCTTAATTGGGGGACCATTAGTTTTTATATGGTGTTCCACCAAATTGGTTAAACCCAAACCACATTTTTCGAAAGATATAGATTCGAATTTATTTACCACTTCCTTTAATTGGGCTTGGTGAGTGTTTAAATTTTCGTGAGGTATGATCGTGCGGATCTCACTAATTTGTGCTGTCAGCGGAGCTCGCCAAGTGTGTTAAATACTTGGGGGGCAACGTTGAACGCCTTCCAGAAGTCAACACCAAGGATGAAATTCTAGGATATAGATGGGTCTATTAGAAAATTAATTGTAACTATTTTATTGTCACATTTAATTGGCAAAGCAAGAGCACCGATGACTAGCTGAGAAACATTATCCGCAGTTGTCACGTGTGTAAGTTGAGAAGAGACCTTGAAACCATTGTTAACAAAAGGCAGGTGGGCATTGTTACCAAGGCAGCTGACTGATGCACCGCTGTCCAGCAGACCGGAGAAATGGACATTGTTAACAGAAAAAAGGGCATAAAGTCTTCCGTCCTTTGCTTGCTTGCAACAAACTGAAGAGACATTCAAGGTCTGGTTAAAATACTTGATGTGTGATAACCAATCAGTCCATTCCTTTGACCTTGATACGGAATGAATACCTGAGAGGTTACCATTTAGTTTTTTTGTTTCCTCGTAAAGAAGTTGGGTGGAGGTTTAGACAAGTCCACCTGAGGTTTGGCGTTGCTAGAATCTTGCAGCCTTTCCATATTGTGCTTGGATCTCTTAAAAACATCACGCAGTACGTCGCGTGGGGGAGAGCGATCCTTAGAGTAGTGCCTCTTAAAGGTTCTGGAATCTCTTGTTTCCAGCAGTTTGGCTTGCCTAAAACAGGTGTCAGCTAGGTGGCCTACTTTTTTGCAAAAGGAGCAAACTTTTTTGTTGTAGTATTCTGGTTTTAATCCAGAAGAACGGCTTGGCACAATGGTATTATCCGGAACAGCTTTGGTGTTTTTCCTGTCCTGGTAAGATTCTAGGAGGGTGCAGACTTCGCTTAATTGAGTCAATGACGCAATTTTTTGTGAGGTGATAATATTTTCATATTTTTTTAGGAGACCATCAGTTATAACTGGTAATAGTTCAGCTTCCGAGACAGGATAACTGTTTAATGGATAGTAAAGAGAGTTTTATTCGGTGCTGCGCTTCCGTTTTGCCGAAGCTAGCTATTAGAGCTGTCCTGAGTTTTTTCCAGTCCCTGCATTTTAATTTCTGAATGCGGTGCCAAGGGATTAATTCTGGATAAATTAGTTATATGAAGTTTCTTTGGAGCACGTCAAAAGGGACATTCTTGATCGTTGCTGTTTCTTCAATTCTCTCAATGAAATCCAATACATCAGTAGCACCGTGGTATTTGATTTCCTAAGAGGAGAGATCGTAGTTGTGCCGTGATGAGTGCAGTGTCTTGTTTCACTTTGACGTTTGTCTCGGGTTCTTTACTAGAAGCCGGGTTTTTTGGAACTGTGGTGATAATGGGTGCACTGTCCTCATTCGCTGATGCAAGGTTTACCCTTCTGGTGTACCTTTTGTTGAATAGTAATACGTAAGCTCTCAAGGCAGGTTTTCGGTTTGTTCATGGGGGGGAATCCTCTGTCTTTTAAAACGGCTTGTAGGCCAGTTTTTGATAGGCTGAGCACATTGGGAATGATGCCCAGGTCCGATGGCGTGCCTGCTTCGTTGGATTCCATTATGGTGAAAATGACAAGTCAAAATGACAAGTCACAGTGACAACTTAAATGTGTTCAAGGAACGATGTGTAGATTAAATTTTTTTTTCCAAAGTTTGAAGAAAATTTCGCCGGTGTTTCCGTTTTTGAAGTGTTTGGGGGGCTGAAAAAAAATCAGCCAGGGGGAGTCCTTAGAAAATTGCCTTTTTATGTTTCAAATAAGCACTTTTGAAATTTGTCGGAAATTTTTTCAAAGTGTTTTAATTTCTTGAAAATTTGACCAGCGGTCACCTTCTCGGGGTGCATATTTTAGTTTTCACAAAGCACTTTTGTAAAAATGACACTTTTGTAGAAGCACAAACACTTGAGATGAAAGAAAACACTAGGCAAAAGAAAAATTGGCCATAGATTTCCCTGTAAGGGCAGCTAGTAATCTGACTTGTGCTTCAATTGCAGCAATTTGGGCTGGGCAAAGTCGATCCCCAGTACTATGTGAGGCAGGTTTTTTAAAACGTATACAAGTTGCACAGACGGCAGCTTGTGACTTCTTGGGGCAATTCTCCACATCGTGGCCAGTAGTTGCACAGTGGCGACAAGTGGAATGCTCCTGCGTGCATGATTTACTTATGTGTCCATAATGTTGGCATTTAAAACAGCGGGTAGCACCAACGTAGTCCCGTGCACGGCAGGCATTCCACCCAAGGAAGCACAAACCACTGTCAATGAGAACCTTATGAGAACCATATTAGCGCTATCGTTAATAACAGTTCACCAAACCAAAAAAAAAATATTTGGGAAAACGTTTATAGTTTTGATGACTCAATTCCACGATCTTATCGATTGAATAGGTTAATATAGTACGAAATTTCAAAAACACACGGAAAATGTCGATGGTGTTCCCCATTCCTTTACTATTATCGTTTATTATAATTTATACGAAAAACGCTTGAATCCTCAACCTATTATTGTGTTTTCACAAAACGAGCAAGTATTGGAAAAAATATGCGTCCAAATAGAATTTCGGAAAGTAAAAAAATATTTCGATTATATTTTCAGATTATACGGAATAAAAATAAATAAATGTGAAAAGGCCATCAACATAGTTGGTTTTGGGGTATTATGCCGTGTTGCGCTACCTCCTTCTTTAGCCAATCGGACATCGTTGCAGTGTCCATCATCAGAGCAGATCCGGTAGACGTGTAATTTTGAATGGTGAAGTGTTGGCTTATTAACTTCGAAGCGATTCCGTGTTGCCAGCTCCACTAACTTTCACCGGTACAAAATAACCGTGATAAGCAGTGGCGTCACTTAATTAATTCTTAAGTAATTCACTCCACAGTAAAATCAAGTTCACAATGGAAGTGAAAAACTATGCAAAAATCCTGCCTTTTCTAGATGTGATGAAGGTGATGCGAAAATAAGATGGTAATCTAGGACACACTATATATAGAAAACCAACGCACACAAATCGGTATCTACATGGCGATTCGCATCACCACCCAGCGCAGAAGAGAGGACTTATCCATACGTTGGTGACCCGAACGACCAGAATATGTGAAGAAACAAAAATCGGAGCAGAACTTACAAAGTTAAAAATGCTTTTGGCCGTGAAAATCTTAAAACGTTTCATACGAAAAGCAGTTAACTATTTCAGCCTTCCTGGTCCATTGAAACCATTGGTCTTTCAGAAGGCATCGCTCAAAAATTATTAATTAAGAGGATACTACTTCTAAGGAAGAAAATGCGTAAAAACTTGTGTAGTCACTATCGCAACCAATGGAAAACACAATAAGTGTTCTTCAAGAACCGGTATTAGGTTATTTTTCTTTTTAAATTAATTTTAATGACATTGTACCTACATACAGTTTTAAATTTTAATGTGCTGATTACGCATGCAATAAATAAATGAAATAAAAACCTGCAAAATATGACATGAAGACTAAAACAAAATCAATACGAAATAGGAATGATGAAATTCAATAAAGCACCTATTAAATGTATGATTTAAAATGTTCTACAGATGCATGAAAGTGTGAGAAATAAAAAAAATACATAATCTTCATATTCTAGAGGCGGTTTTTTGTTAGGTGGGGATTTATTTCAACCACGCAACTGTATTACGCTTTTCTGTAAAATAATAGATATTCGTGGTTTATTGTATTGAAAAGTAACCATGCATTTTATGCAGCTAATTTTACATTTCTTGAATTTATAATATTTTATAATATTTTTTCGTGCCATTATCTCGATATATTATTACAGGAGTTTTTAGAAAACTCCGCATCCACAGGGTTAACGGCCTTACTACGGCGGGGTGCTCAATCCGTGTGCGATAATGGTTTTGCAAGTCTGCATTAAACAATAATTAACAACATGATATCTGTTTATCAAATCATTGTTGGCAGGCCAATGGCAATAACAGGAGGTCAGTGTGATAAGGACATTAAAAATATTAGTTTTTGCGTGCTCCATTCGCAAACGAAATAACAACTGATAACATTTTTTTTGGGTATTTTGTAAAACTGTTACCGGCCAACACTGTTTGAGAAAGAAATTCAGATGGCTAAATATAATACAGTATATAGTCTGAATTCCCGACAAATCAGTACCAATTTTGAAATTGACAAATAAATCTTTTAAATGGGTATACTATCTATATTACGGACGGGTACTTGATTCTACAAAGACTTAAAAATGAAGTTTACATAATTTTTTTTTTTTTCTGTAAATAAGTCCTGCTAAGTAAATTGAATTGGCTTGTCGACAGGTGCTTATATTTTAGTTACATATAGATTTTTTACATTTAAAATTTACATCTTATGTCTACAGATTCAACATTTTTTCATACATATCAATTATCAATATAAATATTTTTTTCCGATAGCCAATTTTTCACCATATATTTAACCTTATTCATAGTATACATTGCTTTATAGTGTCAGGTAATAAATTAAATATCTTCGGTATGATGTATTCAAACGTTCTCTGTCCGTACTTATTGATAAATTTTGTAACTATTAACCCGTCGTTGCGCGTGAATCTAGTGCTGTATTTATGTTCTAATTTCTCTTTATGCTGCGGGGTAAATATATGTTGAATTATAATTTTGTGCCATAGTATTATTGCCTTAACCGGTAAAATTTTGGCACTCTGAAACAGCAATGGTGTATTATGTCTCTGAAAATATTAGGGACGACCAAGGGACGACAAATAATTTTACAATTGCATTTTGTACAACTTGGACTCGTTTCAGATAGTTCACGACGAGTTCATCGAAAACAAAATTCATCGAAAATTAATTCATCGAAAATCAATTCATCAAAAGCAAATTCATCGAAAACGAGTTCATCGAAAACCAATTCATCGAAAATCAATTCATCGAAAACCAATTTATCGAATGATCAATTCATCGAATCGCCAATTCATCGAAAAAATATATTTTGTTGATATTTGAGAGAAATGCCGAGCGGACCGAGAAGTTAAAAAAGCATTGGTCAACCTAAACTAACCTAACCTAACCTAACTTAACCTATTTAACCAATTTTTAAATATTTTTTATCATCACTCGTATGACTTTTCTGAGTTGGTTTCATTATAAGTTGTCTGGTCACTGTTCCTTAGATATCCCTTTTTTGCAGTATAAGACAATCGGAAATCGAAGAGATAACCTATAAATTTTACATTGTCACTACGAAACTGACAGTTGCTAAACACATTTAACTCAGTTAAATAGACCTTTTTGGGTATTTAATTTTGACAGCTCTAATATCTACAAAAAAAATGTTTTTCGATGAATAGGCGATTCGATGAATTGATCATTCGATGAATTGATTTTCGATGAACTCGTTTTCGATGAATTTGCTTTCGATGAATTGATTTTCGATGAACTCGTCGGTTACCGTTTCAGATTGGTTATAGTAGTATTTCCCCATATTGATAATCCATATCGTATAATAGATTCTGCCAGTGACATATAAATTATTTTAAGCGTTTCAATTGACAGGAAAAAATTTAATGTTTACATTCTGCCAGCAATTGATCTGAGTCTTTTACAGTTTTTTTTATATGTTTGTCCCATTTAAAAATTAAAAGGAGAAGTTCTGTAATTCATTGAACTGGAGTTACAGAAGAGGCTCCGTGTCCCGTGAAAAATCACGGGATATTGTAATTACAATTTTAAATATTATGTTACAGGTACGTACCCTCATGTTTGAATTTTCCCAACGTTGAGTTCCAATTTAGAAAATGAAACTTAAATTCAAAGCAAAAGTTCTAGAGTTTATTGAAACAGAGTTACAGACAGAGACACAACCGAAATATTTATTTTTAATGCATAGCGCAGGCCCGTAAAAAATCAAGGGATTTTATAATCCCAATATTAAAATTTTGAAAATGATATTTAAATTCAAAGCAACAGCTCTAGAGTTCATTGAAACGGGGTTACAGGCAGATGAATAACCGAAATTAGTATTTTAAACTCAGCGCAGACCAATGAAAATCACGGGATATTATAATTCCAAAATAAAAATATCGCATTGTAGGTGGGTACCTACTTAATCGCCTGTTCGGTTTTATCAAATTCAGTTCCAATTTTGTGAAAAACCAAATTTCCCGTAAAAAATGACGGGCTATTATAATGCCTATTTTAAATTTTATATTGTAGGTAGGTACCTACCTACTAAATCGCAAGTTTGAATTTTTCCACAAGTAGTTCCAATTTTGAAAACGAAACGTAAATTCAAAGCAAGAGTTCTAGAGATCATTGAACGTAGTTACAGCCAGCGGCATTAACGAAATTAGTATGTTTAATACATTGCGCAGACCCGTGAAAAATCATAGGATATTTTAATTCCAATTTTAAATATTTACCAAAACGGTGCAAATTTCATGACGCTAGAGCTCACCGTTAGAGAGTTATTTCTGCTGATTTTCTGATTCATGGAAAGGTTATACAAGTCTCGGCTTTGTTCAAAAATGAAGTTTCTAGTGAACTTGGCTGACTTGTTTGCCATTAGGTAGGTACTTACTGTAATTCCTTTACTGATTAATATATTCATCATCCAGTTTATTAGTCAGTCATCTCCAAATACTAAGTTCTGAGATAATCAGGAATCAATAGCCCATAAGTCAAATTAATTTACACGTTCTATGTTTTAAATATTAAATTAGCTATAAAATAACACCGGGAAGCATAATGGTCTGGTACATTAGTACGGCATGTTGAAATTTCCTACTAGTGACCCATAAAACACCTTTTTTTTAGATACGTTTTAAGATTTTCACGGCCAAAAGCATTTTCGTTATTTGTTTTTGGGGTGTTATGCCGTGTTGCGCTATCTCCTTATTTAGCCAACGTTTCGGACATCGTTGCAGTGTCCGTCCATCATCAGGGCAGATCCGATAGATGTGATCCGGATCTGCCCTGATGATGGACACTGCAACGATGTCCGAAACGTTGGCTAAAGAAGTAGATAGCGCAACACGGCATAACACCGCAAAAACAAATAACGAAAAAACATTTTTTTTTGTTTATTTTACTACAAATTTTTCTACATTATAATTGATTTGGTGGAGTTTATGAGTAATCTGATTATTGTACCAGATACAAGGTACACTTTTACGTGTAACTACACACTCAATCCAAGTTTCTATTTTTCGGAGATATCTGACTAATTAACTGGACGATCGATATTATGAAAAAATACGAATTATTAATTATTACAAATGATTAATTCAGATATATGAATAAGACATTACATAGAGATTAGAGACCTAGTAACAATATGCTATTCTGTGATTCATTAACCATTCCCTAACGGTGCTATGAAATCGCTCGAGCTTCGGTACTGTGTACTCACTCACTTACAGCCTAAATAATAGACGTGGATAAATTTTAAACAATTGATAAACCAGAAGCTCGTGAACCTAGTATGATGGTCGAGATAAAGTAAATAAATTGTGTTGTGAAATTTGGATAAAACAAGCGGGTTCCTGGCATGCGTTGCAATGCCGCTTGGTAAATAAATAGTTTCTCCCTGCGTGTCCTTTCCCAATCATCCCGTTTCCCTTCCACCGCCCCTTCCTCTCTCATGTCTCCTTCCTTTCACACGTTCCTCCTCCCCCTTCTCCGCCTTCTCACTCCCCTTTTCCGCTCCCCCATCCCACCAACACCTCACTCGCGTTCCACATATTCAGTCCTGATACATTCTGTTTTCGAACAGCTCGCGTGCCACCAATTGCAATTTTTTTTAACAAAATTTAATTTTTCATATATAACAAATATCCATTTTTGCATATTATAAGAATAATTAATAAAATTGTATACTTAACATACCTATTTTAAATACGTATAATTCAAAGCATTCGAATTTGGTTAGTATCATAGGTGAGTACTTCAAATAAATTCATTAATTTAAAGAGTTTATTCGAAAATTGAATTTTGATTGAACAATCGATTGTTTGCAGAATGTCATTGTTAAATTGTGTCATTTTCTTAAGAGTTTTTGTAATTATTAAAAATTTTTGTAATTTTCAGATGTATTTCATGTGATTGTAATAATCCAGAAACCTTCGCTAAACGATGATCGGCTTGATGTTAATAAAGCTAGTGGGCCTGACGGAATACCTGCCCTGGTACTGCAGAGGTGCGCTGCAGAAATAGCTCCAATTTTGACGAAGCTTTTTAAAATATCCCTGAAGACTGGCTCTGTGCCCTCTGGTTAGAAAAAAGCGGTTATCCATCCTATTCCAAAGAAGGGTGACCGCTCCAACCCAGCCAACTACCGCCCCATAGCGATCACATCAGTTCTGTCTAAGGTGATGGAACGTGTGATCAACGACAAACTGCTCACATACCTCGAGAAGAACAAAATTATTAACGACCGTCAATACGGATTCTGGCGGAACCGCTCATGCGGTGATCTTCTCGCATATGTGACGCATGTTTGGGGGCGATGCCTGGAACATTTCGGTGAGACCCAAATGGTTGCACTGGACATTTCCAAGGCCTTTGACCGGGTTTGGCACCGAGGACTTGTCAACAAACTACCTTCTTACGGACTTCCCGCATCCTTTGCTCACAAACTCCAACAGCTCGTATGGCTTTGAAGCAAAGAATGGACGGTTACCTCGAGAGTGTTTTCGCTTGGGGTAAAAATAATCTCGTTGAATTTAATGTTTCAATGACCCAATTGTCTTGTCTGATTACGTCTAAAAGGGATCGAAATGAAAATCTAATCTCTTTCAACGGAAGTAATCTTCCGAACAGGCCCTCCATTGATATGCTTGGTGTAACCCTAAGTAACCAGCTCAGGTATGAGGGCTCCATCGAAGCCAGAGTAAAGTTAGCCTCCCAGAAACTGGGCGTACTGTATGGGGCCCGCAGATACATTAATAGTGCACAACTGCTAACCCTGTACAAATCGCAAGTGCGCCCCTCGGTTGAATTTGCAGCCACCTCTGGTCTGGAGCTCCAAAACACCTGAAAAATACCCTCGACTCTGTGCAGAAACGGGCGGTCCGTTTGATAGATTCTCCCATCTTAACAGACGGATTGCAATCTTTAGAGCACAGGCGTCGGGTGAGAATGCTATCTTGTTCTACCGGTATTACAATGGAAGATGCTCGGAACTAGCATCATTGATCCCTTCGGCACCGGTGCATAGTCGGGAAATACGCCAAACACGCGCCCAACGCGCCCACGCGTCATTTCTTCGACTCGTTCTTATGTTCAACAGCTCAGCTGTGGAATGATTTGCCGGCCTCTGTGTTTCCTCCTTCCTACAACATGGCTCTCTTCAAGACCAATGTTCATTCCTCCCTCTCCTCAAAAAGAGCCTCCACACAGCATCCCAGATGACATAGGCCCTGAGGGAAATTATTATCCTCAAGGCCTCCTGTGTGGAGTTAATGTAAAAAAAAAACCTCGCGAGGGTGAAAAAAAGGTATTTTGAAAGTATTAAACATTTCCTCTGATTATAAAAGCAATACATAAACAACATACGTACGTGCTAGCAAGAAAGCAAACATACATTCATTTTTCTATATATATTATATAGATACTAAAAAAAAACTGAAAAAGAAAAGTAATTGTAAGATTTTCAGGTTACTCGTATTTTTCATTTGACGTAAATCTGATGATTAGTGTGTTGTTATTACATGAGGATTTATTTACATTAAATCTTTATTTTAAAATAATATTGATGTTGAGCCGTAGTGGTTCTCAACATTGGGATGGATATTAATCCGTTTGTTTTGAATGTATGAAGGCCAATATAGTTCAATTGATTGTGAAATACCACCGAAAGCTCTTAGCAAATCAATAAAAGTGGCTACATGATGTAAGTTCTGTAGTAGCGTCGTACATGCCTAGTTTCTTTATAATATAACCAAATTGGTTAGGTCTAAGAATACTACCTATTCATTTGAATGTTATGTGTAATTTGATATGATTTTAGATTTTTACGGCCAAAAGTATTTTGGTTGTTTATTTTTGGGGTGTTATGCCGTGTTGCGCTACCTCCTCCTTTAGCCAACGTTTCGGATATCGTTATAGTGTCCATCATCAGGGCAGATGTGTTATTGTTAATGGTGAAATGTGTGCTTATGTACTTGGAAGCGATACCGTGTCGCCAGCTCCACTCCACTACAATCTGGTATTACCGTATACAATGGTTTTTTGCGCTTAGCTTTGGTGTAGCCGTCAATTACCGGATACCAAGAACTATTGAGCTTAGCTCTGTCGTCTCTATTAATATTAATGGGGTTTTGTAGATTTCAATTGCCTCCGTAATCAGGCTTGCTCTATGGGTTTTGGATCTTCCCAGGACTTCAGGAACAAATCCAAAATAATGGCCGGTTTCGATTAAGTGCTCGGCGATTGCTGATTTGTCAGGGTGGCCGAGTATAAGCCCGAAATTCTGTCTGTCACATTGTGAACATAAGCTAGGAAAGCACAGCCTTTAGACTCTTGTTCAATTCAGTCTTCGTTTGGTGCAGATTTGGCTCTTATTATTTGCCTTGTCTGCCTTGTCGGGTAATCCTCACGCTCCGGTGCATCGGTGAGCTTTGTAAGTTCTGCTCCGATTTAAGGTTCTTCACATATTCTTGTCGCTCGGGTTACCAACGTATATATAAGTCCTTTCTTCTGCGATGGGTGATGCGAATCAGCATGTACTGAGTGTGCTAGGCTACCATCTTCATCAGAGATGTTGTATACCCAATAAATGACACCCGGGGCGGCGGTATACATACAAGCCTCCTAAATTGTCATTAATAATTTAATAGATGGCGCATACCTCCTGGAAAACTACAAGTTGTTCGTACCGATCAACTACTCCCAGGGACGGCACCATGATCTGCGATGTATCCCACATAATATCAGAACGGACGCACTGACTCGGCGTAGCACACGAGGTATGGCGCTGTTAACGAATACCTCCAAAACAGTTGACATTTTTAACAGTAGCCTTGAAGGATTCAAGAGCCACGTAAATGCCACACATTGTAACATTATTACTGCGTGATAAGGAAGTGTAGAATCTACCTACAACTCGCACCGGCAAGTAGGAACCAAAACACATTATTCAATAAAATAACAATAAGTCTGATATGGAACAAGGACATTTATTGATAAGCATCTTTATGTAACAAGGTAGAGCAAGAAACAATAATCTCAGCGCGTGTCAGGTAAAGACCTGATAGAGGTTAAAGATTTAAATTGCAATCAGAAAGAAGTAAATGCAGTCAAGGCTATGGAGAATCTAAATTTAACAGGGCGCCAGCCAGGGAAAACATCCTGACATAAATTATTAACAGTGACCATAATCTAAAATATAGTATTCATTTATCTCACACGTGTTTGAAGTTACCAGAATCCACCAAACTACGAGCGCAGGGCACGAACTCCCTTCCAGCACCGGCTCTCCACCAACTGACGCTTGCGGTTAAAACTCGAACTAGCGAACCCCGAAACTCAGGCGTGCCAACCTCGGGAACAAAAATGCGTAGTTGACATTATGCGGGACCCATCCGGTAGCTACCTGCTACAACATTACCCGTTATATTGTAACTCAAAATTCTGAATCAAAAAGGGAAAGTTCGTCTATTTTATTGAGGAATAATGTTTAAAGCTTTCAATAAACAAATATGTTTTTTTTATTTTTTTATTTTTCATTTAAACGAATTTTTAGAGATCAACATTCGAATAGCCAGGTAATTCCCCAACCTCTGACCCATCTCCTTCGCCTCCTCTTACCTTCAGCCTCACAAAATACTCTGATTGGGGATAGCATAGTCTCACTGGGTCCAGACGGTTGGGTGCAGTTGCGCGGTATTCACATAAACAATTAATCTTTGGTCATAGAGCAATGCACGCCACTGCTCTATGACCAAATAATAACAATGATCAAAATGTACGCGCTACATTATATGTTACAAGTTGTTTGTGTCACTGTTATTGTAAATACTTCAAAAATAAAACATAATAAAATGAAAAAATTTAACAACAAAAGCATAAATTAAAATATATTAGTAATAATGTGACAGAGAATAAGAAGATGATTGTAAAATATAAAATATAGAAAAAGATATTCAAAATAACAAAACTAGCAGAAAGTAAGATAACACTAATAAAGTAGCGCAGAAAGTTAAAGTGGTGTTTGATTGAGAATTTACTGGAGCGTCACCCATGAAAACATAGACTAATGTGGTTTGGATTGCGACTGGAAAATCGGGGGTGATTACCTTATTTGGTAACAACAGTTGAGAGAACTGACTAACGCCAATTAGCAAATCAATTGGACCAGGCATTGTCCAGGTGTCGTCTGCCAGCGGAATATTTATGAACTTATATGACGTCAAGTCCACTTTGCAAGTAGGTAAATGAGCGGTAATTTTATCTAAAACTAGAGCGGTTATGGAGTATTTGAAATAGGGATCAATCCTAGATTGAATTGTCAATGTGACACTTCCTTTTATTGATTGCGTTTTGCCACCTAAACCTTGGACTGCAAAGCGCGTTCCTGGTCTGACTGCCAGGCCTAATTGTTCACAACATTATGATGTTATGTAATGCTTTTGTGAGCCTGGATCCATAAGACAGCGAGCGGTATTCTCTTCACCGTTTCGATCAAAGTGTGAACCTTGGCGGTAGCAAGTACTTCAGTAGTTGCACCTTGTCGAGTGGTTGCTGACATGGTACATACCGAGGGTTCTGACTCGTTAGGTTGAGTTTCTACATTGGATGTGTTGGTGTTTGCGAGACTGGATTTCTCCAAATGAAGAAGCGTATGGTGCTTGCCATGGCACTTATGACAAGTGCCTTTTGATTTACATCTTGTAGACGTGTGTTGCGGGCTTAAACAATTAAAACACAAAGATTTTTCCTTTACGAAGGAAAACCTTTCCTTTGGTGATAATTT
The DNA here is from genome assembly GCA_929108145.2 of Limnephilus rhombicus. NCBI lineage: Eukaryota > Metazoa > Arthropoda > Insecta > Trichoptera > Limnephilidae > Limnephilus > Limnephilus rhombicus. Next base: position 16,067,878 of record OV815290.1, on the reverse strand, counting down.
CAAAAATTGTGTACAAGTGTACAGTTGCGTATGGCTCTCATTTTGACAATAAAAGCATTTCGATTGCGTACTTATGTAAGTATGATGTGCGCGGGGTTGAGTTGTGCGTGCAGTTCCACCGGAACTGGTTTTATTTATATTAGCGGTGTTAGGTCCACGAGTTGTTGATGTTCGTTGCAGAATTTTGACCTGATCTTGTACAAACGATACCAATTGCTTGCAGGTGGGAATTTCAATTTCTCGAACTGAGAACTCAAATGCTTGAGCAGTTTGCGACTCTAATTTTTGTAAAGCGAATTGCAGTAATATAAAATCCGAAAGATACTCTTTTCCTAATTATTTTAGCGCGGCGATGGATGCTGAATATTTTTCTATAAAAACTGTCAAAGTATTTGCGTTGTGTGCTACGGTTTTGGAATGAAATATATTATTCAGGTAGTGCGTGGCAAGTGATCGCTTATCTTGATGTTTATTAACTAGCGTATCCCAGATTATTTTGTACGTATCTCCAGTTGGCACTAAACCTGACGAAACATTTTTCGCGGTTCCAGTTAATTTTCCAATCAAATATTGAACGCGTTGGGAATCAGATAATTATTGATTTAAATGAACATTTGTTCTAAACATCTTATAGAACAGATTCCAATTATCGGCGCGACCGTCAAAGGTGGGTAGTTCGATACAAGGTACCTTAATAGAATTATTATTATTAGCAGCACATGCACTTGTAGACGATTTCGGCTCTGTAGCTAAATTTGTTTTTAAATTGTTTCTTGTGCGTAGAATACGTGTGTATAATTCTTCAAATTGTTCCCAATTCGAATAATCTGGTCCAGAATTTGGGTTTAACGTAACCGTATTCTCGTTAATTTGATCAATAATTAGTTCACTTGTATTTTTAATTTCCGTTATACTCTCAGATTCTGACATAAAAAAATTCAAATGAACGTGATGCTTCAAAACTGCTTGGCAAATTTTTTACAAGCACCGCAATATTTTTGACCATTTTAAGAATCATTTCACTTTTATTTTATAATAAAACTATTTGTCTATTTAATTGATCCTCCATTTTTACAAGTATTTGTAAACTAAAAAGTTTTAATTATTTATAAAATAATGTGCAAAAGTCACAAGCGCACTGGGCGGTTTTTGCCTTACTGAGTTGGTGTACAACACAGTGGACAAGTTATTTATGAAAAAATTAATTATGTTGCAAATATTTTAATGACTCATAAAATACGCGATGTTCATAAGTAAATACGTACGTTGGAATCTATGTAGATATATGTGACTATTTTTGATAGCGGTTAGATACTATGATAAGTTCAAATGGCAGGTAGGTATGACAATATGACACTGACAATCTCAAATTGCGGGTAGGTATTTTAATAACGATTGCAAACGAATATTGCTCATTGAATCCTTCCGTAAATATAATAAAATAAATACATCGATGTTACGCGGCTCGAATGGCCAAATGTTGCGGCGGGTAGCAAATGTTACCTCTCAATGGATTGAGGGATCAAATGCTGCGGTATGTTGTGAACTGTATGCGGTTCTTATCTATTTTATTATATTTTAATCGCACTTACCCAGACTGCTTCCCTCTTCGTTCAGTGTTCACTGGAAAGGTAGGTATGTTAGTTTGGAGAGATTTTGGAAGGGAATGGCGACTGGGAATGAACGTTTAATCGCGAAACAATAAGCGAGAATAGGTGACGCGTGGCGATGGTACTCGCGAATAGCTGCGGTTCAAGAGTTCCGTTTGCGGTTTGATTACTAAAAAGTAAAAGCGGTGCGGTTGGTAAAAGCGTAGGACTTGTGTCCCTTGCGGCGAGGCGAATTCAACTCAACTGTTGAGGCGGAGGGCACAAAAGAGTATTTCCAAAGAACCACATGTAACAATAAAGGCGCGAACATTCATGATGGGTAGAGTTTTCGTGTATTTCTACTGATTTATACACATTTTTTGAAGACACATCATAACCAGTAATGTAGGTAGAGTCTCTGTGTCCTTTATACAGCACGAACAGTACACTTTATTCAGCTGAATTGAATGTGATAACCATTTTCGGTGTATTTTTTCACCACTTGGCAAATGTCGGTAATAAAGTTTAGAAGGCTCAAATGGCAATTTTGTACCTTTGCCTTCTACAAATTGAATAGGATGTTTTTCCATGAAAGCTTTTTTAATCGTGATTGGATCACTTCCGTATGGACACATGAAACACCCAAGTTGTTGTTTAGCTGTATCACAGGTCTCCAGATTTTCTTCATCATCTTCTGAATCAGAAGTGGAGCTTGATTCGCCGACAAGAGACGATGGATGATGGTCTATATGTGGCTGATTGCAAGCAGGCCCCTCACCCCTCTCAACTGCATAAGAAGAAGTTGATGCTGTTCACTAGGGAATCCCCTTTACCATACCATACCGTAACTAGAATTAATTATGATTTTCAAAATCATAACTCATTGTAGTTACAATATAATTAATTTAAAACATCGCTCGTAATAATTATATTTTGACCATTGATGAATAAACCGACAAACTAGTATCCATATTTTGCATAAAGTACCTCCTAATGACGTAGGCCTTAACACATTTCTATTGTGAATTTATCCCCAATGTGAGAAAGTTTTTTATACAGTTTATTTTGTTTAAATTATAACAATTAATTAGCCCTATTAGTAAAAACCTTTAAAGTAAAAAAAGCAAAAACTAATATTGTTAAGTTCTTAGCACGTGACGTAAAAATGTAGAATAAATAGATTAAAATTTCAAAAAATTACAACCCGTAATAAAAATAATACTCTAAAATTTCGATGACCTTACCTACAATCGTGTCATCGTTTATCTCTGAGGTAGAGCTTGATGGTTTTAACCACGTAAACGTTGAACTGGCACACTGGAAATCTTCTTATTTCTTTTTCTCATTTTCCTCTCTTTTTTGAAAACCACTCTTGTAAGTTCTCTTCATTGTTTTTATTCCGTTCGTAATATTAATTAATCAAATAATATACCACAACTCAACTATAAACAAAAAATTTAATTTAACAATTTAACTAAAAAAAACTGCGCTGTAAATTTAGTAAACCGCATCGCATAAAATCGACTTGTAGTGGCTTGAAAACAATAGTGTGGGGTGGATGTTATTATAAATGTAGTAAAGAGGGGAGGGGAAGGACGATATGCGCTTGCGCGGCCCTACCGAGTGATCAGCTGATCTGATAGGACATCGCGGTGCAGTTGTCGGTATTAGTTCATTTATGAGTTGTCTGCTGGACAGTGGACACACGATATACGTCACCGCGCAGATAGGATAGATTTCTACCATAGGAAGAAATATTTGATAGCGTCGTGTGAACGGTACGAACAAAAGAGCTCGCAAAAGCGCTCCATCTGCTCGCGGTTTATATTCATCTCTGAACAGGCTTTCAATGTACGCTTTGTGTAGCTACTGCCACGAAAATAACTGAATAATTTTAAGTGTATTTTTTATCGATCTTATTTGTTAAATTAAAATTGCATTTAGTTTCCTTAAATCATTAACTTGGTGGTTTCTCTTATGTCGTGTTATCTTTGAATGCAAATTATAACAAACTATTATTAATCGTAATTTTAAATACTGACTTAAATTTTTAATTTATTAAAATTTAATTAATAATTAATACTACTAAGGTACTTAGGTTATTCAACTTTCATTGTTTATAAAAACCGACACGTTTCATGAGCAACGCTCACTTCTTCACGGTTTACTTAAAACTGATTACAAATAATAGACATATACAATGGTGTCAATGGAAAGGTAAGAATGGGTAGAGGGAAGAGGGGCAATAGGGAACCATTTACAAAGAGAACAGGTTTAATAATTTTACCTTGGTACCTATTGTTTTAATTTATAGTTAGGGTTCAAACCAATTATGAATTACAAATAGTGAATATCAGTATTAACAAGTTTACCTCATTTAGACCAAAGATGGCGCTAGTAACCAGCATATTTCGCTGTAATGTGATATTTTTTTTCTTCCTTCCTTCTCAACGGACAAAGGAATTTAATTATAAAAAGCCCACGCCGACTAAAAATTACCACTTCTTAACTAAACTTGCACGGAAAAACATTAAATATTGATTGAACCCTTTTCCGTCGGGTGGGGAAAAATAGCTTGTCGGTAATTTGTTAATTCAAAATCATAACAATAAAAAACGAAGGATTTAATTTCTCAAAGGTGCTTTATTCAAAAAACCATTCTACCAACTCTTCTTCTGTGAAGACCGAATTATTTTAACAATTATTATAAGCAATAATTATTAGCCTAAAACACTCATTAACATTGAAAAATCTTCCGAGAAAAGATACTTGCCGCCAACGGGACTGGAACCCGTGTCGTTCTGATTGCCGGTCAGCTGCTCTTGACCACTGAGCTATGGCGGCTTATCTAATACCCGCCAAATAATTCAATATATACTAGTGTTTCATTCAACAATTACTATTAAATTAAATTTGCTAATTATTTTACACCTATTATAATATGATTGAAAACTTTAAAGTGACATTTGAAAGCATAAATAAAATAAAAAACTACGGTAAACATGTGTTAATAAATAATAAACAACGAAATCTTTTAATTTATAAAATTAAAAATACTATTGATCGTAACTGTATATAAAATTCTATTGAATGAATGTATAAAAAGGATCTACTTATCTCATACAAAAGTTAACGAGAAATAAGCTGGGAACATACTAGGCCCACGCCACGCCACGCGACGTAGGTAGACGTCATCATTTCCATATCTGGACTACTTACCATCCATACATTTTCTATGGAAACGGGTGCTTTAGAATTACACTAGCCCCACGCAACGCAAACCGACGCCCCCCACGCGACGCGGATCTGCCGCAGCCAGATCGGCGTGGGCCATGTGGAAGGTGGAGGGGGTATGGTCACGCCTACTACGAGAGGATTTTACATCTTTCTGGTGTTATCTAAGCATCTCGTTATGTTTCGCAATATCTGTGGTTGTTTTTTGACAGATATTATTCAAAAATGGATGACGAACAGTTCATTGAAACTGGACGGCACGAAGTTATTTATAAAATCAAATTACAGGATTATAGAGATTCTGCATACGCAGTGTAGCTTGGGAGGAAATTTCAGCCATTCATGGCATGACTTTCAATATTATACCCCTATAATGAATGACAATCAAACATGACATAGACACACTGCCAGTCTTTCTCTGATCCGAATGGACTTTCGTGATTTCTTTTATTATGTCATATTCAATTATGCTGTGAAGCTCTTCAAATACCACTTTACTCATACGGAAGTACACGAAGAATCGTCTGTCATCAGATTCTAGTTAATTAGATTAGTAAACTAGATTCTACTAAAGTATGGAACTCTCCAAACATTTGTCTTTGTTTGTTAATGTTGTGAACCCAAATACTTCTCACTTTTTTCTTTTTACGAGAATATTGATTTAATAATAATAATCGTAGCAAATCATCTTCAAATTCACTTTCAAGACATGGCAAAGCTGTCATCTGCTGAGAAGAGAATCACATAAACATAACCTAAAAAATAAATGTCAAATGTGTCAAATCAAACGCGCCTGCGCACAACCAGAGACCCCTTGTCACGTGGTCACAGCGACGCGTACGTACGTCGGCCAGTGTGAACGGGACAGGAACGTTGCGTCGCGTTGCGTCTGCTCAGTATGATCCTTGCTATAACGTTTTTCACAAACCAAAAAAAATATTTCAAAATTAAGAATTTCCAATTGCATAAGAAATAAAAATAAATCTAATAAATACATATATAACAAGTATCTACCTACCAATTACAAAAGTAAACGATAATAGTATATTAAAATATAAGTGGATAAACAGGTCTTTAAAACACGCGCGATTTTTCGAGCACGACGGCGGAGCCGAGTGCTCGAAATAAAGCAAGTGCCAATCTTAGATCTGACTGAGAACATCACAAATAGCCTGAATGAAGGCGATTCTTGCCTAGCCATATTCTTAGACTTAGCCAAAGCATTCGACACAGTTTCCCACCCTATACTACTGGAAAGACTATCTAAAATAGGCATCCGGGATTCAACTTTTAACTGGTTCTCCTCATACCTTACTGGTAGATCACAAACCGTGAAAATTAATAACGTAGCCGTAAGTAACCCTTTGCCAATACAATTCGGAGTCCCACAAGGAAGTGTTCTAGGCCCAATTTTATTCCTAATATACATCAATAAACTCTGTAACCTACCCATAACCGGAAAACTAATATCCTTTGCAGATGATACTGTGCTTATAGCTCGACATAAAAACTGGAAAGGAGCTTTCGACATAGCTCAATATGACATAAGCCTTGTAAAGAATTGGTTAGATGATAATCTCCTCACCCTCAATGCTGGTAAAACAAAAATTTTAACCTTTAGTCTGTCTGCTGCTACCCAACCTACTAACAACCAGAAAATAACAATCCACTCTTGTCCAAAACCTTACTCTTCCTGTACTTGCCCAAATTTGGAAAAAGTTTCCCATATAAAATACCTGGGGGTCCTAATTGATCATCATCTACGTTGGAATCAGCATTTAGCCAGTCTAACCCCCCGAATTCGCAAGCTCTCCTATGTTTTTCGAAGTCTAAGAAATATCCTTACTCCTACAATACTAAAAAGAGTTTACTATGCTCTCTGCCAATCCCTATTAGTATATGGCATCATAATTTGGGGCGGCTGTGCTCATAAATTTATTGATCCACTACAAAAAGCTCAAAAAACGATAATACGTGTTATCAACAAGCGACCGACAAGATACCCCTCCACCCGACTTTTCACTGAATATAATGTTCTAAACATACGGCAACTCCATCTAAAATTTACTTTAACGCATTTCATGTTCAAATATAAGAAAAAAACTCTCTTACATCATAACTACACGACCAGAACAATAACCAACCGACACTACAATGTACCGACACTACATACCACGTCAGCACAAAGACATTTCATATACCTAGCTCCTAAAATATTTAACCTTCTCCCTGAGAACTTAAAAACCGAAACCCAACCGCTCACCTTTAAAAAACATTTATCACAATGGATCCTTACAACTAGAAATGATGTTTAGAAACGATGTTCCTTTATTCCTTAATTCAACAAATTATTAAATTACTATTTCTTATATGTTATATTTTAATTACTATTATTATCAACTTACTATTACAATATTATTACTTATTTTTGTTATTATTATTAATTAATTAATTGTTAATTGATAGTGGTTAATAATTATTAATTATTATTAATTAATTAAATATTATTATTAATTTACTTTTTCATTATTATTAATTAATTATTATTATTATAAAATTTTGCAATTTAATTTAATCTGTACAACTTCTAATTTTATTTATCAACCATTACAAATGTATAATTTCAAATCTGTAAACTTCACCCGCCATAACACAGGGATATCCCTAGCATGGCGGATGAAACACCACAAAAAAACAGCAATGTACAATATTCTTATAAATAAATAAATAAATAAAAAATAAAGACCAGTTACCCACGAATACTTTACGCTATTTTTTTATTGGTACAGTTTGAAAACATAAATATTGATATTATTATTAAAATTTTGGAAATAAGAACTATTAATGAATTCGTGATGTGACATCACAATATCTTGTTGTCATGGAAATGAAAAACACAAACATTAATTTGCAATCTGTCACATAAGATTAATAGTTGACATCACAGTTTTTACTAGTTATTGTGTGTTGTAAAATGAGTTCTAACATTGATAATTTAAATACCAAAGCAGAATCGCGGTTAATACCTGAAAAATCCAAAGACGTTTATAAAAAATAATATGAAAGGTTCATAACATGGATGGAGAAGCAAAACGTAGTAGATGTAGATGAACGAGTTGTGCTTGCTTACCTTCAGAAAATGTCGGAACAGTACAAAGCATCGACTATGTGGGCCATACATTCGAAATTGCAATGTCTGTTGGGGATAAATAAATGGGTTGATTTAAAATCATTTGTGAAAGTGCATGCATTCATGAAGGCAATTAGCAAGGATGACGTTGCTAAGAAGGCGTATGTATTCAAAGTGTTTGTTTTATTTGACGTTTAAAATATTCCTGTCAGATTTATAGTTAAAAGTTGACATTTGGACTTCACATTTTGTTGATTTGTTGATGTTGCCATGGTAACTTTAAAAAACGCGCGTTCCATATAGTGCGATTTAAACACGCTAGAGCGTACTTTAAATGAGTAAAAGAGGGCACCAATAAAAAAAATTATGTTATATATGTATAACCAAAACTTTTAATTTACAAAAACCAAACCACCATTATTCATAATTATATTGATTCTATCTATCTATCTATCTTCTATCTTTAAAAATGAATCGCCGAAATGTATGTACGTGCATAACTTCCGAACGACTGAACCAAACTGGATAATATTTTTTTGTGTTCGTTACTGTTAGGACAAGGTTTGTATAAAACTACTGGTGAGCTCCGGCATTACGAAATTTGCATAAAAAAATTGCATTACAAGGCACGCGAGCTGTTTGAAAACTGAATGCACCGGGACTGAATGTATGGAATGTGAGAGGAGAGAGGGGAACTCGGGTAGGGGATTCGCGGAAGGGGAACTCGGGAGAGGGGAGGGGAACGTAAGAGGAACTCTGGAGGGGGGTTCGCGGGACGGGGGAAGATGAGGAGTGAAGTGGGGAGAGAGGTGGAGGAGGCTGAGTAGGAACGCGAGAGGGGAAGGGGAGGCGGAAGGGGAACGGGACGAATGGGAAGGGACACGCATTGAGAAACATTTTTTTATTAAATAGCTTAGCAACGCATGCCGGGTGCTAGTAACAAATAAGAAAAATCTTTTGAATGCATATACAATAAGTACCAAATTACCTTATACAAAAGGAAAGGAGAAATTATGTAATATAATTTCAACAATTGTAATTGAATAACTTACAATGAAACAACATTTCGTTATGCGTCTGTACTGCGAGTACAAATTAAGAAAAACTAGATTGTTATGTTAAAGCAAGTATGTAGATGTAGTATGGTTACGCAGGTGTTTAATTAAGTGTGATTCCGTATACACAAATGGTTATAGGTCAGCACGAGAATAAGAACATGAGAAAGGTTTTTTATTTAGTAGGAGTAGGCTTGTGCCGACTTAAGGATAAATTATCTGAACATGAATAGTTACAGCAAGAGCTTGTTATCCATTAAGAGTGTAATGACATATCGTTATGTGTGTGTGTTATATTTTAAAGGGAAATGTACGATGAGCCTTGGTCGGGCTCGGGTGTAATCTGCCAGTCAACTTTGATTTCTTCTCAGGAAATCTTGGACGCCAAACCCAGTCTAATGTCTGGGTATGTCAACTAGCGGAGATCACGATACTCAATTCTCAGAGTGTGGGCCATGGTTTCATAGCATTCCTGAAAAGGCTGCACAAGGAATCTACATAATAAAACACAGAGTAGAGTAGAAAATCGGTACACTGTATTGACATGATAAAACAAGTTGTATGGACTCACCCCCGGGACCAATTTCGTAATTTATGCTATTCCTAGCTACACTCATTAAATTTTACTGCCGCCGTTCCCCCGATTTGGCGTGAACCAACACCACCTCCTGGTGGCAAGGGAGGTCCCAACCTCTGCGGCTCAGCTTGTGCATGCGACCTCCACGGCGGTCGCACGGAGGGGATGATAGACCTGGACCCTCAGAGAAAGGGAGGAGTACCCAAACTCTCCTCCAAATTGTATAGGAAGGCTCGTCAGCAATCGAGGCGGAGTATTGTTCAACACTGCGGTAATCTCGGGTTTGTTCCATAAATAAACCCCCGGTGGGAGTTCAATGTTTGCCCTGCATTCAATGACGGGCGCGGCGGGTTATTATTTACACCGATCTCTCGGATAAAGAGGTACATTAAACATAACAATCGAACATCGCCATTAACTCGTGTTCACTTTGGGGACCCGCGCGAAACTCACGTTTTACGTGAATAAATCTTTGAAATTAATATTTTTTTTTAAAAACAACGTGTTTCCTTCCCCCGGATGCAGATGCCCAACACTTGGATTTCAATCACATCGTATTTAAAACTTAATAATTAAGTGACCGTTGTTTTCACGGCGTACCGCACATATCGCCGTCAAAACCAGAGTACGGCCTACCGACGCGTTGAACGAAACTCCCCCAGCTTTGCCAACCTAACCAATTAAAATGCATTTAAAAAAATAGTACCTAACTTACGATTAATACAATCGCTTCATAACAAGCTTATGAAAGGTTTTCATTTGGTATGTTTACGAATGTGTACATTTAAATTGCACTTCCGTGAACATACATAGTTACAGTAAGAACAGGCGAATGGTTTTTCTTTCGTATGAATAAGCTCGTGTCTAGATACGTGTGACTTATCTGAAGATGAATAATTACAGCTAGAACATGAGAATGGTTTTTCTTTAGTATGAGTTCGAATGTGCAAAGCCAAGCGTGTTTTTACAGAACATGAATAGCTACAATATGAGCAAGAGAATGGTTTTTCTGAAGTATGCATACGCTCGTGTACAATTAAGGTTGTCTTCTGTGAACATGAATAATTACAGTAAGAGCAGCTAAATGGTTTTTCTTTGGTATGGATTCGAATGTGTTGCGTTAAGTATGATTTATATGTACATGTATAGCAACAGTAGGAGCATGAGAAAGGTTTTTCTTTAGTATGAATTCGCATGTGCCTGACTAATTGTGAATTGAATGCGCATGAATAGCTACAGTCAGAACATGCGAATGGTTTGTCTTCAGAATGAGTGAGCAAATTAACAGTAAGGCCATGCTCTGAAGCAAGTTTTTGGTCACATTTAGAATGGGGGAATGATGTTAAACTATTCAATTTCTTTCCATTGCGTTTTTTGTGAACAGAAATGATGTTATTTCCACTGAAACCTGCACCTAGAAGAGAAAACATTATTAAAAAATCACTAGAATGAAGAAAAGCAATATTCATAAAAAAATAATGTTAATAAATATTTTTTGACAAACAAATTAATAAACTACCAATAAAAAGCATGTATGTTTTTTTAACATTCTGTAATGTTTTGATAAAGCTTCTATCGGATGCCGACAGATGCCAGCAGGGAAAAAGCTTCTATCAATTGCCGACAGATGACAGCAGGTAGGCGATCAAATTCAATTAACAAGCAGTATACACAGGTCGCGTTACCGGTAGTATAATTATTGCAATTACGTAAACTCACAATAAACCAGTTTTTATCAAGGACCTATTGTTATTAAGAAGTACCCCCACACATCTTAATAGTGTTTGAATGTAAATAACACAAACATCACACATTCGATCAATTATTGTAATCTTGTGTGAAGGTAAGGAAGTGAGTTAAGTGGCTGCCAACAAGTAGACTGCCAACCAACCACGCATACATCATACAAATTATAAGAGAACATACAGATTACGCCACAGGCCACGGAGAAATAATACAAATGGAAACCCTATCAAAATGATGTTCCTTAATTTTGAGGGAACTTCTAAAATCCTTAACGAAAAAATTAAATGTTGGAACACAAGAGCGGTACGGAGTTTAAAAGGTGTAAAAATCTCAAAGTCCAAAAAAGAAAATTAATGGCCATAAATAGTGAATATCGTCGGTCGTTATAAAATTATGTCCAACATCTTGTACAAAAGATTGCTTCCAATGTCTGAAGAAATCATTGGCAAATACCAATGTGGCTTCAGGCCAGGCAAATCATGTATTGACCAAATTTTCTCCTTAAGACAGAATTTGGAAAAGACGCTAGAACACAATGTCGAAACACATCATCTCTTTGTAGACTTCAAGGCCGCGTACGATAGCATAAACAGGAATGCATTGTACAATGCAATGAGTGAGTTTGGAATCAATCTGGTGAAATTAACAATGTCCCCAGTAACGTGTAGAGTCAGGGTTGGCAGTGATCTGTCCGAGCCCTTTGAAGCGCTCCACGGAGTGAGACAAGGAGATGGATTGGCCTGCCTCTTATTTAACATAGCCTTAGAAAAAGTTATTCGTGACTCAGGCATTGAGATAAGAGCAACGATATTTGACAACTCTGTGCAACTATTGGCTTACGCTGATGATATCGACATAATCGCGAAAACTCCAGATGCTTTACGTAACGCCTTTATAAATCTTGAAAGCTCTGCCTAAAATATGGGTCTCGTAGTAAACCAAAGACCAAATACATGGCTGTAGGATACACCCAACAAATCCCAACTCTCTCACGTGGAAACCAAAATTTCGAAACGGTACCAAGATTCACATACCTAGGCTCCTTGATAACAAACGACAATAATACCATAGAGGAGAACCAGAAGCGCATAGTGAACGCAAATCGCTGTTATTTCCGCCTGCAAAACCAATTAAAGTCCAGACTGCTGTCCAGAAACACGAAGATATTAGTGTACAAAACACTTATCAGACCTGTACTTACGTACGCAGCTGAAACTTGTGTACTAACTAAGAGGAATGAGCGAGTACTGGACGTTTTTGAAAGAAAAAATTTGAGGCGCATCTTCGGACCGGTTCTAGAAAATGGATTTTGGCGCAGACGTTATAACAATGAGCTCTATACTTTGTTTAAGGAACTAAACGTCGCAAAATTTATAAAATTGGGAATACTTCGGTGGCTGGGTCATGTGGAGAGAATGACCGAGCATCAAGCACTAAAGTCCCTGCTGAACTCAAGACCAATAGGGTGAAGGAGCCTGGGAAGACCAAGACTAAGATGGAGCGATAACGTCCTCAAAGACATATCTTTCTTGGAGCTTCTAAACTGGAGAGAGTTGGCACAAAACCGAGATGAGTGGAGGAAGACTCTTGAGGAGGCCAAGACCCACCAGGGGTTTTAGAGCCAATAGTGATGATGATGATGATCGTCGGTCTACTGGCAAAGTCCACTAAGCCACTAAAACAGAAGCCTGAGATAATCGCATTTCAATATTTAGCAATTTTGGAAAGGCTACAAGTGGATGAATTTCTCCAAAAATTTTTTTTTAAATATTTAATAATTTTAAGAATGAACCCCTAACCACTGGAACGCTTTTTTATTTATTTATTTATTGTTGTTATACGCCCGTAGGAGCTTTTACATAGATTATAAAATAATGTTTAAGATATCGAGGATTACACATACATAGAATTTATACCAAAAGTTATAAAAGTGAAAAAACTTTTAAGAATATACAAGTTGTTTTTAAAGAAAAAAACGCTTGTATATTCTTGCGTAAAACCGTGAAATATTTTAAACAATGTAATATTTAACAATAACATATAACAAAATATAATATAAAACATTACAATAACACATCAAATCGTTAAATATATTATACCCACGTTACAATAATTTGTATGATTCCACAAAGTGTTGGTTTAAATTGCATTTTAGAATGTAAAGGGAATCAGCGAATACATCTACAATACCACCAAACTTGTTGCCTAAATCATGCATCCTATTGGTAAGTGAGTGTGATTGATAGTTGGTTGTGTATGTGTTGCAAAAGAATGTTATATTTTGTCTAGTATTCCTTGTCGGTACATGGAGTTTAATACTAGAAACGATGGCAGGGCTGTCAATTAGGTTGTTCATAACTCTGTACAATAAAATTAGGTCTGAAATGATTCTTCTGTCAGACAGCGTAATTAAATTTAGTGGATTCATTAAACTTAAATAATTAATATTTTCTATTGGAATTTTGAGTTTGAAATTTAAGTACCTAAGAAATTTGTGTTGAACACGTTCTATTTTGTTAGAGTGTACTTTATAGAAAGGGGACCAAATAAGTGAATTATATTCTACTTGACATCTAACTAATGAAATGTAGAGTGTTTTCATGCAATCCATGGACTTAAAATCAGTTAGGGTTCTACAAAGGAAGCCAAGAATCTTTAAAGCCTTATTAGTTATATCATTTATATGTGCTGTGAATGTTAAGTTTGAATCGAATATAACTCCCAAGTCGCGAATTTGTAATACTGGTGTTAATTTAACATTATTTAATTATATTCATGTAAAATATGAGAATGAGTTCTGGAAAATCGTATTACTTGACATTTCTCAATATTCAAAAATAACATATGTTGTTCGTACCATTTAAAAAATTCATCTAAATTAGCTTGTAAAATTAGGCAATCATATATATTTCGTATTCTTTTAAACAATTTTAGATCATCTGCAAAAAGTAGGATTTGTACATCTTTAAATATGTTTACAATGTCATTAATGAATATTGAGAAGAATATTGGGCCTAGGTGGGACCCTTGCGGGACACCACTTGTGGCCTTGAATACATAGGATTCTATAAAATTAATCCTGACACTAAGCGCTCTATTACTGAGGTAACTGATAATCCATGTCAATAAACTTCCTTTGATGCCTAACAGTCGGAGTTTGTATATAAGAATGTGATGTAGAACCTTATCAAATGCTTTACTGAAATCGGTGTATATAGAATCCACTTGTTGTTTCAGACTAAGGGATTCGGATATGTAAATATTATAGATAGTTAAATTACTTAAGGTAGATCGACATCTGATAAAGCCATGTTGGTTAGGAACAATAATATTGTTGATAGGTTTTACAATGGTATCTAATACTAATGACTCGAAAAGTTTGGGTAAAGCAGACATAATACAAATAGGTCTATAGTTTGATATATCGCTTTTGTCACCTTTTTATGAATAGGCGTTAAATAACTATTTTTCCACAGAGCCGGAAAACAGTCAGATGCTAAGGATTTTTTGCCATAATATGGCACTATTTAAAATATCTGGGAGTGCTTTGCTGCTGACTTTGGCAAATTTTTACCTAGATACATTAAGCATCTTTTTGTAATATTTTCAAACACGCCCGCGTTTCAATTTTGACGTAATTTAGTAGGTGAAAGCTACTACATATATTCATATTCAACAGATGGCAGTATACTCTAGTTATTTACGAATTATCTCTTATCTAAAGATCGTATTACTTAGATTTGTTTAAAACGTTCAACTGTCAAAATGCCCAGTGTAAAATAAGGCTGTTTATCGTGTTTTAGTGGATTTATCTAACATACCAGTGTAATAATGATTGGATTAGTAATGCATTCAACGTATTTTGACGTGATTCAATCTTTAAAATTAAGTGTATATTTGAATAACAAAATTTTTGTGATTGTGTTTGCGTATTTTGTTCCATCGGACTGTGATTTAAAATGTAGTATTTTCAATAAATAAACCAAAAATCGAGTTAATTGGTATTGTGGATTTAGTATAATTAATGTATTTGTTTGAGTTGCTGCACTTATTTTTAGTAAGAACCTTATAAATTACGTGATAATCCATTTTAAAGTGTGGCCATTTCTCGACCATAATTTTGTCAAAAGTTTGTCCAAAGGGAACATTAAACACTTCACAACTTACCAAAATTCTGTTTTGTTATATATATTTGTAGTTTTTGATAACTAAATAGACCATCAAAAAGAAACTTCACAAAAAATATTTAATGCAAAATTGAACTTCCAACGAGAGTTTATAGGTAGAAAAACCTGAAAATATTTCTGTTTCAAATGATAAAGATTTTTTTTTAATAAATCCCACGAATACGTGATAATAATATAACTATAATCAGTTTATATGTCCCCATATTAAAATTCGGAGGTATGATTTTTTGAAGGTGGGCGGATAATATTCAAAACGGTCACCAAAAATTTTCGAGCAAACCGTAAAAAAAGTTTCAATTTTAAATGTCGCTCCGTGGTTAAGTACCTTATCAATACACACTATTAGTTGATGGCAATAACAGCAACCTTTAATCAAAGATTTACAAAAAATGAGCCTAAATTAGTGGGTTTTACCAGTCAATAATGACTCAGTGTGCCTTGCTTGATAAGATTACTAGATGGCTTTAAGATTATTTTAAAGCTGACTTGGTGGATTTTGATTGTGTTTTAACAGTCCAAATCCATGTATTTTAGACATTTACAGCCTTACTAAAAAAAACCACAGCGCGACCGATTAACTGTGTTATTGCAATAACATAAATAAACTCGTATACACTAAAACACGTTTTATTACCAATAACGTTTCTTACGTGGTCACGCTGTTAAAACGCATTGAAGATGTGACAACGTTGTATATGGTTTTAATTTACTAGGAAACAATGATGTTTTAATTTTTCTCCGCAAGGGGCATTATTGGCGCGCCCATGCATTAGTTCTTCGGCCCGCGACAGCCCGCGATGACAAAACAGCTCGGTGTGTTTTATGGCGGGATATCGAAAATTTTGTTATTTTACTTAATAATTTCTATTGTAGTGACGAATTTACTCTTCTGTTCACATAATTGATATATTTACAATGTTATTTGTGTGGTTTACATCAGTTTAATCAAGTTATTGTACAAACGCCGTACTTTCAAAGTTGAACTGTCAGAATATTGTTTTTTATAGGTTACTTAAAAGATAAAATTTTCATTTTAAGATCTTTATTTTAAGAGAATTTCTTAAAAGTGATACTTTTCTATAATATTAAAATCTAATACATGTGTTCGTAAACGTATCAAAAAAATTAACGTCTTTAGAGATGCAAGAAATCTGTTTTAAATTTCGGTATTATTTCTAAGTTATTTTTTAGCAATAAAAAAACTTTTAAATTTTTTATTATTTTTTTTATTGTATACACGATGAAAAAGTGAGGTGATAGTTTCCTTCCAAATTTATTACATAAAAGGACTGTGTTTTTTAAATTTTGATTTTATTTAAATTTCTCTACATTTTGGTCGAAAATGTTGTGGGAGGAATTTTTTTTCCATTTTTTTCCGAGTTTGAATCTTAAAATATGGCAGTGTATTTCAAATACACAAATCTAAAAGGTAATTTTATCTAGTTTTCATAAATGGTATTTGTTTTTACGACACCTAAAAAAATAAGAAATATGTAGAACATTCAAAATACTATGGAAAAATTACAAATATCGTTCGGACATCAATGGTTAAAATAGAGATAAACTACCCTCTCAGGCCGTGGAAACCATGTGTATTTCTTTCAAAAAACAAATTTTTAATTAGTAATGTTTTCACATCCGTGGCCGTTTGTCAATTGAATAAAATTTTCACTGGGTCTTTTAGTAAGGCTGTTAGAGTATAATGTTTGACTTAATGTTTTTTGCTTGACAATATTATCGGATTTATGACTTTGGTGAATTTAAAAACACGTTTAAATCGAAAATGATTAAATATACGACTTAATGGTCGCATGGATGCCAGTCGAAAGAGAACGATTTTTTACATAAGACCTCATACTTAAATCATTTCATGAAAAAAACGTGACTTAATGGACTTTGCCAGTATACCGACGATATAACATGAAATCACACTGGTCCCAGATTTGAAGCTGGTAATAAAAACTATTCGGAACAACATTGTTGTGAATTTTATAAATTACGAACTATGAACTGCATAGGACACTTATTTCTTTTGATTTAGGGAGTTGACATATTATCCAGTGCACTTCAAAGACATGGTAAATCTTTAAAAAAAAACACAGTCAAAATGTACACTTTTATAAAGTACCGTGACGGCAAAAAAGGCAGTAAACATACGTTCCTTAACGTTATAATGCTCCACCTCTTTCTTACACATTAAATAATGGTGATACAAAATATGAGACAAACAAAATACGTGTGTCTGTTTCATCCAAGTACTATTTTTTTCCTTTGGAGGAAACAGATATATCTTATTACGGCTCGACCACGGTGACGGGATTTGCGTTTCATCTTAGTACATGCGAGGGAGATGTATGATAATGATTGTATGTTTCCTTTGGGGGGGTGCAGACATACATCCACCGTTTGTCTCATTTTCGATTGTGATTATTTAGTGTGTAGGAAAGAAATACAGCGTTATATGCCTTAAAACAAAAGCAAAATCATCAACGCATTGACATTTCACATATTTAAATATTTGGAATTTACTCACACTTTAATATCACCATTGAAACCATATTCCATACTTTCAAAGTTATCGTCCCGGCTAATAGTATTGTAGTGATCTACTGAGACGTCATGGTACGGTATGTGAGAGAGATGCAAGAAAAGGGTGACTTTTTTCCTTTGGAGAAAACAGACCTTCT
Organism: Limnephilus rhombicus; assembly: GCA_929108145.2. Classification (NCBI taxonomy): domain Eukaryota; kingdom Metazoa; phylum Arthropoda; class Insecta; order Trichoptera; family Limnephilidae; genus Limnephilus; species Limnephilus rhombicus. Next base: position 16,049,673 of record OV815290.1, on the reverse strand, counting down.
TACATTGTGTATCTCATCTTTTGAAAGAACTGCAGCATTATAGCGACAAGGAATGTATGTTTATTGTATTTTTTTGTCGTCACGTCACCATAACTGTGAATCGTCGCGGTAATTATTAAAGCGATAAATGTTACAAATTCCACTGACGTAAAAAAAGACCAAGCTTACATTAATCGTGTAACAATTTTTCTTACCAGTCGTCTGATGAATCTTCTTGGAATGTTCCAAATATTCGATGCTCATGTCCGGCAGGTCTACAGCTGCGTCTGTATCCGGCATTCTACCTCTGCCTTCTTCCCCATTCCCTGGCTCCATCTTGACGGTGGCACTCTCCGGGTTAGAAAAGTCCATGGCACCCTGTGAGAGCGTTCAACTAACAACGGAATACCCTGGAAAGTTAGGTACTTTAAAATAAGTGACAGCATTTTGTCATTGATCGAGGGTATATTTATAATATATTCATTCTGCTACGAATAATGTATGAAAAAAATCTATGTAGAATGTAATATATATGACTAAACTCAATACAACAACGGCCCAACACCTTTACAAAGTCACAATGTTATAATAAATTCCCTAAAGAAAGACAAGGTAAAGTAAATTTTTAAATTTTTAAATTAACCTTAAAATAAACTTTACCACTAAATTGTTTGTTTTTGTTTTTTTTTACATTAGCTCCACACAGGAAGCCCTGAAGAAAATAATTTTCTATCGGGCCTATGTCGGAATGAGAACCTGAAATAGTAGTGTGCCAACCGCCACACGCAGAGGTAGTGTTCGCCGCACTGTTCGTGATGTCACCGGCACGTGTATTGTTACCGCGCGTGTAAGGTAGTGCTACGATTGAGGCGGCAAACAAATATTAAGAGGTCCTCAGACTACGAAATTATGTTGCTACGTAAGTGGCCGAAGACCAAAAGGTCTCCCGGTCAAGGGGAAACATTAAATATCGGGGAAAAATTGAAAATATTGTCCCTGAATATTGAGGGGGCATCTCTCTCAAAGGTGGGAAGGACAGTACGTTCTGGGAAGGAAAAGGGTATGAGAGGTGGATAGAAATCTGAGCGATTCTGTGTGGAGGGTATTGGGTAAAGTTCGGTTTAGGGGCGGCGTTCCTAGATAATAAAACTAGTTATTTTTATACTAACTATGGGCCGGAAAATCCGAATCTGAAAGAATTAGGCGTCAGCAAACAATATTAACTGAATTACACGACTTTAAAATTTTCTATACACACACAGGAAAACAAGCCATTTTGAACGTATTTTGACATTACAAGTCATAGAAAAACAAGAAAGATGTTACACCACATAAAATTAAGTGTTGCCATTAAGCAATAATATCAATAACTAATTTAAGTAATTATTTTTTTATAAATTTTACTCACTTTTGTATCACAAACCATGTTACATAAACCTAACGTAGCCGCTAAACTACTTGAAAACTGGGATGTTTTCTTGCCTTGACGCGAGTAGGCGCGATGAAGGGGGCACTTTCTTTTCTATCACAAACCATGTTACACAAACCCAGCGTAGCCGCTAAACTACTTGAAAACTGGGATGTTTTCTTGCCTTGACGCGAGCAGGCGGTATAAAGGGGCACAAACCATGTTGCCGTTGAGATAGTCATAATTCATCAGGTTAATGTGTTATGTGATGAATTATCATGTGAGGAAGTATCGTGTCGGAAAGTTTTACGTTATTGATATTATTGCTTAATCGCAACACTTAATTTTATGTGGTGTAACATCTTTCTTGTTTTTCTATGACTTGTAGTGCCAAAATACGTTCAAAATGGCTTGTTTTCCTGTGTGTGTATAGAAAATTTTAAAGTCGTATAATTCAGTTAATATTGCTTGCCGACGCCTAATTCTTTCAGATTCGGATTTTCCGGCCCATAGTTAGTATAAAAATAACTAGTTTTATTATCTAGGAACGCCGCCCCTAAACCGATTTTTTTCCAGGGTATTTTTAGGAAGCGTCTTTTTATCCTAGGAAGTACTGGGAAGGAAAAAGGTACGAGGGGTGGGTAGAAATCTGGCGGTTGGTGTGTCCAAAAGTGACGGGCGTATGAATCCATCTCTCCAACTGCGTTGAAAGGCGATGGGTGGAGAGAGTCCGTCTGGAACGGTCAAAAGGCTTTTCTCAACCAGTCTCTCTCGATCCGGCCCGCCACGCAGCAGATGGGCAGACGCATCTGCGGCCAAACAAACCAATAAACTGGACAAATCTCACCGCATGAACCTGGGTACCCCTGCTCACCAAGTGGCTCCGCTTGGGTTGATCTATGGCAGAGGTATTGGTTATCCAATATATGGTTTCCAGACGGCTTTAACCGGTTCCACGCTAACTCAGAATGAAGTCAACTCAACAACTCTTTGAAAAGTCATTAAAAATTATGGAAAACAATAAGGTTAATATTTCCCTATCGAGTCCACGCTCAAATCACTCTTTAAAAAATTAAAACAAATTGTACTAGGCAGATTACAGTTAGTAATGAGTAATTCAGTAACCGGAAATAAAAAAAATATTTTGCACACTAATGGTTATTTTGTTATCTTTAAAAACGCAAAACATCATTTCTCAAGGAACGCCATGTTGTTAATTACGACGGCAAACGTCTCGCGTGATTTTTCGTGTTTATGAAACCGAACAAAATAATGATTAATACGCATTATTTATCATTTCCAAAGATTGCAATTCGTACTTATTATTGTATAACTGACAGAATGAGGTTTTTTTTCTTTTAAAAATGCATATTTCATCATCGTAATTAACATGGCGGTCCTTGAAAAATTACATTTCGCGTTTTTTAATTTAAAAAAAAAAACATTAAAACACATATATTTTTCAATTCCGGTTACTGAATTACTTATTACTAACCATTATCTACCTAGTACAATTTGTTTTAATTTTTTAAAGTGTGTTTTGAGCGTGGACTCGATAGGGAAATATTTACCAAAAATAATTTTAAAATAGCCGTTAACCCTAACCTAACGTAACCTATTTAACCAATTTTGTATATATTTTTATCATCACTCTTAATGACCTTTCGGAGGTGGTTCTGAGTTGGTTTAATTCTGAGATGGCCGGTCACTGCGGTAACTATACCCTCCTCCCGAATTGTAATTGTGGTATGCATATTGCATGGATTTATTAAAAAAAAAAAACAGAATATTTAACATATAAAATATCGATGGCGTAAATTTAAAATGCTGTGAAGGACAAAATGTCAATTGTTTCGGAGAGAAAAAATAAAGTTTTATTCTTTAAGATATTTATTTTTAAATTACTTTGATCAGATTTGTCAGAATAGTTCATATTTTTTGTAGATAAAATCTAAAATATCAATTTAGTTTCTTAGAAGACAAAAACCTTTTAAAAACCACGTTAAAAAAAACTCAAATACCAAAGACTACGTAGATAACGTGCAATAAGTAAATGTTAAATTCCTCTCTGTAGGTAAGTCAGAAAACGAGATAAGTAATAAATAAAAAATAAATCTACTCACGAACAGGCGAAACGTTAAGTTTCAATGTCAAAGTGTTTGAATGACGACGAACATAATCTAATATCGGAAGTAGTTGAGATGTCCCCGGAAAAAGTTAATACAAGATATAATTGTGATGATTTCGACACTAATTCAAAACTTGCAAATAACAAGTAAGGCACCTAATTAATACGATATTAGAAAATGAAACAGCTAACACTGCCAACAGCTGTCACATGGAGTTTTACCATAGACACGGGATAATTGTAGATTGCAGAAAGAACATAGTCCATGTTCCCTTTCCTTTCCTTTCACTGGAACCATCAATATTGTTTCTCCGAGGAACTGGTTACTTTTCGATTATTTGTCAAGAGAATTAAAACCCTAAAAGGCGGAAAATGTTGTGCATTTTTAACGCACGAGATTATTATAATTATATTGTCTATGGTGGCATATTTTTTTAATGGTTTCGAATTTTCTCCATCGTCATCTCTTGTGACCCGTAAGACTAAAAATTGGTATTTATGTGGTTAACTTGAGAACTTATGTAAGTGGAATTGGGCTGGAATGGACGGGAAAGTGCACGCCAAGCTTTAATTCCGACCTGAAGTTGATTTCAAATTTGTTTTAAATTTAAGAGTGAAACTGTATTCGGTAACTCGTTTTAATTAAAACTACACCCATAACACTACCATTGCACTTCCCCTGCATACATTCTGGAATAAACTTATATTATTATTATTATTATAACATGAAAATGGTTTTCCTCCGATATTTGCAGCACGTGGTATGAAACTTTCATATCTTGCAACTCGGGGAATATCTTGCAATAGTGGAACTCGGGAATGGTTTCTTTCGAAATGGGTCCGCAGATGAACAGAGTTTCAAATTAAATTTCAAAGGAAATCATTTTCGAGTTACACGTGCAAGATTGAAAAGTTGCAGATTAGGTATGTGCTGCAAAGATCGGAAAAAAATCCATTAAAGCTGGGGTCTTACACCTTTACTATTTCACAATTGAAATTTTATCGTTACACTCTGAACACAAAACAGGTTTTAATGGGTTTTAATGGTTTTAATGGTAGGTATGGGTTAAAATTATGTTTTCATGCCAGCAATTGGATTTCTTCAGAATTTTGCAACATATTAGAATTAAAGAATCCACTCGGAACTCTGTTATTTATAGCTTTATGGCTCGGTCGGTCGGGATTCCCCAAATTTTTTTTTGTTTTATTTTCGTTCCCAGCTCTTACAGAATTTCTCAAAGTTAACTTTAATAAGGGGGGGGGGGGGTGACACCATGTTTTCCTCCCCGGGTGCCACCCATGCTAACTACGCCACTGTGTAGCTATTCCCGAGCAACGATCAATCGGCACTCGTTATGCGCCATCTACGAGCGAAAATTACTCGTCGTCGCGACCAACTTTGTCGAATGTTTCGTTTTTACGTATTATTGAACGTCGAACAGATGATTGTATTGGCAGCACTGTGAATATTGTCTATGTTCTTGATGTTTTTGAGATTTCTATGGTGTAAGTTTGAAATGTCAAACAGTTGATACACGTATTTTTACCGCGTACAACTTCTACGAGTTGATAATATATTCGCCATGGCTGGGCAACAAAAACATCGCTGGTAAATCAGCCATTGTAATATGGAACCCTAAAACGACTTTATAAAAATATACGATGTCTTTGCGGGTGCGAAAGTTAGCGCGTGAAAACAATACTAGATTTTGACAGCATAGATTCGCAAACAGCCCACCGCTCGCTGCTGTTTCTAATGGTTTGCTGTTTTTGACGTTTGGCGTCTAAGTATGTTCCTTCGACCAAGCTTGAGAATAATCAAATCGGTAATTATCGGTTCGGACTGGCCACGCTTATTACGAATAATTTATAGAAAAAAACTTTAGATTCGCCTTAATTACTATAAAAGGAAACTTTTTGGCTTTGGGGCGGCGGAAAATAATGCATTTTAATTTTCAATTGCATAAAACCAAAATTCTCTTCGCGATCCGACACAGCGAAAATCCGCGGCCGTACCTGTCACCTGTCACTGTGATGTTGGTATCCTTTATAAAAACAAGAGCTAATACGACTGTAGCCGACTTCGCGGGATACCTACATGAAATACCGCGAATCACAAACCATGTTACACAAACCTAGCGTAGCCGCTACACCACTTGAAAACTGGGATGTTTTTCTTGCCTTGACGCGAGTAGGCGTTATAAAGGGGCACTTTCTTTTGTATCACAAACCATGTTACACAAACAAGCCCGCTAGACAAATTTCATAATTACGCGCCTTATCCCACGAAGTCAGCTACAGTCGTATTAGCTCTTGTTAATTTATCAAGGATACCAACATCACAGTGACAGGTGACAGGTACGGCCGCGGATTTTCGCTGTGTCGGTCGCGAAGCGAATTTTGGTTTTATGCAATTGAAAATTAAAATGCTTTATTTTCCGCCGCCCCAAAGCCAAAAAGTTTCCTTTTATAGTAATTAAGGCGAATCTAAAGTTTTTTTCTAAAAATTATTCGTAATAAGCGTGGCCAGTCCGAACCGATATTTACCATCAAATCGATCAACGGACGTACTTTCGGCGGCGATGGCGAACGACGAGGCTTGGAGAATAGCTAGCCTGGCCGCCACGCAAAAAAGTCTCACAATGAACCGCGCCGTAAACTGTTACCTTACTCTCGGATTTTACTTTTCTGCGCGAATAACTGAAGTAACACGCGGTACCGTCGCTCCGAAGTGGACTCCGGAGTGTTATTGCCGCTAAACTGTGAGTGATATATGGTTATAACTATGGTTTAACATTTCCAATACGTGGACGTATGCCAGATATGAAAGGGTGCCAACTCTCGGCTAATTCCCCAAATTACTAGGAATTTATAAGGTTTTTCAAGAATTAGATATTTTCCTGGGAGAACCAAGGCTCAAATCCAGGGTCCTTTCCTAGAGGCGACCATATCTTTTGAAGTGAAACTTCTTTAGCACCGTTGTGTTTTTAAACTAGGATGAGACGGAAATGGTACTAAAAAGAGACAAACACACACACATCTATAGGATTTAGCCTGCGAGAGAATGAGATAGAATCAAACCTTACTTACTTACAGTACCTACGAACTACGAAGCGTCAATCTGTGCTCATTTGCCGCCTTGATTATGATCTCACTCTTCAAGGCTCCTATTGGTTGAGATTATTTTGGTGAAGTTTCGCTTTTCCCGCTTGTGAACTGAACTAATTTTTGTTTGAGAGTAATTGCTAATATTATCGTAAACGACAAAATATTAGAATTTCAGACTTTATTCGTAAAGTTATTTAAAAAAATTAGATTTTCTGTTTGAAACTACAGTGCTGCAAAATAATGGTCAATCGTTAAACATTAACAGCCTAACTAAAAAACGCAGTAAAAAATTTATTCAATTGACAAACGGCCGCGGATGTGAAAACATTACTAATTAAAAATTTGTTCATTGAAAGAAATACACATGGTTTCCACGGCCTGAGAGGGTAGTTTATCTCTGTTTTAACGATTGATGTCCGAACGATATTTGTAATTTTTCCATAGTATTTTGAATATTCTAGGTATATATTTCTTATTTTTGAAGGTGTTGTAAAAACAAATACCATTTATGAAAACTAGATAAAATTACCTTTTAGATTTGTGTATTTGAAATACACTTTAGTTTTCAAAAACTGACATATTTTAAGATTCAAACTCGGAAAAAAATGTAAAAAAAATACTTACCAAAACATGTTTGACCAAAATGTAGAGGAATTAAAAAAAAATCTAAATTTAAAAAACACAGCCCTTTTATGTAATAAATTTGAAAGGAAACTGTCACCTCACTTTTTCCTCGTGCGTACAATAAAAAAATAATGAAAAATTTCTAATTTTTTTTATTGCCAAAAAAATAACTTAGAAATAATACTGACATTTAAAACAGATTTCTTGCATCTCTAAAGACGTTAATTTCTTTGATACGTTTACGAACACATGTATTAGATATTAATATTATAAAAAATGATCACTTTTAAGAAATTCTCTTAAAATAAAGATCATAAAATGTAAATTTTATCTTTTATGTAACCTATAAAACAATATTCTGACAGTTTAACTTTGAAAGTACGGCGTTTGTACAATAACTTGATTAAACTGATGTAAACCACACAAATAACACGGTAAATATATCAATTATATGAATAGAACAGTAATTTCGTCACTACAGTAGAAATTATTAAGTAAAATCACAACATCTAACAAAATTTTCGACATCCCGCCTGATCCGGCCATAAACACACTGGGCTTGGTTTTCAAGCTGTGTTTTCATCGCGGGCCGTTGATGCACACGCGCGCCATTAATGCCCCTGGCGGAAAATAATTAAAACAACATTTTTTCCTAGTAAATTATAACCAAATACGACGTTGTCAGATCTTAAAACATTTTAACAGCGTGACCAAGTAAGAAAGCTTATTGGTAATGAAACGTGTTTTAGTATATACGAGGTTTATTTATGTTATTGCAATAACACAGTTAATCGGTCGCGCTGTGGTTTTTTATTAGTAAGGCTGTTTGACTTTTAAAAAATTTGCAATTTTTATTTTGTTTGTAATCTAATTTTAATGTTTCGTTCAATTTAGTTTAAGCAAAAATATAAATCAAATACCTTAAAGTTATTAATTCTAAAGAGATTTTTTTCGCAGTAAGAACATTTATTAATCTTGTAAGAAAATATAATTAACAGTTAATATGCATTGATAATAAGAATAATAAACAACGAAGATTTTATAATTTACAAAATTACTTATATCCGATTATTCCTAATTGAAAAAAATTCTATTTAATGAATGCACTTCTTACGTTAGTATAGCTACTTCCAGAGTTATAATTTCATCATGACAAACAATCTCGGGTTTCAAATAACCTGACAATATTTGAAAATCTCCTTAGAAAAAAGTGGAGAATTAAAAAAAAAACTTTCGAAAATACTTTTTCTGAAATTTTTATTTTATTAAAAAGACAAATAACGTAGTTTACATCACTTTATTTATAATATACACAATCTACATATTTCGTGAACAATGTCCACATCATCAGGAGTAAATGTATACTGAAATTAACAAAATAAATAAAGATCATCTATGGAGAGGAAGGATATAATTCTAATAAACTTCCCCCACCCTTAATCCTCGCCCAAAATCTACCGCTGCGCCACTGGACTCTATGGAACGCGCGAGAACACTCACGGCATACCTACCTTCGCTACAAACAGCGGTTAATAATATCGCCACCGCCTAGAAAGGTCTCGAGATAGCACCGTACAATCTGTACGGCGCTGAAGATTCTCGTCAACTGCCGAGTGGCACGCATTACCTACCGTGAGAGTAATTACTCGCCGCGGCTATATAAGCAGCAGATCCGCTCGCCCGCTCAGCCTCAGTACCTTAGTCTTCATTCATCGATCGAGTAAGCAACTCAGTCCGACCAGTGCCGCGACCAAGTACGTGCCTGCGCGGGGCACTTGTCCGCGCAGTCAACAGCAGTGAATAACATTTGTCCAGTGTGACTCCAGGAACATTTTCAACACCTTCGAGGATTCCTATTCCAACCACCATCCGCTGTCCGGCCCGTTCGCGCCTCGACATGAGGTCCGCAGCACATCAAGCCCGCCGTGCTTTCTGCTTGGGACTCAACCCGTTCTTTGGCAAATCGAAACCCATCGCGTTCCGCTGCCAGAGATCATCCTCATCGCCTCTCAAGGTTCCTTCCTGGGTCACGTGTGTGAGCTGAATCAAAGGTCACACAGCTGCCATATCTCGTCAGCACGACGACGATCGACCGCCTGGACCAAGGTCACTTCTACACCGCCATGGTGTAGAGCAACACGCCGGCTCCCTGAAGACCAGTGATCTTCACTGCCGTAGTCTCCGACCTTCTTCACTCATCATCACGTAGCAGCAACACTCACGGCACCACCGTCACTCCGCTCCGCTTCGACCCTCGCTACGTAGCCCTAATAAACACATCTTTGACTGACGCCTTTTATTTCACGTCCCGTCTCTACCGCTCGGCCCGCTCCCTCATATCCCTTTAAAGAACACGAACAGTTTCAGTTAGGACACAGAAAAGGTGTTTCTCTATTGTGAGTCAGTGTGTGTCTCTTCTAAGGACTGATTCGAGAACGCGAATATTGGCATTCGGAACATGAAAAGAGTTTTACTCCACTGTGGGTCAATATTTTTTCGTTTTGTAGAATACAAAAGTTGCAGTCAACATGTGCCTTTTTAAACATAAATTTGAAGAAAATAAAAAGTCGCCGTCGGAACATGAAGGTTTTTCTCAACTGTGAGGTAAATTTGGGAGGCGGGTATGGGTACCGCTGCCTCGGGAACCATTTATTATACAACAAACACCTATGCCATAGGTCAAAACAAGTGGTAACTTAGTAGGGGTGCCATGATATAGGCCCTGAGAGAATATATTTTCCTTTGGGCCCCCTGTGTGGATTTAATGTAAAAAAATATATGATTTTGTTTTATTTCCCTTGGTAGAACATGATAATTATTTAATAACAAAAATATGGTATGATTGCAACCGGAACATGATAAATATTTAACTCCACTATGAACCAGCATCTGGATATGTGACTTTTTAGTGTTTTACCTATTTCCCATGATAAGTGACGGTCAACATGTGCCTTTTTAAAAATCCAATTGATGAACCTGAATAGCTGCACTCGGGACATGAGAAAGTCCCTTTTACAATGTGAGTCCGCATGTGATTTTTTAGAAGTCTCTTTTGAGTAAATGTAGAACTGCAGTCAGTACATGGATAACATTTTTTTCTATTGTGAGTCAATATGTGCCTTTTCAAACCTCCCTTTTGATAACACGAATAGTCACAATGTGAACATGAAAAGGGTTTTACTCCACTGTGAGTAAACATGTGGATTTTTAAATTTCCCCTTGTAGAACATGAAAAGTTGCAGTCTGTACATGAAAAAGGTTTTTCTCCAGTGTGAGTCAGCATGTGCGTTTTTAGATGTCCCCTGTGCGAGCAGGAATATTTACAAAAGGAACATAATTTATTTTTTTTCCCAGGCAGCCTTTTCTTCAGGCCTGAAAAATATAGCTGATTAGACTAAATAATTATCTAAAATAAGATTAAAAAATATATTTAGACTTAAAGGAATTCAAACAAATAAATCATGGTTTTACCTGACTTCTGTGTAATCCTTTCAGAGCGCTCTAAACGTTTCTTTTTAACACCTGGAAGGTCTACGTTAATTTTCGTACAAGGACTTTCCATTCCATGTTCTTGACGAGGTTCTGATTCTGCCTTGATTCTAACTGTCTCAATAACACTGCCTGGAATTACAACGTAAAAATACATTATTTGTCCATTATATTATCACATCCATTGGTCGTCCGTCCCTTTCTAAGAGAGTACTGGAATTATACATAATATGATTAGAAAGCATTTTGAATTTAAGTCTACGCTTGGAGTGGACGTTATAAAAAAATAAATTATTTATGCATTGAAGAACCGCTTACTCGTTAATACGAAACATTTTTTATTCAAACAGTTAGATTTACCTTTACTATTATGAAAACTGAGTATTTATGTCGGGGGAGACCAAAAAATATGCATTTAACATTTTAATTTTGTTTAAATTAATTCACTCACGCGGAAACGCCTGTTTATTTGTCGTTTTTATTTGAACATTTCATAAACAATCAATCAATGCTGCCAATCATAGAAAAAATATTATTGCGTAAAACAAAGTGAATGCATTATTGAAAAATTTGTCATCTGTGTTTATAACAGTAGAACATGGAAAAAAATGTATTAGAATAGTTACACAAACCCGCTAGACAAACCCTGCTTTGCCAAACAAACCATTCAAAACCTGGGATGTTTTTTTTTTTTTAATTATGACGACCTCCGTAGTCCAGTGGGTAAGACTCTTGACTCACAATCCGGAGGTCGCGGGTTCGAACCCGGCATGCGCAAATAAATTTAATTTGATTAATTTGTGTTATTTCACAATTAATTCATTTAAAATAATATATAGTATACTTGTGGCATGTTCCAGAGTGGAAGATACTATCAGTATCGCCCTGGTGTAAGACCACCATTCAGAATTGAAACGTTGCTTGAAAATGGCTTTAGCCGTGTTTGGTGACCAGATCTGAATAGCCAGGTACTTCCCAACCTTCCTCTTCCCCACCTCCTTCCCCTCCCCACTACCTTAAGCCTCACAACATACCCCAATTGGGGATGCCATAGTCTCACTGGCTCCAGACGTGAGCAGTTGAGATTCTTGTGCGGTATTCACTGTAAAAAAAAAAAAAAAAACATGCGAGTTTATTTTAGTGAATTTATTTTATAAGATTGGTACTTCCGACAAATGTCATATTTGATTGTCTATTAGTTAAAAAAGGAACATTCCGAATAATCCGTACATCAAACTTCGACAACACGAACCTTCCACATTATCCGTGAGGTGGACTAACTGCATATTTACCAAAAATAAATATATTTTTACATTAGATCCACACAGGAAACCCTGAAAAAAATAATTCCCTTCAGGGCCTATGTCAACTTTGTAGATGCTTTGTGAATAGTATTTTTAGGGAAAGGAAGGAGAAGGAGAAAAGGTATGAGGGGTGAGTATGAATCTGTGGGCGGTGTGTCCAGGAGTGATAGACGAATGAATCTATCTCTCTCACTGCGGTGTAAAGTGATGTTCCGAGAGAGACCTGCTGGAGAGGTTAAAAGGTCTCCCTCAACCAATCCATCCTGCCACGCGATTTGTGGGCGCAAAGATCTGGACTAACCTCACCCCATGAATCCGGCACTCCTGCTTATCACCAAACGTAGCGAACCACTTGGGTGATCTATAGCAGAGGTGTGGGTAATCCAATAAACGGTTTCCATGGCCATAAATTGTATATCTGTTCATTAGCCCATCTGTCTGGTAAACGGGTATTAATACCCTAATATTATAATATTAAAAATCCTAATATTACTTAACACCATATAATTTTAAAACGTATGTTCATTATTGGTTACTTATTTAACATGTACTTCAAAAAATGATACATAAATAAATCAAATCTATTCACACAAAACTGAGAGAGAACAATATGAATTTCTGAGATTCATCACCGTAAATAAGGTATACCCTCAGGCGTGTTAGAAATGATAATATTCAGAGTACCCAGTAGAAAAAAAAACGAATGTGCTTTAGACCACGCGACTGAAGTAAAACTTCACTAACTTATAAATGAACATATGACATTGAAATTGGGGTGACCTATGACCTTGGGTTGACCTACGACCTTGGGATGACCTACGACCTTGGGGTGACCAAAAACTGATCAGAATTATTCGTACAACATTTTATTACTTTGGAAATGCAACTTACTGGCTGTTGAAGTACTCTCCGGATGTTGCAAATATTCATTCTTCACACCTGGTAGGTAGAAAATTTCTACTTCGTATGGCATTTCACCTTCACCCTCTTTCTGGGTCCCTGGTTCCACCTTGATGGAAGCACTCTCTGGGGGAAGATCCATTGCCTTCTGCGAGAGCGTTCAGATTAAATATAGTGATGGTAATTGATCCCAGCTCAAAATAAATTAGACCTGCAAGAGCACATTAATTCGTTAACCTCATTTACGAGTGGATAAAAAAGAAGTCGAAGTATGATACAGTTAAAAGTGACCGAATTTGAATTCGACACGTTAGCTCAGCGGTAGAGCATTTGCCATGTAAGCAAAGGGTCCTGGGTTCGAGTCTCAGAGATGCCAATATCTTTTTCTGGTTTTTCTGCCTCCACATTTTCGATTGAGTTTCGCTAATATTGTTTTCATTTAATTGGATAAAAAAGAGTTTTAAGTAATCACCTACAGATGTAACGAAATTTCTAAAACCTCGGAGGTGATCTAGACCAACTTGCAATAAGCACAATAAAAGGTTATTTGACCTGGTGCATCAAATATATCAAATATCAAGGTGGGGAGCGTGTTAAAAAATGCATTAACAGTTATACGAGTAAGTTATAGTTACATCGCATTAAAAAGTTATGAATTCTACTTGAAAAAACTACATTAGTTTCCCGTTCACAGCTCATTTATTACGCTTATTAAGGAGTCATTTGACTTATTTTCTATTTGATTTAAATACAACTAGAGTGGTGTTTCCAATCAATAACCAAGCGACAAAAAAAAATTGTTACATGAAGGTTTTGATAATAAAACATTATCTCACAGCCGCTAAAATCAATAAAAAGACGAAAGAGAGACCGCTCAAAAGCAAAGTTGGTTTAACAAAAATAACCGGAGGAAAATAAACTTAAACGGTTCATTTTGAGTTATTTTCGTGACAGTAGTACACAAAGCGTATATTTACTATGGTGTAGTTTTTGCGTAGTCAAACCAGCAGAGCAATTTTATATCTTTTGTGGGATCGAGACAGATGTCGGATGAGATCTCCTGTCAGATTTGTGTGATTTTCTATGGCTGTCAATTGTTAAAATTCAAAATTGACCATGCCGGTCGTCTATATAAAACAGTAAATAAGAAATGGTAAAAAAAAATATACAAACATAAACATGTAGTAGCAAAAACAATTTCAAGTCAGTAAATAACCTGTGAATTTGAGAACTTTAAACAATCCCAAAGACAAATAATATTCCGTAGAAACATGCAAGAGGTGACGTTATTGTGCTATATATACAAATGCAATGAATAAACTTGTACATATGCACTCGTCTGTCGCATGTATTTTTCGATTATTCCATTAACAATATGTCGTTAGTATCTGTCTCGGAAATTAATGACTTAGGTATTTGGTTTGACACGAAACTCAACTTTATCAAGCATATAGAAATAATAACCAATAAAGCTTTGAAAATGTTGGGATTTATTTTAAGGGTATCTAGTGATTTCAACAATATCAATACTGTAAAAACATTATATATATATATATATATATATATCACTCGTAAGGAGTCATTTAGAATACAATTCCACGGTTTGGTCCCCAAATTATGAGGTTCATTCACATGCGATTGAAAGAATCCAAAATTATTTTTTAAGATATGTGAATTTTAAAATGGGCATTCCTAGTGAATGCCTAAATTACGATTACGTACTTTGTTCATTAAATTTAATAAAATTATCTGATCGTAGAATCATTTCCTATTTAACCTGTTTGTATAAAATCATAAATTCAATGTTTGATACCCCTGATTTATTATATGTAATTTCTTTTCATATTCCAGGCAGGTCAGTCACAAGACAGTACCTACCATATTATTGTAGCAATTCTAAGTCAACAAGCCAATATTATACTCCTATGCGACGGATTCAACAGCTTGGAAACAAATACTCCGATGTTGTTGATATATTTAGTACATAAATTTTATTATATAAGCATACCTTATTGAAGTTTTTTTCATCAAATAGGGGAATATTTTGATAAAGCTATTAAAATTGACTAACACATTGACAGTATTTTGTTGGCTGAAAGAAAAAAAAACTATTTCGGATTTTTTGTATTTTGTACCTACATCCTGTGTGGTTCAAATTCAATACCTAATATTTTTACTTTGGATTTATTTTTGTGCAAATGTTTTAAAAAGTAGTTTCCTGCACTATTTACTAGTATAATTTCGTTAATATTGTTATATGTATATATGTATGTAAAAGCCTAAATAGGCGTAAATAAATAAATAAATAAATATTCTTATAAAGCTATGACAAATGGGAAGCAAGAACCTATCAGGATCAATAACAATCTGATCGACTATGTGGATGAGTATGTATATCTAGGTCAAATAATTTTTCCTGTAGATTTAACCATAAAAGAAATAGACAGACGTATTGAAAATGCTTGGAAACATATTGGTGTTTTAAAGAAATAATGAAAAACTAATGTGAAACTAGGATAAATATTAAACGGAAACTTTTTGATACCTGCATACTTCCTGTACTTACTTATGGTTGCCAAACCAGGGCACTCACAAAAAAATCACAATAAGAAACTCGAAACTTGCCAAAACTCCATGGAAAGAAGTGTGTTAGGGAAAAGACTGTCCGATAGAATAAAAATCGAAAGTATTAAGAAACAAACAAGAACAAAAGATGTCACAAAAACAATAAAAAGGCTAAAGTGGAAGTGGTCAGGCCATACAATCAGAGGAAATGAAAAATGGTCAAAATTAGTCATGAATTAGTTCACAAGTGACAAGAAGAGAAAACGAGGTAGACCATTTAGACGGTGGTTTGACGACATCAAAGCCATAGCAGGTGGTACATGGACAAGAGTAGCTAATGATAGAGAGAAATGGCGACAGTAGTTGGAGGAGGCTATTGTCAACTAGTGACATACAGACAGGGAGTCGATGCATGATAAGTGGGTAATTATCGGTTCGACTGGCCACGCTTATTACGAATATTTTTTAGAAAAAAAAACTTTAGATTCGCCTTAATTACTATAAAAGGAAACTTTTTGGCTTTGGGGCAGCGGAAAATAATGCATTTTAATTTTCAATTGCATAAAACCAAAATTCACTTCACGAACCGATACAGCGAAAATCCGCGGCCGTACCTGTCACTGTTATGTTTGTATCCTTGATAAATTAACAAGAGCTAATACGACTGTAGCCGACTTCGTAGCTTTCGTCTTGTAAGATTGTACGCCAGAATCACAAACCATGTTACACAAACCTAGCGTAGCCGCTAAACCACTTAAAAACTGGGATGTTTTTCTTGCCTTGACGCGAGTAGGCGTTATAAAGGGGCACTTTCTTTTGTATCACAAACCATGTTACACAAACAAGCCCGCTAGACAAATTTCATAATAACGCGCCTTATCCCACGAAGTCGGCTACAGTCGTATTAGCTCTTGTTAATTTATCAAGGATACCAACATAACAGTGACAGGTACGGCCGCGGATTTTCGCTGCGTCGGTTCGCGAAATGAATTTTGGTTTTATGCAATTGAAAATTAAAATGCATTATTTTCCGCCGCCTCAAAGCCAAAAACTTTCCTTTTATAGTAATTAAGGCGAATCTAAAGTTTTTTTCTAAAAATTATTCGTAATAAGCGTAGCCAGTCCGAACCGATATTTACCGATAAGTGTTATAAATAATGTAATTTAATTTATTGTCTGTAATTTATTAATGTAATTTATTAATGAAATTTATAAGGCTATTATTTTATATATTGCGCCAATAGAGAACTCCAGTCCAATTTTTTAATTTTTTTTTAATGAATAAAGACCTTCAAACTTAAATAACTGCATTTTTATTTTTATTTTTATAGTTAGTTTTAATAGTTAAAATAATTGTCAAAGTTTTAATTTTTAAAGACTCCCAGAAACGCACCGTATCTATGGTGGTCTTCACCCACCGTTAGTTTTTTTACTTTTTAAGTTGTCATTTTGAATCAGTGATGTCATGTCGAGGAAAATTTCCCTAGATCTAGGGGAGAAAAATATTTGGTAATTATCGGTTCGGACTGGCCACGCTTATTACGAATAATTTTTAGAAAAAAACTTTAGATTCGCCTTAATTACTATAAAAGGAAACTTTTTGGCTTTGGGGCGGCGGAAAATAATGCATTTTAATTTTCAATTGCATAAAACCAAAATTCACTTCGCGAACCGACGCAGCGAAAATCCGCGGCCGTAGCTGTCACTTGCTGTCACTGTTATGGACTGTAGCTGACTTCGTGGGATACCTACATGAAATACCGCGAATCACAAACCATGTTACACAAACCTAGCCTAGCCGCTAAGCCACTTGAAAACTGGGATGTTTTTCTTGCCTTGACGCGAGTAGGCGTTATAAAGGGCCACTTTCTTTTGTATCACAAACCATGTTACACAAACAAGCCCGCTAGACAAATTTCATAATTACGCGCCTTATCCCACGAAGTCGCCTACAGTCGTATTAGCTCTTGTTAATTTATCAAGGATACCAACATCACAGTGACATGTACGGCCGCGGATTTTCGCTGTGTCAGTCGCGAAGCGAATTTTGGTTTTATGCAATTGAAAATTAAAATGCATTATTTTCCGCCGCCCCAAAGCCAAAAAGTTTCCTTTTATAGTAATTAAGGCGAATCTAAAGTTTTTTTCTAAAAATTATTCGTAATAAGCGTGGCCAGTCCGAACCGATATTTACCAAATATTTTTTAGGGATAAGGGAAATCAGGACAAAATCTAGGGAAATTTCGAACTCTGGCAAAAATTTTATTACATATGACAATATTACTGGTATTATTTATATATATATATATGTTATGATTAAGGTTTTCACGGGTGTAAGATGTAGAACAATTTTCTCGGTTTACCCGCGTAACGTAGTCCTTAAAAGGACTTTTTAACTCCTGACGTTTCGGACAGATCACACTGTCCATCTTTAGAGGCCTTATGTCTTGAGTTTTTGTCTCAAACTGATAGCTTTCGCATGTCTGTTCGGTCCAAAAGCTAATCTGTCCGAAACGTCAGGAGTTAAAAAGTCCTTTTAAGGACTACGTTACGCGGGTAAACCGAGAAAATTGTTCTACATATATATATTTTTGGAATTCCTATGAATCTTAATTATTGTTCATTTACTTACATGCCATGTTATTTTTAACACTGACAACTCAAAATGATATTAGGGAACGTACCCATACTACGTGACACGTTCGGGGGGGGGGGGGGGGGGTCTTCAAAATACCACGCTTGGTACAAATGAGCGGCGGGTTGCTTATGATTTTTATTTTGCAAAGTGTTTTTTTTTAATTTGGAATTTAGTTTCTAATTCAGTGGTGAGTGTATTCGTACTTTTAAATTATTACTTCACGTAGCAAAAAGTGTTTTATTTGGAAAATCACGGTATTATTAGTATATTTACCAAGTTCCGATATCTTTCCAATTAATTATCATATTAATTAACATATAACAGGATTAGTGTTACACAATCAGGTGGCTACGTAGGTAATTGCGTAAATGTGAAATTCTAGGGAAATAATTTTTTTGGGCAGAACATCCCTGTTTGCGGTCATGGCGGAATGCTTTGTAATGACTTTTAGGTGATAGGTGTGTTTTTTATTCAAGATTAACTGCTTTTAATATATAAAAACATTGGTAAAATGTCCACATTTCACCGCTACTGTTATTGTATTTAATCAAAATGCAATATAAAAACAATAAATCATCTCTTTCATTGCAAATACATGTGACATCGTGTTTTGTGTCAGGCGTTACTTTGTAGGTACATTGTTTTATGTATAATACATACAGAAACACTGGTATTTATAATACACTGATCATGACGAGTGTGTAACAACTTGTATAAAAAGCCCTATACTAAAAACAATTTGAAAATACATAAGCAAATGTCAAAAGATGACACGACTTTAACCTCAAATAGACAAAATTTATTGCAGATTGTCCGCAAATATAGCCCTTTTCGTAAATTGTTGAGGGCCTAAATTATATTTCAATAAACACAATAACTATTATTTATCAAAATCTCTATAAACAGTATGAAAATAAACCAAAAACACGAAATGTTGAATTGCATAGGTACGTGTGCACTTCAAGTCATTTCAAATGTCAATACAATACAATACACACTATCACCAGGTGACAGGTTAACAGTGACGTCATCGTTAACCATTTCAGTAATGCCAACTTAACGCTGTGTTTTGAGAAGAGGTTTAAAAATGCACTTTTTAATAATTTTTTAAAAACTCTGCGTTTAATATTATGAAATAAAACTTATACATTCAGAATCAGCGTTTCTTGGTCTATATGAACATATTTTTTTAAAGCCAAAATATTTTTCACTGGAGTTCCTTATTGAGTAACTTAGGTCTGACATAGTCAATATAACATGAACCTACTTACAAACAAGGCGAAGGGCCGCGGTCAATTGCAATGTGTTAAAGAAACGTCACAAGAAAAGTAAAAATGAAAAAATATCAATAAATGTAGAATAAAAATGTAATGGTCACTGAAGTAACCTAAAACTTGATAAATGTAACATAAATATTGTGCAATTAGTTCACTTTTATTACAGAAAATCGCAGCAAGACTGGTATTGTGTGATGACGCCAGATGCAGTGGAAACGTCACGAGCAAGGTTGCCAGTACGTACGTTCTAAAATACCCACAATAGATAGACAATAGACAATTGAAGAAAATAATCATAAAAGTCAGCTGCTGACAGTTCCTACTTTTGATAATTCATTATAATGAATTTTGTTTATAAATTCTAGACATAAAAATTCAATTTTCCACGCAGGTAACCGTAACTTTCCGGAACGCTTAACAACTAAGGCAACTGAGGGGTGGTTGCTACAAAATTTTAGAAACAAAAATACAAATCATAAAGGCAATGGAGGCTACAGAAATTGTGAGTAAAATAAACGGTTCCTTTTTGGAACTGCACTTTAAAATATAATTTTTTTTCAAAAACACCGATTAACGGTAGTGAAGTTTTTTTTATTAGTAAAGCCGTCTATGTATAATATGCTTAACACAAAAAACAATGCACGTCAGTTTTTTGTTTAATTTTAGATAAATATTCCAAAAATAGCCGATTTCGAACTTGATATCGCAACGACGGTTCCAGTGACAGAAAACGAACCGGTTCGACAAAGCCGGGACCCGAAAGTCGAATATGCCAACCTTTCTGCGTTTGTCCTTTGTCTATGGGATGGTTCCGAATGACGGAATGACAAATGACTTGTAATTGCAGATAAGAAAGCCGCAAGCTGTTCCGTCTTCTAATTTAGCATTAATTAGGTGCCTTTCTTGTTATTTGAATGTTTTAAAACAGTGCCGATATCATCACAATTATATCTAAAGCTCTTGAATTAACTTTTTCCGGGGAAGTCTTCTCAACTGCTTTCGATATTAGGTTATGGTACTCGTCAATCAAACACATCGACATTAGAACTGTCTTTCGCCTTTTTCGTGAGTAGATATTTGTTTTACTTATTACTTAACTCGATTTCTGACTTTTGGAAATACATTTGAAATACATTTGAACTACATACTTATTGCTTTTGTAAAATACTTGAACATTATGCGGGCCAGTTTTTCTGAATCGCCTTGGGTGAAGTTTTTAGGTTATGTTCATCTTATATTTAAAGTTTAAAGAAATGTTAAAACTGTCGATTACTTAATATATTTTTTTGGGTCATAACGGGATCTATAAAAAGCATTTTGATTCCTTTTCATTAGTGTAAATATTATTATGTAATATAATATATAATGAAAGAGATTAACTTATTTTTATGTTCCTAATGCGTGTACTCGTGGGAGATACCACTCACTTTTATGCTACGAAAGCGAGAACTTCTGCGTTTTAAAACGCGCCATTAAACAGAGCAACCCAACTACCTAACGATTCTACATTGAGTATCGACATCTTCAATGTCACCTCCAGAGAGTACGTTTGTGTTGTCATCTTATAACGTAACGTTTGTCAAAGGATAGTTAGAGAGTAACTATCTTTTCAAACGAAACAACACAGAGAAAAAAAGTTAAACTGCCTCTATACACTTTTTTTATAAAATTTTGTAATCTACTACATAATATTTTGGTGTATAACTGTTTCATTGAGAACCTGAAAAAAATATGGTAAATATGTCCCTATCGAGTCCACGCTCAAAACACTTTAAAAAATTAAAACAAATTGTACTAGGTAGATAATGGTTAGTAATAAGTAATTCAGTAACCGGAATTGAAAAATATTGCGTTTTAATTTTTTTATTTTTAAAACGTGAAATGTCATTTTTCAAGGACCGCCGTTAATAACGACGATGAAATACGCATTTTTAAAAGAAAAAATCACTTTCTGTCAGTTAGACAATAATAAGTACGAATTGCATTCTTCGGAAATGATAAATAATGCGTATTAATCATTATTTTGTTCGGTTTCATAAACACGAAAAATCACGCGAGACGTTTCCGTCGTAATTAACAACATGGCGTTCCTTGAGAAAATGACATTTCGCGTTTTTAAATATAACAAAATAACCATTAAAAACCAATATTTTTCAATTCCGGTTACTGAATTACTTACTTATTACTAACTGTAATCTACCTGGTACAATTTGTTCCATAGGGAAATATTTACCATAAATTCATATTTAAAAGTAGCTTTTCAGAGTTTCCGTTGTAAGTTGAACGCTCTCATAGGGTGCCATGGACCTTCCTACCCTGGAGAGTGTCACAGTCAAAATGGAGCCAGGGATTGGGGAAGAAGGCGGAGGTGAAACGCCGGATAGATATGTTGCTGTAGACCTGCCGGACATGAAAAAGGAATGCTTGGAGCAATCAATGAGAATTAGTCAGACGGCTGGTGAGAAATATATATTTATTTATTTATTCTAGCCCTACTCCCTCCCCCCCCTACTCCCCCCTCATTCGGGCTGTTATATTTAATGAAATTTTATTCCTAATGCTATTTATTCTATTTTTATTCCTACGTTAGCGGGCTATGGCGAATATTCGCGTTATCGCGGTAAGTGTGGCCGGATATGTCGTAGCATCGTGTAGTAAACGGGCGATGATGAATGCCTAAGGGGGAACTGTCGGTAAACTGGCGCGCATCAAAGGGTTTTGTCGCGACAATATTCGCTTGCGTGGCTATAGTAAGCTGCCCGCTGCCCGAATTGAATATTTGAATTTCTCGGCGTTTCTCTTCTATAATAAGCATGTATTATACATATAAACCTTCCTTTTGAATCACTCTATCTATTGGTGGAAACCGCATGAAAATCCATTGCGTAGTTTAAAAGATCTATGCGCACATACATTTTGAGCGACTTCATTTTATACTATGTAATGGTATAATAAAAACCAACATCTGCGATTGCCCTACTCTAGAAAATTCAAACTAAATAAACTACTAGGAATCATAATTAACCATTACCTCAGATGGACACATTCTATCAAACAAAGCACAAATAAGTTCCGCAAAACAATATACATTTTCCTAAACACAAGAAACTTAAACATATTAACTAAAACAATTGTAAACAATATATTTTGCACTTCGTCAATCATTGGTCATTTGGAAATCGCACAGAAAACTTACAGGTAATATTTAAAAACGTAGAATGACTGACACAAACCAAATATTCCAAATATTTGACGTACTTACGAGATTTACGGCTATTATACATTAGAAAAAAATCACCACTAAACTAGATTTTTGACTATGTTTATTAGACCAGTTAGACAAGCGTACAAAAAAAAACAGTAAAACTCTGACGGTAAACTCAATCTTTGGACGAAGACACCACAATACTAAGCAATAAACGCATTCAACAATCTTTCATTCGATACAAAGTTGAGTTTAGTTTGACCAATTTTTAATTAAGTCTTTCTGTTATCAGGTGAAATATGTTCAACGGAGCATTCTAATCTTGAGGAAGTCACCATCAAAGCAGAACCAGGAACCAGAGAAGAAGGGAATAGTGACATTTCGTATATAGAAATTGATATCGTCCCAGATATTAAAAGAGAATGGTTGGAGCCCTCTGAAATAATTCACCAAACAGCGGGTAAAATATATATTTTTTTAAATATTTTTTTAATAAATGGTTCCCGAAGTTGGCGGTGCCCATAACCGTTTGTCAAATGGTCAGACATTCCGGATTTTTAATCCTAAGAATGTCAATATAACCAAATAAATGCTTTTTAAAAAGTTTTTCTGTCTTTGATGATAAAATAATGTTTAAAGCAGCGGTGGTGGTAGGTACATTCCAAATGAATGTATTGTAAAGTGACCAGTCCTGTAGAATGTTACTAGTCACTTGTTACTAACTATAGTACGAAAGAAGCAGGTTAATAAAAATTCCAACAACAACACCCAATTGGTATTGATGTTTTTCTGTTATCAGATAAAATAAGTACAACGGAGCATTCTAATACAGAAGCCGTCATCAAAGCAGAACCAGAGGCTAAAGTCGAAGAGAATAGTGACATGTCATATATAGAAATTGACATCCCCCCAGATGTTAAAATAGAATGCTTGGAGCGGTCTGAAATAATTCACCAAACGACGGGTAAAACCATCTTTTGTATTTTTGTTGAAAACACATATTATTCAATACTCTTAAAATAAAATAGACCAGGCTAAAATAAAACATCGTCAAAAAGGCTTATTGAACTATGTATATAGATGAACGTTCAAAGCGCAGGTTCCACATTTTTAGAATAACCAGCAGGTTTTCTTTGTCCTTTAAATAATGTTGTTCAGAAGAGCGTTTATTACGTGCACCGTTTACATATATATTAACTATTCATGGCCAAATGTTTTCGCCTTTAAGATATTTACACTTTTGAATATCAGTAACGCTCGCATGCTTCAATTTTTTTTTTGCAGTGAAAACTTCTTTAACACCGTTGTGATTTGAAACTCGATGAAACGGAGAGATACTTAAGGGACAAACACTTGCGTCTATAGGATTAAGCCTGCAAGAGAATGAGATAGACTTATCGGTGTCCTCTTTGTGCGGTGCTTGGTAGAATAAAATGTAAAATAATTTTTAAACTTGGTAACAATATTATAATAAAGTAACCCTACAATTATCATACTCTTGATACTCTGCATTCGTCTCATTCTCTGAAGGTTTGACTTCTACTGCGTGTGAACAGCACACATGATTTTTTTATGTAATAATCTTAAATCTAAATTATTTTATATAACGACAATTAATAATAGTCGGGGTCCATTTAATGGTAGCCAACTCACTACAATGATTCACAAATGTTAAAGTAGACAACGAGTTTTACTATATTGTCAAAATAATATTTAAAAAAAATTTATTTAATATTTTAATAAACTTTAAACGTCCAGGGCCATGCGTATTATATAAAACAATGAAAGTTATAATATTTTTTTCTCTTCTAGGCGCTGCATTCAGAGTTAAGAACATCGTTGAACAAAAACGAGACGGAAAGGAAATTAATAATTTTACTTCTTTCCCTTGTTCAAAATGTGATCTAAAACTTGCATCGAAGTCCAATCTAATTATTCATTTGCGGACACATACTAAAGAAAAATCGTTCTTATGCTCTTACTGTGGCTATTCAAGTCCCACAAAATCGCGCTTAACTGTACACATTCGTACTCACACTAAGGAAAAACCATTCTCATGCTCTTATTGTAGCTATTCATGTCCCACAAAATCACGCTTAGCTGTACACATTCGTACTCATACTAAAGAAAAACCCTTCTCATGCTCTTATTGTAGCTATTCTTGTTCCACAAATTCGCGCTTAACTAAACACATTCGTACTCACACCAAAGAAAAACCCTTTTCATGCTCTTACTGTGGTCATTCGTATTCACAGAAGTCAGACTTAACCATACACGAGAGTACTCATACTAAAGAAAAGCCATTTTCATGTTCTTACTGCAACTATTCATGTTCACAGAAGAAAAATTTAAACATACACGAGCGTATTCATACTAAGGAAAAACTATTCTACTGCCCTTACTGTAGCTTATCATGCCCGCAAAAGTCAAGCATTATTTCACACATTCGCACTCATACGAAAGAAAAACCGTATTCATGCTCTCATTGTAGCTATTCATGTTCCACAAAATCGCGCTTAACTATACACATCCGTACTCATACTAAAGAAAAACCGTTCTCATGTTTTTACTGTGGATACTCATGTCCCACAAAATCGCGCTTAGCTCTACACATTCGTACTCATACTAAAGAAAAACCATTCTCATGCTCTTATTGTAGCTATTCATGTTCCACAAAATCGCGCTTAACTTTACATATTCGTACTCATACTAAATAAAAACCATTCTCCTGCTTTTATTGTAGCCATTCGTGTTCACAGAAGTCAGACTTAACTATGCACGAGCGTACTCATACTAAAGAAAAGCTATTTTCATGCTCTTACTGCAGTTATTCATGTTCACAGAAGAAACACTTAACTATACATCAGCGTATTCACACTAAAGAAAAGCTATTTTCCTGCCCTTACTGTAGCTTTTCATGCCTGCAAAAGTCAAACATTATTTCACACATTCGCACTCATTAGTCCCGGGTCGGTCGTGAATGACCCGCTCATTGAAACCCGCTCACGGACCACCAAAGAGCGAGCGGGTCATTTTTTAGTCAGCACCCGGGTCTCGCGACCCACTTCTCGCAACCGCTCTACTACTGCAGCCTGGGTTTCGGGTGCGGATGTGGCGGGGCGAGCGACGATAGATAGATGTATGAGAGAGCGACCGGGTTGTCAACACCCGGGTTTCGCCACCCGCTCTCTCGACTCAGGTAGTAGAAAGTAGCTGGGTGAAGCGTAAGTGCGAACTGCGACACATTCGGTCAACACACACGTGCGTGACGTTAATAAATAACAATACATATTATACATACTAAAACAATTTGAAAAATTTCTCCACAATTTATTTTTTATCGTTACCGGTCTACGCTCAGCCTATTATGGTCATATTTAGACAATTATTCAATATTAATTAGGTTTAATAGTATAACATTAAACAAAAATCTCTGCTTATACACGGATAAGAATTTTTATATTATTATTAAAATTCTAATAAAAATCGTGCAAACATTGCAAATATTATTTATTTTGTACAACCTCTCCTCTTGTAACTTGGACTCCTAACCTAACAATCCCACTATCAAAAAGTATCACAGCAATCACAATAATTCATGGGCACGTTTATTTTATTTTTTGTCCTATTACACTAAAAAAATTATAAAATAATAGTTTATAATAAAGCGATACAGCTAACAGCTAATTTACTTATTTAAATTCTCAATAAAAGCTTCATAACAATACGTTTTTTACATGGTTTTTATGTCCTTCAAAACATTAAAACATTGTTTTTTTTTACCCTGAAGCATGTGTTTTTTCAAATTTATTTCTTGGACATGACATTACTAGTTACAGGTGTGAGCTGTGAGCGAACGTTCATATAATTATAACCTGGGTTTCATGTCGCGTATGACTTGACCGGTCTGGGCGGCGACCGGCGCGAGAAACTCGGTTACCGAGTTTCGTATTTTGTGTCGCGAAAAGAGCGGGTCTTCGCGACCCGCTCGTGACGCCAGTGTGTCGTGAGCGACCCGGGTCGTGTAAAACGATCGATCGACCCAGGACAAGCAATCATACTAAAGAAAAACCGTTCTGATGTTCTTACTGTAGCTATTCATGTTCCAAAAAATCACGCTTAACTGTACGTAATTGTATTCATACTAAAATAAACAATCCTCCTGCTCTTCCTATGATTATGCAAATTTACTAAAGTCAAACTTATTTACACACATTCTCACTCATTCTTAAGACAAACCATTATCGTGCTCTAACTGTGGCTATTCATGTTCCACAAAATCGCGCTTAATTATACACACTCGTACTCAAACTAAAGAAAACCTTCCTGCTCCTACCGTAGTTATTCATATTCCAGAAAATCCGTCTTTACTATACACGTTTGTACTAATAATAAAGAAAAACCATGTTCATGCCCTTAACCCTCTACCCGTCGCGTGGGGTCTTTAAAAGCCCAGGTTTTACAGAAATGCTAATTATGTACATTTTAAATGTTCCAAATGATTCCTTACTTTAGGTAGCTTCCTAAAAGGGACTATACTGAACGCTAGAGCCGCGAACATTCAATCTGCGCATGTGCGATGTGAAATATAGACTTGTGTTTCGGCGTGAGGCTCAAAAAAATCAACAAAATACAACGAAAAATCAAGTTTACATGTTTTTTAATTGTATTTCGTTGATTTTTTTCTTGTAATTATAATAAGTCTGTACCAATCTCAAATAGTTATAAGTTTGATAGAAATTAGTGAGAGTTTTTTTAAGTTTACTATTAAAAAAGTATGATTCAAAATTATAAAAAATGTTCTTTGTTGATATGTGAGCTTTTGCATTGAAAAGAAATATCAATTTTTTGTGTTTATTTTTATTTCAATGCAGTCAATATCACATTACTATTATCAGTAAAAATAACACACAAAGTTTATGCTAGAACAACAATTTAGTCATATTTATTTTTGGGGTCCTAAGCGACCCCGCGCGACACCTTGCATTATAAAAAAGGCGCGACAGGCGGAGGGTTAACTTAGCTATTCAAGTTCAGCCAAAGGACGTTTAACTATATACATTCGTGCTCATACTAAAGAAAACCATTCTCCTGCTCTTGCTGCAATTTTTTATGTTCTGATAAGCATCTTAACTTTTGGCAAATCGCCTCACGGGCGTTTACGGCGTAAGATGTGTATTGTCTATGGTTGATCTACGCTTAAACCGCTTAGATGTGAACGGTCTGAAGGGATTGTATGGAGAGCGATAATTGCGTGCTATGATATTTTATAGTTTATAGCTGGGTCTGAACAGGGATTTAAGATAGACAGTTATTTTTATACATAAGTTTTCTAATCAGTATATTATGATTAATTATATCAAACGCCCT
Organism: Limnephilus rhombicus; assembly: GCA_929108145.2. NCBI lineage: Eukaryota > Metazoa > Arthropoda > Insecta > Trichoptera > Limnephilidae > Limnephilus > Limnephilus rhombicus. The sequence continues at coordinate 16,021,678 of OV815290.1, read as the reverse complement.
TTCAAACTTAATAAAAAAATATATTAAAGCCTTCACATGCGAGTCAAAATTAGTATATAAAAAATACTATTAAAATTACCAAAAAATAACAACGTATTTACGTCCCAATACTAAATGCGTTCCAAGATTACCCAGTTCCCCCACTTAAATTTGCACTACTTCAGTTACAAGATCTCTTTAGTGAAAATCATATCCTTTCATTAAATATCAGCATAGGAAATAGTATTTTATGCAAACAATAGACTTAAAAATTACATAGTAAATAATAAAGATAAAGATTCAAAAATGAAAAAATCTGGAATTTATAAATTGAAATGTAATGATTGTGATTTCTTTTACATAGTAAAACTTCGAGAAACTTTGAAATAAGGATTAAAAATAGCAAAATGATGAAATTATCTTCATAATTAATATGCTTAACTTATATTTTTAAGTTTCCTTAATCATAATTAATTATGGATACAAAATATATTATTCATCCCGATGCTCGCCCTCTTTAAATCACAAGCGCCCGCTTCTATAAAAATCTGCGAAAACTTATTTTGTTAACAACATAATTAACTTTGTAAACTGATTTATTCAATAATAAAAAAAAATACATATAATAATTAATATGTTTTTACATACAATATATATTAAAATAATAAACATTTATAAAATACAGTTATATAAAAACATGAAAATAAGAAATTTAGGGGAAGTAATTTTTTTTTAATTAGTTCTTCTAAGAGGTCTAGAGTAAAATAATTCCTCTCAGGGCCAATGTTTTATCGGGTATGCTGTTTGGAGGGTCTCTTTAGGAAAGGGAGGAGAGGAAGTTCTGGGAGGGAAAAAGATATTCGATGTGGATAAGAATCTGGGGATCAGTGTGTGATTTGTACGTCAGTCAATCCTTTGACGGACGTACAAATCCATCCCTCCCACTGCGGTATAAGGCAATATTCCATTAGGGTCCTGCTGAAGAGGTCGAAAGGCCTCCCTCAACCAGTATCTTCTCAAAGCATAAACTTTCTAATTAAATTGTGTTTATCAGAAGTGACCTGCCAGGTAAGTATGTTTTCTGAATCTATTTGTAACAGTTTTCTGTCGTGAGTCAGTTTGTGAATGAATGTTTATTTTTCACTGGGACACATCAACTGGTTTCTTTGCCGTCCTTTTTAGCAGTCAGAATATTAAAAAGGTTTTTCTCTGCCATGGGTAAACATGTGAATTTTTGGATTTCCTTTTGTAAAACATAAAAAATTGGAGTCGGGACATGGAAAAAGTGATTCAGTTTTTATGGCTTCCAATAACTGATACTCCAGTGTGAGTCAGTTTGTGTTTCTTCAAATCACTGATTCGAGAACATGAATAGTTGCATTCGGAACACGCAAAAGGTTTTACTCCACTGTGAGTCAGCAAATGGCTTTTTAGCAGTCCTTTGTGAGAACACAAATATGTACAGTCAGAACACGAAAAGGGTTTTTCTCCACTGTGAGTCAGTTCGTGTCTCTTCAAATTACTGAGTTGAGAACATGCATAGTTGCAGTTGGAACAAGAAAAAGGTTTTTCTCCACTGTGAGTCAGCATGTGAGTTTTTAATTGCCGATTTGTTAAAGATGAATAATTGCAGTTGGGACATGAAAAAGGTTTATCTCCACTGTGAGTCCGTTTGTGTCTCTTCAAAACACTGATTTGAAAACATGAATAGTTGCATTTGGAACACGAAAAAGGTTTTACTCCACTGTGAGTCAGCAAGTGGCTTTTTAGCAGTTCTTTTCGAGAACACGAATATGTACAGTCTGAACATGAAAAGGGTTTTTCTCCACTGTGAGTCAGTTTGTGTCTCTTCAAATTACTGATTTGATAACATGCGTATTCGCAGTCGGGACATGAAAAAGGCTTTTCTCCGGTGTGGGTCAACATGTGGCTTTTTAGATTTACCTTATGAGAAAACGAATCAGTGCAGTCGGGACATGAAAAGGGCTTTTCTCCAGTGTGAGTCCGAAAGTGATTTTTCAGGTGTGCCTTTTGAGTATATGAATTACTGCAGTCGGAGCACGGGTAATTTTTTTCTCTAGGAAGCGTCCTAACATCTGAAAAAATATGGTGGATTAGACTAAAAAGTTAAAATTAAACGCAAATTAAACATATTTGAAGTAAATCTCATTCAAGCAAATGAATCTGTTAATACCAGATTTCTGGATAATTCTTTCAGAAAATAATTCAGGTAATTCCTTCTTTTTCTGATCTGGGCATTTCTTTTTAACATCTAGGAGATTGACGTCTCTTTCCATATGAGGACTTCTCCCTCCATATTCTTGTAAGGGTCCAGATTCTGCCTTGATGGTAACAGTTTCCACAACAATACTGCCTAGAATGACAACATAAAAATACATTGATAATATGTCGAGACACACCGAGTATCACACCTGAAAAACTTTCCGAGAGAGAACTGGAATTCGATTTGAATAATATTTTTGTTATATAATAAAAATAAATAATAACCTACGACTTCGAATGGGACTACGGAGGAGGGGTAAATTGCAAAAAGAAGGGGTTAATTGGAAACAGAATTAGAAATTTTAAACCGATTTATTTTAAAGGACTCTTGGTGGCAAGGAGGAACGTCGCATCGTAAACAAGCGTTTGCTTTTGCTTTAAAACATTCCAAAACGATTCCAAAAACCAGATCCATTTTTTTTACCGCACAAGAGTTCCAACTGCTCCCAAACGCCTGGAACCAGTGAGAGTTTGGCATCCCCAGTTAGGGTACGCTGTGAAGCTGAAGGTAAGATAGGAAGGAAGAGAGATGGGGAAGAGGAAGGTGGGGAAGTACCTGACTATTCAGATCTAGTCAACAAATACGGTTAAAGCCATTTCAAGAAAACATTCAACCAGCGATTCAAGATCTGAATCGTTGATTGAATGAAATCAACATTTTTTTATGAAATGCAACGTACTGGTTGTCGAAGTACTATCCGCATACTGCGAACATTCCTTCTTCACATCCGGGAGGTCAATATATATATTCGTGTCCTGCATCTCACCTCCACCCCCATCCTGGTATCCTGGTTCCACCTTGATGGAAACACTCTCTGGGGGAAGATCCATGGCTTTTGTGAAAGCTATCCGATTTAATGTGATATTTGGTCCTAGCTCAAAATAAATTAGACCTGCAACCAAATACATATTCTTTACTCTAATTAACCAGTCTAAAAGTGCATTAAGTGATTTAGTTGGAACGAAATATTCAAAACAACTGAAGTTATCTGGACCAAACCGTAATAAATGAGCCCTTGCCCGGAATCCAACGAAACTATCAATATTGAGTTATTGGTGGATGTTCACGCCTTTGTTGTTACATGTTGCCTTTTGAAACTACCTATTTGGAGCCCTCTGCCTCAGTTGAATTCACCTCGCCGCACAGGACACAAGTCCTAAAAACCGCACCGCTTTTACAGTTTTAGTAATCAAACCGCAAACAGAACATTTAAATCGCAGCTATTCGCAAGTACCATCGCCACGCGTCATCTATTCTCGCTTGTTATTTCGCGATCAAACGTTCATTCCCAATCGCCATTCCCTTCCAAAATTTCTCACAAACTAACATACCTACCTTTCCAGTGAACACTGAACGAAGAGGGAAGCAGTCTGGTTAAGTACGATTAAAATATAATAAAATAGGTAAATAAGAACCGCATACAGTATACAATCCACAACATCCACGCAGCATTTGATCCCTCGATCTTGAGAGGGATCATTTGCTACTCGCCGCAACAGTGGAATAATGTTGGGTATCTTTTCAGTTCAGGTATACGCATCTATTCAGGTATGGATTATGGTAATGAAAAAAATTTTAGGCCTGTTACAGCCTTTTAAAGTTTGGTTTGTGGAAGAATGTTGTACGAGTATAATGCCATTTATTTAAATCATGGTGCATGGTTTAATTTATGGAAGAAAACAAACGTCTTATTGCTTCAACTAGAAAGTCTCCAAAGCCAAGAATCTGAATAATGCAGGAAAGTAGGATTTATCCAGAAAAAAATATTTTTAAGCCTTTTTTTTAGCCGTTGAAACAGTTTTGTGGAATAATGTTGTATGTTGATCTCAAGACAATATCAAGAACGTAAATGGTTGTTCATATAGTTTTTTTTATATCATTTGTTTATATCGTTTTTTGCTTTTCAAGCTCAAATACATCAATGAGATGTGTACATTTATGTAAGAAGAGCGTGTTGCTTTCTGTAAGGTACGAAGAGTTAAAAAAACGTTTTGTGGAGTAACGTTGTATGTGAAGTCGTTCATATACAACTTTATTCCAAAAATTCAGCGTAAATTCTAGTAACACACTCAAATTTAATTACTTTTCTAGACGACTTTTCAACTAAAACTCTTAAGAATTATATGTTTTATGTAATTGTTGTGAAATGTAAAATATTCGACAATAATAATGCACCAATTATTGAATTTAGGTCTGAGGTAATAACTCGATATAAACTGAACCTTCTTTATTACGCACAAGGCGAAGCGCGGCAGTCAATTCCAAAGTATTGAAGAAACGTCACTAGAAAAGTAAAAGTGCAAGAAATTCGATAACTTCGGGATAAAGAAGTGATGGTCACCGAAGTGACCCGAAATTTTGTAAAGGAAATATCAATATTGTGCAATTAATTGTTTCAGAAAATCGGGGCAATGCTTGCGTTTTACATTATGCGACGAAGCCAGACGTGATAGAAACCGCCAGACATCCGCTGAACGCTGAACCGACTAAACGTGACGTAAGATTTCCATAGATAAAGGACAATTGAAGAATATAATTATGAAAGTCATCCTTTGAAAGTTCCTGCATTTGATCAACATATTGAAAATTAATTTTGAATAGAGAACTCCAGTCCAATTTTTTTTATTTTTTTAAACTTCACACTTACTACCTTCAAACTTAAATAACTGCATTTATATTTTTATAGTTAGTTTTAATAGTTAAAATAATTGTCAAAGTTTAAATTTTTCAAGACCCCCCGAAAAGCACCGTATCTATGGCGGATTGTGTGACGTTTTCAGCCACCGATAGTTTATTTACTTTCAAGTTGTCATTTTGAATCAGTAATGTTATGTCTAGGGAAATTTCCCTAGATCTAGGGCAGAAAAATATTTTTTAGGGAAAAGGGAAATTAGGACAAAATCTAGGGAAATTTCGAAATCTGGCAAAAATTTTATTACATATGACAATATTACTGTTATTATATATATATATATGTAACAGAACGAAACCGAGGGATTTTAACCAGTGATTCCTGAGCATATTTGGAGTAAAAAATATAAATGAAATATTGATCTCCGGTGACTTTTTTTATGACATTTTTTTATTTATTTTTTTTTTTCTTCAAATTCAAACAAAAAAAATTCTTCCGCTTGCTGTCATTGGTCACTCAGCCGAGTAACTGACCAACCCCTCACCCCGCCTCCAACTGCCGAACAGCTTACATTTTTTATATTTTTGTAAAAAAAATAAATAAAAAAACATCAAAAATGTCACCGGAGACCAAAAATTCTTTTGCATTTTTTACTCCAAATAATGTCAGGAATCGATGGTTAAAATCCCTCGGGTACTCCTGTTACACCCTGTATAGGTATATATATTTTTTTGGAATTCCTATGAATCTTAATTATTGTTCGTGTACTTACATGCAATGTTATTTTTAACACTGACAACTGAAAATGATATTATGTATCTAAAAGATAAATGGGACCTCTGAAAAAAAAAAAAAATTTAAATTCCTTTTTATCGGTGATTGCGGTTAATTTTTACTGTGCAAAGTGTTTTTTTTTAATTTGGAATTCAGTGGTGAGTGTATTCGTTCTTTTAAATTATTATTTCACGTAGCAAAAAGTGTTTTATTTGGAAAAGCACAGTATTATAAGTACATTTACCAAATTCCGATTATCTTCCCAATTAATTAACATATTACAGGATTAGTGTTACACAATCAGGTGGCTACGTAGGTAATTGTGAAATTCTAGGGAAATTTCACTTCGAAATCTGGGGAAATAATTTTTTTGGGCAGAACATCCCTGATTTTGAATGTAAGAATTAAAATGGCGGAATGAATATAGCATGACTCGATGACTTTTGTGTGAGAACACGAAGCGTTTTTTATTCAAGATTAACTGCTTTTAATATAGAAAAACTTTGGTAAAATGTCCACATCTCACCGCTACTGTTTTTGTATTTTAACAAAGTGCAACATATAAACAATAAATCATCTTTTTCGTTGCAAATACACACATCTTAATCGTAAGCCATCTTTGTAAATTGTTTTATGTATAACACATACAGAAACACTGGTATTTATAATACACTGATCACGACGATTGCGTAATAACTTGTATAAAAAGCACTTGATACTAAAAAAAAATTCTATATTAAATTAAAAAACACGCTTTGTAAAGCACCACTTTTTATTAGAATTGATATTTAACAACCAACCAGGTTTCGCTTGTAGGGGATGATACTCAACAGCCTAATAATTGGTTTTATGCGCGGGCAACTCAGTCGCCGCGCCTGCGCGAATTCCGTTCCGGCAAAGCGAACGGAATTCATTCGTTTCTCGGCTACCTGACGCGCTAGCTGTTTGCTCGAGTATCTTCCCTATAAACCTTCCAAGTTAATACTTGTAGTATTTCGTAATTTAAATAAATGTAACTTCAGTATTCAGAAACATTCCTTTCATTTTTGGTGTATTTGGTAACCCATGGAGTCAGATCAGAGAAGTGTGAAGTAAGTATAACCACGCGGATCGCTGAACGGAAATAGCAGATGACATTATTGGATCTACCCACATTCATCTCAACAAACCACCAAATAACCACCAAACGCTCATCTCGAGCTTCATCAGGGCTTATTATAACAACTGTTATTATTATAACAGTTATTATAATAAGCCCTGATGAAGCTCCAGATGAGCGAAACCTGGTTGGCTGTTAAATATCAATTCTAATAAAAAGTGGTGCTTTACAAAGTGTGTTTTTTAATTTAATATATAATGTTACACCACAAAGTATTTGCTTCCTTCGATAATAAAAAAAATTCTAAAATACGATCGATGTTTCGTAAACCAAATTTCAAATATGACCTATTTATGACTATATTTTAGACTATACTTAACCTCAAATATAGCCCTTTTCCGTCATAATTTTTTAATTGATGTGAGCCTAAATAATGTTTTCAATAAATACAATAACTATTATTTATCTAAATCTCTTTAACAGTATGAAAATAACCAAAAAACACGAAATGTTGAATGGCGTGCGTGTCTTCCGTGGCGTAAGATTTCAAATGTCAATACATCTTGATACACTTCGGTGAATAGTTAGCAGGTTAGCAGTGACGTCACCACTAACCATTTCAGTAATGCCAACTTGACGCTGTGTTTTTTCGAGAGGTTTAAAATTGCCCTTTTAAATATTTTTTTAAAAACTCTGCGTTTAATATTATGAAATAAAACTTATAAATTCAGAATCAGCGGTTATTGTTCTATATGAACATATTTTTTAAAGCCATAATATTTTTCACTGGAGTTCCTTACTCCTCATAAAGGAATCCAATATTTGACTTAGAAAAGGGGATATTTCTAGAATTCTTAAACTAGGCTGTAATTGCGACAGAAATTTCCAAGAAAAAAAAATTCAGAGGAATTTTCAGAAAAAAAGTGGAATGGTTTATCGCGAACATATCAAATAAGAGAGAGAAGATTGTGGAATGTTTGTAAGTGATGGATATTTACGAAATTATTATAAGCGACAGTAAATAATAATTATACGATGTATATAATACGCTAACACACAGCATACAAAGTGTCAATTTATTTAGACGTTTTCATTCTACAGTCCAACGTAAAACGCATATTGTTCAACGCTTTCCGCTCATTGCTGTACACGTTAGAACTAAGGGTTGACTATACTATAAATATTATACACTTCTTTATTAAGAAGCCAGGTAGAGTATAATTCGCCCATTTGGTCTCCATTGGGTCGCCTTAGTTCGTATTTGTCCAACAGTCCATTAGAAAATTTTACAGGAGGAGAAGGTTTTCTTTCATTATTTCAATGAAACATTATGATATGTGTATAAGATATTTCCGTAAAGGGAAAGGTTTCATTAGTTTAAACAATTCTTAGTTAAGTGATTAACTATGATATTTTATGCTTTATTTTTAATTTTAAAGTGGAGATTGAACAATAACTAAAATAGTCTGTTGGACAAATAAGAACTGAGGCAACGATTGTATAAAATACATTCCGACAATACAGAAAGGGTACAGCACAAATTTCTATATATTAACTTAAAGCTGAATATTTCAATTCAAAATATTAACTATGTGCTTTTTATGAAACAACTGAAATTAATTACGCTGTCAGATAGGCGGATCATCTCTGACCTTGTACTATTAAATCAAATCATTAATAATTGCATTGACAACCCTGAAATTCTTGCCAAAATAAAATTTTACGCACCGACCAGAAATACGAGGGAAAGTGCTACCTTCTTCTGTGACAATTTTAAAACAAACTATGAGGCTCATACACCTATAAATAGATTACATCATTTTGGCAATAAATTTGGGAATATTGTAGACATGAAAACATGTTAACAGATTCCGTGTTAGTTATAAAACGAAGTCTTTAAAATTACTTTAATGAAATGTATGATTTTAATTTTAATAATTTTTGTTTTTAAGTATTAATTTAATCACTATTTATTGTATACTATGTAGGTACTTCTCTAACTATTATGACCTATCTTTGTAAAAGCCCACTAAGGCGTAAATAAATAAATACTGCGTACGGTATAAGCTAAAAGTCGCCTACAAAAACGCTTATCGCTATAATTTTCCGCCTACCGAGATATTGCAGTGCTACGGAAATGTTCCTGGAGGGACGAGTGCACACTTTCCGAGCACTTCTCCGCCACCGCATGGGAATTTTATGGCGCAGACTGCGCCAATCGAAGAATGCGATCATCAGCGGCATGATTGCCTGGATGGAGTCCCCCCTGATGGCCTTCTGGAGACATTAATTATTTTTTCAGTCTCTTTTTTCATGCTTATTCGTTTTTTATTTAATTTATGTGTTGTTATTTACTTTTTACCTCATCTTATTATTATCTGTCTTTCTTTCATTATTTCGAAATATGGAATGTTTGTACATTGTACAGCACTGCACTACCTCTGCACGCATCATCATCATTATCATTACATAGTATAAAATGAAGTCGCTCAAAATGCATGTGCGCGTTAATCTTTTAAACTACGCAACGGATTTTCATACGTTTTTCACCAATAGATAGAGTGATTGAAGAGGAATGTTTATATGTATAATACGTGTAAATTATATTAGAGAAAAGCCGAGAAATTCAAAGAAAACATATTTTTGTGTGATTTAAAACGGCTGGCGGGCCGTACTATAGTCACTTTTGAAATTTGTTCTACGGAAGATATTGGAAAATAGATGTCCTAGAGTAAGTAGGTATTTGATTTAACCTTTTCAAATATCCAGTGTTGTATTGCAAGTATTGTATAATTAGTGGCGAGTTAATGAGTTTATATGTTTAATACATGCTAATTATAGTAGAGAAAAGCCGATAAATTCAAATATTCAATTCAGGCAGCGGGCAGCGGGCAGCAGAGCTGGCAGGCGGATGGTGTGGATTTTATAAAGATTGGGTAATGGCGTTGTGTTTCGTTTGCCGCAGGAACGTATGGCTGGGTCTGCTAGTTCTGGAATAAACTATTATTATTTAGATACGTTTTTAGATTTTCACGGCCAAAAGTATTTTCGTCATTTGTTTTTGGGGTGTTACGTTGCGTTCCGCTACTTCATTCTTTAGCCAACGTTTCAGACAGCGTTACGCACACTAACGTTGGCTAAAGAAGGTGGTAGCCCGACACGGCATAACACCCCAAAAACAAATAACGAAAATATTATTATTTACTTTGAAGATAAAATTACTTTTGATTGTGAAATCTCACACCTAAAAACTTCACATTATTTTGTCGCCTTTTACGGTATATTTCTTTTAGTTTTTGAAAAATATTCCAAAGATAACTGGTTTTTCGACTATAATACAGGGTAGCGCAAAATTAATCATCCAATTTTGTTTTTGAATAACTTTTTTACAAAATAAAAAAATAAATATTTTGAGTAATAGGAATCTTTATTTGGACTTTTACAATTTTTTCTGTTAAATGGAAAAGATGATATCCGTCAAGTGGCTGCCGCCAGTGTTGATATACATTTGTGCCCGTTTTATCGCATTTTCCATGACTTTTACGCAAGATTTCCGGTGATAACTGTTCGCATTCCTGTAGAATATTCTCCATAAGGGCTGCGATTATCCGAGTCTTGGTGGCAAAAACTCGCGACTTCAAATAGCCACAAAGAAAGATGTCTGGGATGGTTAAATCGGGCGATCTTGCTGGCCATACCAAATCGCCAAAACGAGAGATTCCGCGACCAGGAAACGCTTCCTTCACAATATCAATTGTGGCTCGTGCTGTGTGCGTGGTTGCACCGTCTTTTTGAAACCACATGTTCACCAAGCCCCGCTCATCCAATTCCGGAAGAAAGAAGTCGTTTATCATGGCACTGTAGCGTTCGCCAGTAACAGTGACCGTAATGCCAATGGCATCCCAAAAAAATACAGCCCAATCACTCACTCCTCCCGCGTGAACGCCGCGCCACATAGTCGCTTTGAGTGGATGTAATGGCTCTTCGTGCATCGCACGAGGATTTTCAGTGCCCCGGAAGATGTTGCTTATTGACATAACCGCTTAAGTGGAAATGCGCCTCGTCGCTCGTGATGACCTTCAACACAAAATCGCTAAAAGCGTTAAAGCTTAAATCGACACAATTATTCTACGCTCTTGCGGAGTATAGCGCTCCATTGCTTGTCTGTTTGTATTATGCAGCTGTCTAGTTCAAAAATGTCAAATATGATTGACGTACGACGCCATTTGCAAAAATTATAACATCTTCCGATAGGGTGATTAATTTTGCGCCACCTTGTATTTGACAGTTTCAGAAACAGGAGAGGAACCGGTTCTTTGTACCGGGACATGCATATCAACCATGTTCTCCTGCATTCTGTATTTGTCCTTTGTCTGTGGTAAAATTTCATGTAACAGCCTTTGGGCAGTCCAAACATCACAAAAATATATAATCTATATAAAAAAATAAAAAAATCCTTGTTTCTATGTATATAATAAGTGGGTTGTCTATGTATTGCTATATTACGGCCGGCATAGTCCAGCGGTAAGGCTCTAAATACCGGCGTGGCAAATACATTTTATTTGATAAATTTGTGTTATTTCACAATTTATTAATTTAAAATAATATACAGGGTGTTAAGGGACGAACTTGACTTACTTTAACCAGTGATTCCTGACATTATTTGGAGTAAAAAATGTAAATGAAATTTTGGTCTCCGGTGACTTTTTTTGACAATTTTTTTTTTTTCAAAATGTTTTTCTTCGAAATCAAACAAAAAAGAATTCTTCCCAATTTCGTCACTGGTTACTCAGCCGAGAATCCGACCAACCCCTTACCCCGCCTCCAACTGTCCAACCTACCATTTTTTTATGTTTTTGTAGAAAAAATAAATAAAAAAAACATCAAAAATGTCACCGGAGACCAAAATTTCCTTTTCATTTTTTACTCCATCAGGACTCACTGGTTAAAGTAAGTCAAGTACGTCCCTTAACACCCTGTATAGTATATTTGCGGCACGTTCCAGAGTGGAAGATACTCTCAGTACCGCCTTGGTTAGCCCTGGTGTAAGACCACTATTCAAAATTGAAACGTTGCTTGAAATTACTTTAGTCGTGTTTGGTCACCAGATCTGAATAGCCAGGTACTTCCCCACCTTCCTTTTCCCTATCTCATTCCCCTCCCCATTACCTTCAGCCTCACAACATACCCCAATTGTGGAGGCCATAGTTCCACTAGCTCCAGACGGGAGCAGTTGTGACTCTTGTGCGGTATTCATGTAAAAAAAAACACTTTTTTTATTTATAAGCATTGGAAATGTTTGAATCTTTCAAAATACCTTCTTTCCGATGGTTTCTGGATTATTACAACCATACGTATGCACAAATATATAATCTCCTTCCAGGGGTCCTAGCACACTGAAATCGTTATCTTTACAATATCGAATCGACATGGCATAATAACCGACGATTTTGTACCGAACATACAGAAGGCGTTGACCCTACCGACTTTGCAATGTAAGGTAATCAAAAAGAAATTGTTATACGCTTGCAACACTTGAGATATTTTCTACGCAGCAATCAATTGTCTATGGTAGGTATCAGAAACGTCAAATTATTGTTTACTTACGCTCATAAATGAATTAATACCCTTATGGTAAGCCCACACAGCGGCCAACGTTCCAACTTCAAACGTTTGGACGATCGTGTGGAGGGGTGTTCGTGCGTTGGAAGTTCGAGTTGGAAGGTTGGAGTTCGAGTTGGCCCGGGATCGCCCTCGAGGCGATCCCGACGGCCAACTCACACGAACGCCTACCGCAGCTGTCCACACATCATTCTGCGAACGGTAGGCGATCAAGACGCGCGTGCCGCGCACTATTAAAATGACAATATTATTACGGAGAGTGGTATAACAATTGTTTGAAAACATGTCGTGTATATAAGTATATAATTGTACGTGCGTAATAATTATAGGCAACTGATATAAGATACAGCGTAGCCACAGCTGTTCAATGTCCGCCATTTTGGGTTCGGAATTCGGGGTTGGAGGGTTGGCCGCAGCCACCACATGATCGGCCAACCTTCCAACTCCGAACAAAGTTCGGAGTTGGAAGGTTGGCTTTGGTGTGGAAGTAGCATTACGCTTTACAGTTTAGAGCGTCAAATAATAAATTAACAATGTCGGGTCCGAAAGAAGTGTAAGTAATTTTATTATTTACGCATTAAACCGCTTACTCGTTAATACGGAATACTTTTTATCCAAACAGTTAGATTTAGCTTTATTATTACGAAAAGTGAGTATTTATGTCGAGGGAGACCAAAAAACATGCAAAAAATATGCATTTAACATTTTAATTTTGTTAAAATTAATTCGCTCGTGCGGTAACGCCATGTTTATTCATCGTTTTTATTTTGACATTTCATCAATGCTGCCAATCATAGAAAAAATATTTTTGCGTATAACAAAGTGAATGCATCATTGACAAGTTTGTACCTGTATTTATAACAGTAGAACATGGGAAGAAATGTATTAAAATAATTACACAAACCCGCTAGACAAACCCTGCTTAGCCAACAAACTATTCAAAACCTGGGATGTTTTTTAAAAGTATGATGAAACGCGAGTTTATTTTAGAGAATTTATTTTATAAGATTGGTACTTCCGACAAAAGTCATATTTGATTATCTATAGTTAAAAAAGGAACATTCCATATTATCCGTGCATCAAACTTCGACAACACGAACGTTCCGTATTATCCGTTAGGTGGACTAACTGCATATTTACCGTATTTTTATTTTGTATGCGGGAGAGTTTCCACTATTACCTATAAACTTATCTTACATTATTATGTTGAAAATTTGTAGTTACATTTCGATCAAGCGCGTATTATAAACTTGTTGACATTCAGAATGCTGTTATTATAATTTCAGCAAGAAAGCTCGATCGATGGTCCAGCAAGTAAATTTTTTAATAGAATATATGGCCGAGCATTCGGAATTTGCTGCTGGGAGATTTGTCGGACCTCAAGGTGCCCAAAAAAATAAGAATACATGACAGAAGTTGGCGGAGCACTTGGCCGAGCTAGGTCCTGCGAAGTCAGTCGAGCAGTGGAAAACAGTGAGTATTTGTACCTACCTAAACAATCTGATTTATTTGCTTCGGTAAATTTTTGGGATTAGTGTCCATGGCTATTACGAATAATTTTTAGAAAAAAACTTTAGATTAGCCTTAATTACTATAAAAGGAAACTTTTTACATCACGGCTGGCGGATAATTATGCATTTTAATTTTCAATTTCGTTAAATAAAATTTCACTTCGCGAACCGATACTACGACAGCCCGCCCGCCATTTTGTCACTGTTATGTCAGTATCCCAACCTGATACAAACAAGAGCAAAATCCCAAAAAATTACCTTTGCTTCTTATTACGAAAATACTTAATTTCTTCTAAACTATTATGGAGACACTTGACATCAAGTCTGTAAATCACTTTTAACCTTTTATTATTTTTGCCTTTTTCAGACATGGCGCGACCTAAAATGCAAGAGCCGCGCCAGAAATGCAGATGCCAGGCGACCTGCCCTCAGCACTGGCAATTCTGCCAGAATACCTGCCATCACCCAAAAGGTGATAAATATTATTGGCAGAGCCAGTTCTGAGGGCAAGTGGCGTAGGGGACGGACCAGAAGAAGTTGTGCTGGAGGTTGAGGTAGGTATTGTCTTAGGATATTAATATAATGTATTCTGTCAAAATGTGGTTAACCTTTCATCACCAATGCCAATTATATGTGTGTTTTATAGTATTCCAATGAGCAGCACGAGTCCTCACCCGACTTGGGTACTTCGAACATCGTCACCGCCACCACACTGCCACCCAACATTACCACCGGCCTTAGGCCGAGAAAACGAAGAAAGTTGGCTGCCACGCCAGATGTAGGGAGCCGAATGGCCAAGGCCCAAGAAAAGACTCCTTCAAAGAGCTAGTGGGAGTTGTGAAAAATTTCTCAGGCATCTTTGAGGTATTTCTTATTTCTCTTCAAATCACTCCCAAGTATTTTCAAATTTGTAAACCTTCCTTTTAGTATGCTAACTATTTGTTAACGTTATAATCTACGCATTCACAGATGGCGCCAATCAAATTATTTTAGGTTTTTAATAATTTTTGCACGTCACGCTTTAAAATATTAATTTAAATTAATTGTTTACGCCCGTACATATTTAATTTAATATGAATATAAATAAATAGTTTTGTCCATAAACAAACCCAAATCTTTCGAGAAAGGCTGAAAAATACAAAATTGGATAGAGTCACCGATACAAAATTGAATTTTTCAGCCTTTCTTGAAAGATTTGGGTTTGTTTATAGACAAAACTATATATTTATATTAAATTATATATGTACGGGCGCAAATAATTAATTTACCTTAATATTTTAAAGCGGCGACCTCAATGACGTGCGCCATCTGTGAATGCGTAGATTATAACGTACCTACGTGACGTTATAATCTACGCATTCACAGATGGCGTCAATTAAATTAGGTTTTTAATACTTTTTGCACTTGACGCTTTAAAATATTAAGGTAAATTACTTGTTTGCACCCGTACATATTTAATATGAACATAAATAAATAGTTTGTCCATATAATAGATTTGGCTTTGTTTATGGACGAAATTATTTATTTATATTCATATTAAATGTGTACGGGCGCAAACAATTAATTCACCTTAATATTTTAAAGCAAAATATGCAAAAAGTATTAAAAACCTAAAATAATTTAATTGGCGCCATCTGTGAATGCGTAGAATATAACGTATGTGTCGTTTAACCTTTAGTTAAATTTTAATGATTTGTCATTTCAGAGCGCAGCAACCAATTTTAAGAATACATTTGACCGAATTGGGGACATTTTTGAGGTATTTGTTTATTCCTGTTTGTAATCGTTTATGCCAGCCGTACACATTCGTTGAGGCTTCCTGAAGCAGGAATAGAGTGTAATCTTACCTCGGCTCGCCACCTCTAGGGCCTCGCTTGGTCTCAGATTACACTCAGATACAAACTCGTTCCTTTAGTTGCCTGCCAACTGTGTCTGTGACGCATTCGATGATATGTGGTCTAACGAATTAGAGTTTTTGGAATTTTATTAAAAATAATCAGTATTATGGGACCCAAATCAACAAACGTAAAATAGTAGCTAATAAGATAGAAGTAATAGCACAAAGAATAAATATAGACTTATAAATAATTTATTATAGAAGGTAAATGAATGAATTATCATTTCTTCTTTCAGAGATACACTGCAACCTGCAACCTGCAACACAGGAAGAAAGAGTTCGCATTCTCCGACACCAGATATTGGGGTATTACATTATTTCATATTATTTGGAGGACTGAATGCCATTGGCGCCAACAAAAAACTGTCCAAAGAAGCGAAGCTAGCAGTCCACAATGGAGTGCTGGTACCTACCCTGCCCTGGGTAAGTACCAGTACTCTACCACACTTGCAAAATAAACTCTGAAATCTCTGGTAAATCCAGCACTTCTTTCCTATTCCTATTAGTGCCAATTCCATGCCCCAGTGGGGCATGGAAGCTCTGGCATCTTGAAATTATCAGTTAAAGCCTCCCGCAGGGCCTAGCAGCAAAAATCTGCAGAGTGGTTTTTTATCTGCTAGTTAGAAATAAAAGACCCAGTTTAGTAAAATAGTAGTTATTATGTAATCATATGAATATATCTTATCATAGTAACAAGATGTTCAAATCTGTCTTATATGTAGTTAACTGGCTAGAATTAAGTAACAAGATGTTCAAATCTGTCTTATGTGTAGTTAACTGGCTACAATTAAGATTAGACAAACAAATCAGTCTCACACGATTTGAAAATTGTTAAATCTTATTTTTATGATTAACAGCAAAACAATTTTGGCGTTAAATGGTACTTGTATCATTGGCGTTGCAACTGTGACGAGCTTCTTTTACCGATAATTATGCTCAAGCGTTCTGTTTAGACGGGTTCTATTGGTCAGGATGGATCTTCGTTAGTAACGCAGAAAAATTACTTTGGTTAATACTGCGAGTATTTTAGCTACACAGGGAATGAAGTTTTTCATCCAAATCAATAGAAAGCTTCCCCTCTCCCAAAAATAAAATATAAATAAATTTTAGTAAATTATTTAGTTTTCAAAGTAAATACTAGTAAAATGGAACTGACAGCATTTTAACTAATGATGTTATATAAATAGACTCGCCATAGTCTCACATGTTCGCAAAATATTGTGGCAAGTAAGCAACACTCTTTTGTTTTCAGCGGTTTTCAGTAATTTCTTGATTCAAAGGTTATTCATATTTTAAAAAGTTATGCTACTTCCACACTGAAGCCAAACTTCCAACTCAATCTTCCGACGCATGAACTACCCTTCTACGCAATCGTCCGGAAGTTTGAAATTGGAAGTTGGCCTCAGTGTGGCCGTACCATAAGACAATCAAAGAATGTGTGTTTTTTTCTCTAATGACGTACAAAATTGTCGGACGGGGAACATGAAAATTAATTGTATTGCTTATAATAATCGATAATAATAAGTAATTTGTGTGTACATATGTTATTTCTTCACTTTTACTAATGTTTGCCGTGTAATGGAAACATTTTCTCATCATAAAGGAGGGAATTTTGGCACTTTTTAAATGCAATTTTCCTACTGGTAAGACATGACCTTACTTGACGAGTGACAGTTTAGTACTAAAGTACTAGAAATCGATTCCAGTGCAATTGTCTTCCCTTTGGCTTCCCACTTTGAGATTTCTACCCCGCGTCTAAAGTATGTAACGTCTTTGATTTTAACAACGTTACTTGAAGTGTCAATAAGAATGTTCTAAATAACATCAATTACACACTCTTATTAGGAAGGATATGTTATCTTCTCCACCTTTTAATGTAAAATGAGGGTGCAATTGAATATATTTTTAATTATTATTGTCTCTCATTCTGTATTTAGTATTAAATGATTTTAACATTTCAACTCACTGACTGCTATTCAATGATCCTTATTACTATAAATAGATTGTACTCAACATTTTAACCTCTCAAGGGTTTAAATAGAATCTCTATTTGTTTTTTTTGTGTTTTTATAACTGTCTAAATTTCACGACGGTTTGTTTAAATCATATTATTTTTGTACTGTACTGTATGTGAAACAAGGCATGATTTAATTCTAAAATTGTTATTTTATCACTAACATCTTGTAATTTTTCCTGATCAAATGAGTCTTAATAATTTAGCGGGACCCATGTAGTAAATATTAGATCATTTATTCATCGGAGAAGTACTTCCGAACCACTTGTTCCCTCACTCCTCGGGCTGCTACTACTCTGCTGACATCTTCAGCCTGGTTTAGTAGCTCAACCTCTTCTAATTCGATATCCTCACTATAATCGTCTGTTAACCTGAAATTAAAGAACAAGTCTTGTTTAGAATTGTTGCCTTACTTTCTTTAAATGTATGTAATAGTCTCTTTTTCTTCCTTGCGCTGTCCCAACTCATTGCCTAGGTAGGCTGTTGGGGTCGGCTCTTCTCGTTCTCAGGTTGTAATTTCTTCTGTTCTGGGTATCGCCTTCATCCAGGCCGTTTCTCTGAAGAATTTTGGAGCATTGAGTCATCCGGGAGTTCTTCGGTCTTCCTCTGGATGACTGTCGATGAAGCTCCATAGACATTGCCTGCCTCACTGTGTGGTCTGATGGTCTCCGTCTTATGTGTCCATACCATCTTAACTGTCGTTCCTCCAGCTTACTATTTATGTCTGTGACACCCAGGCCACCACGAATGCGTGAACTTTTGATAATAATAATATTTGGATGATTTATATAGCGTCGTTTTTGTGAAAAATCACCTCAAGGGCGCTGATCTTATCTTTTAGTGATACTCCTGCCGACCATCTAAGCATTGGCATTTCTGCTGTTTCGAGTTGCCTAGAGTAGGAGTTGTACATAGTCCAGCATTCGGAGCCACACATTATTGCGGGTCTTACAATAGTCTGGTATATCTTTCTTTTAAGTTTTATAGGCATTTTGGAGTCACGCAATATTCCTGTTTCGGATCTGAATTTAATCCATCCCACACCTATTCTATGGATGACATCCGCTGCACATCCTCCGTCTCAATAATAATAAATGTATGTAATAGTAATGTAGTTAATTAATGAAACTGACTTATAGTGCTTCATCATGTTGTATAAAATAGCGCACGTAATGGAGAACTCTATCTTTCCTAAGACAACGGAATATGGCCTTCCATACCCCAAATAGGCGTTCTACAGAACATCTCACCTTACAGTGTACCTTTGTATATTTGTATTCAGCACTCCCCTCGGCTGCATCCAATATTGGAGTCATGAGAAAAGGTTCCAAAGTGTACCCCGAGTCACCTGATTCAAACATAAATGCCCATCATAATGAGTACATGTAGCTACTAAATTATGCGGCTTTGTCCTTTTTCTCAAATGAAATACATACCTAGCAAGAAATAAGTCCCAATTCTCTGATTATACAGTCTGGTCATTTCCATCTTAACGTTACTATTATTCCAAATAAATTGGTCATGGACAGTACCCGGGAAGCGTGCATTTATACTTAAAAATTTTAAGGTAGCATCACAGACCTGTTTATCAAATGTATAAAACCTTCAATAAAATGTGAAAAATCACCAACTGGCATTTTATGTAATTTTTGTGAAAAAAAAAATTTACCACTTGAACATTGAGCGAATGAAATGCTTTATGGTTTTTAAACTGCTCTTCATGTCTGGATGGGGTGACGATGGCGATGTGGGTGCAATCGATGGCACCCAGAACATGAGGAAAGTTTAGTTTTTCCCTGAAACCACTCTCCACTTGTTTCCTGGCTTCATTTGTTGCAGGAAAATGTATCCACCTTCTATAGAGGTGTTCCAAAACTGCCTTCATAAATAATTTGATGTATTTGCTGACAGTCGTCTGACCTATAGCCAACAAGTGGTCTTGGCCTACTCCACGTTGATAGCTTCCTGTGGCAAATAAGCTAATTGGTGTTAAGAGGGCATTACCAGAGAAAACCAGAAATACGTCATTTTCAAATCAGATTTTAGACGTATTGACTCTTTTCCACAAAAAATTATAAATGGATTTCGAAAGATTGTTCTTTTATCTAGCATTTGCATGTCATAAATTTTGAGAAAATTTTTTAATTTTTAGTATAATAAGGTTATTCCATAGGTCTTTGACAGATTTGTTAAATTTTCAAAAAAGATTTTGTATTATACCACACCCATTGCAAATAATATAATCATGCAGTAAAATAAATCAATACATTATCTAGCAAACGCATGTTTTAGAATTAGAATTTTTGTTTCAATAAAATCATTAAAAAATATGTACGTACATGTGTTTCTTGACAAAAATTGGTCCATTTGTGTATTTATTTGTGCACTTACAAACTAATATATTTCAGATTTTTTTTACATTCTTATTAAACTTAGACATTATTGAAAAATGATAAATACTTATAATCAAAAAATAATTACAAAAAGTACATTATTTTAATAGCTTTATCATCACGCCTTTCAGCATTTTTGGATGAAGGTATAAATTAAAGCTAATTTGGATTGAAATAAATTCGATATTGAGTTATAATTTAAAAAAGCTGGTACGGAGAATACTTAATCTTTCTCATTGTAACCGCCCTGCACGATCGTAAGAACAACTTGTTATGAATATAATATATTAAGTAAATAAATTAAGTACATAATAAGTATGAGTAAATACTAATAAACAATTATATAGTACAGTAAGTAAATTATGATACGAAAGAAGTAGATAATAATAAGTAAATACTTATAACGATTAGCAAATTAAAAAGTACATAATAATTAATAATATATAAGTTAAGTACTACACAGTTATTAAATATGGATTGTATGAGATATAGCTAAATTCCAGAGTGATTTATGATATCAGCGACAACATGGGTAATCCAAAACCATCACTCTCAGTTAGTATACATGTTTTGACCATTTTCTTGAATAAGGGGGTCTTTCACCAATCTCTCAAAATGTTGCTGGTAACTGCGGGTCACATAATTTTACAGGCAGGATAATTCTGCCCGTTAACCAGCCCGCATTTCACCACAGAAAATACGGTGTCAAGTAGCTATTCGTGTCTGGAGTCACGCCTGTCGATCGCCCATCTAAAATGCCCCCGAATCACAAATGTCAACATCATTTTAAATTCAACACCAGCAGTAAACAGTGTTTTTAATTATTACAGCGATCATTATTGTTTACGAAACTCTAAGGTAAGTTGAATAGGTTTTTAGTTAAATATATTTTTTTTAATGAGTTTTTTACAAAAGGTTTTAGTTGAATTTATAGATTTGTCTTGTTTTTCAGGATGAATAAACGAGAATGCAGTACTAACTTTACAAGGGAAGAGAGTGACATACTGGTGAATATAATTCACCAGTTTAAAGAGATAATTGAAAATAAGACCAGCAATGCCGTGACCTGGAAGGAGAAGGAAGCGGCCTGGAAAGATGTAGCGGTCAGGTTTAATGCTTCCACGTCAGGTATAGTAACCATGTTCAGTAAAATCAAGTCTGAAAATCAGAGTCAAACAACATTTTTCTTCTTTTTTCAATGATTCTTTTGACTTCCTGCAATATTTATTAGGTGATTTCAGCTGTTGAATCGTTATAGTGTTTTTAACATTCATTGTGTTTTCATTTGCAGGTTTTAGGTCTTCCAAGACCTTGAAGATGAAGTATGAGGGGCTGAAGAGGTTGCTTCGGCAGAAGAGTGCCGCTGTAAGGAAGGACCACTACCAGACGGTTGGGGGGCCAAGCAATGCCGTACCTCTGAACGCGACTGAAATATTGTTGAAAGATATGATCTCTTTAAGTGCCCAGTAGGGCGATTCTGGTTCTTTTTAACGCAGTGATCCTTTCCTTTCCTTCAAATTAACGTCAATTGCGATTCACGTTCTCTCGATGACAGTTGAATCCTTTCCTTTGCGCTTCGCAAAGGAAAGGATCTAAAGGAGACCGTACGGGCTGTCATTAGCGAGGAATTGACTGACATTAAAGTGTGACATTGACGACGATTATCGATATTTGCGTATTTTAACAAAAGAAAACTTAATATTGTCGTAAGTTTTGACTGTAAACCTGATTAGTGAAGTATTCTTTGCATAATAATGGTATTAAATTTCCCGAATTACCGTAATTGCGATGTTTGAACTAGTCACAACTCGGGCCTATTTTTCAGAAAGTCTAAATGTTTCTGCTTCGCATTAAATTCCAAATTAATGGAATATTTGCGAACCTTTCCGAAAACTGAAAACTTTTTTTGAAAGGTGATGAAATACGCTATCAAATTTTATTATTAGAAGTAACCATGTTATTTTCTAAATATAAATGTTTTGAATACAACATAAAAAATGTCTCACCTTACGTTTTTCCCACTAAAATTACTGGAACTGATAAAAAAACACACACACACACACATATTTTATTAGACAAATGTATTATAAACTTTATCACCACCTCGCTTTTTTGTCGTTTCATGTAAAATAATTTTTTAAAAATTCACAAAGTTTCTTGTTTTTTCTTTCAAATCGCCACTGGCAACTTTTGTTTCATAAAGGTGATCATTTTAACTATTTTGTGGTTAACTTTTAGATTTAAATAAAAAGCGAGATATTTTCTCTTTCCAACACCGTTTAGATCATATTTCTAACCATGATGGTAAGGGAGATACAACGATTTGTATGAGACCTGTGTGAGTTGTTCCGAAAACCAAATAAATTAGCCTGAGGGGTTTTAAAGTACATAACTTGCAAAATGTCTGATAAGAGTCATTTAATTTACAATAAACTACATGTTTAAAGTATGTGTGATATATCTGGCTGAAGGAGATGAAAACATGGTTCATAGGTAAAAATAATTAAAATGGCATGAAGTGAAACATATATTTTATTAAAAATACTCATAAATTGCAAAACACATAAGGATAATAAATCAAATAATTTCTTAAAACTTTATTTTGTCTTAGGTTTTCCTACATAAACTTAAGCCTTTCTTATGTTTACTTGTAACTTTGTACTTCCCGGAAAGGTTTTTTTGTTCAATCTGTTGTGAAAATACAAAAAAAATTAGGGAATCCTGAACTTTTATATTATCGTTTGTAATTTTAATATTCTAATCAATAAATTCACTAATTAAAGCCCAAAAAAATGTCATGAAAATTATATTAAAAGATCTTAAAAAGATTAGCGCCGTCAATAATCAATTAATAATCTTGACGTATCAATAATCTTAATTAAACAATTCTACTGTGAAGCAATACTACTTTAATAAATCCTACTTTCATTTAACCATCAACAGCAACATTATAACTAAAAACTCAAATAAAAAGGTGGATTCAAAACATACAATTCAATTCAATTTTATTTATTCATTTTAAAATATTACAATTTCAAAGTGTTTTTAAAAGAGAAAATATTTACAGATATTAAGATAAACAGATTTAGACTAGCAGCAACAAAGCTTGTCGTTTGAATTGTGCTTCATTGATGTTAAACATATCGATATTCGAAGTGATTTCATTTAACAACCAGACAGCTCTCCCGACTGGCATAACCATTCGCAAATTAGTTCTGCAAGCCGGGAGATAAAACAGTCTATGCTGTCGGTGACGGAGAAAGTTGGTAGGGTAGAGCCACGGGTAGTAGCCATATTCCCTCAGGTAAAGAAATCTCAGAAATTTCTTCTGAACCTTCTCCAACATGAGGGAATACTTCACTTGGTGTGGGCTCCAAACCACCGACCCACTCTCAAGTCTACTCCTAACCAAACTCCTGCACAAACACTCGACCGAGCTAAAAAAAACATCACAAAATATATTTATAATTCTTTCAGAAACTTCATATTATTTATATAATTTTAAATATTAATATGCAAATGAAATCCTCAGCGGAGGAGATCCCAATGATATCATCGCCTCAGTCACCAGCATTTCTTCATAACTCTAGAGCAGTCATCAGCAACAGTACCATACATTGACCACTGCCCTTTTCCATCAGTCAGAAGAAATCTCTGAAAAAGAAATAAAAGTATCAAATTGTATCACATGAAATTTAACTAAATATCTAACCATCACGCTGTTTCCCGCAGGGGTAGGCAGAGAGGACGGACTGCCAAACAACTCAGACTTGGCATACCTTCCTTGCCTCGTTTACATTCATACATCGTCTCATACATGCTCTTCTATTATTCTGACTCAGGCCAAGTCCAACATGGCCCAACTAAAGTATCTGATTCACTTGGTCATGCCATGTCATTCTTGGGCGTCTTCGGCTTCTACTTCTACATTCACAGGTGACATACGCTTTAATATACTGCGTTTAAGGTTAAACGGAACATGGAAATGTTATAATCTACGCATTCACAGATGGCGCCAATTTATTTATTTTAGGTTAAAATACTTTTTGCAAGTTACTCTTTAAAATATTAAGGTAAATTAATTGTTTGAGCTCTATGTATTCAGTATGAATATGAATAAATAGTTTCGTCTAAAAACAAACTCAAATCTTTCCATAAAGGCTAACAAATACAATATTGGATTGAGTGACCGATACAAAAGTGGACTTGTAAGCCTTCCTTGAACGATTGTTTATGTACAAAACTATGTATTCATATTCATATTGAATAAGTGCGAGCGAAAACAATTAAATTATCTTAATATTTTAAAGCAAAACTTGCAATAAGTGTTTTAACCTAAAATAATCAAATTGGCGCCATCTGTGAATGCGTAGATTCTAACGTAGGTTCTATTAAACCTTAACCAAAAACAATTAATGATCAATATCAGTTGATATATTTCACTACGAAACACAATATAACATAGTTTTTTTTTTAATCAAAATACATACTTCATCATTGGGAAGGTCTTCCAGCACATTTGCCATTCGACTGATTCTGTTCATGAAAGAATTATCCTAGTTGACGTCCAGATAATTGTCCTCGTGCTGTCAATTTGCGGGCGGTCAAACTTCAGTCATCACTCATCAGCTACAGCGAATTCTACTGCCACTCGCATCAGTGTCTGTAAAAGAAATAAACATCAAATTGTATCATACAATTGCATAATATTTAAAATAACACATATTATTTTAGCTAGCAAATAAATTTCTGTTTCTCAGAATCTGGTATTTTGACTCTGCATATTCTGTCTGCAGAAGGTGGCATAGGCTGTGCTTCTTTTAACCAAAAAAAAAACAGTTCAACACATGTTGAATTATACAGCACCATACACATATAAAAATACAGTTATTTATTTATTAATTTACAGACAACAGTCCATTAAAAACATAATAATAACACGAATAAAAAAACAGAGATGACAGTGAAGGGAGAGCACATAAAAATTAATAGCAATGACAATATAAAATATAAAAAGTACATATAGAGACACTACAAGTCCAAAGCATAAAGAAGCATTTAAATATTGCATATCGACTGCCGAAAGTCATTTAGTTTTACACCAAAAAAATCAATGCTTTGACTTACATTGACAAGTCTCGATATTCTGGATAAGGGAGAATGGTATCCGTAATTAGTAGAATGTTGATTGAGGAACAGCAATCCATTATTTCGAAGCCTATGGGAAGGGATGTTAAACTGGATGAGTTGTAACAATGCAGGTGTATCAGTAATACTGTTGATAATTTTAAATATGCAAATTAGATCAGAGTCCTTTCTACGTTTTTCTAAAGAAGACATGTTTAAAATGTGTTCAATTTCATCATATGAGTACTTGCCTCTTTCAAGACCCAACCTCCAAGCAATTCCTCTTAGGAAACGATGTTGTACGGATTCGATGTGACAAATGTGGACAGCGTTACATACATCATTGGGAAGGTATTCGGGCTTGATTCCTTCAACTGCCTGTGTTCTCCATTTCATACACGTTCCATCCGTCAGGAGCATATATATGGAATAAACAGTTTGATGATCAAAACGCTGAAAAATAATTTTACGCCAATTAACGTCACATTACTTAATTACATATATTTTTCATATGTTTCTTAACAAATTAATACAGTAAAATAATATTATTCTGTAAAATATTAAATGAACTGTCTCGATTTTTACTTGAAAAGGGTTATCTCAAATGTCGAACTTCAGACATAATCTTGTTGACAATTGGGTTAGAGTCAAATATGAGTACATTTATATGCTTTTAGATACATTATATAGCATTTACTTACCTCATTATTGCTTTGTGCAGCAAAATATAGTTAAATAAGCGAACCGACATGACTGATATACTCAATATTGCTTAATATCATAAATAAACCAATCCCCTCAACATACTGAAATCTTGACAGCCATCTTGGGCGGCATTCTGTATTCTGTATTCATCTGTCACTTTTAGAAGTGGTGAAGGAATAACAAAGTGATTACTATCTAGCGAGGTAGGTACCTTTTTACGAAACGAAAATCTTCGATAAACGGCTTTATACGTTATTTTAAAATAAAATAAGATGTGATTAAAATGCAATACAATGTTAAATCATTGTTTTTAAAGTTTTGGTTGACAACCTTGCGTTATTAGATTGTATTTCATTTATCAGTGTTTTCAAAAAATCTCTAACCCAATGTTTTGGGATTTTTTACTAGGTCTCTCTCCTTAACACGATTATGTGAGGATAGCGCTCAAATGTGGGAGAACGGGAATCGCTTGCTTGTAATGCTGCGTAAAATGCGCAACCTTACATTGTTGGCGAATGCTAGCGTTAAGGTTAACGCAAAAAGAACGGGAATCGCGCTCCAGGGTACCACCAACCGCTGGGATAACGACTCATCTACAGTAGGTAATTCTTCCTGTTTTGTTTTACTAATTTATTCATTCACGCCCTTTTTGGGGGCTTTTACACAGAAATACTAAAAATTATACAATATTATAACAGGTGAGCCAAAGAAATGAGACAATTTAAAAAATCAGAATACATTCAATAAATGATATTTTGTAATTGATGAAAACATAATCTACACAAATGGAAATTTTGTGAAGAGCACAGTCACGCATTTCTTAAAAACTACGTTAAAAAATGTGTTTGTTGCATAACTGAACTGGCTCGGTAACAATATTTTGTAGTTTAGTGATAAAATGAGGCAATGAGGGATACATAAATATGGTAGATAGTCCTAGAATTTCTGCGCTGAAATAAATGTATGTAAATAGTATTTCATGAATGTTTCATCTCTTATTACAAGCAATAATTGTCAGCCTGAAACACTCATTTACATTGAAAAATCTTCCGAGAAAAGATACTTGCCGCCAACGGGACTTGAACCCGTGTCCTTCCGGTTGCCGGTTGAATGCTCTGACCACTGAGCTATGGGGGCTTATCAAATACCCGCCAAATAATTCAATATATTATACTAGTGTTTCATTCAACAATTACTGCTTGTTATATATTTTTTTCTTTTTTCCACCTGAAAACAACCAACTTTATTTTTGCAAGGAAGACATTGTTAGTGTTAAATCCCTCGCTAGGTGGCGTCGAGACAAATTATGTCTGCATTTATTGGGGAAATAATTAAACTTGTTAAATATTAATTATTATTTTCTATAATCTATATACTTTTTCAAACAAACACGCAATTTCCTTCACCTAAAACTTTTAAAAACAGTATATTACTCATTGTGCCAATCTCACATCGAATACGGAATTCTAGCCTGGGGTAATGCATATTCCAATGACCTTGATCCCATCATGAAAGCACAAAAACTAATCATAAAAATAATTCTTAAAATGCCGCTTACTACCAGCACTGATACTATCTTCAATTCCTTCAACGTTATGGACATAAAACAGCTCTACTCAAGATCCATATTACTTAATTTACACAAAAACAACAAAACACCATACAAAGCTACACAAACAATACACAATACCCGAGCCAAAAACAACGAACTTCTCCAAACTCCTTTTTTCAAAACCACCTTCGGGCAAAGACACTCTAAATACATAGCTTGCAAACTATACAATACACTACCAACTACGATCAGACAAAGTGACTCCTTTACAAAATTCAAACAAGATATTATAAAATGGATTATAAGTATTGGACGCCACACTATCACAAATATCTGTAAAATAAATCACACATAGACATAAATAACTATTCACATACAACCTAACCCATATAAAACAAATGAAAATAATGGAATCCTGTCAAATTTAACCTATAAATAGACTAGGCAGAATTGATTTCATTACTCCATCTCCAACATTTATAAAATAACTCTCTTCAAAGATTTATTACCCTTCCAATCACCCTTCTGTTTTAATTCTATTCATAATATGTATTTTACCTGAAATATCCTTGTAATTACTATATTCATTTATATACCTGTACGCCTGTCTCGACACAGGTATACCCTAGTGAGACAGGCATACAAATAAAACCATTGTAAACATATTTTATTATAGATAAATAAATAAAAAAAATAAAATAAAAAATTTATAAACTAACGTTTAGACAAGATTTTTATGCATAGCACAAAGGGTAACAATTATTACAAGCAATAATTGTCAGCCTGAAACACTCATTTACATTGAAAAATCTTCCGAGAAAAGATACTTGCCGCCAACGGGACTTGAACCCGTGTCCTTCCGATTGCCGGTCGAATGCTCTGACCACTGAGCTATGGGGGCTTATCAAATACCCGCCAAATAATTCAATATATACTAGTGTTTCATTCAACAATTACTGCTTGTTATATTTTTTCCACCTGAAAACAACCAACTTTATTTTTGCGAGGAAGACATTGTTAGTGTTTCATCTCTTTTTATATCGCTTCCAGATAATCCAAACATGGATGAATATACGGAGGTGGTGTACATGATGGAAGAGGATTTAGGAGAGGACTATTACATTAGCCTGCCATCCACTTCCAGAGCTGCTAGTGGGTATTTATTTATTTATGCTTTTTAAACACACATAGTAACCTATGTTCTAATACATAATTAAAAACTTATACAGCCTCTGGCTCCAGACGCCCCCGCCACAGGGAACCTAGCTCAAGATGCCCGCGCCCTGAGCCAGCCATCCACTTCCAGAGCTGCTAGTGGGTATTTATTTATTTATGCTTTTTAAACACACATAGTAACCTATGTTCTAATACATAATTAAAAACTTATACAGCCTCTGGCTCCAGACGCCCCCGCCACAGGGAACCTAGCTCAAGATGCCCGCGCCCTGAGCCAGCCATCCACCTCCAGAACTGCTGGTGGGTATTTATTTATTTACGCTTTTTGAACACACATGTTGTTACCTACGATCTAATATATAATTAAAAACTTATATAGCTTCCGCTCCAGAGGCCCCAGCAGCCCCAGAGGTCCCCGCCCTGAGCCAACCATCTACCTCCAGAGCTGCTGGTGGGTATTTATTTATTTATGCTTTTTAAGCAGACACATAGTAACCTATATTCTAATACATAATTTAAAACTTATACAGTCCCCGCTCCAGAGGCTCCTTGTTCTGAGGCCCCCACTCCAGAATCTTCAGGCCTTCAGCCTTGGGATAATTGGAGCGTCCCTCTGCTGCGCACGCCCAGGCATCCCTCTTTGCGACGCCCGGAGGCTGGCTTGAGACAGCCGACTAATGAAAGCAGCCGACTGATAGAAGAGAGGACCGAATTCTTTAACTTTCAGAATACTCTGGTGCAAAAAAAAATTGAAAATGAAGACAAAGTGAATGAATTGCTCACCCTGCAGAAGATTGGTTTGCTTGAGGATCAAACGCAAAAGAGAATACTGTGGGAAATGGAAAAAGAAGTGTTGAAAAAAAAAATTATTGATAAAAAATGAATTAAAAATAAGTTATTTTGTTTTTAAAATTTACCATTTTTATGTTTGTATTAATACACAAGTATATATATGTTAGAAAACTATTGCTATGTCAGTGGGCCGGTTGTGGCCATTGCGCCGGTTCTGGCCATTTTCAACTTTACAAGTCGAAATATAAGCTAAATAAAATCTAATCTTTTTTTACTCTATGGCAAAATGCATATTTGTCAATGGTGTTCGTTGACAAGTGACCAGGGGGGTATAACTCCGAACTTTTTCGTGTCGATCACGTGGTGTGTGACGTATGATTTATGACCATATCATTTTATTGGTCCAAATTTCCATAGAAAAACTGTTTAGAACTGAGTAGTATTTCTAGTAGGATTCTATGGTATTATATGTCAAAATAGCACATTGTCCCGAACAACATCGAAGTAAATATTTTGGAAAAATGCTTCCTAAATTTCGTTGCAGTGTTGAAGGCTGTGAGGATAGTGTTTCAGTTCGACACAGAGTACCAAGTTGCAAAACTAATGAGAGTCGTTATCGGGAATGGGCGTGGAGAATCGGCAGATCAGACTTCATTGCTTACCCGATTTTGGGAAGTTGTGGGTATGTATGTGGTTCCCATTTCGCTAAGAAATGCAAAAATTCCAATGGCACGTTAAAAAAAGACGCTTTGCCGACCCTTAATCTTCCTGGAATCGGAAAACATCGGGGTTTACCCAAAGAAAAGGTAAACGTACGTAGGAGACTACATGTTCTACCTAGAGTGTTGTCCAGCACGAATCGTGCTGTCCAAGACCACAACTACAGTTTAAAATGTATAAAAGGTGGAGAGATAGATGTTGATTCACCGAGTCTTTATTATTATAAAGATATTCAATACATTTATTATTTCTTCAAACACAGTAATTCCATTATTATTAAGATATTTAAAATGACAGGCGTATCCGAGACGCGCGATCGTTCTTCCTTTATTTTCTCTTTTATACTCTGCACTGGTAGGATATAGTTCATTGGATGAGGCTGGGTAATATAATGAATTTATTTATTTCAGAACCAAACGTGTTCCCCCCTGGGCCGAGCACCGAGTCTTTTGCTGCCAAAAAAGTATTGGAAGATTATGGAGGTATACATCTTTATTTATATTTCATTAGGAAATAATATTCTATGTTTTGTTTGCGAACTTTGGTTAATGTGATGAATATATTTATTTCAGAACCAAACGTGCTCCCCCCTGAACCGAGCACCATGTCTCTTGCTGCCAAAAAAGTAGTGGAAGATTATGGAGGTATACATCTGTATTTATATTTCATTAAAGGAAATAATATTCTATGTTTTGTTTGCTAACTTTGGTTAATGTGATGAATATATTTATTTCAGAACCAAACGTGTTCCCCCCTGAACCGAGCACCATGCCTCTTGCTGCCAAAAAAGTAGTGGAAGATTATGGAGGTATACATCTGTATTTATATTTCATTAGGAAATAATATTCTATGTTTTGTTTGCGAACTTTGGTTAATGTAATGAATATATTTATTTCAGAACCAAACGTGTTCCCCCCTGAACCGAGCACCATGCCTCTAGCTGTCAAAAAAGTAGTGGAAGATTATGGAGGTATACATCTGTATTTATATTTCATTAAAGGAAATAATATTCTATGTTTTGTTTGCGAACTTTGGTTAATGTGATGAATATATTTATTTCAGAACTAAACATGTTCCCCCCTGGACCCAGCAGCAATTCAGCTTCACGTAAAAATAAAGGTTCTCGAAGTAAGCATATTTATAGCTTTTTATTTGATCAGCGTTGTTCGGTACCTTTGGTTTTGAATAATGTAATCATTGGCCTGAAATATTGTGTTTTCTAGATATTCAGAGTCGCTCAATCTCTTCTTTTACTGGGCCAATCGCTACGCTATCTCCAAGAAAGAAGAAAATGCGGTTGGAGATGATGGTGATAAGGCGACAACTTAGATACGCACAAAAGAAAAATAGTACACTCAAGAAACGCCTCGCTATTGAAACGCGCTTTAGGAAGGGTACCTGCTTGGAAGATGCTCTTTCAATTCTAAATCCGGTGCTCCGTAAATTCGTTCTCTCGCAAGCAAAAATTAGCCCGCGTTTAAAAAAAGGTCGAAGATACACACGCGCGGATAAGTCTTTGGCACTTGCTGTCTATAAGGAAGGGCCAAAATGTTATCGATTACTCTCAAAAATGTTTGCTTTACCATCACCTCTAACTTTAAAAAAAGAATTGTCCTTAATATCTCTTAAACCGGGAATTAACCAACATTTATTTAACTTTTTGAAAAAGAAAGCAGATTCTATGGATGACATAAACAAATTCTGCATTTTAATGTTTGATGAGATGAGTATTTTTCCACACATAAATTTCAACGTACATAGTGGAATCATTGAAGGGTTAGAGGATAAAGGTGATGCAAGAAGAAAAAAATTTGCTGATCATGCTCTAGTTTTAATGATTAAAGGCCTGACCGTTCCTTATAAGCAGCCATTTTTTTTTTTCGTTTTCAGAAAGTGGAACTAATTATTTTGACTTGAAAGAAATTCTTCTAACTGTTTTAGGCAAATTGTTCGATTGTGGTTTCAAGCCCGTTGCAACTGTGTATGACCAAGGCACCGTTAACAGTAGGGTGGTGAAAGCCTTGCTTGAAGACACTCGAACAAGTTGCCTAAGGGATAAAACAGAATATAGGGGTGGACCTACTTTCAGAAGCACAACGTAATCTAGAATTGGAATACATGTCGCTGTCAAACGTTACCTGTCATTCTGTTACAATTTAAAATCTTCTATCATCAGTTTGTCAGTGCGTGAGAACTTTATTTACTGTTTTAATATGCCAAGGAAAAGACGAGCTGACATAGATCGTCGAAGTCAATCAAATGGGCGACGAGCTACGAGTACCTCACGTGAAAACCGCACTGATGATCTCTTCGCGATGAACTCAAAGACGGTGGTGGTTACAAAGGTTGGATTTTACAAAGTGTTTTATTAGCCACAGCAACGCGTGGCCGGGTCAGCTAGTAAATAAATAAATAAAATACTTAAACATGTAATTATGAATGTTTCTGTTATAAACAGAGAAATGTCGTAATTCAATTCTATTGTAGGAAAGCACAATCATATTTTAGTTCTATATTCTTGTATTTCCTGTTTTTGAAGTGAAAACTTATTTAGCACCGTTGTGATTTGAAACTCAATAAAATGAAAAATAGCGACACTGAAAAGAGACGAACACATAATACTATAAGATTTAGCCTGTGAGAGAATGAGATAGAATGAAAACTTACCGCATTGGCCGCTTTGATTATGAGCTCACTTTTCATGGCTCCTGTTGATTGAGATAGTTTATCGTTATGTGTGCCACCCACCTGTGCCAAAACAGAACGGTTATTGTTAATTTTGTTCTCTTGGCATTGATTTGTGTATACTGTATATTCTTTGTTTCTTATTATTTTATCAATATTTTGTAAGGACTCGTAAGGAACACTATAGAATTACTTTTAAGTTGATTATATTTAAGCGCACTTGAAGTGAAATAACACAATACTGCGCTATACAAATATTATGTTATTATTATTTGTGCGGTGCTTCGTAGCCTCCCCACTCTTGTCTACTCTAGTTTTCTGAAGGTTTCACTTGTACCGTGTGTGAATTGCACACTCTGTTATTACATTTTCTTCAGACCTCTGCAGCCATACTCTGTCGACCCATCCCCTTCACAGATAGACTCATACATCCATCACTCTTGAACATATTGACTCCCAGATTCCTAACTACCGCTCTGTACATTTTTCCTACCCAAACTTCCTCCTTTTCCTTCCCCTAAAAAGACTCCACACTGCATCCCTAATGATGACAGGCCCTGAGAGATTTTTTCCTCAAGGCCTCCCGTGTGGGCTAATAAAAAAAATCTATCCTAAATTCCTTTTTTATTATTGTTCATATTTTTATATTAAAGATTAAAAACCTTCCCTTTCCAGGTGAATTACTAAGATATTGTAATCAGTTCTCTCTAAATGAGGTTGCGCATGATTGTATTTCCGTTTTTTTGTATTTGTATTTTATTTTAATAAAATGGTACATGCAATTATGAGTTTTTCATTTTATTTTTAAAATAATTTTTAGGCTGATAAGTTGGGTAGGGATTTATATTGTTTATGGAAGTTTTTTTTTTTTTTACTTTTCTATATTCTTGTCGATGGTATGTGACGTCAGAGTAATAAAATTTTCATTTTGACAGTTAAAATAGTGTTGAAATGGTATATTTATGTGTTGAAACCAGTTGGGAACAAAAAGCCGGAAGATATCGATCTAGGTATTAGTTCATTTATGCAAGTGACACAATAAATCTTATTGTTAACAATTTGTGTTTGGTCGATGCGAATAAGTGTTGCGGAATTTTTTATTGAGATTGTTATCCAAAACCTTAAGGAACCCACTGTAAGCAATCTTAATATATATTTGTAATCCTTTTGATGTTTTATTTGAAAACAAGTTATACCCATTATAAAAGGGTAAAGTAATATGTTTTTGAGGTTATTTTTAGCAAATTGGTTGTTTAAACATGATTTTTCGATGTGGCCATTACTGACACAAGAATTTGTACAAATGTATGGGTTGTGGCCACGTTGGTGGCCACAAATGGCTCCCATACAGTACCTACTTGTTTTGGCCATTATCTAAAAAAATGTACGTATCCGCTAATTTTGATATTTTAACTTAATAAATTATTATGTTTCTTCAGAACTGTGAAAATGACTCCGGCAAATAAGAAGAAAGATGCTATTGAGCACTCAAAACGAAAACTTTTTTGTTATTCACCATCGAAAGTGATTTTGGCACTCGATGCTATAAAACGAGGTATGAAGGTATCTACTGCTAGTAAAAACTACAAAGTCCCCCGTAGTACTTTGCGTAACAAAATATGTGGACGTGCACCGGCGGCCTCAGGTCACGTAGGACCACAAGCTGTACTTGGTATAGAAATAGAGATGTCACTAGTCAGGTGGATTAAAGATTGTGCCCGGGCAGGTTTTCCAATTAACAGGGAATGTTTATTAGATTCCGTAAAGAAGATTGTTGTTACTGGCAACATCAATACTACTTTCATCAATAATCGCCCTGGGAGGACATGGTTTGAGTCATTTATGACGAGACATCCTGATTTAAGCAAAAAACATGCAGAGTACATAAACAAGGCACGCGCATTGATAACCGAAGAAAAAATCAGAAACTGGTTTGAAGAAGTCATTAGTTTGTTAGGACCTGATGGATGTAAGATTTTTGAAGATCCTGCTCGAGTATGGAACTGCGATGAAACTTCATTCTTCTAAGCCCCCAAAGGTGGACTTGTCTTAGCGACGAAAGGCAAACATGTTTATGATACTTCAAAAAACAGTGATAAAGAAAATACCACTACTCTGTTTACAGTAAATGCTCTTGGAGAACTAGCTCCACCTCTGACACTTTACAAATACAAAAGAATGAATTCAGATGTAGTTCAAAATGCACCTAATCGTTGGTCTATTGGTAAGACAGACAAAGGGTGGATGACTGCTGAGTCTTTCTATGAATTTATTGGTAATGTGTTCCTGCCTTATCTCAAAGAAAAGTGTACAATATTTCCAATCATATTATATTTAGATGGACATAAATCCCATCTGACTCTTCACCTGAGTTCACTTTGCAGAGACAACGGAATTATCGTCATAGCCTTGGTTCCAAACACAACACATATGCTGCAGCCACTGGACGTGGCTGTATTTTTTCCTTTAAACTTTAAAGCAACGTTGGTGAAGTACATTCGTAAGTGGAGAATTGATAACGAAGGACAAGAAATAACTAAATTTAATCTCCCTTCTGCTTTGAACAACTTTCTGATAAATGATACAAATCTTTCTAATAATGTGAAAGCTGGATTCAAGTCTTGCGGACTTTATCCATTTGGTCCTGATTTTGTAAACTATAAAAGAATTATAACTGCACCAAAACATACTGAAACTAGTGTAAACATGCGCCTAGTGGAATTGACTCATCTACAGTATTTGGAGAGTAAAATTGAACCAAATATGCTTAAAGATTTCAAAGTCACTTACAGCACTGGTATGGATTGGACAGGTTGTTCCTGTATAAAGTATGGCTGGCCTTCAAAGACGATAATACTGCATTGCCAAATACAGATCTTACTTGCATTAATCTAGATCGAGTTACAACGCCTCCAGAAACTCCTGTTATTGAACCTTCATTTCCAATAGCGGTAAAGGAAGAAATCCTGGACGTATCAGCATCAACATCTAAAGATATTCTATCCTCTTCTGAGATTGTAGAATTGAATATGCCGACTAATGCCGCAGAATTAGTGAAAAAATGCGTCATATGGCCTGAATAGAAGACAAATACTACCAGTCGAAAGAGAGAGTATATTCCTTCGGTGTTAATATCAGATAAATGGAAAGATATTATGATGGCTAAGGAAAAGGAGAAAGACAGAAAAGAAGAATAAAAACAGATAAAACTAGCTAAAAAATGATGTTTTGACGAAAGGTTTGAGTGGATCAAAACATCATGATTGTCTGCGTAACCTAGGTATGATGGATGAGAGTATGTAAGAATAGGAATAGGAATACTCGCTCACGACTTCGAGGGGAGGTGTTAAGATAATACGAAGCGACGTGAGCTCCATCTATATCAAATTGTGTGTACTTATAACTGTCAATTGTGTGTCGCGGCTCGAACTCTGAGCAATAAGATTGTCTCCCAATATATTTGATTAATATAAATAAATTCATTGCTTTAAAGAACTGTTGTTATTCATAACCCTTCAGTAAGATATTAATTGAATATGTTATGTAACGCGTTTTTCGCCCCCCCCCCCCCCCCCCTCCTGCCCCGGTAACGTACAGTAACGCTTAGGGCGGCTTGCACCAAAAGTTAAATTTGATTTAAATGTCAAGTTAAACACATTATTTGATTTAAGTCGACTTGGCGTCTTGCACCACAAAATTTAAGTCGTTAAACGCATTTAAAGAACTGTCAAAGTTAAATGCCCAGAAAGGGCTGTTTAACTAAGTTAAACATGTTTAGCGAGCAAGTTCTGTCAAAACAATTTTAGGCTATTCCTTTGATTTCCGATTGTCTAATATTTCTGAAATCTGTCTCATTTATTAATTTGTATTCACGATGGACTTTTGTTTTTTTTTATTCTGATGGTGACGAAGAAATTATAGATTTTATAAGTAGACAGTTTATAGTGAGAGAAGTAAACACAAGAAAAAATTTATCTGATACTCAGTGTCAGAAAGTTTTAAAGATTTCTTATTGAGGAATAGGTATTGATTTATTTATGGAGGAATACTTTGAAGGTTGTAAACTTAAAATATACCTACAGCATTCTTATAATAGTTTAAAACAATCTACATAAATGAAATGAAAAACAAAATTACTACTCAGATATTTGTGTTATTTTTAAATCTAACAACAAAACCTCTTTTTGCCCCATTTCATAGTTGTTTGTTTTATTTTCGAACTCATTTACTGGATCAAAATAAAATAATTCACTACGCAACCACAACATAACCTCAAAATATTTTGACACTCGCAAATTTAAGCACCCCCCACACGGACAATTCGGAGCGATAGTGCCCTCGCCACTTCAAGTCGCTGTGCAAAAAGTGTGCGTGTGGGTGGTGCTAAGGAACAATGCAACTGTTTTACCGACGCTTTAACAGCGGTAACTGTTTTACCGACGCTAAATGTCATTTAACTAAATAAACGCTCCACCTGCTTGGTGCAGGACGAAACTAAACACATTTAAGTTAAATGTATTTAGTGACTTTGCTGCATTTAGTTAAATACAATTTAAGATAAAATTAGCCATAGTTGGTGCAAGCCGCCCTTAGACGTGGGTCGTTACGCCGTTTTCAAGAAACGTAACAAAACTAGTTTCTTGGTCGGCGTAACCTGTTTCAAAACAGGTTATTTTTGAAACTACTTATTTTCATTCAGTTTCAGTTACACACGAAACTGTATACCCCCACCAATTATAAAGTTACACACGAAACGAAACTAAATTAAGGCACTCTCTAGTATCTAAGTGTTTGTAGCTATACAGTGAAATCAACGTATATGAAATTAAATTCCCTTCATGACTGACTGCATTAAATGTATCTATGATTAATTTTGATATAAAATTTGATAAAATTTAAAATGATAAAATTTCACTTTACGCAATTGAAATTTAAAATGCATTATTTTCCGCCACCCCAAATGCAAAAAGTTTCCTTTTAAGGTGAATCTTAAGGTTTTTTTCTAAAAATTGTTCGTAATAAGCGTTGACAGTGCGATCGAAAATTTACCGAAAGTGCTCAATATTATACACAAGTACAACGACGAACTAAACAAACTGAATTATTTTACTTTAAATTCAAAAAATGGTCGCTCGCTTCCCAGAAACGGAACCACTCCCGCTTACTCGAAAATGTTCGATTCAAAATCTTGCACGCTCGGCCGGCCGGTAAACGCAACTACGCGAAACGCGAAACGCAGCGAAACTACTCTGCAATCAGTTACTCACATCACACCCAACACAGAAATAACGCATTTACAAAAATAACAACTTGCAATTTTATCGAAACTAGTTATTTACGTTACATACCGTGTAACTAGTTATTGTATCTAGTTACGTTAAATAACGCCCACGCCTAGTAACGCTTAACAAGACCCCACCCCTCCCCCGAAATTGCGTTACGTAATACTTGAACGGCCCCCAAGGTCGAAGTTTCACAAAAATTTGTGCTGATTTGCCAGACGTAAAATTAGTCCCCGTTGAAGGTTAGAGAAAATTGCGTTATTCCACCGGCAACATCTACAATAATCGTATTGACGGCGTCGCTTATGGGTTTTTTTCGTTTTTCGTTACGGTTTTGCTTCACAATAATCAAAGGGATTCGGATTATTGACTAGGGAGAATTTTCTTTTTTAATAATTCTAGTCATCTCCCGATTTCTTCAAAATTCTCCCGTTTTCTCCCGATTTTGAGGCGAAAATTCTCCCGATTTTGAAGTTTTGGGTTCGGTAATGGGCATATTAGACCTTTCAATTCCGCTGCGCAATTAGGTTGTAGATACCAAATTGCCCCGTGTAAACAAGACATTGCATGTTTCCATGTCATTGCGCGTCATTTTTCCACCGCATTGAAAATATTCAACTTGTTTAATATTTTCAATGCGATTGGTTCGTTTGTCCTTCGTGCGCATGCGCGAATGCGGCGTTGCATGCGCGCGCAGCACTGTCCGCGCATATTGAATTGTCAAACTGTGACTGTTTATTTTGTAGTGAGTTGTCAACATAGAAAATGGTTTTTAAATGGAGGGAAGTGCATACGCCTCTCATTAACTCGTTAATTAAATGATCACACATTAACTTAATTCCCGCGCGCACGACCTGTTTCGAAGACATTCTAAAATCTATGACAGAAATGTGATTGAATGGTCCACTTCTGTCAAGTACGTGTAAACAGTACACCCTTTCAATTATACGCCGTTCAACCAAATGGCATCAATGTGGTTGACGTGTGTAATTTCGCCATAACACTGGTCCATAGATTTGGTCCACATAACGGCGCTATTAGCGCCGTTTACACGCACACTTTGGAGCGACCGAGTCCCGCGCCACTTCAGGCCGCCGCGCAGAAAAGTAAAGACCGATAGGTTTACGGCGCAGTTCACTGTGAGACTTTTCTGCGCGGCGGCCTGAAGTGGCGCAGGACTCGGTCGCTCCGAAGTGTGCGTGTAAACGGTGCTATTTAGATGACAGGAGGACCGCTAAACACCGTGCTGCTATCTCGTGGATATTTTGGAATGAGTAACCACACGTAATGCAAATGTCATTAGCTGACTATAATATTTTACCATCTATATCTATGGCCCAGCTTTCAAAGGAAATAAGACGATGTAAAGTGTAAAGTGTAAAGTCCGATTAGTTGTTAGTTGAAATCAGGGGCGTAAAACTTGGCTTTAACCTTGAAACTGACAGGAGTGAACCAAATTCTTATAGATAAAGCTGAATTTTATTATAGATAGGTCTAACTTTAAACGTCAAATTGCGTCATGCGATTATCAAACGAATTTGAATTTGTGTTGTTGACATCGCCATGGGCATATTTCATTTAAAAATCGTTTACAGGAATTCCAGAGGTGGAAAAATGTTTCAAATGTGTCCGCAATTGATCCAGAAATCAGGTAATTACATGAGACATTAACATTCAGCTTAATTTATCTGTAAATCTATTTGAGGTTAAATGACATATTGATAAAATATTCTTTCAATTTTACTTTAATAAGTATAATTGTAATACGTACGCCTCGTACGTCATACATATGTCTGTTAATGTTATATTATCGTTAACATAAGCTTATGGGTCCGAGTGGTTAATGTTTCACAAATATTGTTTCAGAAAATGTTCCAGACTTTGAATGATTTTGGAGCTTTACGTTAGGAACACCTTATAACATTGTTTGGCAGACCATAACACCGTTAATGGCAGGTAAAATTAATAATGCTACTTATTTATATGTTCATATGAACAGAAGTGAGAATACTTTTCCCTTGTGATAAACAAAGTATGTCATCACAAGGGAAAAATACTGTATATTCTGTTCACAAACTTTGTTTAATGTGATATATTTTTTTCAGAACACATGATGCGGATTTAACGTGAGATGGCTGAAATGTGCCCCCGATGAAGGTATAGGTACTCTGTTTAATTTCGGTTGAAAGGAAATTTAGAATATGTAGATTTTTTATTTCATTCTACAAGAACTGTACGGTGACTCTTGGAAAGGAAAAATGGATAAAACGCTATATAGATGTGACATTGAAGATGAACGTATATAAACAAACAATACAGCTATTGTTTATGTTGATCTTTAATGTCACAGCTGTATGACGCTTTAGCCATGTTTCCTTTCCATTCCTTTGTCGATATTCTTTTTCAAACCATTTTTCAATTCATCGAATTCACCGAACCAGTGTTTTTATGTGCTATTATCGATTGTCTTTCTGAAAATAAAAATAATTTAAACATGTACCCCCGAGTTATCATTTTTCAAGCAGAAAAATGTAAATTCGTCGTAGAAAACCAATCATTATTTGAAAATGTTTTCCTTTTATAAGGAGTTCATATTTCAAGTATTTTAGGTTTTTTACAAACGCTTGAATTTTTGATTTCCTCAGGATAACAGGTTTCCATCTGACAAAGCTCCTTGCTGAGGAAATGAGCTTTAAAAATTATGTAAAGCTCATTCCCTCAGGCTTTGTCAGATGGAAGGTTGTTTTCTTGGGGAAACTAAAACATTTTTCTGCTTTCAAGCATTTTTATTTTTAAATAATTTATTTGGCTAATGAATTAATAAAGTAGGTCCAATGCGATTATATTGTCTATGGTGGCAAATGGCCTTGAACTTCCTCTATGTTATTAAGACAATAGTCTTTGGTGGACCATTTTATTTTTGGTTAAGTTGGTGACAGTGATGACGAAATTTCTAGTATGGAGAAGGCCCGAAGATATCGATCTAGGGATTGGTTTATTTATGGTTGAAATCTGCAATTTCAAGTGATATGTCACCTGTACGCGTCGCAATATGGTGCTAGTGTGATTCTGAGGCATCTATTTTTATAGAAAATATGTGGGTTTTAAGTAGTCCAGATGGCGTACGTCAACTTACCATGTTCTTACCTTTATCCAACCATTTGATTTGTAGTTTTCGTAAAAATAAAAACAAAATCGATCACAGTCACCCAATTGCATGTTAATACTACTATTAACTGTTAACGTGTGAATATGTTTTTCGTTGTAATGGTAAATATTATGATAACATGAAAATAATAATAGGTATCGTAATTTTTTTGCTATTTTCAGAATACAGATTTAAAAAAAATACTGTCCGGCGCTTAATTTTGTGATACTTTTCTTTAATTGTCAGTTGTTTATGGATTTGTCAATATTCTCCTTCGTCCTTTGCTATTTTGCTTCCTAAAAGCGTACAACATAATTGTTGATGCTCCGCTTTTCTAAAGGAATATCACTTAAACTTCATAATAATTTTGTCAAATTTATACTACTTGAGATTATTTCAATAACCGTTTCATTTTAAAAGGAAAGTTTTTTTTTTTAAATCGAGTTTCTACATTGCTATTGACGTTTATTGAGTCGAGCTTCGTGTATAACTATGCCACTTTGCTATACTGACTACGTTAGTAAGACCAAATCTCCTTAATTGATGCTTATTTACTTATAATTAAGTAAATATTTCATTCTTCTTTCAGTCTAGGTTATAATTTATACACCGCCGATTTCATGAAAGAAATCACCTCAACGGCGCTTAGTCTCCAGGAGCTTAAATTTTTTTTTACATCTGTAATCTATTTGATTTGTCCTTTATAACGAATCAAATAAGACTAATCAATTCATGTTTTATTACAGCTTTATAATTAGGTGAGATCAATGACCATCACATAACAGGACGCTATCACAGCAGTGTCATGGAACTTCTCAACCCAGAGAGTGTTTCCATTAAGACGGAACCAGTGTCCCAGGAAGAAGGCGCAGGTGAAATGCCTTTTATGGATGTAGATATACACATGCCGGATGTAACAAAGGAATGTTTGCAGCGTGCTGAGAGTGTTCAGCCAACTAGTAAGTTGAATCACGTTTATTATCATAAAGGAGTTTCAGACGACGCAGTCAGGACATCTGCTTACCGTCTTATCATCCCATCGGTACTTACTTATTGGTTAGGCATTGGAATATGTTTTTTGTTTGTTCGAAAATTAAAATAAATATATATCACAAGGATGGTACTTACTCACTCTTTGGATTTAACAGAAACACCTAAATGGATTGTTTTTAAAAATAGAATTTAAAAAAAAAATAACTCACATCGTCTGTTTTGTTGGAAAATTTTCATGTCATTGTGAAAAACTTAATTTCTTGGGTATTAAGCCTAGAGGGTCTGGGGTTATTTACACACCTCAGGCTCACATATTATAATGCAAAATTACTTATTTTATTTTAAAATTAAGACAAAAAATATTCCCGGGTTAAGGATAATCCTACAATAAATTGAAAAACTCCTACTACCACCAAAGTAAAGCGTCAATGACACACGGCTAGTTTACAAGCTACTATCTGAGAAATTCACTATCTGTTAATAAACTCGCCCAGTGTCATCGTGTCACTTGCTAACTAGCCGCAACTAGCAGATTGTTGACAATCTACGAAAAAAAGTTGAAAGCTCGTCAACTTTACTCGCCTCCACGCTTGCTCCGCTTGCTCGTGATTGGTTTATTTACGTTTCCAACATGGCTTCCGATAAACAGCTGATTTCGACTGTCAAACATCTGAAGAATTAGTTCACGCAGGCGTCGTTATTCTTGTTACTGGCGCTAAAAGCGACCTCAGTTTCCTACGCTTCTGAGCGAGTGGACAGTTTTGTGTGTCATCATGATAATCTCGTTCGCCGATTTTCCCGCTTTTAAACTTAGTAGATAGTAGCTTGTACACTCGCCGTGTGTCATGGAGGCTTAAGCTGAAAATGTTGCATTTCTCGAGATGAGGACTTACCCAGCGGAGGAATTGGACTCTCGACTCCCGTACGGGACGCAAGACGCGATGCCAACAGCCACTGACCGATCATTTTCTTCGTATTTTATTTCTCGTTTGTAATATTGCTCCACAGGAATCTATCTAACTAAAAAAAACATTTAACTTATAATGCCAGCAAACAGTTCGTAGTTTCTCAATATTTATCAATAAACCAAACAATCTCTACTTCAAAAATTATTTCAGATTATAAGATAATGCTCGTATCATGTATTCTTGTGTTGCAGTTGATTTGTGTTGTGACGTTTACTTGTGATTTTGGAATAATTAATCATTCGATTGACTTGAAGATACCATAAATCTTTCTGAAGGTTCTTAAGAATGGAACACCATCGCTAAAAACGTCCTCACAGTGGCCATCTCCTGTAGTTTTAATCGATGAAAATCGTTATAAATTCTGTTCTCCTATTTCCACCTTCTTCATGATTTGAATTAGTATCTTCAAGGGAAACTTTCAATGTCTAAAGATCTTTTAAAATACAATTGTATTAACTTATTTGCAACTTTTTATACACTGGGTATTTGTACCCGCTATGGCTAATCTCCTGCAAGCAGGAGCTTAGTTAATAAGTATTTTTTATAAGATTATCCCCACGGAAGGCCCTGAGGAAATTGATTTCTTTAAAAGAATTTCGTCTTTGGGGATGCTGTGTAGAGATTCGTTTTTAGGAAAGGAAGGAAAAGTAGTTCTGGGAGGTATGAGGGGTGAGTAGGTATCTAAGTCCAGGAGTGACGGACATGTAAATTCATCAATCAAGACGATGGGTTGAGAGAGACCACCTTTTTTTTACTTGAGGTCCACATGGGAGGCCCTGAGGAAAATAATTTCCCTCAGGGCCTTTCATCTTTGGGTTTGCTGCGTGGAGGATTTTTTTTAATGAAAGGAAGGAGAGGAGAGTTCTGGGAAGGAAAAGGGTTTTAGGTATTGGTAGGAATTTGGGGTTCAGTGTGTCCTGGTCATCTGCCTTTATGACCTA
This sequence comes from Limnephilus rhombicus, assembly GCA_929108145.2. Lineage (NCBI taxonomy): Eukaryota > Metazoa > Arthropoda > Insecta > Trichoptera > Limnephilidae > Limnephilus > Limnephilus rhombicus. The sequence continues at coordinate 15,977,384 of OV815290.1, read as the reverse complement.
GACAAACCTCACCCTACCTTGGGAAGTCAAAGCGTCTCTTCGCACCGGCTTCTCCCGTTCTGGCCAGCCACGCTGCTGGTGGGAATACACCATGCCAGATGAACCCGGGCATCAGTGCTAAGTCACCAAACAAAGCAAACCGTTGGGGATGACCTATGGCAGAAGTCTTTGTCATCTAGTAAATTGTTCCTGGGTCGCCGGTTCCCTTTATCCGCATCCCAAAATGCAATAATACAAAATACAATTGTTGACGCAACTATGTAAACCTTATTTTTTTTTTTTTTTAAAAGAAAGACAAACATTCCCGGGTTACGAATAACCCAACAATGTTTGAAAATCCCATACTACCACCACAGAAAGCCGAAAACGTTGCTTGTGTTGTGATGGAGGACTTAGCCAGCCGAGGAATCGAACACGCGACGCTCGGGTGGGACCCAAGCGTTATGCCCACTCAACCACTGACCTATCTATATACCTTGTTCCATTTTTCTACCCATCCTTTTTTTACCACAATTACCTGTCCCTACTGACAATATTACCTGCCATACAACAATAAAATCAATATGTCCGGCAGTCTGTTAAAAGAAACTGTGCAACGAACAACACTATTCTCTCAGTTTTATATAACATCGACCAGTTTATGGAAGCTTCTGCAGTGAGTGATTTAGTGCTCCCTCAGACCCATAATATTGAGCAGAACATCAACCATAAGGGGTAAGTCAGTTTCCTTCTCCATCCATCTGTTTACCATTCCCCATAGTTGTGTCAAAGTATTCATAAGCATAACATTTTTTTTTTAAATATATTATTACAGTCACCTCCACGTGTCGCATTTGCGATACCATTATTTGGTCCTTCGAGCCGGATTAAACTAGAAAACATTAAATTCATTACATTCTATAATTATTGTCGCCGTATACATTGGCTGTTTTCTGTGTTAAATACATAATATTTCACTAAACAAGAAATAATTTAAGATGGCAGATAAGAAGATTGCCGTATTGAAAACTCGAACGGATCGTTTTTTAGCTAGGTTACAAATAACGCATCAATTAATACCTTTTATAAACACGGTTGAGAAAAAAAGGGAAACGTTTTTAAGCCGGTATGAAAAGGTTTCCGAATGGCTCGGAGAGGTAGAGTCATTACATAATGATACATGCGGTAATCAATGGAAAAGGTAAAATTCGCGTTGTCTTTGATGGGTCTGCGAAGGCCTCCGATATGTCATTAAATGACATGCTATACAGCGGTCCAAAACTACAAACAGAAATACCATACATGATATTAAATTTTAGATTTCATAAATTTGTATTTACTGCTGACATTTGTAAAATGTACCGGCAAATTTTGATTATTCCCAATCATCGTAAATATCAGCACATCCTTTGGCGCGACTCCCCGAGTGAACCAATGAAAGATTACGAACTTCAAACCATAACCTACGGTTTAACGTCCTCCCCATTTTTGGCCATTTCGACTTTACGTCAATTGGCTAGGGATGAGAGGGAAAGCTATCCTGCCGCTTCAAGGGCGCTGTTAGAGAATTTTTATGTTGATGACTTGGCGACTGGGGCAGATTCCATCGACACCTCAAGGAAGAAATTGTAGCCGTTTTAAAATAAGCCAAACTGGAGCTCAGCAAGTGGGCAAGCAATTGTTCAGAATTACTCGAGCATGATTCTGAATCTTAACAACAACAGTTGAATTTTAACAAAACTCAATCGAATGTTAAAATATTAGGTGTTTTTTGGAATCCCGAAGAGGATTATTTTTCTTATCACATTTCGATACCCAATTCGGCAGTATGTTCGAAGCGGAATATATTATCAACCCTTGCTCGGATATACGATCCGCTAGGGTGGTTGTCTCCTGTGATCTTCACTGCAAAACGGATTATCCAAGAACTTTGGAAATTGAACGTGGACTGGGACACTGAAGTACCACTCCACATCATGTCCACGTGGAACAACTTTGTGGAACAACTTCCATTGCTACAACAGTTACGAATTCCACGATATTACCATACGAATCTAGATAGTCATTGTATCCTCGTAGGATTTTGCGATGCATCACAACTGGGTTATGCAGTCGTGACATATTTAGTTGTTCAAAACCATAATTCTAGCCACTTGCTGATGGCCAAATCCAAGGTTGCACCTTTAAAGTCATTAACAATCCCTAGATTAGAGTTGTGTGCAGCCGTGCTGCTTTCAAAACTTATAAAATATATATTGTCGTCAGTACATTTTGCCGCGCAAATTGAAAAGGTTATCCTCTTCACTGACTCGACAATTGTCTAATCTTGGCTTCAAACGCCACCAAATTTATTAAAAAGTTTCGTCGCAAACCGTGTTGTTCAGATCCTTGATAACACGCCAAAATAAATTTGGAAGCATGTTATTTCAGAGGATAACAGTGCTGACTATGGGTCCCGAGGTACCCTTCCTGCTCATTTTGTAGAACATCTATCATGGCTTTCGGGTCCACCGTGGCTCCGTAATCCAGTTGAGGATTGGCCTTCGGCGAGGCTACCATTTATTCCAGCAAGTGAATTGCCAGAAATTCAACCCCCTAAACCTACAGTTTTTAATGTCGAATTAAAATCATCTTCCATCATAGCGAAGTATTCTTCATTATCAAAATTAAAGGAAGTCATTGCATGGATCCTTAGGTTCAAAACTAATTGTCTTTCTAAGGTTTCCAAAATGGCGAAACAGAGCATAGATCATGGGCACTCAGTCTTCAAGAACTGGACAACGCATTTATGAAGATTATAAAACTCGAACAGCAGGCTTATTTTCACAACGATATTATTCTGTTAAGCTCTGACAAAATGTGTTCTTCCGGCCTTCAAAAACTGAAACCTTTTATTGACCCTCACGGTATCCTGAGGGTGGGCGGTCGGCTAACAAATTCTGCACTCCTATCCGAAAGTAAGCATCCCATTTTACTTCCTAAGTCTAGTCATTTGACCGGGTTATTAATTGATTACTATCACCGTGCTTATCTTCACGTCGGACCGCGTACTCTCCAATTTCTTATTCAACGCAAATACTGGATTATGTCCGGTCGTACCGTCATTCGATCTCAGTTATCAAAATGTGTCACATGCCACAAGTTTCGGGCCACTGCACATTCACCTATGATGGCGGATCTGCCGTCCTCTCGTGTTCAACCTAATCATCCCTTTTCTCGTGTAGGCGTCGATTTTGGTGGACCTTTTATGCTGAAGGATCATAAACGTCGCGGAGCAAAAACTACTAAGGCTTATTTATGTCTTTTTGTCTGCATGGCCACCAAAGCCTTGCACCTTGAGGTCGTGTCAGACCTCTCCACGGATGCCTTTATCGCATCCCTAACCCGATTCATAAATCGACGGGTTTTGTGTTCCGAAGTCTTCAGTGACCGCGGCACAAATTTTGTAGGAACAAAGCGATACACAACTGGAGTATTTAAATATTTCTATTCTTCACCACAACGTGAAGTAATTTCAGACTATCCAGCCCAAAAGGAAATCCTGTGGACATTTAATCCTCCCGCCAGTCCACACTTTGGTGGACTGTGGGAATCCGGAATTAAATCCGTCAAGCATCATTTGGTTCGTGATACTTGCCTAACATTTGAGGAGTTTGCCACACTTCTTACTACCATTGAAGCTATTCTAAATTCACGCCCCCTTTGCCCCTTGTCGGTAGATCCTGAAAACGTCGACGCCCTTACACCCGGCCATTTTCTGATAGGAGGATTCCTCTTAGGACTTACCGAATATGACCTGTACTACCTACTACCTACTACTACCTGTGACCTACTGGATCAAACCGTTTAAGTCGTTGGCAACACATACAAAAGATGTCTCAACACTTTTGGTGACGTTGGAATGTGGAGTATCTTAATACTCTACAACAACGTGCAAAATGGTTGAGAGACAGACCCAATTTAGAGATCGGTCAACTCGTGCTAGTAAAGGATGAACGTCTTCCCTCCATGCGCTGGGCTTTAGGGCGAATTGTTGCCGTACATCCGGATAAAGACAATATCGTTCGCGTTGCAACTATTAAAACCACTAAAGGTATATTTGTCCGCCCAGCGGTTAAGCTTTGCCCCTTGCCTATAGAATAAGTCATCTGTTAATTCAATACTCAGCATTTTTTTATCATAGAGCTATCTATTACTTATATTTTATGTTTTTATTTTCCTTTTGTTTCCTTTGATAAATACACAGAAGACAGCTGATGTGCTTACGTCTCACAATAATTTTTTTTTTAAATTTTCCTTATAATTTTTGATTAATAACATAGTATTCAAGCTACTTTTTGTTATTTATTTATTTATTTATTTATTTATTTATTTATTATAGATACAAAAGTACAAATTACAATTAGGAAGCTTTGCCTGTCCAACTAGGAAAGTTTCCCGTTCCAGGATAGGCAAATTGACATGTTTAGTTCATATTATACCTGAAATGTACATAAATTACATAACAAAAAACAAAACCAAAAAAAAAAAAAAAAAAAAACAGAAAAATTCATTTTTTTCTGAAGCTAAGGTGTGTAATAAAGAAAATGTATATAAAATATATAAATATAAGTTCACATACATTTTTTGTGACAAAGTAGAAAAGGTAATCTGGTAGCATATATTATAATCGGATTTACCGAATTAACCTGGTAACATATGTATAATACATTCAGATTTACAAGATGGAAGAATTACAAGAACAAGATGGAGGAATTACAAAAGATTTACAACATAAAGAAATGAAATTATGTTAAGCTATGTGTTTAGGAGTTTGAACTTTTAATACATAGTACACTTATAGGAGAAACTATATTAAAATTTACAATAATAGATATAATAATGAACGTAATATTATTGTTATTGTTATTATTTTTTATTTTTTTATTTTTATTGATAATTTTGTTCCAAAATTAGGTGGGCGGAAAATGTCGACGCAACTATGTATACCTATCTATATACCTTTTTCCATTTTTCTACCCATCCTTTTTTTACCACAATTACCTGTCCCCACTGACAATATTACCTACCATACAACAATAAAATCAATATGTCCGGCAGTCTGTTAAAAGAAACTGTGCAACGAACAACATTATTCTCTCAGTTTTATATAACATCGACCAGTTTATGGAAGCTTGTGCAGTGAGTGATTTAGTGCTCCCTCAGACCCATAATATTGAGCAGAACATCAACCATAAGGGGTAAGTCAGTTTCCTTCTCCATCCATCTGTTTACCATTCCCCATAGTTGTGTCAAAGTATTCACAAGCATAACATTTTTTTAAATATGTTGATACAGTCCACTCCACGTGTCGCATTTGCGATACCAACAATAATAAATACTGAGCATTGAAATAGCCCCAGCCATCGTATTTTATAATCTGGCCTAACCCTACCTTGGGAAGTCGAAGCGTCTCTTCGCACCGGCTTCTCCCGTTCTGGCCAGCCACGCTGCTTGTGGGAACACACCATGCCAGATGAACTCGGGCATCAGTGCTAAGTCACCAAACAAAGCAAACCTTTGGGGATGAGCTATGGCAGAAGTCTTTGTCATCTAGTAAATTGTTCCTGGGTCGCCGGTTCCCTTTATCTGCATCCCAAAATGCAATAATACAAAATACAATAATAAATACTGAGCATTGAAATAGCCCCAGCCATCGTATTTTATAATCTGGCACCAACGTGTCTTTACACGTCGTATTGTCTTTTTGTTATTCCAGGTAGAATTACTGTAGAGACTGTTTCCATCAAGACAGAATCCCGAGAAGAAGATAAAGTGGGGATCCCTTATACTGAAATAGACATACACGTGCAGGATGTAAAAAATGAATGCTTAAAACACTCTGAAAGTATTACCCAGACTGCAGGTAAAATCCATTTTTGTTTGTCTTAATTCATTTAAATTATTTTCTGTTTTCATTTTGTTCACATACTTACAGAGCTTTATTCACTTTACTATTAAATATCGGAAAATCTCATCGTGTTCCTATTGTTCAGCCACCTATACTATAAAGAAACCTTAACCGTCTTCCTTCTTCAGATTTTCATGTTCTTATAGTGAAAATTTAAGATATTAGATGCTTACCCTTACAGGAGAAAAACCTTATTCTTGTTCCGAATGCAGCTATTCCTGTGCTGAAAGGAGAACTTTGAATCAACACATACACACCCATACTGGAGAAAAACCTTATTCTTGTTCCGAATGCAGCTATTCGTGCGCTAAAAAGGGAAATTTGAATCGTCACATGCGAACCCATACTGGAGAAAAACCTTATTCTTGTTCCGAATGCAGCTATTCCTGCGCTGAAAAGGCAAAGTTGAAATGTCACATGCGAACCCATACTGGAGAAACACCTTATTCATGTTCCGAATGCAGCCATTCCTGCGCTGAAAAGGGAAATTTGAATCGTCACATGCGAACCCATACTGGAGAAAAACCTTATTCTTGTTCTGAATGCAGCTATTCCTGTGCTGTAAAGGGAAATTTGAAATCTCACATGCGAACCCATACTGGAGAAAAACCTTATTCTTGTTCCGAATGCAGCTATTCCTGTGCTGAAAAGGGAAAGTTGAATTGTCACATGCGAACCCATACTGGAAAAAAACTTATTCTTGTTCCAACTGCAACTATTCCTGCATTGTAAAGGGATCTATGAATCGTCACATGCGAACCCATACTGGAGAAAAATCTTTTTCATGTTCTTGCTGTAGCTATTCATGTTCTCAAAAGGAATATTTAAGACTTCACATGCTTTACCATACTGGAGAAAACCTTATTCATTTCCCGACTGCAGCTGTTCCTGTGCTCAAAACAGAACATTAAAACGCCACACGTGAACCCATACAGAAGAAAAATCTTATTGATGTTCTGACTGCACTTATTGATGTGCTCAAAAGTGAACTTTAAAACGTCACACGCAAACCTATGTTGGAGAAAAATCTACGTGATATTCCGACTTCACATATTCATGTGCAGAAAAGGAAAATTTATTGCCTCACATGCTTACCCATACTGGAGAAAACCCTTATTAGTATTCTTCCTGTAGCTATCCATGTTCCAAAAATGGAAATTTAACATTTCGCGTGCTTTCTCATCTTGGAGAAAACCTTATTCTTGTTCCCAGTGTTACTATTCAGGTATTCTAAAGGCATGTTTAAAACGTCATATACCTATGGGCAGATTTTTTCGCAGTTGTAAACCGATTTTATCTATTTACCCTGGTCGCAAGTCTTGTGAATGGATTCGTTTTACTCATTTCTTTTAAGTTTCCGAAATACTTTCCATATTATAAACCTGAGTATAATAATGCTAAAAAATCTATATTATTTCTGGTTATTTTATGTCCGGCCAACTCTTAACTGTACAATACTTTGCAAGTCAGTGCTGCTGTGGATCCTTTTTCTCATAGTTTGAATTTGAATGTATAGGTATATCATTTATTTATTGTTTATCAACTGTCGGGAAATACACAGTTAACAATTTTCAGTTTGTACATAAGTATTATGTAGCCAAAATAAAATCAATTGTGGATTTCCTCCTTGTGACTCTACTTCTTCTGGGACAGCATAAAAAATAATGAGTAAATTAAATTTATAAGAAAGAAATATGATCCAAAAATTATATAAAACAAAAAATTATATAAATTGAAAAATTACAAAACAAAAAATTTATCAATTACATTGGTAGCCGTGGAGAGAGGTTGTACGTTCAAATCATAGCAGAAATATAAACAAAAGAAACATGAAATTATTCACGAAACATCCGAGAAATACTCTTTTATGGACCTATTATATTTGGTAAGTTCGCAATTTAAAATGTCCACCTTGGATAAAATGTTATTATACCTATTGCATAGTCTGTTCAGGTAAAAATTCTGCTTAGAGTTCGTCTTGCATTGATCCACCCTGAACAGGACAGAAGAGCGTGTTGAACGTGCAGGTACATTGTATTGAATTTCATTTAGCAACTCTGGGCATTGAATATTATTGTTGACTATTTTATGCAGGAATAGTGCATCGATATGATGCCTTCGTACACTCAATTAATCAATTTTATAGTTCGAAGCTGCCTCTGCATAATTATTAAATCTTACATATGACCTGTAACAAAGATATATTTTTTAATTTGTTTAGAATTAATTCAATTTTGTTTATGTGTATTTTATAAAATGGAGACCTAATAACTGATGCAAACTGCATATGATTCCTTACGTAGGCAAAGTAGAGTTGCTTAATGATGTTAATGGTATTTAAAAGGTTTGTGTTTCTTATGATGAAACCTAACATTTTAGCAGCTTTATTTGTGATTTGTTGTATATGAAGGTTATATTGTAGTTTACTATCAAGGGTTATTCCAAGATCACGAATATCTGAGACTGTTGCAATGTTGTTGTTTAATGTTTTATTTTGATTCCTTGAAAAGATAATGTGATGACATTTTTAGACATTTAGAAATAATTGATTTTGTTGGCAATAGGTAGATATATATTGTTTAAATCATGTTATAAATTGACATAATCGCTTAGACTTTTTATTGACCTGTATAACTTAGCATCATCATCATCATCATCATCATGGGCTTAATGACTACTGTATAATTAATAGTGTCCGACCGAAACAGAACTTTCCACCGAAACCGAATCTTTGGTGTTTGTCTCAGTTTCGGCCGAAACCGAAACTTTTTTAGACATATTAAAAATCGATTGTTTACTGTTATTTGGCTCATTTTTTACACCTATTCAGACAGTTAACACGTGTTAAATTAAATACAAATAAAAAACAATAATGTGAATTTTTTTTTATTTTTATATTAGTTCTATAAAACAAACAAAATTCATAAAATATAACAAATAGTAATAAAAGTAATATAAGAAAATATTATTTTTTCACCTACTTCAATTATTGTTTTTTTTTTTTATTAAATTTAAGACGTGTTAACTTTTTTTTTTTTTTACAAAGAATACCGCACAAGAATCTCAACTGCTCCCGTCTGGAGCCAGTGAAACTATGGCATCCCCAATTGGGGTATGTTGTGAGGCTGAAGGTAGTGGGGAGGGGAAGGAGGTGGGGAAGAGGAAGGTTGGGAAGTACCTGGCTATTCAAATCTGGTCACTAAACACGGCTAAAGCCATTTTCAAGCAACGTTTCAATTCTGAATGGTGGTCTTACACCAGGGCGATACTGATAGTATCTTCCACTCTGGAACATGCCGCAAATATACTATATATTATTTTTTAATTGAATTAATTGTGAAATAACACATATTAATCAAATAAAATTTATTTGCGCATGCCGGGTTCGAACCCGCGACCTCCGGATTGTGAGTCAAGAGTCTTACCCACTGGACTACTAACTGTCTTGATAAGTGTAAAAAATAAGCCAAATACCTAACAGTAAACAATCGATTATTAACATGTCTAAAAAAGTTTCGGTTTCGGCAGTTTTTCTGCCGAAACCGAAACTAATGCCATAACTAGATTTTTTTGCCGAAACTTGCCGAAACCGAAACCGAAACTGTATTTTCGGTCGGTCACTAATAATTAATCATCTCAACATGAACACAGGTATTATGTGATTACTTTCACTAGAAATAAAATTAATTTTATTTATTTATTTATTTATTTATTTACGGACTTACGTCCAATTTAAAACAAAGCATCACGAAGTATAGAAATGAACAATGTAAGGATTCGGATGGTACATGAAAGCAAAGACAAACAGTGAAAATAGAAGAAAAATAAGTGTCAAGTCACGTCAAGACCTTGCAAAAATTAGGGTGAATATTACATATCTTCATTTGTTTAAAGAGCGACAGAAATCATTTAAGCTAATACCAAAAAAATCAAGGTCTTGACGTGAGTTGACCAGTCTACACATTCTGGACAGTGGTGAGTTATAACCATAGTTAGTCGAGTGCTGATTGAGGAAAAGCAGGTCTTTATTTCTGAGTCTACGAGAAGGTATATTAAATGTGATGAGTTGTAGTAATGTAGGCGAGTCGATTAAACAGTTAATAATTTTGAAGAAACAAATGAGATCAGATTTTATCCGACGGTCTTCTAAAGGAGAAAGGTTTAGAGTTTGTTCAATTTCAGCATACGAGTAATTGCCTCGCTCTAATCCTAGCCTCCAAGCAATTCCCTTTAGGAACCGATGTTGAACGGATTCAATATGACGAATATAGACAGCATAAAAAGGAGACCATATAATACAAGCATATTCAAGATGGGGGCGAACCAAGGAGCAGTAAAGAGTTCTTAGGGTATTTATGTTTTTGAAGTCAGAAGTGGTTCTAGTGATAAAACCAAGTAGTTTGAGAGATTTATTAACAATCGTATTTATATGTTCCCGGAAAGAAAGCTTGCTATCAAGAGAGACACCAAGATCTTTAATAGATTGAACAGTTGTTAGGCAATTATTATTTAATTTGTATTCGAAAACAATCGGATTTTTAGATCTGTAGAAGGACATAATTTTGCACTTATCGACATTTAGTTCCAAGCAATTAATTTTACACCAGTCATTGAAAGAGTCAATATCTGATTGGAAAAGAAGGCAGTCATGGTAGTTTTTGATTATTTTTAGGATCTTATTGTCATCAGCAAAAAGCCAAAAGCGTGTGTGAGAGAAAATACGAATAATGTCATTTATAAACAAGTTGAAGAGAAGCGGGGCTAAATGTGCTCCTTGCGGTACGCCGGATGTTACTTCAATAATAATAGACTCAATGTTATTTATTTTAACTCTTTGTTTTCTATTGCTTAAATAAGAATTAAAGAAAGATAGCAATGGGTTTCGTATACCTATAGCATATAGCTTGGCCATGAGGATAGCGTGTTTTACTTTGTCAAAAGCTTTAGAAAAGTCGGTATATAGAACATCTACTTGTGATTTATCTTCTAGGCCATTGATTACGGTGTTGGTGAAGGAGAGTAAGTTTGTAGTGGTAGATTTAGCAGATCTAAAGCCATGCTGTTCCTCAATCAGCACATTTTTGAAAAAAGGTGTTATTTTTTTTGTGATTATAGATTCAAAGATTTTAGGAATATGAGATAACATCGATATAGGTCTATAGTTTTCTACGTTCGACCTATTACCCGATTTAAAAATAGGTCGTATATAGGAAACCTTCCAGGAATCCGGAAAAGTGGCAGATGATAATGATAAGTTATATAATAAACAAATTGGCGTAGATACAACAGATTTACATTCTTTCAATAATATTTCAGGTATACCATCAGGACCAGTGCTTGTTTTGCTGGGAAGATTTTTTAAGTAATTGAAAACATCTACAAGTGTGATTTCGCAATTATTAAGGTCAATAGTATTAGCATATTTAAGTGGAGGGATGGTGCATATGTTATCAGTATAGACAGAGGAGAAATGTTCAGCAAAAAGGTTGGCAATATCGAAATCGTTGGTGGCGTGAGTATCATTAAAAAATAAACTTGAAGGGAGATCGTTATCAATACGTTTTTGTTTAATAAATTTCCAAAATTGTTTAGGGTTAAGATTTAATTTTGTCTCAGTGAGTTCAATATAAGATTTGTAACACAAGTTAGATTCAATTTTGGATAATTCTCTTAACTGAGAAAATTTTTGATAAAGCGCTAAGTTGTTCGTTAATTTGAATAACTTGTGTGTTTTCTTTTTTTCCATAATCAAATGCTTTAGTTTCATACTGAACCAAATAGGAAATTTAGGCTGGGAAAAAGTTCCCCTTGGAACGAACAAATCTATAGCATGAGTTATACATTCGTTGAATTTAAATACAGCATCGTTAATATTGTTGTTTGATAACATACCTGCCCAGTCATATGGGCAAGGTACCTATTCATGCCAGTATAATCACCTTTGTTAAATTTGTAGTGGAATGTAACTGCTGATTTCAGAGTGTCACTTTTGAAAGGATTAGTGAAGTTAATATCGAGTGGTGGATGATATTTATCTATTGGTAATATTGAGTCAGTAGCTTCACATACACAAACGCTAGGCATATTGGTAAATATTAGATCAAGACAGTAACCTCCACAGTTATTGATCGAGTTTAATTGGTACATATTCAGGAAGGCAAAGAAATTTACTATTATGGAAGCATGAAGGGAAACATTATTAGGAGTTTTCACACCATGACTATCATTAAGCCACACTATTTTAGGAAGATTATAATCACCACAAATAAGTAATGAATCGGCCTTTATGGAAACACGCTCAACTGCTTCAGTATGTGACTTATAGATTTCTATTGAAGAGGAGGGGGGAATGTATACACAACCAATGACAAGTTTCTTGGAACCAAGTAGAACACAAATAAATAATTGTTCAGATACATTATTAGACGATTCAAGAATGTGGCAAGAGTATTTTTTTTTAATACATATCATTACCCCACCTCCTCTACACTTGTTAGAAGAGGAAGAGCGGTCACAGCGAAAAATAATGTAGTCATGGAGTCCAAGTTCTGTTGAAGCAATATTGTCTGATAGCCATGTTTCGGTAAAACATAAAAAATCATAAGGGCATAAATTTATGGAGCATCTAAAGGAGTTTAGCTTAGTATTGAGACCACGAATATTTTGATAATAGGTGGAAAAGTTAGTATTAATAAGGTGTCGATTCTGATTCAGCCTAAAAAATTTACTCGAGATAATTCGCGTCTCTCAGCGGCTTGGCGGGCAGGACAGTCAGGGGAGCCAGTGTTGTGTGTGGACGGTTTTCTGAAGAACTTGCAGGTAGCACATGCTGGTGGCTTTTCAGGAGTCGGGCAAGCATCTCGATTGTGTCCAGGTTTTCCACAGTGAGAACATGTAGGCATGTCTGCGTTACATTTCGACGCCGTATGGCCGTAAAGTTGACAGTGTCCACATTTTAGACTGTCGATCCAATCCCTTACGGTGTGTATTTGCCAGTCCATAGCCAGTTTAGAGAAGCGAATGAGGGAGTGACGAACAGAAGGAGGAACTCTGAAGACATGAGTGCACGATCCGGTACGAGGTCCTACTTTGTGAGAGAACTGCAATTTATCTTTCAATTCATTAATTTGTAGACCGGTTTCTTCGTGTGTTTGCTGGTGGATTGCCAAGATAATGTTCTCGAGGGGCACAACTTGAGGTAGACCATGGATAGCTATCCGAGGAAGTTTATGTGAAAAAACTGCTGCTTTCAGACCGGCATCGGATAGGGTCGGTGCATTGGCAAGTTTTATGGCCTCTGCATTGGTACTTGGATGCACGACTACACCTCCGTTCCTTATTTCTCGTAACCCCGTGATTGTAATTCCCAAAGATGATGGGTTAGTTGAGGTTTTGAGAGTTTCAAGAGTACTGCTGGAAGGAAGTGACTTGTCATCTTTGGGGAAGATAAGTACGGCTGGTCTCGCAGGAAGTATAGGGGCATTATTTCTTGTGTTCGGTGGATATTTCGGGAGGACTTGGTTGGACGTAATCGAACTATACGTTCTGTTCCCATTTTCGGGTGTTTGATTAGAAGACATATATTTGTAGGTCTTCAATTCTCCTTCAAGGCTCCCTAACTTTACACCCAATTTTGACCATAACTACCTTATAGTCAGCCAATCACTCAAAAGGGTTACTCAAATTCGTGATCTAGGTGTTCTACTGGACAGTTAAGTTACATTCGAGGCCCATATTATTGAAAATATGATTGAAAAGAAAGCCCATAGAATGTCAAGATTCTTATTCCGTTTTGGAAAAGAATTTAAGAACATTCAAACACTTAAAATATTGTATTTTTCATATATTCGCAGTCATCTTGAATTCGCTTCTCAAATATGGAATCCTCAATATCATATTTACATTAAGCGCATTGAAGCCATCCAAAGAAAATTTGTCCATCATTTAAATTTCAAGTTTAATAGTGGTTACCATGACGTAAACAGCTCAATGGACCTTTATGGACTTAAATCATTAAAAATTAGAAGAGACTTTGCTGATATATATTATATCTTCATAAAATTATCAATGGCTTTATTGATTGTTCGCCCCTTTTGTCTTAAATAAATTTTAGAGTCTGGCGTTAGAACCAGAGAAAAATCACTTTTTCATCTTCAAAATGTTCTACCAATCTCAGACAAAATGATTATATATTCAGAGCATGTAATGTATTTCATAAGAATTTTATTGATATAGACATATTCTCATGTAATTTAAGTACCTACCTTAAAAATATATGTCATAGCTAACGTTAAATAATTTTAATGACCCCCTTGTAAGTTATTATGATATTGCTGTGAATCCTTTCCATTTACTTGACATTCGATTTACTGTTGTATTCACTCTGAGTTGTAGGTACAGTCTGTCAAATAAGAGTAGAAAACATAGGAGGGCGCCACTGTCCTTCAAATGGCAATACTAAAAATATAATCATGGTGTTAATCTAAAGCTATGTAACCAGTGGCGGATTATCCCTAAGGCAAAGTAGGCACGTGCCTAGGGGCGCGAGATTATGAAGGGGCGCCGATTTTTTAACAAAAAAAAATCCCAGAAAGGATAGACCAGCAAACAACTCAGTATCACACACACTTCTTGCTTCATTCGCATTCATAAATCGTCTCACGGTTGAGTTGCACAGTACTGGAGGAATACTGCGGGTAGGAGATACTTTCACACGTGCGCTCTTTAAAATGATTTGTCGGTGGCGAACAGTGGCGCCCTCCTATGTTTTCTGCTCTTATTTGACAAACTGTACTCTCTGAGTAAGAATTATAAGTATTTTAAATAGGTTCCTGTGTTAGGTAGCAAATTTAATTGGTTGTTCTTATAATATACAAAAATAAATGTCTGTAATATATGAAAATTTTAATAAAAAAATTGTAATAGGTGGCACGCGAGCTGTTTGAAAATTGAATTTGCTGGGACTGAATATATGCGGGTGGGGAATTGGCGGGACGCGAAGCTGGAGGGAAAACGCGTGAGGGGAAGGGAATATGGGAGGGAAAGTGGACGAATGGGAAAGGACACGCAGGGAGAAAAAAATCTTTATTAAATGGCATTGCAACGCATGCTGGAAAATCGCTAGTATCTTATATATATAAGTATGTATATCAATTCTTGGTGAAAAGTAAATGTGCGAGACAGTCACTCGGACCCTGGGTCTCTATTCTCCAAGTGTCGTCGCTCGTAATCGCCGTCGAAAGTACGTCCGTTGGTCGACTTGGTTATTCTTGAGCTTGGTCGAAGGAACATTCTTAGACGCAAAACGTCAAAAGTCATTCCACACAACAACGAGTGGGGTATACCAGTCGAAACGAGCAGCGAGTGGTAGGTTGTTAGCGTATCTACGCAATTAGCTGTCAAAATCCGGCATTATTGTTTTCCCGCGCGAACTTTCGCACCCGCAGAGACATCGTCTATTTTTGTAGTCATTTTGCAATTTTAGAATGGCTGATTTACCGGCGATGTTGGCTTGATTAACCATGTCGACTATCAAGAAACAACTGTTTCGAGACTGACAAGAATGTTTCGTCAGATCAATTCGATTATTTATCAATGCATGTTTGGTGCTTCACAAAATGTGTGTAAAAGATAAATTTGATCTTCCAGAATACCTGACCGATCATAATCTAGATTTAGGGCTGATTGCTGGAGGAATGGCTCCACTTGAGCCCGAGGCTGTTTAGAAACCCAGATTTAGTGGCTGGTAGAGCTGTTCGAAATAGGATAGTTCAAAATTATTTCTGTGTTTATACTAAGTACCTAGTCTTTTTATCCTTTTGTTGTTCTGTTCACTGTACATCATTTGTAAAGTGTCTAGATCATATTATTAAATGATATTAGCCACACACAAATAATGAGTGGTGAGGTGAGGGGTGAGGCTACATGAAGCTGCGTTATAACAAACACTTCAAATACAAATCGTTACAACAAATACTTCAATACCTATGATTTTTTTTTTTACATTAACTCCACACAGGAGGCCCTGAGGAAAATAATTTCCCTCAGGGCCTATGTCATCTGGGATGCTGTGTGGAGGGTTTTTTGAGGAGAGGAAGGAATGAACATTGGTCTTGAAGAGACCCATGTTGTAGGAAGGATGAAACACAGAGGCGGGCAAATCGTTCCACAGCCGAGCTGTTAAACACAAGAACGAGTCGAAGAAGCGACCCGTTCTCATGTGACAAGTGTCAACCGTGTACATTTTGTTGGGCACGCGTTTGGCATGTTTCCCGACTATGCACCGGTGCCGAAGGGATCATCATCCTCGGAGCATCTTCCATTGTAATACCGGTAGAACAAGGATAGCATTCCCACCCGACGCCTGTACTCTAAAGGTTGCAATCCATCTGTTAAGATGGGAGAACCTATTAAGCGGACCGCCCGTTTTTGCACAGAGTCGAGGGTATTTTGGAGCTCCAGACCAGAGGTGGCTACCAAATTCAACCGTGGGGTGCACTTGTGATTTGTGCAGGGTTAGCAGTTGTGTACTATTAAAGTATCTGCGGGCTCTGTACAGTACGCCCAGTTTTTTTTATTATTATAAGTAATTTTGAAAGCATCACCTTATTTTGGTTGCAAGCCAACTGATTTATTTAAGGCCAACAAAATACCATCTAAGTTGTTGCTGTACAAAATAATAAGCCCCATCACCAACGGTAGACGCCAGACTCTTGTGGGTGGGTCTCGCCCCATGTGCAGTATATTTGTGTAATTTGAAAAGTGAATTTCAACAAGGTTTTATATATTTTGTGATAATATAGTGATGTAAAATGTAAGAAAACAATGGTGTGATCATAAAAAATGTATTTAATATTAAGTATATTATAATTATTATCAAGTAATATAGAAACAAGACAGTTTTCAATGTACAATGTCAATATATTTTGTAAAACAAGCTAAAAATAAAGAATTAGTACACTGATGAAATAATCAAGTATGCTATTTTCTAGTAAATTAAAAAACAACTCTGGTGTTAAGTAGTAAAACATTATATTTATCCATGATAGAAATAAAACACTCTCATTCATTACGCTGATACGATGATAATGAAAACATTATATTTATCCATGATAAAATTAAAATGCTACTAATAAATAGCATCACAATTTGTATCACATGGCGCAGAAAACATTACAGTTTCAGTTGTTCAATTACAATTATTATTTCAACATATTTTGTGTTATAAGCTAAAGAATGATAAACAAGTCTGATATTGTCTATTAAATATCTTCATTGTTAAATTTAAATTAAAACATTATATTTATCCACGATAAAACTAAAAATCTTCTAAATATTTTAGTTATTAGTTTTGGGGTGTTATGCCGTGTTGCGCTACCTCCTTCTTTAGCCAACGTTTCGGACAGCGTTGCATTATCAGGGCAGATATGTCTAATCTGCCGGCTCTGCCCTGATGATGGACACTGCAACGCTGTCCGAAACGTTGGCTAAAGGAGGTAGCGCAAAGCGTAACACCCCAAAAACTAATAATGAAAATACTTTTGCCCGTGAAAATCTAAAAACGTATCTGCTTCTAGATAGTATCCCAATTTTTATCGTATAACACAGAAAACATTACTGTTTCAGTTGTTTAATTACAATTGTAATTATTTCAACATATTTTGTATTATAAGCTAAAGAATAAGAAACAAGTCTGATATTGCCTATTAAATATTATCTTCAATGTTAAATTTAAAGAAAAATATTATATTTATCCACGATAAAACTAAAACTAACAACTGTAATTACAATTGAAATTATTTCAACATATTTTGTATTATAAGCTAAAGAATAAGAAACAAGTCTGATATTGCCTATTTAATATTATCTTCAATGTTAAATTTAAAGAAAAATATTATATTTATCCACGATAAAACTAACAACTGTAATTACAATTGAAATTATTTCAACATATTTTGTATTATAAGCTAAAGAATAAGAAACAATTCTGATATTGCCTATTAAATATTATCTTCAATGTTAAATTTAAAGAAAAATATTATATTTATCCACGATAAAACTAAAACTAACAACTGTAATTACAATTGAAATTATTTCAACATATTTTGTATTATAAGCTGAAGAAGAATACATGTACTGACAATAGAGTATGATTTTGGTTTTAATTAAAATTTAAAATGAGGGTATTGAAGAGATTCAGTACACCTCGGAGTCTGAACGGGTGGAGGATCAATGGTAGGGGGTTCCACAAGGGGAGGTGTGGCCTTCAAGAGCACCTCCAGGGCTCCTTGGCAGACTGTCAGCTGCTGCAGCCAGCAACAGGCTGGGGTCTTCCGAGAAAGGAAAAGTCCAAGTTGATCTCCGTACAGCCCACACTTTAATCACACTGGGTTGACTGCTTGTAGTATCAGCCCATCACATCTGCTGCTGGCACCGCGTGCCGGTGGCGGTGGTCCGCCTCTAGTCTCGGCCTCAAGGAGGCATTCTTTATTTCGGCCTTTGAGCGTAAATCTTGCCATGCCTGAAAATATTTTTGAATCATATTAATTATTTACACTAAATATTAGTGAAAAGAGACTTTCAATATCGTAGAGTATTCAAAAAGAAGGACAACGTCAAGATCACACAATTTTACTTGAATTTTGAAACGATTGGCTTTGAAGTAACGTAGCCCCATTATAATTCTTTTCAATATTGTGATATTTAACATACAAATTAAGACTTAAAACGAACATCATGTGAGCGATGAAGTCATAAGTGATGATACAAAAATATAAAAAATAGGTTAAGGGCTATTTCAAAATAATTTGTTTCATAGCTTTTAATGACTTCTTAAAGAGATGTAGTTGACTTCATTCTGAGTGAGCATCTTGTTCGTTTTGTTGAATAGAAATTTGTCATAGGCGGAGCTTCATCTGAACGAAGCGTTAGGATAACAAGTAGACATTTTAAATGTACTTTACACAAATTAATGGACATGAATAAATACTGACCTTTCTCCAGTGTTTGAATTCCGTCGAGATTCGCCGAAGGTGAGTGAAGACAAAAACTTTCCTCTCATTAAATCCATATCCGAACTTACTAATTCGATTATTAGCAGTTGCTTTTGACAGTTTGTAATTCATAAATAAACCAATCATTTGTATCCTGCAAACCTGTAACATACAAATTAAGACTTAGAATGAACACCATGTGAGCGATGAAGTCATAAGTGATGATACAAAAATATAGGGCTAAAGTTCGGTGTTTGGGTTAAATTCCTAAAAAATAAAACTAGTTATTTTTATACTAATTTGGGGTCGGGGAATCCGAATCTGAAAGAATTAGGCGGCGGCAAGCAATATTAACTGAATTAAACGACTTTAAAAAATTTTATACACATACAGGAAAATAGCCATTTTGGAAGCATTTTGATTCCTAGAAAATCAAACTAGTTATTTTTATACTAACTATGGGCCGGGGAATCCGAATCTGAAAGAATTAGGCGGCGGCAAGCAATATTAACTTAATTACACGACTTAAAAATTTTCTATACACACACACATGAAAATAATCATTCCGGAAGTATTTTGACACATGTAGTACAAAGATCATAGAAAAACACGATAACATAGATGTTTTTACCACACAAAATTAAGTGTTGCCATTAAGCAGTAATATTTATAACGTAAAATAACATGTTTACATTTTAAGTACTTATTTTTTATAATTGATTCTCAAATATTTTAGGAAGGTACACCAACTAGTATTGTGGAGTTTTTATGCCTTGACGCGAGTAGGCGTTATAAAGGGGCACGTTCTTTTGTATCACAAACCATGTTACATAAACCCGGCGTAGCTGCTAAACTACTTGAAAACAGGGATGTTTTTTTGCCGTGACGCGAGCAGGCGGTATAAAGGGGCACAAACCATGTTACACAAACCTAGCGTAGCCGCTAAACTACTTGAAAACAGGGATGTTTTTTTGCCGTGACGCGAGCAGGCGGTATAAAGGGGCACAAACCATGTTACACAAACCTAGCGTTAGGTTAGGATAGGTTAGGGACGCGAGCAGGCGGTATAAAGGGGCACAAACCATGTTACACAAACCTAGCGTAGCCGCTAAACTACTTGAAAACATGGATGTTTTTTTGCCGTGACGCGAGCAGGCGGTATAAAGGGGCACAAACCATGTTACACAAACCTAGCGTTAGGTTAGGGACGCGAGCAGGCGGTATAAAGGGGCACAAACCATGTTACACAAACCTAGCGTAGCCGCTAAACTACTTGAAAACATGGATGTTTTTTTGCCGTGACGCGAGCAGGCGGTATAAAGGGGCACAAACCATGTTACACAAACCTAGCGTTAGGTTAGGTTAGGTTAGGGACGCGAGCAGGCGGTATAAAGGGGCACAAACCATGTTACACAAACCTAGCGTTAGGTTAGGATAGGTTAGGGACGCGAGCAGGCGGTATAAAGGGGCACAAACCATGTTACACAAACCTAGCGTAGCCGCTAAACTACTTGAAAACATGGATGTTTTTTTGCCGTGACGCGAGCAGGCGGTATAAAGGGGCACAAACCATGTTACACAAACCTAGCGTTAGGTTAGGTTAGGTTAGGGACGCGAGCAGGCGGTATAAAGGGGCACAAACCATGTTACACAAACCTAACGTTAGGTTACGCATTTTTAAGACTACGAATTTTCATACTTTTGGTTTAAGAATACGCCGTTGAGATAGTCGTAATTCATCAGGTTAATGTGTTATGTGAAGAATTATCGTGTCGGAAATTATTGATATAGGGCTAAATATTTTTGAGAGCTGGTAACACTGCCGGCACATGTTTTTGTATATTTCTTGTTTTTCTATGATCTTTGTACTGCGTGTGTCAAAATACTTCCGAAATGATTATTTTCATGTGTGTGTGTATAGAAAATTTTAACGTCGTTTAATTCAGTTAATATTGCTTGCCGCCGCCTAATTCTTTCAGATTCGGATTCCCCGGCCCATAGTTAGTATAAAAATAACTAGTTTGATTTTCTAGGAATCAAAATGCTTCCAAAATGGCTATTTTCCTGTATGTGTATAAAATTTTTTAAAGTCGTGTAATTCTGTTAATATTGCTTGCCGCCGCCTAATTCTTTCAGATTCGGATTCCCCGACCCCAAATTAGTATAAAAATAACTAGTTTTATTTTTTAGGAATTTAACCCAAACACCGAATTTATTCCAAATATAGGTTAAGGGCTATTTCAAAATGATTTGTTTCATAGCTTTTAATGACTTCAAAGAGATGTAGTTGACTTCATTCTGAGTGAGCATCTTGTTCGTTTTGTTGAATAGAAATTCGTCAAAGGCGGAGCTTCATCCGAACGAAGCTTTAGGATAACAAGTGGACATTTTAAATGTACTTTACACACAAATTAATGGACATGAATAAATACTAACCTTTCTCCAGTGTTTGAATTCCGTCGAGATTCGCCGAAGGTGAGTGACGACAAAAACTTTCCGAACTTACTAATTCCATTATTAGAAATTGCTTTTGGCTGTTTGTAATGCATAAATAAACCAATCATTTGTATCCTGCAGCCATTTCAAATATTATCAGCATATCAATTCATAAATATGCTAAACCCGACTAATATCAACTGTTTGACGTTTGACATTCACACCATAGAAATCTCAAAAACATCAAGAACATAGACAATATTCACAGGGCTGCCAATATAATCATCTCTTCGATCGTTCGACGTTCAAGAATACGTAAAATTGAAGGATTCGACAAAGTTGGTCGCGACGACGAGTAATTTTTGGTCGCTGCGAGGCGCATAACGAGTAACGTTTGATCGTTTGCTCGGGAATAGAGACCCTGTTCTACTTACTAGGTCGAGTGTCCACCCCCGCACCTCCCCTTCATCACATGGACGGAGTAAATGGACGAGTCAGTGCTCTCGGCTGAGTGCTCGGTACTTGTAAATACATCACCGAGTACTAAGGGGGCGTTCAAGTATTACGTAACGCAATTTTTGAAGGTTTTGGACCCCCCCCCCTCCCCCCCATGTAACGCGCCGTAATATTTTCCTTTACCACCCCCCCCCTCCCTAAAACGTTACGTAACACCCAAGTGACAAATTTTACCTGAAAGTCATAATTAAGTTCGCAACCTACTGAAATGTCACTTAAATACCCTTTTTCTTGATTTAATCGCGTTTACGGAAACAAATTGATAAAACTCGCGCTACATGCGTATATTGTTCATTTTATTTATTCAAATTGTTATTTATTAAAAAAATTGGAAATTATTATAATATTTATCGGCCTTGTATTTCTTCCGCATTTCCACAATTTAACACTGATCTATTATATACCTACATGGGTTTACAACACGTACTTTTTAGAAAGTAATTTTCCTATTGTTTCCCTGTGGAGCAACACTTGATTATGATTCACACCACTATTCACTCCTCTATGATTCACAAGGTGACTCATAGTGGAATAAAACCTTTTTCATGTTGCGAATGCAGTTATACAAGTTCTCAAAGGGGGAGATTTGAAAATCCACAATATGGTTCACAGAAGTGAAAAACCTTTTTCATGCCCTGACTGAAACTATTCGTGTCCTCAAAATGGATATCTAAGTAGTCACATGCTGACTCATAGTGGAGAAAAACCTTTTTCGTGTTCTGACTGCAACTATTCACGTTTTACGAAGAGAAATCTAAAAATCACATGTTTACCGACAGCGGAGAAAGACCTTTTTATGTACTGACTACAACTATTCCTCTTCTCGAAAAAAGTAACTAAAACGGCACTTGCTAACTCACAGTGACGAAAAACCTTTCTCTTATCCTGACTGCGACTATTCATGTGCTACACAACGGTATCCAAAAATTTTACATGCATACCCACACCGGACAAAAACCTTTTACATGACCCGACTGCAATTATTCATGTTGTATGAAGGAACTTCTTAGAAATCATTTGCTTACTCCAAGTGACATAAAACCTTTTACATGTTTCCATTGTGACTATTCATGTTCTACAAAGAGGTGCCAAAAAATCACATGTTTACGCACAGCCGACAAAAACCATTTTCCTGCCCGCAATGAAATTATACAAGTTCTCAAAAGGACAATTTAAAAATTCGCCGTTAGATTTACAGAAGAGAAAAACCTTTTCCTTGTCTTGACTGCAACTATTCGTGTTCTGAAAAGGGATATTTAAGAATTCACTTGCTGACTCGACTCATAATGGGAAAAACCCTTTTCATGTTCCGATTGCAACTATTCAAGTACTACTAAGAGAAATCTAAAAATCACATGTTTACCCACAGTGGAGAAAAACCCATTTCATGTCTTGACTGCAACTATTCTTCTTCTCGAAAAAAAAAACTTTAATGGCACATGCTAACTGACATGGATGAAAAACCTTTTCCATGTCCTGACTGCAATTATTTATGTTGTACAAAGGAATTTCATAGAAATCATATACTGACTTACAGTGATATATAACCTCTTACATGTTTCTTTTTTTTTAAATACATACGTATACAGATTCATAGTAAAACATTTGATTCTTAAAACTAATAACGATGTATAAATTTCTTTTTAATGAAACTACCCAATTCAAAAGAGAAAACATTTCTCGTGCTTGAATTTTGGAGTGCCATTGTAAAATGCATAGTTACACAGAGTATGTTATTACAAGTACGTATATTAATAATATATATATTCATGAAGACAAGTGGACATAATAACTGACAGTATTGTCAGAGTAGGTACATATAATAAAGTTGTAACAATTCGGTGCCTGCAAATAATGCGTATGTACTTTGCTTTCAATTTGATATGGTGATGAAATATTTTTAGAGATTATGTTCTAGTTTATTTTTTTTGTTGTTATTATTGTGATGATGAATTTAAAACTTATAATTAGTGTCGGGTTGGTGTATTAGTGTTTTTATTTGGGATTTAAAAACTTTATAATTTTTTTCAGACTTGATTTTATATGGGAGAGCATTGAAAAAATTTATACCTTGATAAGCATAATGGTGTTGGGAAGCACTCGTTTTAAATTTTGGAATTTCTAAATTGCCCCGTGATCGTGGTCGGTTGTTTATGTTTGTGAATGTTGTTGTTGATGGATTGAAATGATCTTTATGAGTTTGCAATAATGAGTTCTTTTTGAAAATTTTATTAAGACTGAGAACCCTAAAAGAGTCAAATAGCTGTGTTGTTGGAAATACAGATGGTTTTCGTAAGATGACTTTCAAAATCAACCTCTGTACCCTTTCTACAGGTAAGAGGTTAGTTTTGAAAGTCCCACCCCACCCGATTATACCATATTGTAGAATAGATCGGACAAGAGAGAAATACTTAGTTTTGATCATATTGGATGATAAGTCTAATAAATATGTATATAATTTTTTATTTTTTATTTATTTATTTTTTATTTTTTTATTGGCAATGTTTATTAAAAATACATATCAACTTACAACAGTTACATAGTTACATAGTTACATAAGGTTAACAAAAAAAAAATGCCTTTCCTCACCATAAAGAGACAATGCTCTTGTGTTTGGTGAGGGAGTTCTAGCTCAATTAGTAAATTAATGATCTTGTAAGTTAGTAATAATGGCTATTGTAAATAATAAATAGGTTAAAAAATCTTGTATAATTTAAAGATAAAAATCCTGAAGAGTTTAAAACAATCATAATATAAATTAAAAAATCATTATAAATGGAAGAATCATGTAAGTTAGTAACAAAAATTATTGTAATAAGTAAGTAAAGGATACGTAAGAAAGAACGCAAGATTTATACAAAAGTAGACTCAGAGATTTAGAAACTAAGAAATGAAAGAAAAAAGAAGGAATAAGTTTTCTTATTCTGGTTACTGTATTTTGGACTTGTTCTTTCCATTTTAAGTGTCTATCTACTATGACACCCAGATACTTTATACTATTTTTGCATGTTATTGGTAGGCAATTTTCATCGTTGCATTCCTTTTTATTTTCACACTGTGATGAATGGATTTTAATAGTTATATTGTTCTCGACATTTTTTTCTTTCAAAGAAAAAGGAATAAAATAAGTTTTCTCCGTATTAAGTGAGAGACAATTTAGGTCAAACCATGTTTTGAGTATGTTTATATTGGTATTTGCTATACTCATTGTTTCCTCCCATGATTTCCCTTTAGTGATAACTACAGTGTCGTCTGCATAAGATATGATATCTCCAACTATGGGAAGAGTGAACATTTGATTTATATATATAATAAAAAGGATAGGACCGATGACAGTTCCTTGTGGTATACCAAATGATGAGGTTTTAGGTTCACTTAGTGTATTATTTATTTTGACGTATTGAAATCTCTCTTTTAGATAACTTTGGAACCATGACAGTACTGTTCCGTCCAATCCAATTTGCATGAGTTTCTCATTTAGTTTGGAGTGTGATATGCTATGAAATGCCTTTCGTAAGTCGATGAATATACCAAGACACTTTTCTCCATTATCTAATTTTTGTATTATTGTTGAAGTTAATTTAGCAATTGCATCTTGAGTGCTGAGATTGTCCCTAAGCCCAAATTGGTTTGGGCTCATTATCTTTTTTTCTTTTATGTAATTGTTGAGTTGTTTTAAACAATTTTTTCATAGATTTTTGCAATGTTTGATGTGAGTGCTATGGGACGATAGTTGGAAATATGTTTTTCATCTCCAGATTTATAAACAGGGTGACAATAGTCTTCTTATAGTTGTTCGGGAATACACCCTTCTTTAGACTGTGGAGTGTCGATACTCCCACCACCATTGGGACGCGAGGTGGGGAGAGACGCGGCACGGCCTGTCACTCCGTGACAATAGGTGCACCAAGCAACATCTCCGTTAATTATTATTTAGTAATTATTATTTGTCAATAAACCGAGTGAGTACCAATCTTCTTATTTTATTTTAACAGAACCCTACATATTAGAATAGATTTAATAATTATTATGAGAGTGTAAAACAACTCCCATAAATTTGGTGACCCCGATAAAAACACGCGAAATTAATATTTTTTACGACATCGCATTATTATTTGCTCGCGTACCTACCCACATTCTGAAATAAATTTTGTTCCCGCTACATCGAAACCCGAGCAGCCGAGCGTAGCCTAGTACAATTGCCTCTTTAAAAGGGCATTTTATGTATTCGAGCGCATAACGCAAGGCCCACTCCCTTTTATTGACCGGTATTTATTATTTATTTGCCGTCTTAACAATTTTTCGCGTTTCGATATCGCTGATAATTAGTTTCTTGCGTAGGGTTCTGTCTAGATTACTAGTATATTCGTAGATATAATTGGTACCACTTGGCGCTTTAATAACGTAATTTGATTAATGCAAATAAACAACGTCACGGAGTCAATCGATTTCAAATAACATTATTACGCATTCATTATTATTACACGTAATAATTTATACATTGATTATTTATTATATTTGAGACTGCACACCATTACACACACAATTAAAGTTGCCCAAGCGAGTTAATGGCTAACACGCAGCAAAATAACGATAAAGATATGACGGACCAGGACACTAGTCATCAGGTTGCAAGAGTGGGGATTCGGATGCCGAATTTTTGGCGGGATAAGTGTCAACTGTGGTTAACGCAAATTGAGGCTCAATTTATCATAGCCGGCATTAGTTCTGATGCAACAAAATACTACTCCATCGTAAGTTGCCTGGACAGTGAAACACTAACCATGGTTAGTGACATCGTTTTGAACCCACCCACACGGGATATGTATGCCACATTAAAATCGGCATTGGTGACTAGGTTTACAGAGTCCGAGAGAAAGAAAACTGCCAAGCTCGTATACGGACTTCAGCTTGGAGATAATACACCGTCTCAGCTATTACGTCAGATGAAAGAACTGGCAGGACCCACCATCATCAACACGGAACTTTTCAGGACGCTGTGGTTACAACGGCTTCCTAATAACATGCAAGTTATACTGACTGTATCGGCCGATCAGGACTTAGACAAGCTAGCAGAAATCGCAGACAAAATGGCAGATGTCTATAGCAGCAATGATATATGCCACGTAGAAGGAGGTTTTCCTAGTTCATCCTACTCAACTAAAATAAGCGATAGAAAGCTAATGGAAATCAATAAACAGAGGCGATCAAGATCACCATCGCGTAACAGGCATCAAACAAAAAAAGTTTACGAACGATGCTGGTATCATTACAAGTTCGGAAAACTTGCAAAAAAGTGCATTGCACCCTGTGATTGGCCGCCGACGACAAAGAGTTCGGAAAACTAAAGAAGCTCTGTGTCAATGCAACTTACATAGAGCAAATTGGAAAAAGGTTGCACATCTGGGACCGGCAAAACAATATAAACTTTTTGATTGATTCCGGGGCGGAGATTTCTGTAATTCCCAGCAAATTCAAAACACCGCAAACATTTGAACAACACGAGCCAAATGTGGCACTCTACGTGGCAAATGGTACTCCTATCAAGACACACGGACTACGCCGAATGATGGTTAACTTCGGATTGCGTAGAACATTTTCATGGACATTTGTCATAGCCGAAGTCGAGCGCGCAATTTTGGGGGCAGATTTTTTAGAAAATTTTAATCTTCTAGTGGACCTTCGGAAAGGGAGACTCATTGACGCAACGACGGGACTAACGTCAACGGGACAGCGCATTCACTATGCAAGTAAGGGTATATCTACGGTCAACAATACAAGCAAATACCACCAATGTCTACAGCGATACCCTGCAATTACACGACCCTTCAATCGAGAAGTAGAAGTTAAACATTCTGTGGCCCACTGTATTGAAACAACTGGACCACCCACCTCAGCCAGGGCCAGAAGAATGACACCACTAATGCTAGAGGCAGCAAAGAAGGAATTTGCCCTTATGGTACAACAAGGAATATGTAGACCATCAAAAAGCTGTTGGGCAAGCCCTTTGCACATGGTACAAAAATCGGACGGCAGTTGGAGACCCTGCGGAGATTATCGCAGGCTCAATTCTCAGACGATTCCAGACCGTTACCCGATTCCACAACTGAACGATTTCGCTCACAAGTTGTCTAAAGCCAACATTTTTAGCACTATAGATTTAGTTCGTGCATACCACCAAATTCCCATTGGTTTGAGTGATATTCCAAAGACCGCCATCATAACACCATTTGGTCTCTTTGAGTTCACACATTTACAATTTGGGCTTTGTAACACGGCACAGACGTTTCAACGCGTTATAAATCAAGTACTGAATGGCTTGGATTTTTGTTTTGCATATATCGATGACATTATGATTGCATCCGAGGACGAAAACAAACACATGGAGCACCTCGAAACAGTCTTCAAACGTCTTGGGGAACACGGTTTGATCATTAATGCCGAGAAAAGCACGCTTGGTCAATCCAGTATTAAATTCCTTGGCTACCAAATTTCAAATGAGGGAACGACTCCACTTTCCGATAAAGTGGAGATCATCAAAGATTTCCCAAGACCAAAAACAGCAAAGGACATGCGCAGATACTTAGGTATGCTGAATTACTACAGAAAGTTCATTCCAAAGGCTGTGGAGGCCCAACGATTGTTGTACGCCATAATCGCCAATACAAAAAAAGCAGACAAGCAACCAATCCAATGGACAGAGGAGCTCATTCAGGCATTCGACCAGACCAAAGTTGATTTGGCTAATGCTACACTCCTCACACATCCAGAAATATCATCAGACCTCGCAATTATGGTGGATGCATCAAATTTTGCTGTGGGCGCAGCCCTCCAACAACGAACAGAAAAGCAAAGGAAATGGAAACCGCTCGGATTTTTTTCACGAAAACTCAACAACGCACAAAAAAATTACAGTACTTATGATAGAGAACTCACAGCCATTTACGAAGCAATTAAGTACTTTCGAGGACAGGTTGAGGGTAGAGAAGTCACCATATATACCGATCATAAACCCTTATGCTTTGCGTTCACCAAAAAAGCGGATAATGATTCGCCAAGGCAAAGACGACAGTTAGATTTTATCGCGCAATTTACAACAAAAATCGTCTACACACCCGGAAAAGAAAATCAGGTAGCCGATGCATTATCAAGGATTGACGAAATACAAATTCCATCGCCAATCAATTATGAAGAGGTGGCGTTAGACCAAAACAATGACCCAGAACTCATCGCAATCATGAATACCGAGACTTCTCTGCGTTTGGAACGTGTCCAGATTCCCGGAAGTCCTACAACACTTTGGTGTGACATGTCTACTGGAGTTGTAAGACCATTTGTACCAAAGACTTGGAGACACCGTATACTTGATAACATGCACAGTATTTGTCACCCCGGCATTGGAGCTACCTACAAAACACTTAGGCAAAGATTCGTTTGGCCTAAGATGCAAAAAGACGTAAAAGAGTTTGTCACCACGTGCATATTATGCCAGAAGGCCAAGGTAAATAGGCATACTCACAGTCCTATTGGAACTCTACCGTTACCCAAGGAGAGGTTTAGGAATATCCATATTGATATTGTTGGACCCTTGCCTCCATCACGTGGCAACAACTACCTATTGACCATTATAGATCGTTTCACTAGATGGCCAGAAGCGATTCCCATTAAGGATATCATGGCAGAGACAGTTGCTCTCGCTCTCATGGAGAACTGGATAGCTAGGTTTGGAGTGCCCGATACAATAACATCAGATCAAGGACGTCAATTTGAAAGTAAGCTCTTCGAAGACCTCATGAAATTGTGTGGGGTAAAACACTTAAGAACAACAGCGTACCACCCGCAAGCAAACGGATTAATAGAGCGATGGCATCGAACACTAAAAAGGGCTCTAAAAGTAGCTTCCACAAGTAGTTGGTCAGAGAGACTACCATTGATTCTCTTGGGCCTCAGATCTTGCGTTCGACAGGATGCAAAAACATCACCCGCGGAAATGACATACGGAACTCCACTTAAGCTCCCGGGAGATTTTTTCACCGAGACAACACCAACAGATCCAGAGACGTTCGCTAGAAAGGTCACCGATATGTTGAAAGATATTAAACCCATACCAGCTACAAACCATAACCATGATAAACCTTTTGTACACGGTTTGTTGGGAACTTGCACTCATGTTTTCATTCGAACAGACTCGGTTAAAGCTCCCTTGCAGGTGCCATATGAAGGACCCTTCAAAGTATTGATGAGGGATTCTAAGAAAATGTTGGTGGAAATACGCGGCCACCAAAAGTACATAAGCATTGATAGGCTAAAACCTGCTTTTCTCCCAACAGATTTGGAGGAGAAAGAAATCCCTACTATTAAACCGACCACAACAATAAAAGTTCCTGAGAAAACACCAGAGAGAACAACTCGATCGGGTAGGCGAGTTAGATTCCCTGAAAGATGGGCATACTAAGCACGAGATATCTTCGAACATTTGTGCCCTTCATTCCATACAATCTTCTGTCTCTCCATCATGTACATATACCTCTTCAGTCCAATATTTCATCCACCTGCTAGAGGATTCAAGGAGGACTTCAGGAAGGATGATCATCATTCTAGGAGGGGAGGCATGTGGAGTGTCGATACTCCCACCACCATTGGGACGCGAGGTGGGGAGAGACGCGGCACGGCCTGTCACTCCGTGACAATAGGTGCACCAAGCAACATCTCTGTTAATTATTATTTGTCAATAAACCGAGTGAGTACCAATCTTCTTATTTTATTTTAACAGAACCCTACATATTAGAATAGATTTAATAATTATTATGAGAGTGTAAAACAACTCCCATAAGACTTACATTTATTATATGAGCAATCGGTTTGCTGATTATCTCATAAACGGCTTTCAATGTTTTTACGGTTGTATTGTCATAGCCAGGGCTTGCTGATCCTCGCAAACTTATTACAGCGTTTTCGACTTCTTTATCAGTTACTGAAGCAAATGTGTGGAAACCTTCTTCAATAGTTGAGTTGTGCTCTGGTTGTTGTGTTTGTTTGTTGTCTAGGATAATATTACGAGCAAGATTAGGGCCGACATTAGCAAAATATTCATTATAAATGTTACCACACAGTTTTGGATTTTTTTCGGCGTCAGTGTTGATTACGTGATGTGTAATTTCTTTTGGTAACTTTTTTTTCGTGCTTTTGTTGGTTATTGTATTGATGATTTTCCAAAACTCTTTGCTGTCTTGACCAGCATTTTTTATTTTATTACGAAAATACTTTTCTTTTGTCAGTCTAATTAAAAGCGCAAGTTTGTTACGGTATTTCTTGTAGAAGGTGTTGATTTTTTCATCATTAGGGAATTTTCTAGACTGGTGGTAGTATTTTTCTTTATTTCTGATTGAAATTACTAGTCCATGGGTTATCCATGGCTTTATCAATCTGTGTTTAGATTTTGGTTTAGAAACAATTATTTGTGTGGATAGGTTTATGTGATTTTGGAAAACTGTTTCGAAATTCTCAGCACAGGTATTTGGATTTTCCGATTCAAATATTGATGCCCAGGTTTCCGTTTTAAGATTTGTTCTTAAAATTTCCATATTTAAATGTTTTTTTTTCATTTTTTTTCTTGTCAATTTTGTTAGAGTTGGTACTTCTTTTATCAATGTTGGTAACAAATATACAGGTATAGTGATCGGTTGTGCTGGTTTTCCATAATATTGACATGTTTTTTTCATTGTTATTTGAGTTGCACCATATGTGATCGATGCAGGAAGGAGTTTGTCCGCTGACATTCCGTGTTGCATTATTTATAAATGATTTATAGCTAAGCGATGTCATTGCATTTATATAATCTTCCTTTATCTTACCTTTTGCCTCATTCAAAATTTTCACGTTAAAATCGCCTGTGACAACGTTACAAGTACCTTTTAGTTGTAGCAATAACTGTTCCAACTCTATAATAAAACTGTTAGGATTCGATCCGTGTGTGCGGTAGATAGCTATGATATTGTATATAACTTCATTCACTTTTAAGTTCAGTTTTAGACAGTTAGCAAGCTTCATGTTGATTTCAGTGATTGTGACGTTATTGTGTTTGTTTAAGATAAAAACAGCAATACCACAGTTCTTATTAATATGTGTTGTGGACGAATAATATGTATAGTCAGTGATCTCGTACAGTGCGGCAGCGTTATTTATATTTAAGTGTGGTTCTGTTAAAACAATGAGGTCCGGTAAAGTTTCAAGGAGATTTAATGTTAATACAAATTCTTCGAAATTTTTTTGCAAACTTCTGATGTTTTGGTGCAGAACAAAGAATGAATTTGGAACGTTTTTTAATAGTTCATTACATTGTTTTGAGTCTTCGCAAGTGTATTGTGAAACATCTGTTAATTTATCAATTTCCTCGGTTAGAAAATCATCCATAACTTATTCATAATCGATTCTTTGCTGTGCTATGATAGACATTATTTTCCGGTAAGTACATATTTCACTATTTGCACTATGTTGGGTATTGTTTTTTGTTCCGAATAATTTGTTGTTATTGTCACAGTTGTAGCATTTGACACTATCTTTACTTTTTTCGCATTCGCTAAATTTGTGATTTTTTGAGCAATGTTTGCATATGGGCTTATTCATTTTATTTAGGCATTTAATGGATGTGTGTCCGAATCCAACACAATGATAGCACTGGGTCAAATCAAAGGGTCGCAATCCAAACTACTACTACTCTATTCTACTGCGACTATTCATATTCTAAAAAGAGGCAGCAAAAAATCACATGTTTCCCTACAGCATATAAAACCATCTTCCTGTTCCGAGTGCAGTTATTCAAGGTCGTAAAAGGAGATTTAAACCTTTTTCATGTTCTGAGTGTGACAAGGCATGTTCTACGAAAAATATCTATATTATGTAATATTATTATATTTAAGCAGTGAACTAACCTGTGTGTAATAACTAAAAATAGTTTTTCTAACTAAAAACTCTCGTATTACATCCTTCATATGTAACAATTTTTCATTATTTTTTTTATTTTTACCTTTCTGTTTTCCAAATTTCGGTTCTCATGCTGGCAAGTCAGCATGAGAACCTGTTTAGGCCAATAACAGCTGATGATGTAAATCTCCCCTATTTCAGGACATTATAGTACCTATAAACTCACTTTAACAACACTGACTACAGAAATTTGTGTTTATGTGTATTCCAAGTTGGCAACCCTTTTCATTTATGTTGTACGGGGAACCCCTTGACTGTATTGGGCATCATTTTTATTTTATTTTCGTTGTCTGTATTCGTTAGTGTTTTAACCTTTCCCTTACTGTGCTAAAAAAAAAACGCGCGCTCCGGTGCTGTGTAATCAATTCACGTGTCAAAATTAGCGATTTTATCTCGGAAATATATCAACATTCATAGCTAATCGCTTTTGTTTATCATAATTTGTGTTAAAAGTGATAATAATTGTAGTTTAATTGCTGAAAACATGAAAAAACCATCGTCCGTTGCTCAAAAAACGGGCGAGGAGACCATCTCAAACGATTGCCCGCGAACGACTGAGGCGCTAGAAGCTAGAATAGTGCTAGACTGCTACCCAATACATACAGCTATGCATGTGGTCGAAACACAACTGCGCACGGCGGCGGTCTCTGTTACTCGTGTTCCCGTATAGCGAAGTAGAGCGAGACGTCACATGGCGTGTCATCTCCCCCCGCACACTCTTCGCGTATCACGGTCCACACTGGCACACGGTTGATTGTATTTGTGGTTTATTCCCGATATTTAACAAAATATCTCTGATTTTGAATTAAATTTGCTAATTATTTAAAATATTAAATTTTAATTCAGTGCGTAAATGTATAACGGAGGAATACCTAAAATCTGAACCCAGAATTCATTATATTTATAGAGATATAAAAGTTATTAGCAGCAATGTGTAGTATTTACACTTTACAGACCAGGAAAGGTTAAACACGTAATACGCATAAACACATTTTTTTGTAGTCAGTCTTGTTAAAGTGAGTTTGTAGGTACTATAATTTCCTCAAAAGCGGGAGATTTACATCATTTGCTGTTGCTGGCCTATAAAGGCTCGCATGCTGACTTGCCAGCGCAGCGCAACCAAAAAAATTCCAACAAAATTTGAAAAACAGCAAAAGAAAAAATGAAAAATAATTTTTAATTTATGGAACATAATATATGAATGTTAAACTAAAATTTTTAGTTAGAACAATGCTTTTCAGTTATTATACATAAGTAAGTTTAGTGCTAAAATATAATAATAATTTATTAATAAAGATAATTTTCGTAGTACATGTGCAGTTACACTCAGACCACGAAAGGGGTTTTTCTCCACTCAGAATTGCGCTGTGGATTTTTATATCTCCCTTTCGAGAACTTGAATAACTGCAATCGGGAGAAGAAAATGGTTTTGCCTGCAAACGTGTAATTTTTTGGTGCCTCTTTGTAGAACATTAATATTCGCAGTAGAAACATGAAAGAGGTTTTATATCACCGTGAGTTAGCAAATGATTTCTAAGAAGTTACTTTGTACAACATGAATAATTGCACTTGGAACATGAAAAAGGTTTTTGTCCAGTGTGGGTAAAAATGTGAATTTTTAGATTCCGTTTCGTAGCGCCTGAATAGTCGCAGTCGGGACAAGAAAAAGAAGAAGAATAATAATTGCAGTCAGGACATGAAAAAGGTATTTCTCCACTGTGGGTAAACATGTGTATTTTTAGATTTTCTCTTCGTAGTACATGAATAGATGCAATCGGAACATGAAAAAGGTTTTTCTATACTATGAGTTGAGTCAGCAAGTGACTTCTTAGATATCACTATTGAGAACACGAATATTTGCAGTCAGGACATGAAAAAGGTTTTTCTCTTCTGTGAATCATACAGTGGATTTTTAACATGTAAAAGGTTTTGTCACTTTGAATTAGCAAATGATTTCTCTGTAGTTCCTTTGTACAACATGAGTAATTGCATTCGGGACATGAAAAACGTTTTTGACCAGTATGGGTAAGCATGTGAATTTTTGGATACCGTTGTGTAGCGCATGAATAGTCGCAGTAGGGACAAGAAAAAGGTTTTTCATCACAGTGAGTTAGCAAGTGCCGTTTTAGTAATTTTTGTCAAGAAGTGGAATAGTTACAGTCGGGACATGAAAAAGGTTTTTCTACATTGAGGGTTTTGTGATTTTTAGATTTCTCTTCGTAGTACATGAATAGTTGCAGTCGGAACATGAAACAGGTTTTCTCCACTATGAGTCTGCAAGTGACTTCTTAGATATCCCTTTAGAGGACTCAAATAGTTGCAATCAGGACATGAAAAAGGTTTTTCTCTTCTGTGAATCAAACTGTGGATTTTTAAATCTTCCCTTTGAGAACGTGTCTAACTGCATTCGGAACATGAAAAAGGTTTTCTCCACTACGAGTCAGCTTGTGAATCATAGTGGAGTAAAGTGTTGTTCCACAGGGAAATCTTAGGAAAATGACTTTCCTCAGTGAAGCCAATGTAAATAAAAGTGTGTGTTTTAAAAGCTTGTAGGTATATTATAGGTAAGACAGTGTTAAATTGTGGAGATCCGGAAGGAAAACAAGGCCGATAAAAATAATATAAATTTCCATTTTTTTAATAAATATCAATATCTATAAATAAATTAAACAATATACGCATGTGTCGCGATTTAGAAATCAGTGGTGTTATTTATCATCGCAAACGCGATTAAATCAATAAAAAAGGTACTAAAGCGACATTTCAGTACGTTGCGCAACTTAATTGTGACTTTCAGGTAAACATTGTCCCTTGGGTTTTATGTAACGTTTAGGGGGGGGGGGATTATAGAGAAAAACGTTACGGCGCGTTACATGGGGGGGGAGGGGGGTCAAAATCTTGAAAAATTGCGTTACGTAATACTTCAACGCCCCCTTAACGAAAAGGGTTGCCAACTTGGAAGATTTTAATTCCCCAGTTTTTTTTATTTAAATAAAGAAAATCATGTTACGTAACGCTTTGTTCGAACCCCCCTCCCCCTGCCCCAGTAACGCACCGTCACGTTTCACAAGACCCCCCTCCCCCCCAAGTGCGTTACGTAATACTTGAACCGGCCCCTAAATGGGCAAGACAGTCACTCTAACCCTGTTCTACTTTCTAGGCCGAGTACCCACCCCCGCACCTCCTCGCACTTCCCCGCACGCCCCGCCGCACATGCCCACACTCGCATTGGCCGTCACGAGCCGCGTGCGAGTGGCAGTATGCGTAGTACCAAACTCCGCATTTGCTCTCACGTGTCGACGCAGGCACGTACATGAGCGTGTACGCGCGTGTCGGCTAAATGACCGAGACATTGTTTTCGAGTGGCAGTGGCGCGAGTGTTTGCAAAATGGAGGAACTCATTGAAGTTGTTCGAAGCGAAAAATGTTTATATGACGTAAAAGACCCAGATTATATGAATACAAACTTAAAGGATTCTATTTATTATCTAGTCATTCTAAAATAATTTTAAAATTTTTCGTCTGAAAACTTTATAAAGTTAATTTGAATTCTCCATGTGTTTTCCTTTTGGACATATAAGAGCCTTTCCATTTTTTTCCGGATGATTTAATAATAATAATGATATTTGGCTTATTTATATTGCGCCGTTTTTGTGAAAAATCACCTTATTAAAATATCCTTATAAAAAAATCAACTTATCAAAAATTTCCTTATTAACAATAATCTATTTAAAAGTCGTTATCATTGTCGGATTCTGAACTTAAATCAATCCCGTCCATCTTGCTTCGTTTTCGTCTACGAATGGTAGAGACACTGACTGATGTACGACTCGTGAAAGCAAATGCGGACACACACGTGTCCACCAATGTCAGTGCGACATTGGCGCAGTGTCGTGAACGAGTGCGAGTGTGGGCGTGTACTCGCTTGCCACTCGGCTCGTATAAACATTCACTCGCTGCGTACTCGTCACTCGCCACTTACTCGTCCATTCAATTCTCTCGGCCTAGTATCATTTTACTGTCTCGCCAATCCACTCGGTAGATGTGATCCAGGCATGACTCACCAAATTCCTGGCGTTCGATCGAACACAGATTAAGAAACACTGTTTTAGATGCTTTATGTACTGCGAGTAGACCACATATTTGCCTTTGAAATTATCGAGCATTTTTTTATTAGTCTTTTTATAACTCGAATCGGTGTGCCCTAGGGGTAGGGCTCTTGACTCGCAATCCGGGTCGAAACCCGACGTGGGCAAATAAATTTTATTTGATATCAAAACTAATTAAGTAAAAATAATATATGGTTTATTTGCCGCATGTTCCACAGCATCGCCCTGGTGCAAGACCACCATTTAGAATTCAAACGTTGCTTGAAATGGCTTTAGTCGTCTTTGGTGACCAGATCTGAATAGCCAGGTACTTCCCCACCTTCCTCTTCACCATCTCCTTACCCTCCCCACTACCTTCAGCCTCAAAAAATACCTCAATTGGGGATGTCATAGTGTCACTGGCTCCAGACGGGAGCAGCGGGAATACCTCACAAGTATTCACATAAAAAACAAGAGTCCTAACTGCCTGGAGCTAGGACTCTTGTTACTATGGTAACCCCAATTGGGATATGTTGTGAGGCTGAAGATAGTGGGGAGGGGAAGGAGATGAGGGATAGGAAGGTGGGAAAGTATCTGGCTATTCAGTTCTGGTTACCGATCACGGCTAAAGCCATAACAGGCAATGTTTCAATTGTAAATGGTGGTCTTACACCAGAGCGATACTGAGAGTAACTACCACTCTGAAACATGCCGCAAATATACTGCATAATATTCAATTGTAGAATAACACTAATTTATCATACAAAATTTATTTGCGCACGCCGGGATTTGAACTCACGACCTTCGTATTGCTGGTCCTCTTCACCACAGAGGCAATCGGATGTCTATGGAAAATAGTTGTCAAATAAACAAAATATTCAAAGTCTCCAACAGTTTATTAGACTAGAAAACAAAAGTAAATTACAAAAATATCATAAATACACTTTTCCAGAACTCCATTCTCCCAGCCAGTTAGTATTTCATTCTGGATTGTCTTTATTGTTCAGTTGACTGAAATTCGAATTTTATTGAATGTATCAATTGTATCCACTGGAGCGACTGTATCAATTGTACCCACCGATTGCTCGGGATTTCTTGGTTGAATATTTTCTGCCCACATTAAAAAAATCATACCTCCGAATTTTATTATGGAAACATACACACTGATTATAGTTCTATATAGCCAAAGAATTCATCTATGTTTTGTTGATTAACACATATTTGTAGGATTTATAAAAAAAATATTATAAAATCGTAAACTTCTACACTACAAATAAGGGAAAATTTGATAAAATTGGCAGCAATGCAATCGGAGGTGTTTTAAATAGTGCCATATTGTGGCAAAAAGTGCTCCAGTGGGTATTGAATATCATTTTATTGTGATATATATTTTTTTTTCAATTAAAACCATTAAAAATATTTTTTCCATTACACATGTCTCTACTTATCTCATACCAATACATTTAGAAGTTTATCCCCACAGAAATAAAACAACTTTCGAAAAAATCAACTATTTTATAAAAATTATGGAAATAAATTAGAAACGCAAACAAACGATTTTTATAATTTAACCATAGACATATGAATATTAATAGACCAGAACATAAAGGTGAGGGGAAAAAACCAACTACAGCGGGGCGCAGAGCGGGAAGATGAATTCGGTGATATGTGATTCGTCAATAACTCAATCTGAGAGTATATGGGCTTCTCGCATTACAAAATCACCATTTAGTTCTTAAAAGTAAACTCTGCTCTTTAATGAATAGACCTTTTTACATGGGAGCGCGAATTGCTCGCCGCGAAATGAACAAATTTACAAATTCTAATTACAGCAAAGTAAAGTTCGCCTATTTTCATAGTCCAATATTTTGTTGACGTATTTAGTTAAGACACTTTTACAAATGTTTCATAATTTACTTACCCCACAAAACAGCGACGAGCACACGCCATGTGTCTCGAGTGATAGTGTGTGTTACAAAAACGACCATATTATGTGATCTGAATAAGCTTATAATAAATTAAAATAATGCTTGCCTATGGAATGTAATACGACAATTCGGTTTATTCTCTTTTTCACTTCTATTTTTACACGTTTTCAAAACACAAGCCACTATTTTTGCCGTGTTATTTCGTAAAATGCACCGATAAGTGCTCGACGCTGGCTCGCAGAAGAATGATGACGTCACATTTTTTAGATTCACGCGAAGCCATACTCGATCCCAGCCGGTTCCAATGGAACCGGTATGGGGAGGGGGAAATAATACGCTTTTATCGCTTAGGGCAGGTCTATTAATATTCATATGTCTATGAATTTAACACATATTTTAATTTAAAAACGTTTTGTTTTCTTTTATCTCCCTATTATTTTTGTCACAACATTATTTTGAAAATTTCACAAAAAAAAAGAAGACGGAGAGATATGATAATAACTGTTATTGATTGAACGTTAGAGAAGCGCGGTAGTATTTAAAGTAACAAAATCCATGCGAAAATGTTTAATAAAACACGACTCGTTTAAAATAGAGCAAAAATCTCGCGAGCTTTGTCATAAACAGCATTAAAAAAACACTGAATTTTTTCATACATATAACTTGTAAAATTACTGAAACAAACGTGTTAATAACAATTTTTGGAGCATATTTTGCCATTTTTTTCTGTCAAGGGAATTTTATATAATTTGCTTTTCGGCGCGACGAATGACTAGATATTATCTTCAAAAATAACATGTATTTTTATAGGAGCTTAAAAACTTCAAATGCAAGAGAGGTTTGCAAGAAATCAGTAGAAATTCAGGTAACGGCGTCTTAAAAAAGTTAATTAAAAAAAAAAAAACGAAATCATCTAATGAAATGGGATAAAGTGACTAAAATACGCACAACATCATATTGGAATTGAAAACGGATAAAACATGAATAGAATATTGAAATTCACAAATGTATGCATAATTTTGTAAAATTGAAATGAAATCTTCCATCAAATAATTACACGAGACCAGTCATATATCTTAACCTTTGTATAAACATAACCTATGTACAATTTAGTGTTACTAGCGAGAGAGTTTCGGTTTCAGAGCTCGACTCCATGATCAGGCGTCGTAGACCAGCTGCAGGCGGCCCTGTTCGGCCTCCAGGACCGCGGGGGAACGGCGCGAGGGGGGCCCGTAGGGGAACTGCGACAGGGCTGCGTAGGGCAGGTAGGCGGGGAGTACCTGTCGCCCCTGGGAATTGGCCACCGACACTTCCAGCTAAAAAATATACATTCAATTATAATATTATTATTGAATTGTTAGCCAAAATTATAAAAAAATACTCATAATTGGAAAGCCACGGGTTGCGATTGGATACATAATTTTTCGTACAAACGTCTAACTACTTTACATCCTCTTTTTGAAAAAAATCTTTCAAAACTTGTCAAACAACCTCAAAATTTTCCTAATTTTTCTAACTAAGGGTATTACTTATATGTTACCTAAAAGCGAAAATATTAATAATCCCTCTCAATATAGACCCATTACATGTCTACCGACAATATACAAAATTTTAACCTCTTGCTTGACAGATTTAATATATACTCATTTGGATGAAAAAAATATTTTATCTGAACAACAAAAAGGTTGTCGCAGAAAACATATGGGATGTAAAGAACAATTAGTAATTGATTCTGTAATTTTAAAACAAAATCAAAATCAAATGCGTAATTTACATACTTGTTATATAGATTATCAAAAAGCTTTTGATAGTGTCCCGCACTCGTGGCTAATCAAAATATTAAAAATATATAAAGTTAACCCAATTATAATTAGCTTTTTGAAAAATATTATGTCCTTTTGGAATACAGATTTACTAGTAAATTTAAAAGGTAAGAAAATAGTAGTACCGGGCATTTCAATAAAAAGAGGGATTTTTCAAGGAGACTCATTGAGTCCTCTTTGGTTTTGCTTAGCATTGAATCCTATGTCCTTTTTTTATATTTTTTTTTATTCCAGTTAAAAGAAAATTACATTTTCACTCATTTAACTAGAAATAATTATACAAATTAAAATAAAGTAAATATTTCAATACAGCGCTATTCAACATCATTATTTTGTTTATCAAGAATAAATATTAATAAATTTTTTTTAAATTTACCCAGCTTCTTTTCGTTTTTAATGTCGTTTGGGAGGCAATTATATAAGTTGCCTCCCTCGTAACCAATGGATTGTTTACCATAGTTAGTGTGGATGGTGTTTAAATGTATGTTATCGTGTTGTCTCGTAAAGTGTTTGTGTACTTGGGACGTTTTAATGAATTCTGTGTTTGTGTGTACGAGTTTATTGTTTATTTTGTATATAAGGAGACATGTATTGTATTCATATAGTTTTCTTAATGTTAGTAGTTTTGTTTCCATATAAATTTTTTTTGTGGGGGTTCTGGGCTTGTAGTTAAATAGTTTTTTGATTACCTTGTTTAAAAGCAAGTTTGGAATAAAAATTAAGGGTAATACAAGAGAGAGTAGTATAGTTTCACATCTATTATATATGGATGATATAAAATTATTTTCAAATTCTGAATCAAATTTAGAGAAAATGATTAAGGTAGTTAAATTTTTTTCAGATGATATTAAAATGACTTTTGGTTTAGATAAATGTAAAACGATCCATATAGAGAAAAGCAAAATTGTAGATGGAGACGAGGGTGTATTTAGAAATTTCAAAATTAAAAGTATGAAAGGGGATGAGGTTTATAAATATTTAGGATACCCGCAATCGAATAGATTAGATCACACTAGTATTAAAAATGATATTTGGATTAAATTTCAAAGTAGGATCAGAAAAATTTTAAAATGCAATCTATCTGCTAAAAATTTAGTAAAAGCAATTAATACTTGGGCAATACCTTTATTAACGTACTCATTTGGCATAATTAAATGGTCGAATACAGATTTAGATAGTTTAAAACGATTAATTAGAACTACGTTAACAAAGTTTAATTGCCATCATCCAAATTCAGCTATAGAACGAATTAATTTACCTAGAAATTTAGGAGGTAGAGGTGTAGTCAAAATAACATCTTTGAAACACAATCAGGTAGAAATGCTTAGAAATTTTTTCCATAGGAAAGCTAAAAGCTCAGAAATGCACAAAATAATTTGCAAGGCAGATAGAAACATTACACCTTTAAATTTATATGACGAGAATGCCAACATTCTTATAAATACTAACCAGGAATTATTAGATTCCTGGTCAAATAAAATTATTCATGCAAAACACTTCAATTATCTCAACCAAACGTATGTTGACAAACTTTCGTCAAACAAATGGTTGAGTATTGGAGAGTTGAACGCAGAAATAGAAGGATTTATGCTTGCCATTCAAGATAGAGTCATTAATACTAAAAATTATAGGAATCATATAATCAAAGATATAAATCAAATTGATGATTTATGTAGAAAATGTTTGGCTTTTCCGGAAACTATAGAACATATTATATCGAGATGTTCTATATTAGCGCCGTCCGAGTATACATTTAGGCACAATCAGGTTTTAAAAATAATCCACCAAAGTTTGGTAATTAAGCATAACTTGATTGACTGCCGTAATATAGTACCATATTATGAATATGAACCAAATTCATTTTTAGAAAATGAATTTTATAAAATATATTGTGATAAAACTATACTAACAGACAGAACAATTAGTCATAATAGACCTGATATAGTTTTACATGACAAAATTAAAAAAAATAACATATATCATTGATGTAGCTATTCCAAATTCCTGTAATATTCAAAAAATTGTTTCTGAAAAAATTAGAAAATACACAGATTTAGGAAATGAGATAAAGAATTTGGCATTCTCGGACTATAAAAATATTACCATTTGTTATTTCGGCTACTGGCATTATACCTAGGTCTCTGATTCAAAATTTAGGCGTATTAGATTTGTCAAAGAATTTATATATAAAAATGCAAAAATCGGTAATTTTAAATACATGTAGGATTACAAAAGATTTTTTAAATATTTATATTGAGGGATCAGTAGGATTTATAGGTTCAATTAGGAATTTCACAGAGCCGAACCCTCTGATATGAAAATATCTGGAGTCGGTGAATTATTTTCCCATCTGGTCTCTGGTAGGTTGACATGTTGTTCTTGTATTGTTTTGTAATTATAATACTTATATAGTGCAATTGCATAACGTGGTAGTTTTTCCTGTGGGGAAAATTAAACCCGGACATTTAAATCTGGTGCGTAGTATTAATGAGGAAAACATAAATGCATCTAAGAATGTAAAATACTTGGGACACATTACAGAAGACCTCTCGGATGACGGTGATATTGAATGACAGCGGAGAAGTATCAGTGGAGGTTATCCACCTCTTACCCGCCCTGGTATAAGTAACTGATGGTTACTCCTTCAAGGCTCTCACAAGATTCTAATTTTTTTTTAAACGAAGCTACATTTATTTATTTTGAACGAATCTAGACATCCAGTGTCCTTGCATACGTTGTTAGTGAGCAGTACGCAAGTGCTTGACAGGAAAAACAAAATGCAAAAAATAGGTTAGTAAGACAAAGATAAATTAAACAGGGCAAAAGAAAAACTCATTCATGAGGCTCCATGAGGCGGCATTACATCTGTAAAAACCTGCAAGCACCTGCTTAAAATAGAGAACATAAGTAATACAATAAATCTCCAATCAATGGGGAATGGCTTTCGGTCTGACCATGAACTACACTTAGCTTCCGTGTCCCTTAGCCAACCAAGCGGAGAAGTATCAGTATACTGTCTAATATGATTGCCCGAAGATTCTTCAAATGCAGTAACAATGTAAAAAAAACATTGTTCAATGCATTTTGCACTAGCCTATATACATGAGAAACATGATGTCACTACCGAACCAGCTCAATAGAACGACACCGGATCCAATATAATGATGCTTGCAGAATTATATTTGGATACAGAAGATACAGCAGCGCATCTTCAATGTTTACGGAGCTAGACTACACGGATTCGGAGACACCGGGGCACTGAAGCCAGGATGCGGCTAATGGCTTCCGATAACACAACGGTGATTGCAGCCTTCCAGTACCAAGCGCCTCTCCTGAGCGAGCGCTGGGCCCGTGCTCACTCCAGACCACGGTCCTAGATTATAATTAATTATTTATTTTATTTCTATTATCGCTTATGTTTTTTTATTTATTTTTTTTCTTTTCTTTTCTATTTACTTTTTTTTCACTTTATCCGTTGTGTAAATATGTACAACTTTACGGGACGCGTGGGATTGCACTATCCTCCCCACATCCTGGAATAAACATTATTATTGTTATATTGTTGAAGAAGAAGATAACCTTAACGAAAACATGAAATAAGACACAGAAAAACGATTGCCATTTCGATGCCTTCTAATCGTAATCAGACATGATTGGTTGTTTGAAACATTAAATTCGACTTGGGAATATAATGAGGTTCTAATGGGATCATCTTTTTGAATGCCATGCAATATGAGTGCGCTGATGGTTTTGTTTTTGTTCTTAAACATATCATAATACTGCAACTATTTCTTATACTTATAACATAACAACCGTTGAAAATGAGACAAATCGTGAACGTATGTCTGCACCCCCCTCCCCCAAGAAAACATACAATCATTTTGTTTCCTTGGAAATTGCCCAAAAATCAATTATTAAGATTATGTACAAAAAACTAAATTGTATCCCTCCAGACAATTGTTTAAGGAAACCGATATTTTGTACCTTAGACAGACCTATCGTCTTCAATATCTTAAATTTATTTACATGCGTCCAAACAACTTTCTATAAAATTCAAATCGTACCAGCCAAAGACGTGGCCGCCTGTGAATATGCTGTAATCCACTGCAAAACTAGGTTGTCCCAAAGGCATATTAGTTTTATAGCTCCAAAAATTTACAATTTACTATGTACAACCTTTAAAGAGAACACATATCTAAATCTTTAA
This sequence comes from Limnephilus rhombicus, assembly GCA_929108145.2. Lineage (NCBI taxonomy): Eukaryota > Metazoa > Arthropoda > Insecta > Trichoptera > Limnephilidae > Limnephilus > Limnephilus rhombicus. The sequence goes on along the minus strand of OV815290.1, from coordinate 15,932,483 downwards.
TCATATAAAAACTATATCAAAATTTGGCTAAAAAACACGGAAACAGATATTTAAATGGAAAAATAATTAGTTGAAGATAATATCGTTAATTCTAAAATTTGAAATATGAGGTTGACTATTATGACAGCTTGACAGAAGGTAGCGAAAGCGAAATTGGTTAACGCGCACGTCCCGGTTAGACGAGAGGTCTGGGTTCGAGTCCCAGTTGCGACCATTGTCTTTTTTCTGTTTTCTGTGACTTGTTCTCTTTCATATGTTCGTTTAGATTAGGTATTATTGTTATCTTCTTCTTCAATGAGATTTTTTTTCTTATAAGTTTTAACGAAGCCATTAAGTACCTATGTCTATCATTAGACAACTTTTAGAGTAGATATATTTGTGGCGAGCCAACCTACCTACCTGCGCTGAAGTATTCGGCATATCGTCCCTCCTTACGGAAAGTACCGGAGAATTCAAATTCCCTGTACATTATTCTTTCAGAACAGCAAGCCAAAACAAATGGTCCCATTATTTTTACTTCTGTCACGCTCCGGTATTCCGATATTATTGTTAATTTTACTGCTTAGTAAAAAAAACTATGAATAGTTAAATCTAGTGTTTTCTTTACACGTTTACGTAGCACGTCTGATTGCTACATATTAAAATGTTTGCTATGTTTTTTATGTCTATAAATTGCACTTGTAAGATTTATTCTTATAAAACTTTCACAAATGCGATAATAACAGTGCAGACTGCTACTGTGTTATAGTTTTTAATTGCATTTATTGAGTTACTATTTTTAAATCCTTAATTTAAATATAGATATTTAAAATCTCCATTTTAACCAAAGAAATAAAAATAAAAGTTAAACATCAATATTATACACACGCACTGGCATTGCCTTTGTGGGATTTTTTGTTCATATATTTATTATATTATGTTTATTTATATACTTTTCATTACTTTATGTTTGTATTATATGAATTGTCAAAAATTTTCAATAAAAAATCATACCTCTCCCTCACACGTATAAAGAAAATGAAACGCAACTCCCGTCGCGTATCTGTTTCCTCCAAAGATAATGAAATTTTAAATATAAGTAGATGTGCTATCTGCTGTTTTTACTATGTGGGTCTGCGCTTCCGGGTGTCGCCGATATTGTTTACCAATTAACAAATAAACTAAAATAACAAATAATTAACGAATAAACCAAACGATCGTTAAACAAAATGAACGAATTCTTTCCTTATTCAAAATATATTGTTAACCAATATTATGCACATTTTCAAAAAATCTACGAAATGAACAAATTCTTTTTGTATGAAAACTACGTTAATTAGCGCGTAGTTCGGCGACAGTTGCGCGGGCACCATAGCATATCTCTTCTGTATTTGAATATCTTTGGTTTCCTCCAATGTAAAAAAAGTAGTAGATACTAGAGTAGTAGAAACAGACACACGAATTTTGAGTATCTCATATTTTGTCTCACCATTATTTAATGTGTAAGAAAGATCTGCAACATTATAACGATAAGGAACGTATTTGCCCTTTTTAGCGTCACGGTACCATAACCGTGAATCGTCACGGTAGATATGAATAAAAGCGCTCAATTCGGCACCTAACGGCAAAATTGTGCGAAAAAAACCGTTATCTTACCCTGAGGTCGGGCCCGCTGTCATCGGGCATGGATCTCTTGCGCAGATAGTTGAAGCAGCAGGTCTTGAATTGTTTGGTGCCACACACTTTCCGGCATTCCTCCCCGCACTCGTCACAGCCCAGCGCAGTGGATAGCAACAGGCATCCTAAGAACAACAGACATGCTCATTAGATACTAACCAAAAATAGTTTAGCCCAAGAAAGAGGAAATCGGGCGGCGCGTTTTGTCCATACAAACGTTTTCCCCAATTTCATCTTTGGATTTTGACACTACTGCAAATCAAACAGTATTAATAGCCTACGATCTGCGTGTGGTTGAATTCCAGAACCCGACCTCCATTGCACGCCTTATACGCCGCGCCACAAATAACATCTGTGTTCGTGAAATTTCAAGCAAAGCTACGGTTGTGATTCGGGTTTTAGTTCAAGAATCTTCCAAAAGATGTCACTACTTCCGTAAGCAGCTCACATATTACCTAGGTATTAGTACTAGGATTCATAGGCGGTTATAGGCTATATGCAATATACGAGTAGGTATATTACATATTATTATGGCATTGCGTGTTTCGGTTACTTTGTCACGGTTACTTTGTCTAGGTGACTAGCTGTCACTGGATCACAGTGGACCGAGGAACTGGCTATTTTATTAATATAATATAGATATCGACCACTAGCATGTCGGTGCGTTTTGCTTTTTTGATAAGTTTGATTTTTATTTTATTTATCTAAGTATATAAAGTATGTTTATATTTATCTAAGAATATAAAGTATGTTTATATCGATGCCTGTCTCACTAGGATACAGGATATACCTGTGTCATACGTCATACCAGGCGTAGTGATATATAAATTAATATCATAGTTACAAGAATATTTAAGGTTAAACATATTAATTTGAATACAATTAAAACAGAAAAATGCGTGGGTAAATCCCATAAGGAGAGTTCTCTTATAAATGTAGGAAGAAATGAAATAAAGTACTAATTCTATTATTGTAATTTATTGTATATGGGTTAGGTCGTAAGTAATTGTTATTTCTGTCAATGTGTAATTTATTTTACAGATGTTTGTAATAGTGTAGCGTCCAAAACCTATTTGCAATCCATTTCTTTACTCATATATCTTGTTTGAATTTCGTCATTGATTCTGTTTGTCTAATCATTGTAGCTGATAGTAGTATTGTGTAGTTTGCAAGCTATGTATTTGTTCAAAGGTGGTTTTAGAAAAGGAGTTAAGAGAAGTTCTTTGTTCTTATCGTCTGTGTTGGTTTGTAATTTTGTAGTGTTTTGTTGCTTTGTGTAAATTAACTAAGATGGATCTTACTTATTTTGTTGTATTAGAACCCTACAAAAATCATTAGAAATGTCTGTTTTCAACGTCATCAACAGGCGCTCAACATTCAAACACTAGGCAATGTATATTAAAAAAAAGCAAAACGTACAGACATAGAGTATATTTTTCTAATCATCATTACGTAGTATAAAATGAAGTCGCTCAAAATGTATGTGCGCGTTAATCTTTTAAACTACGCAACGGATCTTCATACGGTCTTCACTAATAGATAGAGTGATTGAAGAGGAATGTTTATACATATGTATAATACATGTAAATTATATTAGAGAAAAGCCGAGAAATTCAAAGAAATAGTATATTAAAATATAAGTGGATAAACAGGTCTTTAAAACACGCGCGATTTTAAAAATGAAATAAAGCAAGTGTTTTAAAGACCAGTTATCTACGAATACTTTACGCAATTTTTTTTTATTGGTACACTTTGAAAACATAAATATTGATATTATTATTAAAAATTTGGAAATAAGAACTATTAATGAATTCGTGATGTGACATCACAATATCTTGTTGTCATGAAAATGAAAAACACAAACATTAATTTGCAATCTGTCACATAAGATTAATAGTTGACATCACAGTTTTTACTAGTTATTGTGTGTTGTAAAATGAGTTCTAACATTGATAGGAAATCGGCAGCTGTGGCGACTGGTTACGTGGAAGAGAGCATTAGCAATAAGAAGAATGTTTCAAACATTATTGGAACTGCCATTAATGGAAGTGCAGCCTCATTGACTTCCGAGAATACTATTAATTTGAACAACATTTCCTCCGATTTATTCAAATAATACGAACTGTTCTTTTCACATCCATTTAAATAATTATGGGGCTTCTACACGCTTGCGACAAACGCCTTGTCGCAAGCTCAGGCAAGCTCTGGCAAACGAATGGCTGGCTTCCACACACTTGCGAGCGCGCCAGTATGTTCCGAGCATCCAAGCGCGGCGGACGTCTACTTAGGCTATATTATGTTTGCGTTAATCTATTTTTATTTTGGTTCCATGTCAACTCAGAATGAAACCAACTGAGAAACACCTCAGAAAGGTCATTAAAAGCTATGAAAAAATAATTTTAAAATAGCCGGTAACCCTAACCTAACTTAATCAATTTTTTTATCATGACCTTTCTGAGTTGGTTTCATTCTGAGTTAGCCGGTCACCTTTATTTTATTGGGAAACAAAGGACAAGGGGAAAATATATTTTTTATACCATTGAACCATTGAAGAAGATAATACTAATAAAAATATGAAAAAGAACAAGACACAGAAAAATACAATGTTTAGTTCACACTCGGTAGAAGTGAAACCTTCAGAAAACTGAGGTAGAAAAGAGTGGGGATCCTATAGATTTTTGTCTCTTTTTAGTGCCACTTTTTCGTTTCATCGAGTTTCAAATCACAACGGTGCCAAAGAAGTTTTCGCTTCCAAAGGTAGTGATCGCAATTGGGACCCGAACTCGAGGATCACTTGTCTTTATATAATATTGTCTTGTATTATAAAAAAAGTTATTCTAACAAAATCATATATTTTTTATTGTAATAATATTGTATAAATCATCAATAAAATATAATTTATTTATTTTGACTTTTTAGGTAAATCCAGTAGCAATAAATTACGTAAGTGCATTAAATTTGTGTACTTATACATTTTAATAAGTCAGGCTCGCCTCATAGGCCATTCATATTCACATGTCTCGTAATATTATATTATCATAGACCGCACGGAGCAAAAACGGCGTGCGTTCGCCGCCAGCTCGGAAGTTCCACTGAGCGCGACCGAGCGCTTGCCGCTTGTGGCCAAATTATCCGACCTCGCCGGATCGGTGGCAAGCTCTCGCAAGCTCTTGCAAGCCTACGCAAACGCGCGCTCCAAACGTTGGGACTTGTGGACGCTTGCCGAGGCTCGCCAAGCATTTGGACCCGGCTTTAGAATGTAAACGATGTAAAAAAGAATGTAAACTTTGAATAAAATTTTTGAAACATTAGTAATGTTTTATTTGACGTTTAAAATATTCCTGTCAGATTTATGGTTAAAAGTTGACATTTAGACTTCACATTTTGTTGATTTGTTGATGTTGCCATGGTAACTTTAAAAAACGCGCGTTCCATAAAGTGCGATTTAAACACACTAGAGCGTACTTTAAATGAGTAAAAAAGGGCACCAATAAAAAAAACATATTTTTGTGCGATTTAAAACGGCTGGCGGGCCGTACTATAGTCACTTTTGAAATTCGTTCTACGGAAGAAATTGGAAAATAGATGTCCTAGAGTAAGTAGGTATTTGATTTTCCCTTTTCAAATATCCAGTGTTGCATTGCAAGCATTGTATAATTAGTGGCGAGTTAATTAGTCTATATATATAATACATGCATATTATAGTAGAGAAAAGCCGATAAATTCAAATATTCAATTCAGGCAGCGGGCAGCGGGCAGCTGGCAAGCGGGTGGTGTGGATTTTATAAATATTGGGTAATGGCGTTGTGTTTCGTTAGCCACAGCAACGTGTGGCCGGGTCTGCTAGTACAGTTATAAAAAAATCTTAAGAATCGGTCCTGTTTTGGACGATAAATTTTATACAGGTATTATCAGCATGAGGTGCAGTTGTCCTTTTCGCTCAGTGTTCGGGGGATTAAGATCAACAGTGACAAGATCAATTTTGTAAAATACCTGTTGTTCAAATTTCTCGGCGATCGGGTTTCCTCTTAATGCTAAATCACTATTTTCGATAATTTTTTTCTACGAAATGGTTTACATTTTAAATGCAATAAATATGTTTTGGATAAATTGAAGCTTTTTCTACCATTTACTTTGAGTAAAATGAATATAAATTTATTTATTTAAAAAAATATATATATATGAGCGTGAACTACTAAAAAATGTGTTATATAAATATCCTTCATATATTTCTAATGAAAAAACTTTTTGCTACACCCTCATGCCACTTGTAACAATGGCCCTGCCGAGTTTTGGTATCGTAAATAGAGAAGTTATAAACGTTCAACTTGCTCGTATATAAAAATAAAAAGTTGATATATTACCATTCGGCATTAAAAAAACCAAATAAGCTTCCAACAGTGACTAGCAAATGACAGTTGGCAGTAAATGCGCGCGAAATTATGACAAGACTGCCGAACTTGATGAAAACCATGAAGCTTCAGGAAAACAGTTCATTTATCTCAGTATTTCAACATTTTTTTCAACGACCTTTTGAAAGCAACAGCGGGACAACTTCAATATCTCAGTGTTGCTCTGAGTTTTTTTTTTTTACATGAGATCCACACAAGAGGCCCTGAGGAAAATAATTTCCCTCAGGGCCTATGTCATTTTTGGGGATGCTGTGTGGAGGAAGGATAGGAGAGTTCTGGGAAGGAAAAAGGTTTAAGGGGTGGTTAGGAATCTGGGGTTCAGCATGTCCTGGTCATCCGCCTCCAAGGCCTAGAAAAACCTCACCCCGTGAACCTGGGCACCCCTGCTAAAATGATTTTACTTGTAACACGGGCATTTTTTTTTTACAAAATATCCTAGTAATGCATCATGCAGAGCTCATATTTTTACATCGAACTGCATACTTAACTCAAAAGTGTTTTTTTCGGAGATATCTATCTCACTATGGCAAGCAACATATACATAATACTACAAACAAAATCCGAAAATCTATATACTTTTTAAACAAACACGCAATTTCCTTAACCTAAAACTTTTAAAAACAGTATATTACTCATTGTGCCAATCTCACATCGAATACGGAATTCTAGCCTGGGGTAATGCATATTTCAATGCCCTTGATCCCATCATGAAAGCACAAAAACTAATCATAAAAATAATACTTAAAATGCCGCTTACTACCAGCACTGATACTATCTTCAATTCCTTCAACGTTATGGACATAAAACAGCTCTACTCAAGATCCATATTACTTAATTTACACAAAAACAACAAAACTCCATACAAAGCTACACAAACAATACACAATACCCGAGCCAAAAACAACGAACTTCTCCAAACTCCTTTTTTCAAAACCACCTTCGGGCAAAGACACTCTAAATACATAGCTTGCAAACTATACAATACACTACCAACTACGATCAGACAAAGTGACTCCTATACAAAATTCAAACAAGATATTAAAAAATGGATTACAAGTATTGGACGCCACACTATCACAAATATCTGTAAAATAAATCACACATAGACAGAAATAACTATTCACATACATCCTAACCCATATAAAACAAATGAAAATAATGGAATCCTGTCAAATTTAACCTTTAAATAGATTAGGCAGAATTTATTTCATTACTCCATCTCCAACATTTATAAAATAACTCTCTTTAAAAGATTTACCACCCTTCCAATCACCCTTCTGTTTTAATTCTATTCATAATATGTATTTTACCTGAAATATCCTTGTAACTACTATATTCATTTATATACCTGTACGCCTGTCTCGACACAGGTATACCCTAGTGAGACAGGCATACAAATAAAACCATTGTAAATATATTTTATTATAGATAAATAAATAAAAATAAAAAAAATAAAACTTTTAGGGTGACGATATATGTAAGTAACAACTTTAAAAAAAATAATAATTTGATGGCTAAAATCATTTGACAATTTCCATTGATTAACTTTTTTCTTATTTACAAAAGTTTTCAAAAAATAAATGATACCACTTTTGTGCTTGAAAAAAAAAAGTGATTTCTACACTCTATTTGCCTATTCTGAACTTCAGTAAAAATATGCCCGAGGTCTGAGGGACTAGATTGCAATTAATATTCGGATAGTAATTAGGTATATTATTAGTGGTCTTTGGATTTTTACTTTTTTTAATTATATGTGCACAAATTCGAAACAAAACTAAATAATTAAAAAAAAAAACAATACAATTAATAACAAGTTACTAAAGAGCAAAAACTAAATTAAAATTTTTAAAGTAAACAACTTACCAATCGTTAAAAAGATCATTGTGTGACCGTACATGTTGATGAGATCTGAAAACAAAACACCACAGTAAATAATTCGATCTTAACCCATCTGCTTGGTTCAATATATTGGCACCTCACAATCCGGAAGCCTGGATTTCGCGCGAAAATTCTGAAACCGTCACTTTGGATCGATATTGTAAAATATCTATGCAAGATAGCTATCATATTTCAAACAAAAAGGAACATTAATTCGTTCTCTCTCTGGATAAAAGAAAAATACACATGTTTGCGTGAGAGGAAGAGAGACATTTAGCTTTTAAAAAGAAAGGTCGCTCGGGACGTTTTTGGTCTTATGAAAGTATAACACGATTACGTGTTTTGGGATGCATTTATTACTAAACAAGCAGACGGGAAAATTTAAATTTGGTTCCATGACAGTTGATCCGCAGACAATTGGCCCCTTGGAATACTTACGAGTATATACAATATGCATTGGAGGCTATCCACTATTTACCCGCCTTGTATAAGTAACAAATGTTTACTCCTTCAAGGCTCTCGCAAAGACTCTAATTTTTTTGAAAGAACGAATCTACATTTAGTTAAGAACGATTTTACACCTCTAATGTCCCTGCATACGTTGTTAGTAAGCAGTATGCAAGTGCTTAGCGGCAAATACAAGATACAATATGTGTTGGTATGACAAAATATAGACAAGACAATTGGACAGGTTGGTGAAAGTCCATGGCAAGCGCTGGGTGATTGTATCCAGCATATACTACAAGCACCTGTTTGGGAGGAAGACACAGTACAGTGGAGGTAATCCACCTCTTACCCGCCCTGGTATAAGTAACTGATGGTTACTCCTTCAAGGCTCTCGCAATATTCTAATTTTTTGATTAAACGAAGCTACATTTATTTATTTTGAACGAATCTAGACCTCCAGTGTCCATGCATACGTTGTTAGTAAGCAGTATGCAAGTGATTAACAGGAAAAACAAAATGCAAAAAAAAAGGTTAGTAAGACAAAGATAAATTAAACAGGGCAAAAGAAAAATTCATTCATGAGACTCCATGAAAAAACCTGCAAGCACCTGCATAAAATAGAGAACATAAGAAATACAATAAATCTCAAATCAATTGGCAAGTACCAACAAAAAACGTGAATGGCTTGCGGTCTGACCATAAACTACACTTAGCTTCCGTGTTCCTTAGCCAACCACTCAGTGAAGCCTCAAAGAATGTTAACTGAATATTTGGGGTAAAATACAAAAAAAGAAATGATAATAAATAAATAATAATACCTATAATAAATACAAAAGACACAGTACATAAATAATAAGGGCATGGCAAACCGTTGGGAGTCCTCTCCAATCAATTGGCAGTCCCAGCAAGAATGCGCATGACGTTCGGTCTACCCATACAATATGCAGTCGGTTTAGGGAAAATACGGTGTACCTAATTACACAAAATATAACTAAGTGGCCCGAAGGGATGTGCAGAGAGGATGTACCACCAAATAACAAAAGTATAAAAAAAAATTTCATTCAAGCGCACGAAGGAAAAATCTCCTTCCCTATATACTGTATATACCAGTGTAAAAGTACAAAAAAATGATACTGTATATAAATTCGTTTATTTCATAACTTATTATGGGTATTTTTGAAGTCGATTTTACATTGAATTGATTTTACATTTGGTAAATACATAATGCGCAAAAAAAAATTTTTTTTTACATGAGCTCCACACAGGAGGCCCTGAGGAAAATAATTTCCCTCGGGGCCTATGTCATCTTTGGGGATGCTGTGTGGAGGGTTTTTTTTTAAAGGAAGGAGAGGGGAGTTCTGGGAAGGAAAAGGGTTTAGGGGGTGGGTAGGAATCTGGGCTTCAGTATGTCCTGGTCATCCGCCTTCAAGACCTAGACAAATCTCACCCCATGAACCCGGGCACCCGTGCTAATTCACCAAACGTAGCGAACCACTTGGGGTGATTAATTTATTGTGAATATCATTTCCGAGTATCAATTGTAGGCGGATCAGCTGTCGTCAAACTCATCAAAAAGACTCATGCGCCACCCATTGCAAAATTTTTCACCACTTTATACATTCCGGGAGTGCGCACAGCAACTCACCAAAGTTGCCTTGCAATCGGATGGATAGAATAGGAAATATAATATTTTCATAACGCCAGAGCTTGACGACTGGTCTTGGAGTAAGTCTCTTGATTTGCAATCTGGAGGTCGCGGTATCGAATTCCGGCGTGTGCAAATAAATTTTATTTGATTAATTATTATCTCACAATTAATTCATTTGAAATTTTATATATTTTATTTGCAGCACGTTCCAGAGTGGAAGATACTTTCAGTATCGCCCTGGTGTAAGACTAGCATTCAGAATATAAATGTTGCTTGAAATGGCTTTAGCCATGTTTGGTGACCAGATCTGAATAGCCAGGTACTTCCCCGCCTTCCTCTTCTCCACCTTCTTCCCATCCTCACTACCTTCAGCCTCACAACTTACCTCAATTGGGGATGCCATAGTCTCACTGGCTCCAGATGGGAGCAGCTGGGACTCTTTTGAGGTATTCACATAAAACAGCTCACTTTGTATCATCGCAATCGGATGAATGCTTTAGCAATGCATAAGGAACAATAGAAACATTCATTTTAGGACGAAATTATTTTAAAAAATTATTATCAACCCGAATAATGGCTATCTAAGTTGCTCCTAAAATCATGATAAATCGAATTATTATTTAATGACCAATATTTTATGATACATCTGCCCTCATGATGGACAGCTGTCCGAAACGTTAGCTAAAGAGGGAGGTAGCGCAATACAGCATAACACCCCTAAACCCCTACCTCTCCCTTTTTGGGAGAGCAATCTCGCTGTTGAACAGAATTAATTCGGATATCGACATATTTAGCGTCAGGCTCAATTAATACTTATATAGTTTTTTTTTCTTTTTTGCCTACCATTTATATATTTAATTTAATGTTTAAGGTAATACTGTTATTTTTTTTTTTTTTAAAAACGCATTAAAATTTTAAATTTTGTAATGTTTTTAAAGAATAAATAAATAGAATTGAAAAAAAAAAATTGAAATTGAATTGAATTAAAGTATGTATATGTATACCGCTGAAATTAAATAAATAAATAACGAAAATAAAGTATATATACCTATTTTTTTTCATTAACTCCACACAGGAGACCTTGAGGAAAACAATTTCTCTCAGGGCCTATTTCATCTTTGAGGATGCTGTGTGGAGGGTCTTTTTAGGGAAAGGAAGGAGAGGAAGTTTTGGGAAGTAAAATGTTTGAGGAGTTGATAGGAATCTGGGGTTCAGCGTGTCCAGGAGGGACGGACGTATGAATCCATCCCTCCAACTGCTGTGCAAGGCGATAGGTCGAGAGAGTACGGCTGGAGTGGTCAAAAGGCCTCCCTCAACCAGTCTATCTCGATCCGGCCCGCCACCCAGTAAGTAGGCAGATGCATCCGCCGCCAAGACGTGGACAAACCTCACCCTGTGAACCCGGGCACCCCTGCTAAATCACCAAATGTAGCGAACCACTTGGGGTGACCTATGGCAGAGGTACTGGTTATCCGATAAATGGTTCTCATAGCGGCGGTATCCATATCCGCCTCCCAAATTAAAATATGTATCTAACAGTTATATTACAGTGAATAGCAGGAATCTCTCCATTTATGATTTAGGTTCGTTGTGTGACTGGTACACAGCCTGGACGAGAGTAAAATGATTGGGGACATACCTGAATCCGGCTGTGAGAAGACTGATGGCCTATTGACGAAAGGAACCTTTTGGTTTGGGCTTATATAGATTTTTTATCAGGCAGCTGAGGTCGACAACCATTTTCTTCTTAATTTCATTCGACCACTTCAATAAAGCAATTATAAAAAGAACTCTCTTTTCATAACTTTTAAAGGTTTATCTTAACAGGCGGATTGCAATCTTTAGAACACAGGCGTCAAGTAGGGATGCTATCCTTATTCTAACGGTATTTCAATGGAAGATGCTCCGAGGAACTAGCGTCATTGATCTCTTAGGCACCGGTGCATAGTCGGGAAACACGAGAAACACGTGCTCAACATATGTACACGGTTGACATTTATCACATGAGAACGGGTCGCTTCTTCGACTCGTTCTTGTGTTCGACAGCTATTTTCAATGTTCATTCCTTCCTCTCCTCAAAAAGACCCTCCACACAACATCTCAGTTGACATAGGCCCTGAGGGAAATTATTTTTCTCGGGGCCTCCTGTGTGAAGTTAATGTAAAAAAAGGTTATTTCCATCAATGTAATTTATCAAGAAAGAGATAAGACTTGTAATCTAAACGAAAATATGAAAGAGAACAAGACACAGAGAAATAAAATGATAACGATCGCAACTGGGACACGAACCCAGAACCTCTCGTCTTACGGAGATATAAGCCTCACAACCTTCCCCTCTACCTTCAGCCTCACAAAATTTGGGTATTTAATACCCATACCATAGGTGGGGGATACCACAGTTTCACTTGCTAAAGATGGTTTGGAGAATTTGGGACTCATTTACAGTATTCACTAAAAAAAAACCCTGAACTCGTTTGGACTTTTAAACATTATTCACCAAAATTCACCAAAAAAAAACAACACTAAACGAAAATCACCTTTTCAAACAAATACCACGAGTTTTAACGAAAAATAACGCAAAGTTTTCACGTTGGGAATTATTTGGTGAAAATATCATAAGTGACTCCTGTAAAATCAATCATTTTGATCTCTAATACAGAAGTCAATTATGATATTTTCACCAAATATATAGTTATAGGTGAGATATGCTTGTGTCGCACAAGCGACTTGACGAGGCGAGAGCGGGGCCGCGGCGTGAGGGGAGCTCGAACTGAGGGGAACTGAAGACGCCACCTGGCCGGGTACCTTTGCTGACACCGACTCCAAAAATAACAATCATACCTACATATTGATGAGTAGATAAAGTAAGTTGATTATGAAGTCGTTTTTTGTTTTGTTAAAATTTTTGTTTATTTTTTGATTTTTAGTGAATCTGAAGTACACTAACTAATTTGTCTGAATATGGGTAGACCTACTAAACGTGCTGCTCATATGAGACAGACGTAATTTGACCATAACGACGTGAGGGTCAAATTAAGAGATTCGGCCGAGTTTCATTAATTTGCTCCTAAGAAATGAAGAGTTCCGTTACTTTGTCATGGATTCGATAATCAAAACCTAACCAAACTCTCATCAAACTACCTTTGAAGAACATCCTTTCCAATAAAAGAAGAATCATCGAAATCGGTTGGCGTGATATTAAGTTATTCGTCCATTTGTCGCGCACATACTTAATGCAAATTTAAGACTTATATGGTTTTTTCGTGGATGCCATTGTCGGAACTGGACCAAATTAAAATGGGACCACACGGAAAGCACCAGCTTTCAAATAAAAAAGAATCATCAATATCGGTTCACCCAGTCGAAAGTTCTGAGGTAACAAACATAAAAAAAAATACAGTCGAATTAAGAACCTCCTCCTTTTTGAAGTCGTTTAAAAATCAATCATTTTGATCTCTAAATATAAAATATATATTTTTTTTAAATTCTATTCTAACCATCACTGTTTAAATACCTATGTAACACATAACCACCACTGATTAATATCCACATAATATAATGCCCACGCTCAGGCTTCGCCTTTGTGGGATATTTTTTGTTACTTTCTTATATTTTATATTATTATTATATACATATACTAACGAGTATCTCCACGAATCAAAAAAAATTTGCCAATAAAAAAAAATTAGAGAAAATTGAAAATTGTAGACAGGCATAACGATGGAATAGTTGGTGTAGCGGTTCAAAGCTCAAAGTTCAAAGATTCCGTTTGCGGCATTGCGGGGTTTAAACCTAAACTACCTATCTATCTATGGCTTGTTAGCATTTAGCAAGCAGTTAGTTGAGCGGCGAATATACTCTTTACTTGACTGGCCGAAAACCGTTCGCATTACGGCGCATTTCAATGAAGAAGAGAGTACATTATTAGTAAGTGACGCAGTGGAAGATGAACAGGCCGCGGCACATTGAAGTAAATAGGCTTATTAAGCTGATTGCAGCGGATATTTTAGAAGAGGTGTAGAAAAATTAGTATTCCAGACAATTAGTAATTACTCAAAATCAATAGAGCAAAGCAGCCTGGTAAGACCAATATTAAGATGGAGCGACAACATCTTCAAAGACATATCTATCTTGGAGCTTCTAAACTGGAAAGAGCTTGCACAAAACCCACATGAGTGAAGGAAGACTCTTGAGGAGGCTAAGACCCACCAGGGGTTGTAGAGCCAATAGTGATGATAATGTAGAAGAAATTAGGGAGATGAAAATAAATAAACCATGGATACAAAAAGAGATTAATAGCAGCACAAATAAATAATTTAAGAGTAGTATTTTTGCTCTCACGGCACGACATATCTGCGAGTCTAATAATGAACTCTGCTAAAACGGCAGGTTCGCAAATGCAAACGCGTAGGGCCGCGTGATGGGGCTCGCTACTCGCCCGAAACAAATGAACGAAAAGGATTGAATCTTCTAAAAAGCTGACTAACACACCACTAAAATTATGGTGATCGGACGCATTTGGTTACAACCATACTCTCTGCTTGACTTAAATACTTGGCGTGTGCGAACGATTCTTTAGCAAGGGTATCTGAATTCACGGGGTGATGTTTATCTGGGTCTTGGCAGAAAATGCGTGGCGGGCCGCATCGGGAGAGACTAGTTGAAAGAAACATATTGTCTTCTCCAGCCCGACTAGTTCGATCCATGGCTTTGCACCGCAGTTGGAGGAATGGATTCATGCGTCAATCACTCCTGGATGCACTAACCCCCGGATTCCAACCCTCTCCTCATAACTTTTTCCTTCCCGGAACCCTCTCATTCATTTACCTGAAAATCCCATCCACTCAGCATCTCCAAATATCATATAGGTCCCGAGGTAATATGTTTTCTTCAGGGCCTAAGATGTGGAGTTAACGTAAAAAAAATCGCATGTGGTAGAAGTGAAACCTTCAGAAAACTAAAGTAGACAATAGTGGCGAGGCTACGAAGCACTGCACAAAGAGGAGACCCATTATTCTATTTTATTCTCTCGAAGGCTAAATCCTATAGATGTTTGTTTTTGTGTATTTATATTGTCGCTATTTTCCGTGTCATCGAGGTTCAAAACACAACGGTGCTAAAGAAGTTTTCACCTCAAAATTGTAATATTGTCATGTAATGTCTTGAAAATTGTTTGTTTTTCTATAACAAAAAAAAGAAGATAAATGTTGGTACGGAAATCGTTGGTTGACGTTGATCTTTTTACACCCGTCAACAGATATTATGCATTGAAATAGTGTCTAGATCATACCAAGTAGGCCTTATACAATGGGATAAAATTTACCAGAATGGCTCCTCAAAATGATGACCTTAAATATAATATTTTACAAATATGTATGTATTTTAAATTACTGTTCCTTATTTTTACAGCGCTATTGAAATGGAATTTTTCGTAAGACTCTAATAAAAGCGTAGATGAAATTCATACGTTTGTTTCACTTGATCGTGCCATGTTTCACTTGATCAATTTGTGAGGCGGGTATGGGTGCCACCGCCCCGGTAACCGTTTATTGGATGACTAATACCACTGCCATAGGTCACCCTAAGTGGTTCGCTACGTTTGGTGACTTAGCAGGTGTGCCCTAAAACCTAGAAAAACCACACCCCGTGAACCCGGACACCCATGCTAAGTCACCAAACATGACCTATGGCAGAGATCACCCTAAGTGGTTCAGGAACCAAACATTGGTTATCCTACAAATTTTTATCGAGGTGGGGGTACCCATACTTGCCTTCCTATTTGACCTCACCTCTATGAACCCGGGCACCCCTGCTAAGTCACCAAACGTATCGAAGCACCTGGAGTGACCTATGGGAGATATTTTTGTTATACTATAAATGTTTCCCGGGGTGGCGGTACCTATACCCGCCTCCCAAATTGACCTCACCCTTATGAACCCAGGCACCCCTTCTAGTTCACCAAACGTAGTTAACCACCTGGAGTAACCTAAGGCAAAAGTTTTTGTCAACCTTTAAATGTTTACCTGGGCGGCGGTACCCATACCCGCCTCCCAAACTGACCTCACCCTTATGAACCCGGGTATCCTAGCTAAGTCACCAAACGTAGCGAACCACTTGGGGTGACCTATAGCAGAGGTGTTGGATATCCTAAAGATGGTTTCTGGAGTGGCGGTACCCATAGTCGCTTCCCAAATTGGAAATGAATTGGGTAATATAGTATTATTTGTTAAAATATTTGGCTTGCCGTCAAACTAATGAGAGAAAAGCCTAGTTTTTATACACACTAGTAAGTCTAAAGTCATGGTTTTTGAAAGAGAGAGTACGAAAACAGTGTGCAATATAGTTGTGAATGATGAATACTTGGAGCAGGTGGATGAGTTTGTGTACTTGGGAAGTATGTTTACGAGAGATGGGAAGGCTGATAGAGATATTGAAAGAAGGGTAAATGCAGGTAACTACATTAAGGGCCCGCAACCCTGATTTCTACCGATTTATTACATGTTTCCCTTAAACACGGTAAGTTTCAGAGCTGTTAAAAAAATATATGTTATTCTTGAAGATAATATCTAGACTTTGTTCGCGCCGAAAGGTAATTTATGTAAAATTCCCTCGATAGGAAAAAATCGTAAAGTATGCTCCAAAAATTATTATAAACACGTTTGTTTCAGTTATTTTACAAGTTATATGTATGAAAAAAATCACAGTATTTCTTTAAATGCTGTTTAAGATAATGCCCCGCGAGATTTTTGCTCTATTTTAAACAAGTCGTGTTTTATTAAACATTTTCGCAATTTTCGCATCGATTTTGTCGCTGTAAATGTTAGCGCTCTCCTCTAACATTCGTAATTTCGTATCTATCCATCTTCTTCTTTTCGAGGCCGGTTGCAGAGCCTTAATGGAGGACTGAATGCCGTTGGCGCCAATAAAAAACTGTCAAAACAAGCGAAGCGAGCAGTCCACAATGGAGTGCTGGTACCTACCCTGATGTATGGCAGTGAGGCGTGGATGTTGCAGAGGAAGGATGAAAGTAGACTGAATGCTGTAGAAATGAAATCCCTGGGGCGTATGTGTGGTAAAACCATTTATGATCGTGTGAGAAATGTGGAGATGCACAAAGAATGCAATGCTGATGTAAGCGTAATACTTTGATGGTTTAGAGCGCTATATGACGCAAATGTGAATGATTAAAAAAGTCGGGGATGCCCGAGAAAAAATTGGCACCATCAAGTGAATCAGATCCTTGAGTCGGGCCATTTCAAGAGTCAGAATAATGTTTGAAACGATGTGTGAATGTGAATGAGGCAAGGCGTGTATGCCAAGACCGTGCTGTTTGGCGGTCCGTCTTCTCTGCCTACCCCTGTGAGAAATCGGCGTGATGTTAGTTAGTTATTTATATATTTATTGTTGTCAGGTTTAATATGTTGAACTCCATTTTAATTTAAATTATTTTTTATATTATTTACGCACCAGATTTAAATGTCCGGGTTAAATTTTCCCTACAGGAAAAACTAAACCCTTTCACACACTTCCCCAAATGATCATCTAGTCAACCCACGCTATGCAATTGCACTATATAAGTATTATAAATACAAAACAATACAATAACAACATGTCAACCTACCAGAGACCAAACGGGAATATAATTCACCGACTCCAGATATTTTCATATCAGAGGGTTCGGCTCTGTGGAATTTCTAATTGAACCTATAAATCCTACTGATCCCTCAATATAAATATTTAAAAAATCTTTTGTAATCCTATATGTATTTAAAATTACTGATTTTTGCATTTTTATATACAAATTCTTTGACAAATCTTATATGCTTAAATTTTGAATCAGATTCCTAAGTATTATGCCAGTGGCCGAAATAACAAATGGTAATATTTTTATAGTCCGAGAATGCCAAATTCTTTTAATCTCATTTCCTAAATCTGTGTATTTTCTTATATTTTCAGAAACAGTTTTTTGAATATTACAGGAATTTGGAATAGCTACATCAATGATATTTTTTGACAAGTTATTTTTTTTTAATTTTGTCATGTAAAACTATGTCAGGTCTAATAATAATATTATTATTAAATTAATAAAAACAGTTTATTTATAAACAAGTTCTGCTGTGTCACGCGTAATAATATTTACACAGCAGAACTTGTATAAAAATAAACTGTTTTTATTAATTTAACAATAGCATAATGAACTAATTAACTAATCATCACGCCGCGTAGGCAGAGAGGACGGACCGCCAAACAACTCGGTCTTGGCACATACTCTTTGCCTCACTCACATTCATAGATCGTGTCATACATACTCTTCTATTATTCTGACTTTTGACATGGCCCGTCTCAAGTATCTGATTCACTTGATCGTGCAATGTCTTCCTCGGGCGTCCCCGACTTCTTCTACCATTCACATTTGCATCATATATTCTTTAGCATGAATATAAAACGAATATATAAAATAAAAATATAATGAATAACAAATAGAATGTATAAAATAAATTAAAAATAGTTATTTATAATAATTTTTAACCATACTTTTAAGCACCGAGTATGGCCCACCTTGTAAAATGTCTGTAAATGGCATTTTCCAATATTTTTATATTATTTTCAATTAAAAAGTTTTGAAATTGATTTTATTTTGTCAAAGGCATGGAAATTATAATTTAATGCATAATATTACGAAATGCTTTCGAATTATCTCAATCGGTTCTATTTCAAAATAAAAAATAGATATATTTTTATGTTAAATTCTAAAAACTAACTCCAAACTAACACAACTTTTTTTACTAACCATACCGTGGTCTAGCGGTAAGGCCTTAGACTCGCAATCCGAAGGTCACGAGATCGAATCCCGGCGTAGGCAAATAAATTTTATTTGATTAATTTATGTTAATCGACGATTAATTTATTTAAAATGATATGTAGTGTTAGCAATTTATAGCAATGACAAGACGCTAATTGCTTGTAAATAGATTTATTCTCGTTTCCACAATGTTTTAATACAACGTTTGACAAAAGTATTCGCTTCTCGAGCCGTTCAGATTTTGAATGCCCGGCAACCGCTGGCGGGGGTGATTCCTCGGTAGTGCGTCACTCCCTGCCTTGCCGACCGAGTTGCCAGCAGCGCCTCTGCCGGCGGTTACGTGAACGAATTGTAGATCCCTGATTGGCAGACAGAGACGAGAGTAGCGCCTCTGGCGGCAAATCAGCGAACTTAACTCTGCGGCGCCAGAATTTGAATGTGCTGCTAACACGGCCATACTGATAACTGCTTTGACCTCAAAGCAGCAGCTGAAATAAAAATAAAATAATAATTAGGAGGGTTGAAACTTGTTCAGCCCCAAAATGGTACTGACGAATAGATAGACTGTTCGCCCTTCCTGACCATTACTCCGAAATTTGTTCAGCCGGCCAATTCCTCATATTTTCATATGTGACCGTCACTCTGTGAGTGCTGCCGTTGGGTCTGGTACCCAACACGTCAAAACGATCATTCGGCAAGACTTCTACCACCTTATAAGGCAAGCTCCGAAATCGACCTTTCAACTTTTTGTACCCCGGATTTCCCTTAGAAATCCGGATCAAAACCGTATCGCCAACGCGATACGAAGGTTTAATGAAACGTTTCGAGTTAAATCGTTTCATCTGCCGCTTCTGATCTGCATCAAAAAGCTTCCGTGCTTCCGCACGTACGACCTTGAGGTCCTGCCTCTCACCAGCCTGCGTGAGATTATTTACCAACACAGCTTCGCACAATGCAGAGGGTTTGTAGCCCATCAATAACTCATTTGGAGTTTTCAAAGTAGTTCTGTTTACTGCATTATTCAGTGCTTGCTGTGTTGCTGCCAGAGCCTCAACCCACTGATCTTCAGGTTTATCTCTGATGATGGAGTTCAGCGTATTCAATATTGTTCTATTGAGTCGCTCTACCTGACCATTAGCCCTCGGTAATAAAACCGAGTTTATGGTCAGCTTGATGCCATGCTCCTCGCAGAAAGCACGCATGGCCTTCGAGGTAAAAGCTGTACCTCGATCACAAACAAGTCTCCGTGGCACCCCAAAAAGGTACGCCATCGCCGAAAGTGCCTTTATGACACCTTTCGTACTTGTCTCTGCCACTGCCTCTAAAAAGCAGTACTTTGTGAAGCCGTCCTGGAGAGCAATTACATACTGCATCCCCTCCACGCTCTTCACAAAAGGTCCCAAATGGTCCACATGCACAACGGCAAAAGGGGTCTCTATTTTAGGAATGGGATGTAATACCCCGGGCTTTCGACCGGTATCGCTTTTTCCAACCAGACATTTGAAACAGTTTTTAACATATTTCGTAACAACATTCCTCATCCGCGGAAACCAGTATTTGTCCCGGATGGCAGCCAGTGTTCTATCAACACCTTGATGTCCACTCTCATCGTGGAGAATCCGAAGAACGCCCCATCTGGCATTTCTAGGTACGAACCACTTCGAACCAATTGACGTTTTACGGAAAACTCTGTCTTCCTTTATCTCGTAGTCGATAAAATACTGCTTGCGGTCTTCTGATTCGATACCACTTTTCAGGATATTCCTTATGTTAGTAATTTCCGGATCAGCTGTTTGCATATCTAAAAGCTGCTCCTGGGTAGTCCATTCGTATGTCAAACATACAGGGTTTCGACTTAAGTAGTCGACATGTGCTACTCTCTTGCCCGCACGATATTCAATGTCAAATTGATAATCTTGTAAAAATATCCACCATCGTGCCACACGTGGATTAATATCCTTCTTAGTCATTGTAGCCCGAACTGCATTACAATCTGTTACCACTTTGAATCGGATTCCGATCAGATACACGCGAAAATGTTTTAAGGCTTGCGTCACAGCCAACGTCTCGAGGTCGTATGAGTGGTACATAGATTCGTCCGAGGATGTACGACGGCTATAGTAGGCTATGGGATGCATTTTCATGTCCTGACCTTGTTGTAATAAGATCGCTCCCAGTCCTTTAGCAGAAGCGTCCGTGTGGACTTCTGTAGCAGCTTCAGGGTTATATATTTGTAAAACAGGTCTATTGGTCAAAACAGTTTTTATATCTTCGAATGCCTCGCTGCATTTGGAAGTCCAACTCCAATCGGCATCTTTCTTCAACAAATCGTATAAAGCTCCGATCCTAGTTGCAAAGTTGGGGACAAACTGTCGGAAGTAACTGGCAAGACCAATGAATTGTCTCAGCTGTTTGACAGTTTTAGGGACCAAGGCTTTAACAAGGCATTCTGTTTTTGCGCTGCTTGGTTTTATAGAGCCAGCGCATATTTCTTTGCCTAAATAGTTAATGGTAGTTTGGAAGAACTCACACTTGGCCAAATTTAAGGTAAGACCAGCTTGCTTGAGCCGTAAAAGCACTTTTTCTAGCTTTTCAAAGCCTTCCTCTTCCGTCTCCGATAGAATAATAATGTCATCAATGAATACAAGTACCTCATTGTTCATATCAGCCAAAACTTTATTAAGGGTTCTTTGAAATACCGAAGGGGCATTAGCAAGACCGAAAGGTGTCCTTAAAAATTCATAATGCCCGTCGGGAGTCACAAATCCAGTTTTCTCAATAGAATCTTCTTCAATGGGAATTTGATAGAAACCAGACTTTAGATCCAATTTAGTGAAATATACACCTTTTCCCAAAGTGTCTATGTGGTCTTGGATCCTTGGTAAAGGATAACGGTCCTTCACCGTTATCGCGTTCAAAGCTCGAAAATCGATGCATAGGCGATCACTGCCATCCTTCTTTTTGACAAGTAGAATTGGGCTTGCGTAGGGTGATGAACTTGGTCTGACAATGTTGGCCTCAATCATCTCCGAGATCATCGCTTTTACTGTGTTCCTCTCAACTATTGACAGTCGACGAGGTCTCACAAAGATGGGCACCTTTGAATCTAGCACAATCTTCAGACTGCCAACTTTGGAGCATCCAATATCTTTGAGGGAGGAGGATGTTAGATCCCAGTAGTTTTTCATAAGTCTGTGAAGGAATTTAACTCCTACCTCTGTTAGAGCTCCAGTGGCGAGATCGGTCACCTCAGCCACAGCAACCACGTGATCTGGCTGCACCTCCTTGTACTGGAGTCGTACCCCATCCTTGTCCGCCAACACTTGGATACCAGGGTGATGCAGGATGTCCCTCCCCACAAGAAGGTCAACGGGCAGGTCCTTGTCGTCCATCACCAGGGGCTGCATTTGTATTCCAACCCCCTGTGAAGAGATGTGGCACGTCGTCTGCCCCACTGCTGAAACGATGGCACCATTAATGCCACTCATGAGCGCAGTGGATGGTTTCAAATGCAGGCCAAGGGATCTCGCTCTCTTCTCCCGCATCAAAGTGCAGGAACTACCGGTGTCTATAATGGCATTTATGCTGGTGCCGTTGATATCGCACTTAGTTGTCATGCGCAATAATTTGTCACCACACAAATTCACTGGCTTCAATTTTCTGAAGCATGTTTCTTCAGTGTGGCCTTCCCTCTTGCAGTGGTTGCACTTGGGCCTTTGCGAAGCCTCACTGCTACCAGCACTTTTGCACTCATTTCGTTTGTGGCCCGTGCGTCCACACTTAAAACACTTGATCGCCTTTTCGCAATTTCGCGTGCTGGAGTCTGCCCTACTAGGGGCCCTCGGGGCAGGCTTTATCGTCGGCGCTTCCATTCTCGCCGCCATCGAACGACGTGACATCTGTGTAACTAGAGACTGCATCGTTTCGCAGCTCTCCAGAACGACGCTCAAGCTCTTATCGCTGATACCACCTAGCATCACGTCCATCTGCTGCCTCTCCGATAACTTCACTCCGAGCCGCTTGATTTTACCGGTCATGCGCCCGGCGTAGATAACAAGCGACTTCGCTTGGCAACTCTTGTATTTCACGATGTCTTCGATCATTGCGAAGAAGTTCGGCTCTCGGGGATAAGACAATGCCAGGTCCTCTCTAAATGTTTTCCACGTGCGCTTGGGCGGCGTCCACAGGTTAAACCAGGCCCTGCCTTCCCCTTCCAAAGCTTGAGTTGCTCGGTACAATTTGCGGCGTTCGCTCCATTGGCACGCGGCAGCCACTTCCTCCACCTGCTGAATCCATTCCAGCACGTAAGAATTTTCGCGCGCGGGATTGAAATGGGGAACCAATCCCAACTCGGGGGTTTCGGATCTGTCCCGATTGCGCTGGTGCGTTCTTCTCGGCAGTGAACCCGATCGGGAACGAGATCGCGTGCGATATCTGTGATCGCGATGGACACGGCTTCTCGGCGAATTTCGGCGGGAACGCGAGCGACGCGGCGGAGTCATGTGCTCCTCCGAATCGTCACTATAATGTCGCGGCATTATCACAATATCAATTTCAAAGTTCCACTCACTCACAAAAGTTAAAAACGATCAAAATATTAACAAAGAAATTTTGTAAACAAAGGCGAGCTTGGTGACGCGTAATGGCGGACGGCTTGGCGTCGCTTGTTTACAAAACACGAAATTGTCAGGCGGATTAAAAGCTAATGACACTTGCTTTTACGTATCCCACTTCTGATGTTAGCAATTTATAGCAATGACAAGACGCTAATTGCTTGTAAATAGATTTATTCTCGTTTCCACAATGTTTTAATACAACGTTTGACAAAAGTATTCGCTTCTCGAGCCGTTCAGATTTTGAATGCCCGGCAACCGCTGGCGGGGGTGATTCCTCGGTAGTGCGTCACTCCCTGCCTTGCCGACCGAGTTGCCAGCAGCGCCTCTGCCGGCGGTTACGTGAACGAATTGTAGATCCCTGATTGGCAGACAGAGACGAGAGTAGCGCCTCTGGCGGCAAATCAGCGAACTTAACTCTGCGGCGCCAGAATTTGAATGTGCTGCTAACAGTAGTATATTTGCGGCACGTTCCAGAGTGGAAGATACTCTCCATATCACCCTGGTGTAAGACCACCATTCATAATTGTAACGTTGCTTGAAATGGCTTTAGCCGTGTTTGGTAACCAGATTTGAATATCCAGGTACTTCCCCACCTTCCTCTTCCCCATCTCCTTCCCTTCCACACTACCTTCAGCCTCACAACATACCCCAATTGCAACTAACTGTTATTATTATCTGTTATTTGGAGGTGGCGTCGAGACAATTATTGTGGAAATATTTAAACTTGTCAAATATTAATTATTATTTTTAATTTATAAACTAACGTTTAGACAAGATTTTTATGCACAGCACAAAGGGTAACAATTATTATAAGCAATAATTATCAGCCTGAAACACTGATTTACATTGAAAAAAATTTACGAGAAAAGATACATGCCGCCAACGGGACTTGAACCCGTGTCCTTCTGATTTCCGGTTAGGTGCTCTACCACTGAGCTTTGTCTGCTTAGTGCTTATCTAATACCCGCCAAATAATTCAATATATAAGCGCCATTGGGGTGATTTTTGACAAAAAAAGGCACTCTACAAATTAACTAATTATTATTATACTAGTATTTCATTGAATAATTACTGCTTATTACGTTTTTCCACCTGAAAACAACCATCTTTATTTTTTTGCTGTGAATAATGTGCAAAAAAATGTAATAAGCAGTTATTGTTGAATGAAACACTAGACTAGTGTTTCATTCAACTAAATATAATATATTAGATAAACTGACATAACTCAGTATAATATATAACTAAATATAATATATTAGATAAGCTGACATAACTCAGTGGTAGAGCACCTGACCGGTAATCAGAAGGACACGGGTTCAAGTCCCGTTGGCGGCATGTATCTTTTCTCGGAAGATTTTTTCAATGTAGATGAGTGTTTCAGGCTGATGATTATTGCTTATAATAATTGTTATCAACATCGTCATCAGAGAATATTATGTTAATATAGCCATTATCGTTTTTGTGAAACCACTCAATAAAACACATTGTATTTAATACACTAAGCACCTACCTAATAACATATTTTATTAATTGATTTACAGTATTCCCGCCAACTCCCCTCCTCCATGACAGTTTTACGGGCCCGCCCTAATATGGCCGCCACAAATCAGCTGATCGATGACGTTATCCGTATTTGTTGGTGATAAAATAATATATATGGCTGTTGGTGCAACAATAATTCGCCTCAAATAAGTATTTTTAATGTGTTTATATTTACTGTGTAAATTAGGGTGATCCACCGTATGTAAAATCCACAGAAGTGTTACCTAAATCGATTTGAACGAAAAATGATGTCTCAAAATTAAAATAAGACCTTTTGACTGCTAGACCAGACAGACAGACCTATGAAATTAATTACTTTGAAATCAGTGCATTTTAAATGTTTTCTTTTACCTGACCCCACACAGGAGGCCCTGAGGAAAATAATTTTCCTCAGGGCCTATGTCATCTTTGGGGATGCTGTGTAGAGAGTTTTTTTTTTAATGAAAAGGAGAGTTCTGGGAAGTAGAAGGGTTTAAGGGGTTGGTAGGAATCTAGAGTTCAGTGTGTCTGGTCATCTGCCTCTAAGACCTAGACCAACCTCACATCAAGAACCCGGGCACCCCTACTAAATCACTAAACTTAGCGAACCACTTGGAGTGATTGGATTACCAACACCTCTGTTATAGGTTACCCCAAGAGTTCGCTAAGTTTGGTGACTTAGCATGGGTGCCCGGGTTCATGGGGTGAGGTTTGTCCGGATCTTGGCGGCGGATGCGTCTGCCCACCAACTGCGTGGCAGGCTGGATCGGGAGAGACTGGTGGAGGCCATAGACCCATCCATCAGAACTCTCTCGGAACATCGCCTTACCCGTAGTGGAAGGCATTGATTCAAACGTCCGTAACACCTGGACACACTGACCCCCAGATTCCTATCCACCCCTCATACCCTTTTCCTTCCCACTACTTCCTCCCCTTCCTTTTCTTAAAAAGACCCACCACACAGCGTCCCCAAACATG
The DNA here is from genome assembly GCA_929108145.2 of Limnephilus rhombicus. Lineage (NCBI taxonomy): Eukaryota > Metazoa > Arthropoda > Insecta > Trichoptera > Limnephilidae > Limnephilus > Limnephilus rhombicus. Next base: position 15,906,524 of record OV815290.1, on the reverse strand, counting down.
ATATAGGGAGTGAGGGGAATTATTTTCTTTAGGGAATCCTGTTTTAAATGAAACATTTAATAGCATCACCCTGGTGAAATCAGAACTGAATTTTTTTTTGAAATAGCTTTAGCCGTGTTTAGTGACCTGGTCTGAAAATCCGGGTACTTGCGCACCGTTCTCTCCCTCTTATCGCTACCTTCAATATCAAAGCATATCTTAAAATTGGTGATGCCATAGTCTCACTGGCTCCAGAGGGTTGGGAACAATTAATAATCTTTAATTTAATTTATTGATGAAAATTGAAAAACACACAGAATATTCGTGGCACATTCCAAAAGAGTTGAAATACTTTCAGTATTGCCCTGGTGAAAGACAATCATTCTTCCAATTCGGGAGGCGGGTATGGGTACCGCCCCCTGGGAACCATTTATGGGATACCCACACCTCTGCCATAGGTCACTTAATAATAATAATCATAATTGGCTAATTTATAAAGCGCCGTTTTCGTGGAAAATCACCGCAAGGACTTCAAATAGTTCGCTACGTTTGGTAATAAAGCAAGGTTTTTCTAGGTTTACTTTGGTATTGGCGGATGCATCTGCCCACTTACTGCGTGGCGGGCCAGATCGAGAGATTTTTTTAACATTAGTTCCACACAGGAGGCACCGAGGAAAACAATTTTTCTAGGGGCCTATGTCATCTTTGAGGATGCTGTGTGGAGGATTTTTTAAGGGAAAGGAAGGAGAAGAAGACGTGGGAAGGAAAAGGTATGAGGGGTGGGTAGAAATCTGGGGGTCAGTGTGGCCAGGAGTGACGGACGTATTCTCACACTGCGGTGCAAGACAAAGGGTCGGGAGAAACTAGCTGGAGAAGTCAAAAAGGCCTACCTCAATCAGTCTCCTCCGATCCAGCCCTCCACGCAGTGGTTGGGCAAACGTAGCCGCCACCAAGACCTAGACAAACCTCATTCAATGAACCCGGGCTTACTTTTAGAGTGGTGACCTTTTGACCCATCCAACCGGACTCTCTTGACCCATCACCTTGCACAGCAATGAGAGGGATGGATTCACACGTCCGTCACTCCTGGACCCACTGACTCCTAGATCCCTACACATACTGCATAACTTTTTCCTTATAAAGTCCCTCCACACAGCATCCCCAAAGAAAACAAAGATTCTGAGGATTTTTTTTCCTCAGGGACTCTTGTGACTATTGATAACTGCATCTGAATATTCAGAAACTTCCCCACCTTCCTCTATCCTATCTCCTTCCCCTCCCCACTACCTTCAACCTCACAGCATACCCCAATCGTGGACGCCATAGTCTCACTGCCTCCAGATAGTTTAGAGTATTTGGGCCTGTTGGCACCTTTTTTAATGTATGTATGTAACTCGTAAGTCGTATTTCATAAATAATATTTTCAATTTTGACTTCTATTTATCTTTTGTATAATACTTTTGTATAGTACTTGTATACTGATTACTAACCCCGTATGCAAGGACATTGGAGGGTCTAGAGTCGTTCAAATAAATGTAGTTTCGTTCAATAAAAAAGTAGAGTCTTGACGTGTGCGGTGAAGGAGGAAACCATATTTATATAAACAGGGTGTTAAGGGACGTGCTTGACTTACTTTAACCAGTGATTCCTGACATTATTTGGAGTAAAAAATGTAAATGAAATTTAAATCTCCGGTGACATTTTTGATGTTTTTTTTTTTTTTTTTTTCTACAAAAACATAAACAAATTGTAGTTGTTGAACAGTTGGAGGCGGGGTAAGGGGTTTGTCAGACACCCGGCTGAGTGACCAGTGACGACGTGCGGAAGAAATTTTTTTTTGTTTGATTTTGAAGAAAAAAAATAAAAAAATAAAAATAAGTCGTCAAAAAAAGTCACCGGAGACCAAAATTTCATTTACATTTTTTACTCCAAATAATGTCAGGAATCACTGGTTAAAGTAAGTCAAGTACGTCCCTTAACACCCTGTATAGTTTCCTTATAACTCCCTTAGGAAAGTGGCGGGGTCCCCTCCAATGTGAATATTGAAAGAGGGAAATTGTTTTATAACATTGTGTCAATATCGCTTATTTTAATGTATTGATAACGTTGGCAAATGCATGGAAAATAGTCCAATAAATCATACTTATTCCCCCTTTTTTTCTTTACTCCAGATGTTCCCAAACTATGAGTGTTAGATCTTTAATACCTTGACCCCTCAGGCTAATTTGCTCTTTTAGGAACAATAATTATTATTATTAACTTGCTGACCCGGCCAAGCGTTGCTGTGGCTAATAAAACACAACGTCATCTACTGGATGGGTTATCCATCTATTTACAACCACCGCCGTCTTTGAGTTTATCGCGAAGAGACAGACAGATGCCGCGGAGGACTTTGATTTATAATACGCAGAGATGGTGTGAAAGAATATAATAATTTGCATGTAATGCTTGCGGTAACTAACGTATAGTTAATAGGGATTAATATTCTATCCGTCTAAATAACTTTTCAATTACCGCAATGTACGTTACCATTTTTTTAGAAGTTAAAATGGGTATAGTAAGCTATCCGTAAAAGATAGATATATGCCTTCGCGGACTTTTTTGTAGATCTATAAAAGAGGAATATCCCATCATGCATTTTTTTTGTTATATCCCAAAAGGATTAGGCAGCGTTTTCGATGAAAGCTACCAGGCGGCTTGACTTATTCTGACACTTCTAACAATTATCGTTATGTTTCAACCAATTTACACAAATCCTTGACAAATTACATACCTTAACCTTCCTCACGGAACACTCTATCTATTGGTGAAAACTGCATGAAAATCCGTTCAGTAGTTTTCGAGTTTATCGCGAACAGACAGACAGACGACGCGGGAGACTTTAATTTATAATATGTAGAGATGTATAGATAGAGAATATGTAGAAATAGAGATGTAGAAATATTATTAATATTATTTCAGATATGATGGGCGCAGTTTATTTCTTTTTTAAATCTTGTCATGTATTTGTATGTAAACATCTTGTATTAGGTCTGTATATTTTTGAGCCCGTACCTTTTATTGTATTTTCCTGGTTTTGTTTTTTTATGCATTTCTATAGTCCATCATGGAGGATACTTTATTTTAACTTTTTGACACCAACAGTACATAAATCAAATGAGTGGTTATAATAATTCTGAAAATCTTTTAAGACATGTTTCTGTGAAATATTGGTTCTTCATATGTTGTGTCTGTATGTTGCTTCTGTGAAATGTTTTGTAAAATTTTTCTTCATATATTGTGTCTGCATATTGAGTTGGGTTGGGTTTAACTTTTCAGAAGTACCAATTGGCGATCCCTTAATGAGTTTTGATAACTCATGGGAATGCAACTTCGTTGTATGTTTTATTTAAATAAAAATAAAAAAACTTTTTAATTAATCTGTGTTATTTCACGATTAATTAGTTATAATATATTTGAGGAACTTTCCAGAGTGGAAGATACTCTTAACATCGCGCTGGTATAAGACCACCATTCAGAATTGAAATATCGAAATGGCTTTAGCCGTGTTTAGTGATCTGAATAGCCAGGTACTTCCCCACCTTCCCCTTCCCCATCTCCTTTCCCTCAAAACTACCTTCAGTCTCATAACATATCCCAATTGGGGATGCCATAGTCTCGCTGGCTTCATACGGGAGCAGTTGGAACTCTTGTGCTGTATTCATATAAAAATTAAAAAAGCCGAAATATTTTCACTTCCTTACAAAAGATAAAAAAAATTTATCTCGTTAGCAGTCCACAATGGAGTACTGATATCAACCCTGATGCACGGCAGTGAGGCGTGGTACTGGCAGAGGAAGGATGAAAGTAAATGCCTTAGAAGTGAAATGCTTGAGGAGTAACTAACTAACTGACCATCACGCCGTTTCCCCGCAGGGGTAGGCAGAGAGGACGGATCCCCAAACAACTCGGTCTTGGCACACTTGGCTTGAGGAGTACGTGTGGTGAAATTATGTTTGACGGCGTTACTGAAGTTTTTTTTGCATGAGTACCGCACAAGTGTCTCAACTGTGACGCAAGTGGTGTAATTTTGAGGGGCGGGTATGGGAACCGCCACCCCGGGAACGATTTGTTGGAGAACCTCTGCCATAGGTCATCTAAAGTGGTTCGCCATGTTTGGTGACTTGACAGTGGTACACGGCTTCATGGGGTGAGGTTTGTGAAGGTTTTGGCGGCCGATGTGCCTGCCCACCTGCTGCGTGGCGGGCCGGATCGAGAGAGACTTTTTGATCTCTCCAGCTAAAATCCCTCGACTCATCGCTTTGCAACGCAGTGGGAGGGGTGGATTCATACGTCCATCACTCCTGAACACAGTGACCCTACACACCCCTTATACCTATTTCCTTCCCAGAATTTCTTCCTGTTCTTTAAAAAACCCTCCACACGGCATCCCCTAAGGTGACATAGGCGCTGAGGGAAATTATTTTCCTCAGGGTCTCCAGTGTGGAGCTCATGTAAAAGCAAAAAAAAACTGCCCAACCGTCTGGAGCCAATGAGACTAAGGCATTCTCAACCAAGAATTTTCATTATACTTTTTAATGTACGATAATGAAGATATTTTTATGTTGACCAATAAATTTTCTATAAAGATTTAAAATTTATCATTTTCGATTTGCCGCCAATCGTTAATCGTGTATATGGCGGCGTTGACGTCACTTACCAGCGAGTGGCGTTTTATAGGTCATAATGACGCTGTAAGGCTTGAGGAAGTAGGAAGGGGGAGGAGATGGGGCAGAGGAAGGTTAGGAAGTACTTGGAAATTCAAATAAATTAAACTGAATGTCAATGTGTTATATAATTACCTCATTCATTGACCAATTGTTGACATGTTTTAATCATTTTTCACACCAGGATTTCAATGTACAATGATTTTTCGATTAAAAATTTGCAGGATAAACTTGGTGGAAACGTACACGTACGTTGTGTACGAGGTTCGAACTTCTGGTAGAGAGCGAGAGATGGCGCGATATCAAAATGTATTACTTACTATCTACAATTTAGCTTCATCTATAAGAAATCGGATCTCTTTTGGGAGTTTAAAGGATAGAGTGGAGATATACATGGACAGAATTATGAGCAACACGCGGCTCACTTCAGTCGGGAATAGCGATGTGTAGGTTCAGCTGGAGTGGGCTCTTGAACTCGGGTTCTTAGCGCGAAGCGGATCCTACTCCTACTAGTCCTACTCCCTTTTCAAATCGACTACTCCCAAAGAACCCTGTCCAGTACTTGTACCCGGAACTCGGCGGTCCGAGAAACTCGCGAGTCGGGTGTGGTGGCGTAGCAGTCGCGGCGGGCGGTGATCCACGCCGCTCGCACTCTTCAAACCCGTACATCTCTGTCAGAGCCATGCGCGAGTCGGGAGTAGGTAGCGCGTTCGAGTTATTTTGCGGGCTCAGGCTCCGTGGTCAGGCTAGGGTGGAACCCGAGCGTCTCGGTTCGAGCCATCCACGAGTCGGGAGCAGGGCGCAGGTTCGAATTCTTTTCTTTTGCGGGCTCGAGCTCCGAGGTGCAACCCTGCGTCTCGGTCCGAGTCATTCGCGAGTTGGTATTGGCTCACGGGACCTGCTCCAAGAACTCAAGTACTTTTAAAAAGAACTCGTCTCGGAGGCCTCGTTTTATTTCCTACTACGTTTCAAATTATATGCTTATTTCCGATAATTAAACTTGTAAGCTAATTTTATCACCCTTTTTTAGTTTTCGGATACGTTCAGAAATGTTCCATTTATTTGCATTTTATTGTGAAGCGAAAGTACTAACCTTTTAAAAGAAATAAAAACTCTTGACATAAACACAAGCATGGATTGTGATGACATTCCCTCGTATTTTTTAGTTAATTGCACCGAAACACTTGCAAAATCTTTCTGCATTATTAATAAATCAATGAACGTAGGCAAGGTACCTGAAATATGGGAAAGAGCCTATGTAACATCAATCCAGAAAAATTGTGAAAAAAAGTAATGTTTAAAACTATCGGCCGATTTCAAAACTAACAATATTCACTAAGTTAATGGAAAAAATTGTATACAATTTCAAGTCCACAACTCAATTACATCATTATAAATAACAAAGTAACCTGGTTTTACAAAAGGCAGAAATGTGGAAAGTAACCTTGTTCTTCTTACTGAATTCATTTTCGATCACATGAACAACCGCACTCAAGTAGATATCATATATACAGACTTTGCCAAAGCATTTGATAAAATTAATTAAAAACTATTACTCAGAAAACTTTGGTCATTAGGTAAACGTTGTAATTTATTTCGTTGGGTTACATATTATGTACTCAAAAGATCACAGGAAGTAGCAATAAACGGCTTCGAACCAGATTAAAGAGAAATTTCCTCTGGGATCCAACAGGGTTATCATCTCTGACCATTATTTTTCATTTTAGATATTAACTAGCTGACCCTGCGAACTTTGTACCGCCTTAGAATTAATAACTCTTGTGTTTACTTATTAGCAGAATGAAATTCAGTTTTTTTATTAGGTTAAAAATTACACAATGAAGCAATGATCGATGCGGAACTGTCCGTGTTTTGGTTTTGTCAGTCAGAGATGGCGTTTTGTACGGATTTAATTTTTTTTTTCTTTCTTTCCACTTACTTATGGGAACTGTGTTTCATTTTCTTTATACGCGTGGTGGTGATTTATTATAATTATTGTTGTTCGCGCCTTTATTGTTAAATGTTGCCTTTTGAAACTACCTATTTGGTGCCCTCTGCCTCAGTTGAATTTACCTCGCCGCACAGGACAGAAGTCCTAAAACCGCACCGCTTTTACAGTTTTTAGTAATCAAACCGCAAAGTGAACTTTTAAATCTCGCAGCTATTCGCAAGTACCATCGCCACGCGTCATCCATTCTCGCTTATTATTTCGCGATCAAACGTTAATTCCCAATCGCCATTCCCTTCCATCTCTCCCATCTTTCCCAAACTAACATACCTACCTTTCCAGTGAACACTGAACGAAGAGGGAAGCAGTCTGGGTAAGTGCGATTAAAATATAATAAAATAGGTAAATAAGAACCGCATACAGTATACAGTCCACAACATCCACGCAACATTTGATCCCTCGATCTTGAGAGGGATCATTTGCTACCCGCCGCAACATTTGGCCATACGAGCCGCATAACATCGATGTATTTATTTATTATATTTACGGAAGGATTCAATGAGCAATATTAATTTGAAATCATTATTACAATACCTACCCGCAATTTGAGATTGTCAGTGTCATATTGTCATACCTACCTGCCATTTGAACTTATAGTTTCTACCCGCTATCCAAAATTATCACAATATCTACAAGTTATTCATTTGATATTTTGGGTCATTATTTTACTCTTGTCAAGTATTGTTGTCGAAAATTAATACGCCGCATATCGCATAAACTTACCATTATTATTTATCTTTTCGATTTATTGTGGTATAGTTAACTAGGTACTATAGCTAACTGGTAACTACTTGCTCACTGGAATAGTCACAAATATCTACATAGATACCAACGTACGTATTAACTTATGAACATCGCGTATTTATGAGTCATTAAAATATTTACAATATAATTAATTATTTCGTAAATAACTTGTCTACTGTGTTCTATCATCGTTCAGTATACTTTGGTCCGAAGGCAAAAACCGCCCAGTGCACTTGTGATTGTTGCACATTATTTTATAAATAATTAAAACTTTTAGTTTACAAATACTTATTAAAATGGAGGACCAATTAAAAAGACAATTAGTTTTACTAAAAGGTAAAAGCGAAATTATTCTAAAAAGGGTTAAAAATATAGCCGTGCTTGCAAAAAACTTGCCAGCCAGTTTTGAAGCATCGCGTTCATTTGAATTTTTTATGTCAGAATCTGAGAGTATAACGGAAATTAAAAATACATTTGAATTAATTATTGATCAAATTAACGAGAATACGGTTACGTTAAACCCAAATTCTGAACCAGATTATTCGAGTTGGGAACAATTTGAAGAATTATACACACGTATTCTACGCACAAGAAACAATTTAAAAACAAATTTAGCTATAGAGCCGAAAGCGTCTACAAGTGCATGTGCTGTTCTATTAAGCTACCTTGTATCGAACTACCTACCTTTGACGGTCGCGCCGATAATTGGAACCTGTTCTATGAGATGTTTAAAACAAATGTTCATTTAAATCAACAATTATCTGATTCCCAACGCGTTCAATATTTGATTGGAAAATTAACTGGAACCGCGAAAAATGTTACGTCAGGTTTAGTGCCAACTGGAGACACGTACAAAATAATCTGGGATACGCTAGTTAACAAATATCAAGATAAGCGATCACTTGCCACGCACTACCTGAATAATATATTTCATTCCAAAACCGTAACACACAACGCAAATAGTTTGACAGCTTTTATAGAAAAATATTCAGCATCCATCGCCGCGCTAAAACAATTAGGAATAGAGGATCTTTCGGATTTTATATTACTGCAATTCGCTTTACAAAAATTAGAGTCGCAAACTGCTCAAGCATTTGAGCTCTCAGTTCGAGAAATTGAAATTCCCACCTGCAAGCAATTGGTATCGTTTGTACAAGATCAGATCAAAATTCTGCAACGAACATCAACAACTCGTGGACCTAACACCGCTAGTATAAATACAACCAGTTCCGGTGGAACTGCACGCACAACTCAACCCCGCACACATCATACTTACATAAGTACGCAATCGAAATGCTTTTATTGTCAAAATGAGAGCCATACGCAACTGTACACTTGTACACAATTTTTGAAATTATCACCAAAGGAAAGGTTTTCCTTCGTAAAGGGAAAATCTTTGTGTTTTAATTGTTTAAGCCCGCAACACACGTCTACAAGATGTAAATCAAAAGGCACTTGTCATAAGTGCCATGGCACGCACCATACGCTCCTTCATTTTGAGAAATCCAGTCACGCGAACACCAACACATCCAATGTAGAAACTCAACCTAACGAGTCAGAACCCTCGGTATGTACCATGTCAGCAACCACTCGACAAGGTGCAACTACTGAAGTACTTGCTACAGCCAAGGTTCACACTGTTGATCAAAACGGTGAAGAGAATACCGTTCGCTGTCTTTTAGACCCAGGCTCACAAAAGCATTACATAACATCACATTGTTGTGAACAATTAGGCCTGGTGGTTAGACCACGAACGCGCCTCGCAGTCCAGGGCTTAGGTGGCAAAACGCAATCAATAAAAGGAAGTGTCACATTGACAATTCAATCTAGGATTGATCCCTATTTCAAATACTCCATAACCGCTCTAGTTTTAGATAAAATTACCGCTAATTTACCTACTTGCAAAGTGGACTTGACGTCATATAAGTTCATAAATATTCCGCTGGCAGACGACACCTGGGCAATGCCTGGTCAAATTGATTTGCTAATTGGCGTTAGTCTGTTCTCTCAACTATTGTTACCAAATAAGGTAATCACCCCCGGTTTTCCAGTCGCAATTCAAACCACATTAAGCTATTTTTTCATGGGTGACGCTCCAGTAAATTCTCAATCAAACACCACTTTAACTTTCTGCGCTACGCACGAAATTGAGAATTTAATTCAAAAATTCTGGGAAATCGAAGATATCGGTTCGGAACCGGTTCACAGCCTTGAAGAAAAGGAAACTGAGGACGGTTCTTATGAAGTGGCTTTGCCATTCAAAGGCAACCCGTGTGACTTAGGTGATTCATTGAAAGCTGCGCAATATCGGTTTTATGCACTAGAGAGAAAATTTAAGCATCTGCCAGAATTAAAACCGCTCTATGATGAAGTGATCAGAGAACATATTCACAAAGGTTATCTATCCCAGGTAGAAGCTTTACCGTCAGAAAACGCGTACTACATTCCGCATCACGCAGTTAGGCGTGAGGATAAAATGACCACGAAAGTGAGAGTGGTTCTGGACGCAAGCGCAAAAAGAAAAAATGATTTATCTTTAAATGACATTTAACACACGGGACCAAGCCTACAAAATGATTTATTTTGCATTCTTCTGAATTTACGCCTTTTTCCTATCGCAATTTCCGCCGACGTTCGTCAAATGTTTTTATGTATAAATGTTCGCAAAGAAGATCGTCGTTATCAACGAATTTTATATAGATTCGATCCGCAAAAGCCGCTTCAGGCTTATCAATACAATCGCGTGGCATTTGGCCTTAAGTGCAGCTCGTTCTTAGCCCTTCGAGCAATCAAACAGCTAACGTTAGATAAAGGCGCTCGCTTCCCTATGGCAAGGGATATTATCAATCGTGACGTTTATGTAGACGACATCGCTAGCTCTGCTTTAAATGAGCAAGAAGCTATCCGCGCGGCTGGAGAGTTGATTGAGCTCTTCTTGTCAGGAGGATTCCAACTCGCTAAGTGGGCATCCAATTCCAGCAACGTATTAGAAAACATTCCATTGGAACTTCGCTTGTCGCAAAGTGTAACTTTCGATAGTGATGCATCGCTAAAAGTCCTTGGCCTACGCTGGCATCCTTCGGATGACATTTTCGCATTTGAAGTCACTCCAGACAATCCAACTTGTACAAAACGCAATATTTTATCATCTGTCGCTAGACTCTTTGACGTGATGGATCTGGTGGCGCCTATAATTGTACAAGCCAAGCTTCTGATAAAGGAGCTGTGGATTTTAAAAATCGATTGGGACGAAACCCCACCCACGAGTATATCACGCCAGTGGCAGCAGTTCAACGCAGAGTTGCCGTCAATATCGTCAATTCGGATTCCACGTCATGTAGGAGTCGCTGAAGGATGCACGTTAAAACTCGTTGGGTTTGCGGATGCGAGCGAAAAGGCATATGGAGCAGTGATATACGCTCAGGTGACCACTCCTGATAACCGAATTGAGGTTCAATTAGTTTGCGCCAAATCAAGGGTAGCACCGTTAAAGGTCGTCTCCTTAGCACGCTTAGAATTATGCGCAGCATTATTGTTATCGCAACTGTTGAAAAGGGTAATTGATAATTACTCCGCGAGGTTTATTGTTCATTCATTATTTGCCTTTTCTGATTCGACTGTAAGTTGGATTCATTCATCACCTCACCGCTGGCAAACCTTTGTTGCCAATCGTGTAGCAAAAATACACGAAAATTTGCATAGTAGTCATTTTTATCATGTCGCAGGTGCTGAGAACCCTAGCGACTGTCTGTCGAGAGGTATGCTACCATCACAATTGATGGCAAATGATATTTGGTGGATGGTCCAAAATGGCTTTGCCAGCCGTATTCCGAGTGTCCTATTGCGCCATTTAAGCACGCAAATTCGGAACAGTTACCGGAATTGAAAACCAATCAGTATGAACCGCCAATTACTTTTGGCATGTGTTCTCGCGTAGCTGATCCACCAGAAATCAAAACTCGCAACCTTGAAGCGCTTGTATCATCTCAAATTGTACCTAATTCAATTATTAGCAAATATTCTTCGTTTAATAAATTGCAACGCGTAGTCGCATGGATAATGCGTTTCGTTAATAATTGTCGTAAACTTCCTGGTACGGATAATACAAACTCAACTTATCTTAGCTCTCGTGAGTTAAATGACTCGCTTTTGAAAATCATACGCATCGAACAGGAAACATATTTCTCTGTCGATATACGTAACATGCGAAATAACGTTCCATGTTCAACGCATATTCTAAACTTGAAACCGTTTCTCGATAGCCACGGTATTATCAGGGTGGGCGGTCGACTCAAGTACTCGGATCTGTCATACGAAAACAAATTTCCCATCTTATTACCGAAAAGCTGTCATTTAGCTTATTTAATTATAGATTATTATCACAAACTATATTATCATGTAGGCCCGCGAAGCCTTCAATTCACTATTCAGCGGAAGTTTTGGATAATGGCGGCACGAAATAAGATTCGTTCACAACTTTCGAAATGCATTGTTTGCCATAAGATAAAATCTTCAGCATTACCGCCCCCATTAATGGCTGATTTACCACCCTCTCGAGTGCAACAGAGTCGTGTTTTTTCTCGAGTCGGAATTGATTTTGGAGGTCCTTTCACTTTGAAAGATCATAAACGAAGGGGAGCCAAAACGTCAAAGGGTTATTTATGTTTATTTGTGTGTATGGCGACAAAGGCAGTTCATTTGGAAATCGTGTCTGATTTATCTTCCGAAGCCTTTATCGCAACCCTTAGCTGATTTACGGATCGTCGAGGCTTATGCTCAGAAATTATAAGCGACAACGGTACCAACTTCGTAGGTACAAATCGGTACCTACTCGACATAAATAAATTCTTGGCATCACAGCGTGATGTTATATCTGATCATCTAACTCAAAGTGGCATTATTTGGTCGTTTAACCCTCCAGCTAGTCCTCATTTTGAAGGCCTTTTCGAAGCAGGGATAAAATCTGTGAAGTACCATTTGAGAGACCGTTCTAACTTACGAAGAATTTGCGACAGTTCTTACCAGAATTTAAGCCATTCTCAACTCCCGCCCTTTGTTTTCATTAAGCTCAGACCCTGAGGATTTAAATGGACTTACCCCATGCCATTTCTTAATCGGTGGATTCCTATTGGGGTTGCCTGAATATGACTTTATTGACACCGAGTCTAATCGATTAAGTAGGTGGCAACATCTCCAAAAGATGTCGCAACATTTCTGGAAACGTTGGCATTCAGAATACTTGAATACGCTTCAACAACGAGCAAAGTGGTGCAAAATTAATCCAAACATTAAGTTGGGCCAATTAGTGCTAATAAAGGAAGATTGTCTTCCACCTATGAAGTGGGTATTAGGACGAATTGTTCATGTTCATCCCGGTAAGGATGGGATAGTTAGAGTGGCTACTATTAAGACTCAAACTGGCTCGTTGGTTCGACCGGTAGTGAAACTGTGTCCGCTACCGGTAGAATAAAATTAGTATTAGTTCAGGTATATATCTAAAATAGAGATACCTACTGCAATTTTTTTTTGTTTTCTTTTTGTTATTCTTGGCGACCATTGGTGTCTATGACTTCTATTGTTGTTATTTTATTTCTTATATTTTGGATGCTTATGCTCAATTTGTTTTATTTTCAAACGTCAATTGTTCATTGAATCCTATCGCATCGTGTTTCTCCTTTTTTGTATTTGTCTTTTCCTTTTGACCACTTGGTCAAGGTGGGGGGGCATGTTCGCGCCTTTATTGTTACATGTTGCCTTTTGAAACTACCTATTTGGTGCCCTCTGCCTCAGTTGAATTTACCTCGCCGCAAAGGACAGAAGTCCTAAAACCGCACCGCTTTTACAGTTTTTAGTAATCAAACCGCAAAGTGAACTTATAAATCTCGCAGCTATTCGCAAGTACCATCGCCACGCGTCATCCATTCTCGCTTATTATTTCGCGATCAAACGTTCATTCCCAATCGCCATTCCATTCCATCTCTCCCATCTCTCCCAAACTAACATACCTACCTTTCCAGTGAACACTGAACGAAGAGGGAAGCAGTCTGGGTAAGTGCGATTAAAATATAATAAAATAGGTAAATAAGAACCGCATACAGTATACAGTCCACAACATCCACGCAGCATTTGATCACTCGATCTTGGGAGGGATCATTTGCTACCCGCCGCAACAATTGTATTTTTCCTTTGGAGGGGTGCAGACATACGTTCACCGTTTGTCCCATTTTCGACTGTTGACATTTAGTGTGTAAGAAAGAGGGGCAGCATTAATATATGTTTAAGAACAAAAGCAAAACAATCAGCGCATTGACATTTGACGTTTTTAAAATTTTGGAATTCATTCACTATCCAATATTACAATTTTAACTAATTTTAAATTAACTTTAACTATTCTGATTTTCGGGGCGGAGACAAAATCAATAAATTAAAGATCATAAAAATCGGTCTAGCCGTTCTCGAGTTATAAATGATGTAACTAACCCGACTTTGTTTTAAATATTAAAGATAACTCTTGGCCATAGTGATTGGATTTTACTTGTAACTTTTTACAGATTAGGTACAACTTTAAAATTATCAACCGTGACAATAATCAGGAGGTTTTAGATTGTCAAAATATATTTGTTACCGACCCCAATACATTTACATAGTATAAAGCAAAGCCACTCCCGCTGTCTGTACCTTCGCTTAGGCCGGTTACAGTGCTCGACCGACGGTCGGTGCGTACGTCGGTCGCGCTTGTCATTTCTATGAAAATTCCTAAATCGTTCAGTGCAGGACCGACCGTACGCATGCGTATATAGTTACGCAGTACGCACGAGAATCGTCGGTCGAGCGCATGCGCATGCAGACCGTCGGTCGACCGACGAGCTAGAAATGCTCTCTGGGCGACGATCGGGTGTACGTGATATCTACGTCTTCTGTTCCTAATACGTCTACGAAGATAATAAGCAGCTATTAATTAATTAATTTCGCGTACGACGTCCGGTCAGCTTATTGGTTAATCGTGAACTGACGGTACGCACCGACGGTCGGTCGTTGGTATGCGATCGTCAGGACCGACCGTACGCAGCGACCGTCGGTCGAGCACTGCAACCGGCCTTAGAACTTTTAAGCCACGCAACTGATTTCCATGCGGTTTTTACCGATAGATAGAGTGATTCGTGAGGAAGGTTAAGGTATATAATTTGTTCAGGTTTTATGTAAAGCCAAAACACTTTGTAAAATCCAACCTTTGTAACCACCGCCGTCTTTCAGTTTATCGCGAAGAGACAGACAGATGCCGCTGACGACTTTAATTTATAATACGTAGAGATGATGTGAAAGATCATAATAATGTGCATGAAATGCTTGGGGTAACTAATGTATTTAAGTTAAGGATTAATACTGTAACCGTCTAAGTAACTTTTCAATTACCGCAATGTACGCGACCATTTTTTTAGAAGATAGAATGGGTGTAGTAAACTATCCGTAAAAGATAGAAATATGCCTTCGCTAACTTTTTTGTAGATCTATAAAAGAGAAATATCCCACTATGAATTGTTTTGTTGTATCCCAAAAGGATTAGGCAGCGTTTTCGATGAAAGCTTCCAGGCGGCTTGACTTTTTCCGACACTTCTAACAATTATCGTTATGTTTCAACCAATTTACACAAATCATTGACAAATTAAATACCTAACCTTCCTCACGAAACACTATCTATTGGTGAAAACCGCATGAAAATCCGTTCAGTGGTTTTCGGGTTTATCGCGAACAGACAGACAGACAGATGGCGCGGGGGACTTTAAATTATAATATGTAGAGATGATTTGGTCAATGTTTTTAAATACTCCGAAATGGAATTATTTATTTTATTTATTAGGGAAAATTGACAGATTTTTTACATTCATAATAATAACATTAATAAGACACATAAAATCCAATAATAGATTTTCAAATAATTAAAATTATAATAAAAAAACGAAGGGTCCTGTATCCATAAGAAGTTTAAAAAAATATTTCATTGAAAATTATAAAGCACAACACAAATATAAACTAATAACCTGCTTAATAAATTTAAGAACATAAAGTAGTACGAAATCTATGGTCACTACACAACAGCATTAATTATGTACACATGTCAGTCAAATAAGAGTAGAAATTTTAAAAATTGAACTACAAAATTTGCAGGCTGGCAACACCAATTTACCTGTCAAATATTCTTTTAAAGTGCAATTACACTAAAAATGCAGAACACCGTATACACATTTAAAAATACATTTTTGTTCCTAAAAAAAAAATCGAGGAAGCACTGTTGTTAAGGTATCTACTAAATGACATAATTTGATTAAATTGTGTTCTACAAAGTGATTGGCTTCCATTTAATTTAACATAAATTTGAATTTAACAGAAGATAGAAAGGAAGAACCATTAATGGTGAGGTTAGTTACACAACTTTTAGATCTGAATGAGTTAAATATATTCAGATCTAAAATTAGAGACATGATCCATAGTAGGTATTTAAGCTAATATTAAATAAATGTGAGCAATTTCTAAAGTGTGCTTTATATTTTATCACAATATCGTTATTCTTTATTATGTTAACATAAAATTGTAAACATATAATAATAATATACATATATGCAGTTCTAATTTGAGATCAGTGGAAAGAAAATATATTTTTTTCGATGTTATGCGTTTTTAATTTTTAATTAAAATGTAGGTTACATAGCTTTAGATTAACACCATGACTATATTTTTAGTATTGCCATTTGAAGGACAGTGGCGCCCTCCTACGTTTTCTACTCTTATTTGACAGACTGTACCTACAACTCAGAGTGAACACAACAGTAAATCGAATGTCAAGTAAACGGAAAGGATTCACAGCAATAACATAATAACTTGCAAGGGGGTCTTTTTTTTTTTAATGGCTTGTTCCAATGACCCCAAAGGAGTGTTCTGTGAATGCTTTTGTGAGTATAATTTTGTGAGTGTAATTTTGTGAGTGTAATTTTTGGTTAATATTAACTAATTTATTATTATTATTGGTTATTATTAACAAATTAACTAACAAGAACCTATCTACATTATATAATAATACTATACTAATAATAATACACAAAATTATTACAATAAGAGATAATTTTAATTAAACATAACTAAGGAAATTAAAAGATATGCTGACACAATTTATTGTGCGTATTAAATAAAATAAATAAATAAATACATGAAACTTAACTTACAGTTACAAATTGATGCTGTTAATATTCAGGAAATTAGCCAAGATTTTATATACGCGTTTGTTTACAGAAGATATAGGCAAGCAATGTTGTAGGGAGGCAATATGCCCGAACTGATTAGGTGAGGAATGAAATTTTTGTATGCATTATTTAAAGGGCAACTGAAAAAAATATGATTGAGATCCTCTTCACCAAGACGACATTCATACATAGCAGAATTCTTAACGTGAATTTTTGTCAAGTTAGTGAACATTGTGGCAGCAATGCCCTATCCGCATGCAGCAAATGGAGGATGTCGAGAATTTGTTAAAAGAAAGTCTTGAAAACCACGGTTTTGAAGGAATCGTTGGCTGAATTGTGAAAAAGTTATATCCTTTTGATTGACTAGATTCTTCCCAATGATTCTGCCATGTGGAAATCATGTTTTCCTTCAATTTTATGAAAATGTCATCGGTGTTTAAAAATTTATATAAAATGTCCCCCGAAATAATGGCATCTTTCACCAATGAATCGGCCTTTTCATTTCCAGGGATACCGCAGTGACTAGGTATCCAAGCCAAGACGATTTCTTTGCCAGAGTCTGTTAATTTATGAATTAAAGTACGAATTCCAACACAGAAATCGTCTTCTGGGTAATGGAAGGGGGAAGAGTTTAATTTTTGAAGTGCACTCAGGGAATCGGAGAGAATTAAGAAGTTTCCAATGTGATCATCGTCAATGTATTTGAGGGATTCAAAAATGGCTATACATTCAGCAGTGAAACGGAAGCCTCTTTTGGAAGTTTAATTTTTCTATCGACTTGATCTGATGGGATTGGAATGCCGCTCCCACATGGTTTGATAAGGGAGACTTGGAACCCTTGAGGTGATTTTTCACAAAAACGGCGCTATATAAATCATCCAAATATTATTATTATTATTATTATTATTATTATCTGTGTAAATAATTTTCCAGTTGGAATATTTCGAATTAAAAATTTGGATAAGTTTTCTTGGAGCTTCGTGATTGTTAATTATGCCGAGAGAAAAAAGAATATTTGGTTTACACAAATGAATACAAAAGGAGTTGGCATATAAAGGAAGTCTGTCTGATGGATTTAATAGGGGTTTATATGCACAGTACGAATGGAGGCTTTTAACAAGTAGAGGGATTGATTTGTTCCTCCAATATGGAAGTGATTTCACTTGAGCAGTGAGTGCAGTAATTTTGTCTTTCAGTGGGTGATTAGAGAGTATGAAGCATTTAAATAAAAACTTGTCAGTCAAGGGGGTCTTTAAAATTATTTAACGTTAGCTTTGACATATATTTTTAAGGTAAGTACTTAAATTACATGAGAATATTTCTATATCAATAAAATTCTTATGAAATACCTATATTACATGCTCTGAATATATAATCAATTTGTCTGAGATTGGTAGAACATTTTGAAGATGAAAAAGTGATTTTTTTCTGGTTCTAACGCCAGGGACTCTAAAATTTATCTTAGGCAAAAGGGGCGAGCAATCAATAAAGCCATTGATAATTTTATGAAGATATAATATATCAGCACAGTCTCTTCTATTTTTTAATGATTTAAGTCCATAAAGGTCCACTGAGCTGTTTACGTCATGGTAACCAATATTAAACTTGAAATTTAAATGATGGACAAATTTTCTTTGGATGGCTTCAATGAGCTTAATGTAAATATGATATTGAGGATTCCATATTTGAGAAGAGAATTCAAGATGACTGCGAACATATGAAAAATACAATATTTTAAGTGTTTGAATGTTCTTGAATTCTTTTCCAATACAGAATAAGAATCTTGACATTCGAAGGGCTTTCTTTTCAATCATATTAATATGGGCCTCGAATGTAACTTACTGTCAAGTAGAACACCTAAATCACGAATTTGAGTAACCCTTTTGAGTGATTGGCTGGCTATAAGGTAGTTGTCACGACCTATACCGCGACACGAGAATATGACTGTAAATCCTTTTTGTTTTTTTTTTTATGAGTAAAGACCAATAATTATGCTTTGAAATTCGATCGTAGGAAGTAGGAAATGAGAGGAAGTCTCTTACCTTTTGACGGCTTCTTATGGCGTTTCAGGATCGATCCTGGGTTCCCAATATCGGCACAACACCAGGTTTTTAAGACACGACAGTTTGATTTGATAATATGAAATCTTGCGATGATTTGCGATATTTTCGACGAGAGCACTGTGACCAATGTCACTAAGTACCAAAATCCAACTGCCATAGTAGGTAAGGTAAACTTGGGCGACAATATTGTTCAATTATTTCGTCATGTAGGTGGGACCATGTTCTTCTTTTCCTGGTAGAGACTTTGAGGAAAGGACAAAGAGAAAGGAATGCATGGTTGAAGAAGGACTTGGGGAATATGGATTTAGTGTTTTAAAAGACTGTTTCAGAACCAAACAGTAGTTATGGTCAAATTTAATTTTATTTCTAGTGAAAGTAATCACATAACACTTGTGTTCATGTTAAGATGATTAATTATTAGTGACCGACCGAAAATACAGTTTCGGTTTCGGTTTCGGCAAAAAAATCTAGTTATGGCATTAGTTTCGGTTTCGGCAGAAAAACTGCCGAAACCGAAACTTTTTTAGACATGTTAATAATCGATTGTTTACTGTTAGGTATTTGGCTTATTTTTTACACTTATTAAGACAGTTAACACGTCTTAAATTTAATAAAAAAAAAAACAATAATTGAAGTAGGTGAAAAAATAATATTTTCTTATCAATTATTACAAGCAATAATTGTCAGCCTGAAACACTCATTTACATTGAAAAATCTTCCGAGAAAAGATACTTGCCGCCAACGGGACTTGAACCCGTGTCCTTCCGATTGCCGGTCGAATGCTCTGACCACTGAGCTATGGGGGCTAATCAAATACCCGCCAAATCATTCAATATATACTAGTGTTTCATTCAACAATTACTGCTTGTTATATTTTTTCCATCTGAAAACAACCAACTTTATTTTTGCGAGAAAGACATTGTTAGTGTTAAATCCCTCGCTAGGTGGCGTCGAGACAAATTATGTCTGCATTTATTGGAGAAGTACTTAAACTTGTTGAATATTAATTATTATTTTTTAATTTATAAACTAACGTTTAGACAAGATTTTTATGCATAGCACAAAGGGTAACAATTATTACAAGCAATAATTGTCAGCCTGAAACACTCATTTACATTGAAAAATCTTCCGAGAAAAGATACTTGCCGCCAACGGGACTTGAACCCGTGTCCTTCCGATTGCCGGTCGAATGCTCTGACCACTGAGCTATGGGGGCTTATCAAATACCCGCCAAATAATTCAATTCAACTGAGACACCAAAGATTCGGTTTCGGTGGTAAGTTCTGTTTCGGTCGGACACTATTAATTATACAGTAGTCATTAAGCCCATGATGATGATGATGATGCTAAGTTAAACAGGTCAATAAAAAGTCTAAGCGAATATGTCAATTTTATAACATGATTTAAACAATATATATCTACCTATTGCCAACAAAATCAATTATTTCTAAATGTCTCAAAATGTCATCACATTATCTTTTCAAGGAATCAAAATAAAACATTAAACAACAACATTGCAACAGTCTCAGATATTCGTGATCTTGGAATAACCCTTGATAGTAAACTACAATATAACCTTCATATACAACAAATCACAAATAAAGCTGCTAAAATGTTAGGTTTCATCATAAGAAACACAAACCTTTTAAATACCATTAACATCATTAAGCAACTCTACTTTGCCTACGTAAGGAATCATATGCAGTTTGCATCAGTTATTAGGTCTCCATTTTATAAAATACACATAAACAAAATTGAATTAATTCTAAACAAATTAAAAAAATATCTTTGTTACAGGTCATATGTAAGATTTAATAATTATGCAGAGGCAGCTTCGAACTATAAAATTGATTAATTGAGTGTACGAAGGCATCATATCGATGCACTATTCCTGCATAAAATAGTCAACAATAATATTCAATGCCCAGAGTTGCTAAATGAAATTCAATACAATGTACCTGTACGTTCAACACGCTCTTCTGTCCTGTTCAGGGTGGATCAATGCAAGACGAACTCTAAGCAGAATTCTTACCTGAACAGACTATGCAATAGGTATAATAACATTTTATCCAAAGTGGACATTTTAAATTGCGAACTTACCAAATATAATAGGTCCATAAAAGAGTATTTCTCTGATGTTTCGTGAATAATTTCATGTTTCTTTTGTTTATATTTCTGCTATGATTTGAACGTACAACCTCTCTCCACGGCTACCAATGTAATTGATAAATTTTTTGTTTTGTAATTTTTCAATTTATATAATTTTTTGTTTTATATAATTTTTGGATCATATTTCTTTCTTATAAATTTAATTTACTCATTATTTTTTATGCTGTCCCAGAAGAAGTAGAGTCACAAGGAGGAAATCCACAATTGATTTTATTTTGGCTACATAATACTTATGTACAAACTGAAAATTGTTAACTGTGTATTTCCCGACAGTTGATAAACAATAAATAAATGATATACCTATACATTTAAATTCAAACAATGAGAAAAAGGATCCACAGCAGCACTAACTTGCAAAGTATTGTACAGTAAAGAGTTGGCCGGACATAAAATAACCAGAAATAATATAGATTTTTTAGCATTATTATACTCAGGTTTATAATATGGAAAGTATTTCGGAAACTTAAAAGAAATGAGTAAAACGAATCCATTCACAAGACTTGCGACCAGGGTAAATAGATAAAATCGGTTTACAACTGCGAAAAAATCTACCCATAGGTATATGACGTTTTAAACATGCCTTTAGAATACCTGAATAGTAACACTGGGAACAAGAATAAGGTTTTCTCCAAGATGAGAAAGCACGCGAAATGTTAAATTTCCATTTTTGGAACATGGATAGCTACAGGAAGAATACTAATAAGGGTTTTCTCCAGTATGGGTAAGCATGTGAGGCAATAAATTTTCCTTTTCTGCACATGAATATGTGAAGTCGGAATATCACGTAGATTTTTCTCCAACATAGGTTTGCGTGTGACGTTTTAAAGTTCACTTTTGAGCACATCAATAAGTGCAGTCAGAACATCAATAAGATTTTTCTTCTGTATGGGTTCACGTGTGGCGTTTTAATGTTCTGTTTTGAGCACAGGAACAGCTGCAGTCGGAAAATGAATAAGGTTTTCTCCAGTATGGTAAAGCATGTGAAGTCTTAAATATTCCTTTTGAGAACATGAATAGCTACAGCAAGAACATGAAAAAGATTTTTCTCCAGTATGGGTTCGCATGTGACGATTCATAGATCCCTTTACAATGAACGAATAGTTGCAGTTGGAACAAGAATAAGTTTTTTTCCAGTATGGGTTCGCATGTGACGATTCAACTTTCCCTTTTCAGCACAGGAATAGCTGCATTCGGAACAAGAATAAGGTTTTTCTCCAGTATGGGTTCGCATGTGAGATTTCAAATTTCCCTTTTCAGCACAGGAATAGCTGCATTCGGAACAAGAATAAGGTTTTTCTCCAGTATGGGTTCGCATGTGACGATTCAAATTTCCCTTTTCAGCGCAGGAATGGCTGCATTCGGAACAAGAATAAGGTGTTTCTCCAGTATGGGTTCGCATGTGACATTTCAACTTTGCCTTTTCAGCGCAGGAATAGCTGCATTCGGAACAAGAATAAGGTTTTTCTCCAGTATGGGTTCGCATGTGACGATTCAAATTTCCCTTTTTAGCGCACGAATAGCTGCATTCGGAACAAGAATAAGGTTTTTCTCCAGTATGGGTGTGTATGTGTTGATTCAAAGTTCTCCTTTCAGCACAGGAATAGCTGCATTCAGAACAAGAATAAGGTTTTTCTCCTGTAATGGTAAGCATCTAATATCTTAAATTTTCACTATAAGAACATGAAAATCTGAAGAAGGAAGACGGTTAAGGTTTCTTTATAGTATAGGTGGCTGAACAATAGGAACACGATGAGATATTCCGATATTTAATAGTAAAGTGAATAAAGCTCTGTAAGTATGTGAACAAAATGAAAACAGAAAATAATTTAAATGAATTAAGACAAACAAAAATGGATTTTACCTGCAGTCTGGGAAATACTTTCAGAGTGTTTTAAGCATTCATTTTTTACATCCTGCAGGTCTATGTCTATTTCAGCATAAGGGATCCCCTCTTTATCTTCTTCTCGGGATTCGGTCTTGATGGAAACAGTCTCTACAGTAATACTACCTGGAATAACAAAACGACAATACGACGTGTAAAGACTCGTTGGTACCAGATTATAAAATACGATGGCTGGGGCTATTTCAATGCTCAGTATTTATTATTGTATTTTGTATTATTGCATTTTGGGATGCAGATAAAGGGAACCGGCGACCCAGGAACAATTTACTAGATGACAAAGACTTCTGCCATAGCTCATCCCCAAAGGTTTGCTTTGTTTGGTGACTTAGCACTGATGCCCGGGTTCATCTGGCATGGTGTGTTCCCACCAGCAGCGTGGCTGGCCAGAACGAGAGAAGCCGGTGCAAAGAGACGCTTCGACTTCCCAAGGTAGGGTGAGGTTTTTCTAGGTCATGGAAGCGGATGACCAGGACACACTGAACCCCAAATTCCTACCCACACTAAAACCCCTTTCCTTTCCAGAACTCTCCTCTCCTTCCTTTTATTAAAAATCCTCCACGCAGCATCCCCAAAGATGATAGGCCCTGAGGGAAATTATTTTCCTCAGGGCCTCCCGTGTGGAGCTCAAGTAAAAAAAAAGGTGGTCTATCTCAATCCATCGTCTTTATTGATGAATTCACATGCCCGTCACTCCTGGCCTTAGATTCCCACTCACCCCTCGTACCTCCCAGAACTACTTCTCCTTCCTTTCCTAAAAACGGCTCTCTACGCAACATCCCTAAAGATGACATTGAGCGAAATTCTTTTAAAGAAATCGATTTCCTCAGGGCCTTCCGTGGGGATAATCTTATAAAAAATACTTATTTACTAAGCTCCTGCTGACAAGTTGCTTGCAGGAGCTTAGCCAAAGCGGGTACAAATACCCAGTGTATAAAAAGTTGCAAATAAGTTAATACAATTGTATTTTATAAGATCTTTAGACATTGAAAGTTTCCCTTGAAGATACTAATTCAAATCATGAAGAAGGTGGAAATAGGAGAAGAGAATTAATAACGATTTTCATCGATAAAAACTACAGGAGATGGCCACTGTAAGGACGTTTTTAGCGATGGTGTTCCATTCTTAAGAATCTTCAGAAATAGTGTATGGTATCTTCAAGTCAATCGAATGATTAATTCCGAAATCCCAAGTAAACGTCACAATACAAATTAACTGCAACCCAAAAATACATGACAAGAGCATTATCTTATAATTCCAAATAATTTTTGAAGTAGACATGTTTTGGTTTATTGATAAATATGATGAAGCAATATATTGAGATTCCTGTGGAGCAATATTACAAACGAGAAAGAAAATACGAAGAAAATGATCGGTCAGTGGCTGTTGGCATCGCGTCTTGCGTCCCGCACAGGAGTCGAGAGTCCAATTCCTCCGCTGGGTAAGTCCTCATCTCGAGAAATGCAACATTTTCAGCTTAAGCCTCAATGACACACGGCGAGTGAACAAGCTACTATCTACTCAGTTTAAAAGCGGGAAAATCGGCGAGTGAGATTGTCATGATGACACACAAAACTGTCCACACGCTCAGAAGCGTAGGAAACTGAGGTCGTTTTTAGTGCCAGTAACAAGAATAACGACGCCTGCGTGAACTAATTCTTCAGATGTTTGACAGTCGAAATCAGCTGTTTATCGGAAGCCATGTTGGAAACGTAAATAAACCAATCACGAGCAAGCGGAGCAAGCGTGGAGGCGAGTAAAGTTGACGACCTTTCAACTTTTTTTCGTAGATTGTCAACAATCTGCTAGTTGCTGCTAGTTAGCAAGTGACACGGTGACACTGGGCGAGTTTACTAACAGATAGTGAATTTCCCAGATAGTAGCTTGTAAACTAGCCGTGTGTCATCAACGCTTTACTTTGGTGGAAGCAGGAGAATTTCAATTTATTGTAGGATTATCCGTAACCCAGGAATATTTTTTGTCTAAATTTTAAAATAAAATAAGTAATTTTGCATTATAGTATGCGAGCCTGAGGTGTGTAAATAACCTCAGACCCTCTGGGCTTAATACCCAAGAAATTATGATTATGAAAACTCTACTTGCGCGAACAAATATATCACAAAGGATGGCACAAAGAAAAAACTCCAGGTAAAATAACAGATCCACCAACCTTGTTTTGTAGTTCTTGATGCTTGGAGGCCTCCGTACTTTCATCCAATCAATAGTTAAATTCAATAGGTGCAATCCTTTTGTCACTTGAAAATTTGCACAAGAGATGAGATTTGTCAATCAATACACAACTCATAAGTTTTTCACAATGACATGAAAATTTTCCAATAAAACAGACGATGTCAGTTATATTTTGTTAAGATTCTATTTTTAAAAACAATCCATTAAGGTGTCCTTATTAAAGTACCATCCTTGTGATATATATTTATTTAAATTTTCGAACTAACAAAAAACATATTCCAATGCCTAACCAATAAGTATGTACCGATGGGATGATAAGACGGTAAGCAGCTGTCCTGACTGCGTCGTCTGAAACTCCTTTATGATAATAAACGTGATTCAACTTACTAGTTGGCTGAACTCTCTCAGCACGCTGGAAACATTCCTTCTTTACATCCGGCAAGTGTATATCTATATCCATACACAGCATTTCACCTGCGCCTTCTTCCTGGGACACTGCTTCCGTCTTAATGGAAACACTCTCTGGGTTGAGAAGTTCCATGGCACTGCTGTGATAGCGTCCTGTTATGTGATGGTCATTGATCTCACCTAATTATAAAGCTGTAAAAAAAAATTGATTGGTCTTATTTGATTCGTTATAAAGGACAATTCAAATAGATTACAGATGTAAAAAAAAATCTGAGCTCCTGGAGATTATGCGCCTTTGAGGTGATTTCTTTCATGAAATCGGCGGTGTATAAATTATAACCAAGACTGAAAGAAGAATGAAATATTTACTGATTTAAAAGTAAATAAGCATCAATTAAGGAGCTTTGGTCTTACTAACGTAGTCTGTATAGCAAAGTAGCATAGTGCAAAACGAAGCTCGACGGTCGATTTCAAAGTGTTCAATAAACGTTAATAGCAATGTAGAAACTCGAATTAAAAAAAAAACTTTCCTATAAAAATGTTTCGGTTATTGAAATAATCTCAAGTAGTATAAATTTGACAAAATTATTATAAAGTTTAAATAATATTCCTTTAGAAACGCACAGCATCGACAATCATGTTGTACGGTTTTAGGAAGCAAAATAGCAAAGGACGAAGGATATTGACATATCCATAGACAACTGACAATTAAAGAAAATTATCACAAAATTAAGAGCCGGACAGTATTTTTTTTATCTGTATTTTGAAAACCGCTAAAGAATTATGAGTTATTTATACCTATTATTATTTTCGGTAAATTTACGACTAGACGCCGCATGCCACTACAATTTTAATAGGCATATATTTAAAAAATAAACTCCCCCTAAACTTAATTACCACAAGAACCAGTTTCAGTTGAGAACGGCGGAAAAACGTGCATTTAAATTTATATTCGTAAAAACTTTTATTCACGTAATTTTCCGTTTTGACGCCGACGCCATATTGAATCTTGTCCATAGAAACCACATAGTGACGTATATCAGTAGTGCCAACCATACAAAACAAATTCATAGTAAAATAATTTACACACATTCCTAATCCGAATCACGTCCAACCTCAGCACCACTTCCAGCCTCGACGTCACTCCCAGCCTCCCTAATCACAATTACTCCCTTCCTCAACATCCCTTCCGGCCCTAGCGGCACTCCCAGCCTCCGTGTCAGCCCCTTCTTGATCTACGTACGGATTGTAGAGATCACTCGCCATTTTAAAAAACGAATGGATTCGGTCTGGACGGTGTGGAACCGACCTCTTCCAAAGGAATTCACAAAGGTACCCTTCGTAATGCGCTTCGCTCCTTCCATACCTTGGCACACTTCCCCGAACATCACTCCAACAACGCTCAATGTTTTGAGTGTGAGCACCGGTCACCTGATCCACAAAAGTAACACTGTGGTTTACACTGAGGTGCACAAATCCTTCATCCCCGAGGCAATCATAGGCTCTCCAGCAATCCGAAACTATTGTCGTACCCGGTAGTATGTTCTCCTTGATCACTTGTAAAAGAGTATCTTTTGAACGATCCGGAACGCCACACACAAACATTTTTTTATATTCGCGCTCAAAGCCACCAAAAACCCAATTCCCGTCAATCCTCCTTCCCCGGTAATATTTTCTTTTGCCTATTTTTGCCTCGTCTATTTCCACTATCACTCCGACACCGCCGATCATCTCTTTCTTTTGATAGCACCAGTGGATGCATACCTCCCTGCAAAATGAGGACCAATCTGTTACGGTTCCAGCCGACATTCCAAATTCATCCATCAAGAATAGTGTCCGGGGCGGTCGCATATCGGCCCAAAATACAACAAATCTACAAATGTCCTCAACAGTAAGTTTCGAGAGAGAGAAAAATGTATTTTTCCGCGCCGTTGCACTAAAATTACATCTAGGTTTTTTTTCTTTCTCCCTAATTGCACAGTAATTGTTTTGGTACACACGAATCAGATTTTAAAACACAGGTGTTATTGCACTTTTTACATTGTTTTTCGCGTCTAATAACTCCATGTTGCCTCAGCCATTCTAATAATATTTCCCGATTATCCACAATCTTTAGAAATCCGACAACACCTACGGAACAATTTTCACACGACATTTTAAATTTTCCCGAAAACCGCGCAATTCAAAAGGAAAAAAAATTCCAACTGATAAATAACGAACCATAAGCAAAAGAAAAATTATCGAAAATATATAAAAGAACGCGCACACGTTCTTCTTTTTCGTTTTGTAAAGAGAGCAGTGCTTGTCTGACGAATATGTATAATAATACATTTTATTATAAAAACAGCTTCAAAATTCTCAATTATAAATTTCTGAATGTCGTTGGAGAACGCCTTATTTAATATACCTAACCTAACTTAACCTAATAACCTAACCTAACTTAATAACCTAACCTAATAACCTAACCTAACCTAACCGTGTGATATGGTTTATGATACAAATGAAAGTGTCCCCTTTATACCGCCTGCTCGCGTCAAGGCAAGAAAAACATCCGAGTTTTCAAGTAGTTTAGCGGCTACGCTAGGTTTGTGTCACATGGTTTGTGATACAAAAGAAAGTGCCCCTTTATAACGCCTACTCGCGTCAAGGCAAGAAAAACGTCCCAGTTTTCAAGTAGTTTAGCGGCTACGCTAGGTTTGTGTAACATGGTTTGTGATACAGAAGAAAGTGCCCTTTTATAACGCCTACTCGCGTCAAGGCAAGAAAAACATCCCAGTTTTCAAGTAGTTTAGCGGTTACGCTAGGTTTGTGTAACATGGTTTGTGATACAAAAGAAAGTGCCCCGTTATAACGCCTACTCGCGTCAAGGCAAGAAAAACATCCCAGTTTTCAAGTAGTTTAGCGGCTACGCTAGGTTTGTGTAACATGGTTTGTGATTCTGGCGTACAATCTCACAAGACGAAAGCTAATTTTAATTTTACGTAATCGAAATTTAGAATGAAATATTTTCCACTTCCCCAATGCAAATAGTATTAATGTAGTAGTAATGTAATTAAGGTGAATCCAAAGTTTTTTTTTTAAAGTGCATATTAACCGTTGCCAGCGATCTCCAAAAAATACCGTGATTTTTGCCGTATAGCAATCTTTTTTTAATATTATGAAAATTTGTCCTGACTGAAACCGATGTTTTTTGCGGTAGCTAAGTTTAATAATAGAGTACTTTGCAAAATCTGTGCCTATTAAAAGTGCGGCGGCTTATCAATAAATTATTTTGAAAATTTGTACGGTAACTTTAATTAGTACCTTCCTAGAATATGTGTGATTTTTGCCATAGAGCAATCTTTTTTTAATATTTATCGATTGGTACCCTGGAAATAGTGGAAGTTGTTCAGAATGCAAAATAAAGTAATACGAAACGTCAGCGTCAGCCGGGATTGGTATATTTATGCGTCAGCCGTAACGAGAAATTACGTACCTACAATTTTTTTTGATTATGAAAAAAATTAAATGCATATTTTTCCACCGGTCCTGACTGAAACCGATGTTTTTTGCGGTAACTAAGTTTAAAAATAGTGTACTTTCCAAAATCTGTGCCTATTAAAAGTGCGGAGGCTTATCGTAAATTTAATTTATTTTTTATGTTTTCATAATATTTACCATTACAAAAAAAAAACATATTCATTAACAAAAAATAGTAAATAGTAGTATCAACGTGTAATGGGGTAATGTTTGTTTTGGATTTTATTTTTACGAAAACTACAAATCAAATGGTTGGATAAAGGTAAGAACATGGTAAGTTGACGTACGCCTTCTGGACTACTTAAAACCCATATATTTTTTATAAAAATAGATGTTTCAGAATCACATTAGCACCATATTGCGACGCGTACAGGCGACTTATATCACTTGAAATTGCAGATTTCAACTAACAACTAATCGGACTTCACCACTTTACATCGTCTTTCGTCTTATTTCCTTCGACAGCTGGGCCATAGATATAGATGGTAAAACATTATAGTCAGCCTACGACATTTGCATTACATCATCATCATCATCATCATCATCTTCTTCCCCTTATCCTATTCGGGTCGGGGGCCCATTGCATCGACAAGGCTTCTCCATATGTCCCTGTCTTGTGCTGATTGTTCGGCCTCTGTCCATGGTAGCCCCATCCTCTCCTCACACAGTTTCTGGAGTTGCCTCGCCCAACTGTGTCTGGGGCGGCCCACTGGACGTCTACCCTCTGGAATCGCACTCAGTATCTTCCTCGGAATTCGGTCATCAGACATTCTTAGTACATGCCCAAGCCACCTCAGTTGCGATTTTTCTACGAAGAGTAGCAGTGGTTCAATGTTTAGATCATCTCGGATCGTGGAGTTTCTTATATGATCCCATTTCGTTACCCCTGCCACTCCTCTCAAGTACCTCATTTCGGCAGCTTGGACTCTAGAGCGTGTTCGTTCATTTAGCATCCATGTCTGTTGGCCGTAAGTGAGCGTCGGGCGGTATACCGTTTTAAACACTGCCATCTTTGTCTTGATGCTCAGCTCGGCTTTCCTTATCACTGAGCTGTAGAGAGGACGCAATACACTGCTTGCCGAGCATTACGTGTGGTTTAATTGTCCTCTGCACCACTACGTCATTTATTGAATAGGTTACAATAATTGTTTCTTTTATTTGTACCTATTGCTAATGGGGCGTTCACACATAGCACTAGGATGAAGGTTTACTCGAGGTCCGAGGAAATGTTCCATTTTTGTTTCACTGCCTGTTCAGAAGATTCCTTCGAAATAAGAGTTCACTCGACATTCTCACTACAAAGTCGTCGAGCGCAGTCGCACGCATCAGCCTGCGCTGACGGCTAAAATTCAATTCGGGAATATTTTCAAATTCACATTTCCGATAACGTCGTTAATTACGAGAAATTTGTGATTTTTTTAAACAGTAAAAAAATATCAACACCATAAAATGAACATATGTTTAACAGAATATAATGGAGGCCTGAAGGGATAAATAAAATAGATAACTAATATTAATGTACCTATTTGTATATCGTCGTGAGCGGATCAATGAAATGCCGGTTCCTTGCCAATGGGATCAGCCAGCAGCGTAAGTGGGATGAATTCCGAACCAAGACTTAAGAATATTCTTAACTTCTATAATCTGGAGGAAACATATCGAAGAACTTCTTAGAATTTAAAAAATTTCAGTATTTTTAACTCGTACAA
This sequence comes from Limnephilus rhombicus, assembly GCA_929108145.2. Taxonomy (NCBI): domain Eukaryota; kingdom Metazoa; phylum Arthropoda; class Insecta; order Trichoptera; family Limnephilidae; genus Limnephilus; species Limnephilus rhombicus. The sequence continues at coordinate 15,875,893 of OV815290.1, read as the reverse complement.
ATTTTATTATTTTTATTGTAAAGCATTAGTAAGTAGGTACCGTCGTATGATCACTTAAAAAAACCTTTCTGTTTTGGTTCTTTGTCTATGTTTAAATCAATCTGTCTTTTCACTCGCTTCGTTCCACGATGTTAGCTGAAATTTGTGTGAATCGGCTCTACACCTTGATATCTGATATTTTTGATATCAAAGTCAAATAACCGTCTGTGATATTTGTTTAAGGGTAGTCCAGCTTACTTCCGAGGCTCTGAATATTTTGTTCCAACTTAAAGCTCTTTCGTAATGGATTACTTATATTGCAAATATTCCACTAACCACTGCATTTGGCACATATTTTTGGAAATTACACCACGTTACAACCTAATTACTACAAGAAACACTTAATTACGTGTGGATAGATGATAAAAGATGCATCACAATTACTTTTACTCACCTAAAACGATCCCCTTGCCGCCATTTTGTTTTGTGAAGAATTGACATTTGCGAAGATTTGTTTCGGTCTACATACGCATGAATTGTTTAGTTTGCCCAAACTATGAACTTTATAACCTATTTTGTGCATGTCAGTAGTTGTTTCTTGCAGTAATTGATGAATTGAAGTGTAATTCCTGCAATCTGTATTTAAAAATGCGGGGCTAGTGGAATAATTAACGGACTAATATAACATACTACTGCAGGTCCAATTTATTTTGAGCTGGGATTAATTACCATCATTATATTACAGCGAAACGCTATCACAGAAGGCCATGAATTCTCTTGACCAAGAAATTGTTTCCATCAAGGTGGAACCAGGGTCCCAGGAAGAAAGCGGAGGTGAAATGGAGTATACGGATATTGATATTGACCTCCAGGATGTAAAGAAAGAATGCTTGCAGTATTCTGAGACTACTGCGACTGCCTGTAAGTTACATTGCTTAAGTAAGAAATGTTGAATTTTGTTTTCAAATGTTTGAAATTCATGTCCATTTTGGATGCGTGCAATCTGTATGTAAGTTTCTCGAATAAACAGTAAACAGTTTAATCACAAGTTACCTCCCAGGTAAGTATGGTCCTGTTTATTTTTTGCCTGCACAGAATACAAATAAAACAATCTATTTATCACCAGAGGAATCTACTATCAGATACGGAATAACGTCTTGGGGAAACTCTTACAAGACAAAATACTGTTTTTTCTACATTAGCTCCACATAGGAGGCCCGGAGGAAAATATTTTCCCTAAAGGCCTATGTCATCATTGGAGATGCTGTGTGGAGGGTCTTTTTAGGAAAGGGAGGAGAGGAAGTGCTGGGAAGGAAAAGGGTATAAGGGGTGGGTAGGAATATGGGGGTCAGTTTGTCCAAGAGTGTAATATCTCCCACTGCATTGCAAGGCAATGATCCGAGAGATTCTTGCTGGAGAGGTCAAAAGATCTCCCTCAACCAGTCCCTCCCGATCCAGCTTGCCGAACAGTTGATGGGCAGAGGCATCCGCCGTCAAGATCCGGAAAAACCTCACCCCATGAACCCGGACACTACTGCTAAGTCACCAAGCGTAGCGAACCACTTGGGGTGACCTTTGGTGGAGGTGTTAGTTATCCAATAAATGGTTTCCGGGGCGGCGGTACCCATACCCGCCTCCCAAATTGAAAATTGTAAAATTGAAGTTAAGTTCGAACAATCCAAAACTTTATGACCAAGCTCTTGGTTAGCAAAAGTATTTATGCACAAAGAAGAGATATAAAATTATTGTGGAATGTTAAATAATTGTAATATATTAGCTGTTTGAGGAATATTAAGTTGTTGACGTTTTGGACACACATCAAGTCGATGCTTCGGGAAAGAAAAGGACGCGGCTAGCTGCAGCTATTGTGGAGGCCCTCACACTCATACGGATTGCACCAATACAAGCAAAATGCCTAATTGTTTGAACTGCGAACAACATAATCTAAAAAATAAACTGACATTTCTACCAAATCACCGAGCAAACGACAAGATCAATTGTAAGTTTTATAAAAGAATGCTTGAAATTGCACACCAAAAAATTGATTATTGAAAATAGTTGTGTTTTAGTAGTTTTTTCCTCGGGGTGTTATAAAATTGAAATCTCTAATTGCGGTTTAAATACCCGTATTTTTCAATTTTATTTTTTTCAATTTCATTGTGTATTCTATAATACAATTTTTAACATAACTGTACAGCAGTTTTCTCTCGTATTATTATTAAACAGTAGAATAGTCAAACACTGTAATATTGAAAGATATGACCATTATATGAATATTAAAAATAGCTATCTGATTAGTTTCTTCCCAAAGTGTCCTAAAACAAACATTTCTTTTTATATTTTCTACTTACATATCCACATAATTCAATTTGATTTTGAATTACTCAATACTATTTTGTACATAGCTTTACAACAATATTCTCTGGACATATTATCAAACAATACTAAACACAAAAACCACAATACCGAAATATACGAAGTTAATACTGTTATTAACCCATTTGCTTGTTTAGGAATAAATACATCCCAAAACACGTAATCGCGTTATACTTTCATAAGACCAAAAACGTCCCGAGCGACCTTACATTTTAAAAGCTATATATCTCTCTTCTTCTCATGCAAACATATGTATTTTTCTTTTAACCAGAAAGAGAACGAAATAATGCTTCTTATTGTCTTTGAGATATGAAAGTTATCTTGCATAGATATTTTACAATCTCAATCCAAAATGACGGTTTTAGAATTTACGCGCAAAATCCAGGCTTCCGATTTGTGAGGTGCAAATATATTGAACCAAGCAGACGGGTTAAAAACAGTTTGATGGTTTTTCTTTATAAGATCCAACCTATTTTTATATGTATTAAAATCTATTTTTATATGTATTGTTTACATGTCGACTATATTCAAGTATGTTTTGTACACCTATGCTATTATGTACTTTGCCTTGCTACTAATAAATGCTATATTTCAACTTCTAAGCATTATACTGAATGTTACGGGTGTAATATTTTTATGTTAAATCGATATGGCTTTCAACTATATTGATAATGACAATGATGTAGAATTTACCCGAGCAAACAATTTAGAATGTTGGATCTCCGGCCAAAATACAAATAAATGCAATACTAACCTAATCTGCATAGAAATTAATATTAGGTCTCTAAACAAGTATTGGGATATTCTTCACGCCTATTTAAAAAACTGTTTGAAAGATATTGATGTTATAATGCTTTGTGAAACTGCAATTCACGAGGAGCTTATTAAATTATACGATATTCCAGGCTACAAATCATATTATTATTGCAGGAGCAATAAACAAGGAGACGGTATTTTGCTGTATATAAGGGAATATTTACATTTTGAACAAGAAATAGTTAAAACCATTCACTTTGAAAATGTGTTTGGAATACTGACACTACCAAATAAATGTAATTTTTGTATTTTAGCAGTATACAGACCACCTAACCTCAATAAAAAGGAATTCTTAAATGAAATTTCTTCTTTTTTCGTAATTATGTAAATTCTAATGATAATGTAATATTTTTTGGGGACATTAATCTCAACTTACTGAATCAAAGTGATACAAATATAATGGCTTATGAAAATATACTTACAAGTAATTACTTAACTAAATGTTTTAATGTTACGACAAGAGAAGCAATTGTTGCTGGTCAAATAACCAAATCTTGTATTGACCATATATATGTTAGATCAAATAAATATAACTTGTCCGCATGTGTTATTGATTCGACAATTGCTGATCATTTTATAACAGGACTAAATGTTCATTACCATGATGTCAAAAATAATATTCAAAATGAAAAAATCTCAACTCTCTCTCAAAAACGTGTTGATAAAGAAATAAAAATGTATAATTGGAATATCCTTTTGAAAGAACCGAATTGCGTTGCTCTGTATGATAAAATAAAAATTAAATTTAATGAAATCTATGAAAAAAGTACTGTAGTAAAGTCTTTTAAACCTCAAACCAGACCAAATGCCATAAATGAATGGATAAATGATGATTTACTATCAAAAATCAAATTAAAAGATGCACTTTGCAAAAGATGGAAAAATAATCCTATAAATAAATTTTATGAAAGAGAGTATAAATGCAATCGGAATAAAGTTACGAAATCAATCAGCATATGCAAATTAAAATTTTTCAACTCAAAATTTAAAAATTATTTTGCAGACTCAAAAAAAACGTGGGATGAAATAAACAGATTGTTAGGAAGAAAGAGCAAAAGTAATTGTGATCAAGTAATATTAAACTATTTCTTAAAAGAACAAACGACTGAACAAACATCTAACAATTTTGCTAACTTCTATTCTGAAAATGTTAGGCAATTATTACATAGATGTGATAAAAAAGCTTTAAATATTCAAAAACAGAGACTTCCACACAGCATGCTCTTAACACAAGCAAAACTCTGTGATATCGAAAAAGTTGTCAGAAGTTTAAAAAATAGTCAGTCGCCGGGGATAGATAAAATTAGAATGTCTGATATTAAAAAACATTTCGATATTTTAGGACCTATCTTAACTCTATTAATTAATATGATTTTAAAGGAGGCAATTATACCAGAAGATCTAAAATGTAGCGTCATCCGACCCATTTACAAAGGTGGTAAACACAGTGAAATTGAAAACTATAGACCGATCAGTATTTTACCTGCAATTGAAAAGATCCTAGAAAAATATATATCTATAAAACTAATAAAGTACCTTGAAAAATTTTCTATTATTGATACCCATCAATATGGTTTCCAGAAAAAAAAGAGCACAGATCTACTACTTCAAGAATTTTCAAATACAATTAATAATGATCTTAATAAAAGGAAACATGTACTCGTATTATTTATTGATAATTCAAAGGCCTTTGATACAATTGATCATAGAAAATTACTAGAAACTCTTGAACAAATTGGAATTACAGGAAACCTACTTAAATTATTTGTTAATTTCTTTGAAAATAGAAAGATTTGTGTAAAAGTTTTAGATCATTATAGCAAAAAAAAGAACGTTTTCGCAGGCGTACCACAAGGGTCCAAGGCCCTACCTTGTATATTATATATGTTACTGCAATGAAATTGATTTTCTCTCACGTAAAACATTATGTTTATGCTGACGACACTGCATTAGTTATTTCACATGAGGATTTATTAATTGCAAGTACTTTACTGCAAATAGACTTTGCCACCCTTCAAAAATGGTCACATGATGTAGGTTTAATAATCAATGCTAAAAAAACAAAGCTTATGCACATCAGATCCCCTCATGCCAACATCACCATAACTCCTAAAATTGTTTCTCATGATTTTAATTGCTTCCATAATTCTGTGATACAACCATGCTCATGTAAAAATATTGAACTAGTCTCTAAATACGTATATCTAGGCTTAACAATTGATTGTAATTTTAAATGGGATATACATATACAAAAAGTTTGCACACGGCTTAGAGCTATAGTGAGCAAACTTTATAGACTGAAGTTTTTTGTTCCACTAAATACTCTTAGATTAGTATATATGTCATTGGCGGAATCCCTAATAAGATATGGAATAACCACATGGGGACATTCAACAAAAACAAATCTTCTTTCAGTGCAAAACGTACAATATTCTTTGGTAAAATTATTATTAAAAAAAACTGAATACGAACAAAGACATGATATACCAAAATCATTTTTATACAACTCTGTAAATGTATTATCTGTTCGTGCTATATTGTGGCTTAAAATTGCGAGTCAGCATACATCTCAATCTGAATATAATAAACTAGTGGTTCATGTTCATAATACAAGACTAACTGCAAATGATGGACTTATAATTCCCAGATACCTAAATAAATACGGTCAAAGAACTCTAGAATACCTTGTTCCAATAATGTACAACATGTTACCCAACGCAATAAAAAGCTGTGAATTGAGTTTCAGAAGGAAATGTACGCTAAAAAAATGGTTAAGTGAAAGAACTTTTTTGTACTAATTTCTGTTATTTTCCGCTTTTTGTTTTAATGTTTTTTTTCCATTATTATTTTCTCTTGTATTTTCTTTTATTTCTTTCATTTTCTCTGTTCTGTATTTCTTATAAATTTTATTAACAATTTTTTTTTCATGTACCTGTATATTTTATGTACCTGTCTCTTCGACTTGGTCGAAGACCTGTCTCAATTTAAAAAAAAGTAATTGTCAAAAGAACCCGTTGACAAACTGATATCAATCAGTTTAACGGGACTTAATTTAAAAAATGTAAAAACACTGTAAATAAATAATAAAGGAATTTTATTAATAAAATTTAAAAAAAAAAAATGCCAATATTTTATATTGGATTCCATATACCTATAAAGAAAAAGTAGATCATTCACAAAACACTAGATTTTGTCAAAATGAAGTCATGTCTGTTCCGAAAATTATAATTATATACGGACAAGGACGTTCACTAATCTCATGCCTACTTTATTTATTAAGATGCCGATGCATATTAAAAGTGAATCAAATTGCATCACCGATCTCAAAAAACAAATTAAGAAATGGTTAAATAAGCAATATTTTATACGTTGTCTTATTATACTCGTAATAATATATATTTTTTTAAGTTGTACAATTTAAAGCAGATGGCGTTGGGTTTCATTAGCCACAGCCACAAATAAAAATATAATTGATGCCGATGCATATAAAAAGCGAGCCAAATTGTACCACCGATCTCATAAAACAAATTTAAAAAATGGTTGTACAGTATTTTTTTATATATTGCTATTGTTTGTAATCTTATGTATAAATACGGCTTGAGATATTGCCTGTGTTTTATCTGCCTCTACGAATTGTATGCCTTTGTACTGTAGTTAATTGAAATGTTATTCTTCTGCTTTTATTTTCTGTATTGTTCTTTCTTATTTTATGTGTATGCTTTAGTATTATATTAATATCTTAAAAAAAAATCGCTGTACATTTTAACGCAGAATTACGTTCATTGTTCAAGTGCATTTGTACATTTATTTGTTTATTTGTTTATTAAGACATACACAGTACATTATAATACAGATTATAAGGTATGTTAAATTAAATTATTACATGGTTATGTACCTATTACGTAAGTCCATAGAATGTCATTTGGTAATTACGCCTGAGATATGAACCGGTCTTAACACTTAATTATTGAATGAATGAAGTAATAATGATAAAAAGGAAGAAAAGAGGGGGGGGGGAGATATGGAGACATTTTAAAATCAAGAATTATATGCTCACTAATTGTAATTGACTGATTAAAGTTTAATGAAAAGTTAAGTGTAAGTAATTTTAAAACAATTATATCACGCCAAGAAATTTAAATAAATTAGTTTTGTATGTTTGCAAGGAATCATGAAAAATGTCTTAGTGTAGTAATTTTTCATAGTGGTTATAAGTTATGATTGCGCGAGTAATTGGTGAATTACTCGCTGCATTAGTGTTATTGGTTTCTATATGAAAAAGAGAAGTGTGCCTGGTACGCCTCATTGGGACATTTAAACCAATAGTGGATAGCAATTCAGGACTATCTATTTTATTATTTAGCAGGTTATACAGAAACAGCAGATTTGATAATGTGCATCTTTTTTGTAAACTCAACATGTTATTTGTAGTTTTGTTGTATATCTTGAATAAATATTTAGAGAATTTATTATGTATACTTTCTACTATATCTATGTACACCTTATATTGAGGATTCCATACCGGGGACGCATACTCCAGTGGACTTCTGACCAATGAACAAAACAACATTTCAAGAGTCTTAGCACTTTTGGAAACTTTACATATAGGAAACCTAGCATCTTGTAGGATTTTGATATTATGTGTTCGATATGCTTATCAAAAATTAATTTTTTGTCTAAATGAACACCTAGATCTTTACATGTAGACGTAGATTGTAAATGTTTATTATTCAAGTTGTAAGAATAGATAATTTTATTTTTATTTCTAGTAAATGTAATTGAGTGACACTTAGAAATGTTTAAGGAGAGTAAATTTGATCAAAAATCAAATGATCAAGATCGCTTTGTAATTCTATACAATCAGATAAAGACTGTACATGTTTAAAAATTTTCATATCATCCGCATATAACACAAAGTAACTATTTTGAAAGCATACACAGATGTCATTTATGTAAATATTAAATAAGACTGGTCCGAGATGCGATCCCTGGGGCACACCCGAGACGATTTCCGTTAAACAGGATGCGAAACCGTTGACAACCGTGATTTGGTTCCGATTGACATATGATGCGATCCATCTATAGAGATCACCGTGAATTCCTAGACTAAATAACTTCTGTAAAAGAATATAGTGATTAACACGGTCGAATGCTTTGGAATAATCAGTATAGATGGCATCTACCTGGCATCGCATATCCATTTGAGCATGAAGAAAATTTATAAAAGCTACAAGATTCGAGGTTGTGGAGCGATTTCTCATAAAGCCATGTTGATTAGTTTAGAGTGAAGGTGAGATGGTAGAATATAATTGATCGTAAATAATTTTTTCCAAAACTTTACTTAGAATGGGTAATTTGGATATAGGTCGATAGTTGGAGACATCATTTTTACTACCATTTTTAAAGATTGGGGTAATCAAGGCTGTTTTCCACTTGTCAGGAAATGTTCCTTCAGATAGCGATAGTTTTAAAATGGCAAAAATGGGGGGTGTCAGTTGTTTACTACAATAATTTATAAAGATTCCTGGAAGTTGGTCGTTACCGGGTCCCTTTTTGATATCGATGGACTTAAGGTATTTGAAAGTTATGTCTTCATTGATCTCGATTGAGCTAATAACGCTATTTGAATTAAAACAGTCACTGGCATTGCTTGTATGAGCAGGTTGAACATTAGAAAATACAGAACCGAAATACTCGGAAAATAAATTGACTACTCCTTTTCTAGCAGTTTTTTCACCATAAATCATATGGTCGGGGATGGTAGGAGATTTTCTTTGAGAATTGACATAGGACCATATTTTTCTAACATTATGCTGTATGCCGGATTCTATCGTAGAAATGTAGGTTTTGTAAGCCGCTGAAGCGACCGTTTTTTGTCTTTTACGAAGCAAAGAAAATGACAGATAATCAAGAGGGTTCCGGTGACGCTTCCATGCTCTAAAGAATTTTAATTTTTCATTAGTTATTTTTATTAAGGCTGCCGTGTACCATAATGGATATTTTCCAGATTTCACAACTTTCTTGGGAATAAACGCATCGACAATTTGTTCAATTATAACGTAAAATGAATGTATCGCTGTATTTACATCCGGTGCATTTAGAACGGTAGACCAGTCGGTCTCATTCAGTTTCTCATTAATCTCGGTGTAATCTGCTTTATGGAATAATTTTATTGTTCGAGGAGTTGACAGGGTTGCATTAGTGGATGGAAATTCTAGCTCTATAACCAATGATTTATGATGAGCATCCTCTTTAACTAAAGGGTGATCGGCAAGCGACACCTTAGCTGGAGTGTTACAGAAAACGAGGTCCAAAATTCGTCCATAGTTTTTAGGTAAATTGTTAAATTGGGTTAAATTTGCAAAATATAAGCAGTTAAGTAACGTGAGTGAACATTGGTCTCTGTTAATTGACATTTGTTGATTATTCCATTTAAAATTTGGCCTGTTATAGTCGCCTATGATTAGAAACTGGTAATTTAGTTTTGTATTAACCGGTGACTGCAATCTGTTAGCCATAAGTCGTTATAATAGTTTGTCTAGTCTGTAGTTCGAAGTAAGATTGTAGAACAAACATATTATACATTCGTACGGCGGCCTAACTTTGATTTATCACAAAAACGACGCTATCCGAATTATCCAAATATTATTATTATTAATAAGTTAATTGATGGCATCCCCGCTTGCCATTAATTATTTACTTTAGGATGAGAAACGAGTGAGTTGGGTAAAACAACATGTGGAGTGCCACAGGGATCAATTCTTGGACGGTTACTATTACTAATCATGTAAACGACATAACAAAGTGGGGTATTAAAGGAACTCTACAACTTTATGCGGTCGATGCAGTATTTTTTTATAATAAACTGAACCTAGCGGAGCTTGAAACGGAATGAACGTTAAACTCACAAACTGGTTGAGAGTAAACAAACTAACTCTTAACGTAAAAAAGCTCATTTTATATTTTTCGGTAACAAGAAAAATTTCAGCCTCAATATCAAAGTTGGTGATAAATACCTAGTAAACAAAATATTTGGGCCTGATAGTAAAATTCCAACTCTGGTGGGTTCTCTGCATAAATCATGTTAAGGAGAAAATTAGCCCCATAACTGGTGTACTATATAGACCCCAAGGATTACTACCCATTCTTTTACTAACATCAGTGTACTAGAACTAGGGCATGGTACATTCACATCTTTTCTATCTCTGCTGTATCTGGGGATTTTCCTCAAAGAAATTGATAGCTGATTTGCAGGTGGTTCAAAACCGAGCTAGCTCTCCGAAATGCTTTTTGATTTCCTTGGGACACCTATGTCAGTGACACCCATTCAGTTTCCTTCATTTCATTTTCCCCATTTCTTCCAATCACAGTCCTTCCTAAATAAAAAAAAAAAAATCACAAGCACCATCCTACAAATCACACAACAATCAACTCACACTAACATCAAGCCACTTGTCTTGTTTCAACAGAAACTTTTTCTCTTCTTTTCTTTTCCATTAATTGTAATCATCCATATTTGTATAACGTTGTTCCTTTTTTCTTTAATTGTTTTATATTTTTGTTTGTTCTACTTAACCTATCTTTTAATCTTCGTAACTTAATGTTCACTGTACCGGCTTCTTTCTTTTATTGATTAAACACACTGAGAATCACTACGGAGTTAATCATTGCACAGTGGTTTCTTTAGCATAGTTGATAATTTAAAAAAAAAATGAGAGATCTGTTGATCACTGCATTAGTTACTTTAACAGTAAACGGTTACTCTAACAGTTAACTTTAACAGACTGACAGCTCCTTAAAGTTATTATTCCTAATGTCACATGATTGTAATATTGAGACATAATCCAGCAAAATAAAAAAAATCAAAATAATGCTTTAAAAGAGTATTTCTTAAGTACGTTTTAGTATGAAACTACGTAATTATCTTGTAATGTTCAATTGCCTTGTTTCATTTTCTCTTATTTTCTGAAACTATGTTATTATCTTGTAATGTTGAATTGTCTTGTTTCTATTGCTCTTCTTTTCTTTTCCATTTAGTTGTATCATCTATATTTGTGTAACCTTGTTCCTTTTTATTTTTATTGTTTTCTATTGTTGTTTGTTCTACTTAACCTGTCTTTATTCTTCGTCTATATGGTATGTGTAAAAAATGTAAATAAAAAAATAGAAGATTGTAGAAATATATTACTTACACGTTTTTACGGCGCCCTAGAGGTGATTTTTCACAAAAAAAACACGCTATCTTCTTCTCTTGCTAGTCGAAAAGTGCACATTGAGAAGAATATGACTTACCTTAATCCTCACACAGCACGTTATGGTGGGATTCTGTATTAATATGTCGCCGAGGGATCAGGGTTGGTCACTGCTCAAGTTTCCTTTATACATTCTAATAAAACCCACGGAGGACATCCACTCAATGTTTACTATACCGGTTTCTTCTTTTTACTGATTAAATTCACTGAGGGATCACTACGAAGTTACTCATTGCACAGAGGTTTCTTTTGCATAGTCAATAATAATAAATAATGTAAGAGATCAGTTGATCATTACAGACTGACAGCTCTTTAAAGTGTGTGTTCTAAAAGTTACGTGTCGGTAATATTGACACATATTGTCAGATAGGATAGGTTTGGAAAGAATTTGGGGAACTTAGATGTGCATAATTGCGTCAATACAAGCATTACAAAAATTCATAATAGAAAATGTTGTTCCATTGGCTATGAACAATACAATTCCGTTCTATAAGAGCTCAAGAGTATTTTTTCCTTGAAGTATCGTTCCCTGAAGCGGACATCAGGGTCCTTCTTATTTCTTAAATTAAATTTTAAGTAACTAACTAACTAACTAACCATCACGCCGTTTCCCCGCAGGGGTGGCAGAGAGGACGGACCGCCAAACAACCCGGTCTTGGCACAGATTCCTTGCCTCGTTTACATTCATACAACGTCTCATACATTCTCTTCTATTATTCTGACTCTTAACATGGCCCGACCCAAGTATCTAATTCACTTGGTCGTGCCATCTTATCTAAATTCCCTTCATTGGTGTTTCTGATTGTAAGTATTTTGTTAAAGTAGTCTCTCGTGAAGAGTTGACCGTTATTTGAAATGTAATACCTACTCTGTTAGTCGTAATGTTGTTTAATTTTTTTCAGGTAGCAACAATGAGGAGACTGTTAACATCAAGGCAGAACCAGGATCCCACGAAGAAAATGGAGGGGGAGTTCCGTATCAGGAAATTGACATAGACCTCCTCGATGTTAAAAAGGAATCCTTAAAGCGCACTGAAAGTGTTACCCGTACAGCAGGTAAAACCGTTTTTCGTTTGTTCAAATTAAGAATTGTGTGGCTCAAAATAATAATGCACAATATAGAAGTCTATGTCAAAATAGATCCGTGTATAGATAGGTACAACCGTCCTAAGAAACATTTATTGGATAACCGAAACCCCTGCCACAGGTCACTCCGAGTGATTCCCTACGTTTGGTTAGCAGGAATTCCTGGAGGCTGGTCTTGGTATTGGCTGTGAAAGCATTTGTCCCCTACTGTATTGGGGGCCGGATCGGGTGATGCTGGTTGAAGGAGACCTTTTTATTTTCCAACCGGACTCTCTCAGAATTAATCTCTGCAAGGAATAGATTCATACGTCCATCACTCCTGGACACACTGAACCCTGATATCTACCCACCCCTCATACCTTTTTCCTTCCCCGAACTTCCTCTCCTTCATTTCCTAAATAGACCCTCCACACAGCATCCCCAAAAATGACATTGGTCCTGAGGAGAATTATTTTTTTTCGGACCTCCTGTGCTAACGTAAAGAAGTGAAAAGGTTCGTCGTAAAAATTAAACAATTCAAAAAGATTTGCAAAATGACATAAAAACTTGTTAAAATAAAATATTCGTTTTCGATTTCATCATTTCTCCTCACTTAACCAAATTGTGTCTTTATGTTGGGAGATTTATTAAGAAAGAATGGTAAAAACAATTATAGGCCTCTTGCACCACAGTTAAAAAAAATGTCGGATTATGTGTTCAATGACGGAATTCATCAACAAGTTAAATGATTATATATCTAAACACACTAGTTACAAACTCATACCTAATAAACAATTAAAACTAACGCCGTGGATCACCCCTGGCCTTGTGAAATCAATTCATAGAAGGAACCAACTCCACAAAAAGGCGAAAAGGAGCCCTGAGAATAATATATTACAAACTCGCCATAAAAAGTTTAATCATCGTTAAAAATTTAATCATCTCAACTAAAGAAAACTATTTTAAAAACATTATTTACGAAAATAACTATGCACCAAAAAGGCTATGGGAAGCATTTCGCAATATAACAAAAACAATTAAATCACTGCACATTGATAACACTATCACGACAGATTTAAAAAAAGTTGTGAATTTTGCAAATAACTATTTCACGTCAGTAGGAACTACTCTGGCTAAAAAAATTCTCGATAAAAATAACACAACTGAAGCTGATCTTGCTAAGAAAACTGGCTGTAATCTCGAGCATAAAATGGATAACATTCGAACTACGTCACACGAAGTGAGGAAAACAATTGACGAACTTAAGTCATCCAATGCGCGTGGCCCAGATAAGATCTCTACAAATCTGTTAAAAACTATAAAATCCGCCATAGCATCACCCATAACGTTCATTTGTAATCTAAGTTTTAACTCCGGAAAATTCCCCAATCATTTAAAACAATCAATTGTTATTCTACATCACAAAAATGGAGATAAATCACAGATTAATAACTACCGACCGATTTCTTTGATCAACTCTGAATCTAAAATTATTGAGAAAATTGTTAAGAATCGGCTCAGCCTCTACCTAGAAAACAATAACATCCTTTCCAATAGTCAGGTATAGGCACTGAAAATGCCATTGCTAAATTGACAAAAATTATCTCTATTAACATAGATAGAGGTACAAAATGCATTGCGCTGTTCCTGGATCTAGCCAAAGCATTCGACACTATCTCTCACAAAATTCTGTTGAACAAACTACAGCGCATTGGTATACAAGGTCAGCCCTTCAATCTGTTGAGTAGCTATTTATATAACAGGAGCCAAAGAGTGCTTATCAACGACACTATAAGTGATTCAGCTAATATTGAATTCAGTGTACCCCAAGGAAGTACTTTAGGACCTCTTTTATTAAATATATATATATAAATGATCTATGTAACAGTTCCTTTGCCGATCACATTATCACCTTTGCCGACGAAACAATTCTATTATTTGAAGACAAAAGCTGGAATGTTGTTTACAGTAAAGCGGAAGTAGGTTTAAACTAGGTTAAACAGTGGTTAGACAACAATATCCTCACTCTTAACTTAGATAAAACCAAATACATCCGTTTCAGCGCAACTCAAGCAGGAAAACCAAAAGAAATACACAACATCCTTATACACCATTGTAATGACCAAACCAATTGTAAATGCTTAAACTTAGAATGTGTCGATAGTATAAAATATATGGGAATCATAATAGATAAATCTCTGAGACGGGACGAACATATAGTCTCAACTATCACAAAGATCAGAAAACTTACTCATGTATTCATGTCTGTTAGAAATATACTTTGCGTAAAAGATATGAAACAAATGTACCATGCCTTGTGTAACTCGTTGTTAGAATATGCATCCTTGGGATAGGGAGGCTGTTCCAAAACAATAATGGATCCCTTAGCAAAAGCACAAAAATCACTTTTAAGGGTCATCCTTAAGAAACCCTTCAGGTATCCTAGTGATCTATTATTTGAAGAGATACGAGTTCTTGATATACGGCAACTATACATAAGAAAAATTATTTTACATACACAAAAACACCGACACCACTATTCATCCATTGATCATCCCCACAACACCCGCCACGCAGGGAGGAATCCAGCAGTTCCACCTACTACAAACACATCACATGCCCAAAGACAATACTCCTACTTAAGGCCCAAATTGTTCAACGTCATACCTGATGCATGGAAACTGAAAAGTGCAAGCACTTTACGGAAATGGGTTAGCAATTGGCTTCTGGACATGGGGAGAGTCGAGAGCAAACATATGTTAACACAATCTCACATACCTAATATGTACTAAAAAGTTTATGTTATTGCATAAAAAAAATATATCCTTTTGCTCTGTTTTTTGATCCGTGTAAAATAACGACTGTTTTTTGATTCTTGAAAAATAATGACTAGACATATTAAAAATTAGTTTTGAAATTGAATAGATTGGAAATTTATATTCATATATTCTGGTTTATAAATGGGTAATTTCTAAAAATAAATAGAGAGAAAAGAAATTCTAAAAAATTATAGTATATTTATTAAAAATTAAATAGTCATAAATGCATTTCGAATCCATTGATGTATAAAAGTGTAAATCCTAATTATGCAATTGCCAATATTCCCCAAAATAACCTTGAAAACTATTAATGTAATTAAATGTAAGGCCTTTGCAATTTAATTGAAAAAAAATTGTTAATTTTACCTAAAATATTAAATTCAAAATTGGATAGTTCCGTACTCGTGCAACTGGCAGAAAGAGGTACAGGAGGTAGGTACCATCGATACATCGGCTTGCCAACGTCAATGTACTTAGGTGTTAAAGACAATATGGTTGATGTTGCGATTTTGCAAACCTTTGATCACTTACTTTTAAATTTTCGTTGGTTGTATTTTTATATTATGTACGTATTTTTTTATCGTAGCATATTGATATTATATATCTCATTGTACAAAATTTTTGTTGCTTATATTTTTATTTCATTTATATACTTTTTATTTCCATTCCTTTGTTAAAAATATTATTAACTAAATATACAATTTGGCTGTCCTGAAACGGGTATTCTTCCCAGTTGGACAGGCAAAGTTTCATTGTGTAATGTTTTGTATAGATAAATAAATAAAATAAATAAATAAACAAATAATTTAAGACATTCCGTACTTAACTTCCGTAATTGTATTTTTGAAACCCTGGCGATTTTTAGAAAATGTCAATCCGAATAATCTGATCATTTTTATATAAACCGCAAAGAAAGGACATAATTTTATAGTACGTAAGTACCTGTACAGTACCTCTATTTGTGAATTTTATGCTACTTCCACACCTTGTCAACCCTCCAACTCCGAACTTCGAACTCCAAAATGGCGGACATCGAATAGCTGATTCGGCGCTGTATCTTATTAGTTGCCTACAATTGTGCAGGCGATGCTTCGGTCTCCATAATTTTGATTTCGATTCGTAAAGCTTTCCCTTTTCAGCACAGGAATAGCTGCACTCGGAACAAGAATAAGGTTTTTCTCCAGTATGGGTTCGCATGTGACATTTCAAAGATCCCTTAAGAGAACAGGAATAGCTGCATTCGGAACAAGAATAAGGTTTTCTCCAGTATGGTGAAGCATGTGAAGTCTTAAATATTCCTTTCGAGAACATGAATAGCTACAGCAAGAACATGAAAAAGATTTTTCTCCAGTATGGGTTCGCATGTGACGTTTCAAAGATTCCTTTACAATACAGGAATAGTTGCAGTTGGAACAAGAATAAAGTTTTTCTCCAGTATGGGTTCGCATGTGACGATTCAACTTTCCCTTTTGAGCACAGGAATAGCTGCATTCGGAACAAGAATAAGGTTTTTCTCCAGTATGGGTTCGCATGTGACGTTTCAAAGATTCCTTTACAATGCAGGAATAGTTGCAGTTGGAACAAGAATAAAGTTTTTCTCCAGTATGGGTTCGCATGTGACGATTCAACTTTCCTTTTTCAGCAAAGGAATAACTGCATTCGGAACAAGAATAAGGTTTTTCTCCAGTATGGGTTCGCATGTGACATTTTAAATTTCCCTTTTCAGCACAGGAATAGCTGCATTTGGAACAAGAATAAGGTTTTTCTCCAGTATGGGTTCGCATGTGACGATTCAACTTTGCATTTTCAGCGCAGGAATAGCTGCATTCGGAACAAGAATAAGGTTTTTCTCCAGTATGGGTTCGCATGTGACAATTCAACTTTGCCTTTTCAGCGCAGAAATAGCTGCATTCGGAACAAGAATAAGGTTTTTCTCCAGTATGGGTTCGCATGTGACGATTCAAATTTCCCTTTTCAGCGCACGAATAGCTGCATTCGGAACAAGAATAAGGTTTTTCTCCAGTATGGGTGTGTATGTGTTGATTCAAAGTTCTTCTTTCAGCACAGGAATAGCTGCATTCGGAACAAGAATAAGGTTTTTCTCCAGTATGGGTTCGCATGTGACGATTCAAAGATCCATTAAGCGCACAGGAATAGCTGCAGTCGGGACATGAATAAGGTTTTTCTCCTGTAATGGTAAGCATCTGATATCTTAAATTTTCACTATAAGAACATGAAAATCTGAAGAAGGAAGACGTTTCGGGTTTCTTTATAGTATTGGTGGCTGAACAATGGGAACACGATGAGATTTTCCGATTTTTAATAGTTAAGTGAATAAAGCTCTGTAAGTATGTGAACAAAATGAAAACAGAAAATAATTTAAATGAATTAAGACAAACAAAAATGGATTTTACCTGCAGTCTGGGTAATACTTTCAGAGTGTTTTAAGCATTCATTTTTTACATCCTGCAGGTGTACGTCTATTTCAGTATAAGGGATCCCCTCTTTATCTTCTTCTCGGGATTCTGTCTTGATGGAAACAGTCTCTACAGTAATACTACCTGGAATAACAAAACGATAATACGACGTGTAAAGACTCGTTGGTGCCAGATTATAAAATACGATGGCTGGGGCTATATCAATGCTCAATATTTATTATTGTATTTTGTATTATTGCATTTTGGGATGCGGATAAAGGGAACCGGCGACCCAGGAACAATTTACTAGATGACAAGGACTTCTGCCATAGGTCATCCCCAACGGTTTGCATTGTTTGGTGACTTAGCACTGATGCCCGGGTTCATCTGGCATGGTGTATTCCCACAAGCAGCGTGGCTGGCCAGAACGGGAGAAGCCGGTGCGAAGAGACGCTTCGACTTCCCAAGGTAGGGTGAGGTTTGTCTAGGTCATGAAGGCGGATAACCAGGACACACTGAACCCCAAATTCCTACCCATACCTAAAACCCTTTTCCTTCCCAGAACTCTCCTCTCCTTCCTTTTATTAAAATAAACCCTCCACGCAGCATTCCCAAAGATAAAAGGCCCTGAGGGAAATTATTTTCCTCAGGGCCTCCCATGTGGACCTCAAGTAAAAAAAAGGTGGTCTCTCTCAACCCATCGTCTTGATTGATGAATTTACATGTCCGCAACTCCTGGACTTAGATACCTACTCACCCCTCATACCTCCCGGAACTACATCTCCTTCCTTTCCTAAAAACAACTCTCTACACAGCATCCCCAAAGACGAAATTCTTTTAAAGAAATCAATTTCCTCGGGGCCTTCCGTGGGGATAATCTTATAAAAAATACTTATTTACTAAGCTCCTGCTTGCAGGCGATTAGCCATAGCGGGTACAAATACCCAGTGTATAAAAAGTTGCAAATAAGTTAATACAATTGTATTTTAAAAGATCTTTAGACATTGAAAGTTTCCCTTGAAGATACTAATTCAAATCACGAAGGAGGTGAAAATAGGAGAACAGAATTTATAACGATTTTCATCGATAAAAACTACAGGAGATGGCCACTGTAAGAACGTTTTTAGCGATGGTGTTCCATTCTTAAGAATCATCAAAAAGAGTGTCTGGTATCTTCAAATCAATCGAATGATTAATTATTCCGAAATCAAAAGTATACGTCACAATATAAATTAACTGAAACACAAGAATACATGATACGAGCATTATCTTATAATCCGAAATAATTTTTGATGTAGAGATGTTTTGGTTGATTGATAAATATGACGAAGCAATATATTGAGAAACTACGAACTGTTTGCTGGCATAATAAGTTTTTTTTAGTTCGATAGATTCCTGTGGAGCAATATTACAAACGAGAAATAAAATACGAAGAAAATGATCGGTCAGTGGATGTTGGCATCGCGTCTTGCGTCCCGCACGGGAGTCGAGAGTCCAATTCCTCAACTGGGTAAGTCCTCATCTCGAGAAATGCAACATTTTCAGCTTAAGCCTCGATGACACAAGCTACTATACTATCTACTAAGTTTAAAAGCGGGAAAATCGGCAACGAGATTGTCATGATGACACACAAAACTGTTCACTCGCTCAGAAGCGTAGGAAACTGAGGTCGCTTTTAGCGCCAGTAACAAGAATAACGACGCCTGCGTGAACTAATTCTTCAGATGTTTGACAGTCGAAATCAGCTATTTATCGGAAGCCATGCTGGAAACGTAAATAAACCAATCACGAGCAAGCGGAGCAAGCGTGGAGGCGAGTAAAGTTGACGAGCTTTCAACTTTTTTTCGTAGATTGTCAACAATCTGCTAGTTGCGGCTAGTTAGCAAGTGACACGATGACAATGGGCGAGTTTACTAACAGATAGTGAATTTCTCAGATAGAAGCTTGTAAACTAGCCGTGTGTCATCGACGCTTTACTTTGGTGGTAGTAGGAGATTTTCAATTTATTGTAGGGTTATCCATAACCCGGGAATATTTTTTGTCTTAATTTTAAAATAAAATAAGTAATTTTGCATTATAATATGCGAGCCTGAGGTGTGTAAATAACCCCAGACCCTCTGGGCTTAATACCCAAGAAATTATGACTATGAAAACTCTACTTGCGCGAACAAATATATCACAAAGGATGGCACAAAGAAAAAACTCCAGGGAAAATAACAGATCCACCAACCTTGTTTTGTAGTTCTTGATGCTTGGAGGCCTCCGTACTTTCATCCAAACAATAGTTAAATTCAATCAGTGCAATCCTTTTGTGACTTGAAAATTTGCATAAGAGATGAGATTTGTCAATCAATACACATCTCATAAGTTTTCACAATGACATGAAAATTTTCCAATAAAACAGACAATGTGAGTTATTTTTTGTTTAAATTCTATTTTTAAAAGCAATCCATTTAGGTGTTTCTGTTAAATCCAAAGAGTGAGTAAGTACCATCCTTGTGATATATATTTATTTAAATTTTCGAACAAACAAAAAACATATTCCAATGCCTAACCAATAAGTAAGTACCGATGGGATGATAAGACGGTAAGCAGCTGTCCTGACTGCGTCGTCTGAAACTCCTTTATGACAATAAACGTGATTCAACTTACTAGTTGGCTGAACACTCACAGCACGCCGCAAACATTCCTTCTTTACATCCGGCATGTGTATATCTACATCCATACAAGGCATTTCACCTGCGCCTTCTTCCTGGGACACTGGTTCCGTCTTAATGGAAACACTCTCTGGGTTGAGAAGTTCCATGACACTGCTGTGATAGCGTCCTGTTATGTGATGGTCATTGATCTCCCCTAATTATAAAGCTGTAATAAAACATGAATTGATTATTCTTCTTTGATTCGTTATAAAGGACAAATCAAATAGATAACAGATGTAAAAAAAAATCTAAGCTCCTGGAGACTAAGCGCCGTTGAGGTGATTTCTTTCATGAAATCGGCGGTGTATAAATTATAACCAAGACTGAAAGAAGAATGAAATATTTACTTAATTATAAGTAAATAAGCATCAATTAAGGAGCTTTGGTCTTACTAACGTAGTCAGTATAGCAAAGTAGCATAATTATACACGAAGCTCGACTCAATAAACGTCAATAGCAATGTAGAAACTCGATTTAAAAAAAAAACTTTCCTATAAAAATGAAACGGTTATTGAAATAATCTCAAGTAGTATAAATTTAACAAAATTATTATGAAGTTTAAGTGATATTCCTTTAGAAAAGCGGAGCATCAACATTTTCATGTTATCATAATATTTATCATTACAACGAAAAACATATTCACACCTTAACAGTTAATAGTAGTATTAACATGCAATGGGGTGACCGTGATCGATTTTGATTTTATTTTTACGAAAACTACAAATCAAATGGTTGGATAAAGGTAAGAACATGGTAATTTGGGAATAAGTTCGGTTTATGTCCGAAATTCCTAAAAAATAAAACTAGTTATTTTTATACTAATTTGGGGTCGGGGAATCCGAATCTGAAAGAATTAGGCGGCGGCAAGCAATATTAACAGAATTACACGACTTTAAAAAATTTTATACACATACAGGAAAATAGCCATTTTGGAAGCATTTTGATTCCTAGAAAATCAAACTAGTTATTTTTATACTAACTATGGGCCGGGGAATCCGAATCTGAAAGAATTAGGTGGCGGCAAGCAATATTAACTGAATTAAACGACGTTAAAATTTTCTATACACACACACATGAAAATAATCATTTCGGAAGTATTTTGACACACGCAGTACAAAGATCATAGAAAAACAAGAAATATACAAAAACATGTGCCGGCAGTGTTACCAGCTCTCAAAAATATTTATCTCTATATCAATAATTTCCGACACGATAATTCTTCACATAACACATTAACCTGATGAATTACGACTATCTCAACGGCGTATTCTTAAACCAAAAGTATGAAAATTCGTAGTCTTAAAAATGCGTAACCTAACCTAACCTAACGTTAGGTTTGTGTAACATGGTTTGTGCCCCTTTATACCGCCTGCTCGCGTCCCTAACCTAACCTAACCTAACCTAACCTAACTTAACGCTAGGTTTGTGTAACATGGTTTGTGCCCCTTTATACCGCCTGCTCGCGTCACGGCAAAAAAACATCCCTGTTTTCAAGTAGTTTAGCGGCTACGCTAGGTTTGTGTAACATGGTTTGTGCCCCTTTATACCGCCTGCTCGCGTCACGGCAAAAAAACATCCCTGTTTTCAAGTAGTTCAGCGGCTACGCTAGGTTTGTGTATCATGGTTTGTGCCCCTTTATACCGCCTGCTCGCGTCACGGCAAAAAAACATCCCTGTTTTCGAGTAGTTTAGCGGCTACGCTAGGTTTGTGTAACATGGTTTGTGCCCCTTTATACCGCCTGCTCGCGTCACGGCAAAAAAACATCCCTGTTTTCGAGTAGTTTAGCGGCTACGCTAGGTTTGTGTAACATGGTTTGTGCCCCTTTATACCGCCTGCTCGCGTCACGGCAAAAAAACATCCCTGTTTTCAAGTAGTTTAGCAGCTACGCCGGGTTTATGTAACATGGTTTGTGATACAAAAGAACGTGCCCCTTTATAACGCCTACTCGCGTCAAGGCATAAAAACTCCACAATACTAGTTGGTGTACCTTCCTAAAATATTTGAGAATCAATTATAAAAAATAAGTACTTAAAATATAAACATGTTATTTTACGTTATAAATATTAGTGCTTAATGGCAACACTTAATTTTGTGTGGTAAAAACATCTATGTTATCGTGTTTTTCTATGATCTTTGTACTACATGTGTCAAAATACTTCCGGAATGATTATTTTCAGGTGTGTGTGTGTATAAAATTTTTAAGTCGTGTAATTAAGTTAATATTGCTTGCCGCCGCCTAATTCTTTCAGATTCGGATTCCCCGGCCCATAGTTAGTATGAAAATAACTAGTTTGATTTTCTAGGAATCAAAATGCTTCCAAAATGGCTATTTTCCTGTATGTGTATAAAATTTTTTAAAGTCCTGTAATTCAGTTAATATTGCTTGCCGCCGCCTAATTCTTTCAGATTCGGATTCCCCGACCCCAAATTAGTATAAAAATAACTAGTTTTATTTTTTAGGAATTTGGCCCATAAACCGAACTTTACCCGTAATTTGACGTACGCCATCTGGACTACTTAAAAACCACATATTTTCTATAAAAATAGATGCCTCAGAATCACACTAGCACCATATTGCGACGCGTACAGGTGACTTATATCACTTGAAATTGCAGATTTCAACTAACAACTAATCGGACTTTACACTTTACATCGTCTTATTTCCTTTGACAGCTGGGCCATAGATATAGATGGTAAAATATTATAGTCAGCTAACGACATTTGCATTAGGCCCCATTCTCACGGGAGATTTTTTTAAAGTCCGTTAAAAAAGCGTTCAAATAGAACAAATGCATTTCCAAGTACTCGTATATGTTCATACGTCAGCGCTTTTAAAACGCGACGCTTTTTTATCGAGCCGCATTTTGAGCGCTGGGCGTTGGGCGTCGAAGGGAATAGATCATATGAAACTTCGTATTATTATTCACACGAGAGGTAAAACAGCGTCGGTGCGTCAATCTTCATCCGTTAATCCTGTACATCCATCGAAAGTAATTAGGATTTTAGATAATTGTCGATATCGCCCCGCTAATTCGACTGCACTAAGTTCTAGGCCACACTCCGCACAAAGCTCTTTTACCACTTTCAACCCAAATATTTGCCCAAATCCATCCAACACTGACGAATCAAGTTCAATAACTATTGAACTTGATTCGTCATTGACCAATATAAGTTCACCAGAAGAATTTTACTTATCTCCAGATGATTGTTAAATTTAATACCTACGTTTTTAATAAATATAAATTGTTTTGTAATTCTGTAATTATTGTTTTATTTGCCTCAGTGTAACAGCTAGTCGTTTTACAGGTGGTATCGCCAAATGTATGTTGGCATCTTGAAGTGTTATTAGGCCCCACTATCATCAACAGTTCGTCAAATGTTGTAATAGACATTCGAAAATAAGTAAAAAATCTATCGGGGAAAAATAAATAAAAAATAACTAAAAAATCTATTGTTTCAATTCTTCATACAGTGTCACAAACTGCTGTGACACTGTATGAAGTCATGTATGTGTCACAAAGTATCTCAGTTCATTCAGAGGATGAACCCACAATGCCTTTTGTTTTCTTTTTCGTCTTCTAGCAACACAATCGCTATTGCAATTAATTTTACAGAAACCATTTCCATGTCTTACTGAAGCGAGAAACGAAACAAGAGTGAATTTAAGCGTTTGTATGAACAATCATATCGAGAACGTTATAAAAGCGCCAACGCTGAGTTTTAACGCGTCGTTTTTTAAAGTCTCGTGCGAATTACGCCTTACGTGTGGTTTAATGGGCCGTTTTCTGAGTAATTCCAAAATATCCACGAGATGGTAGCACGGTGTTTAGCGGTCCTCCTGTCATCTAATATGTGGACCAAATCTATGGACTGACGCACTGACGTCTTTCAATGATTGATCTGTCATTTCGATAGCTATTTGCAATTTGTTTTCCGACAAGTTTAGCCAAACAAAGTTTACTCGATTTGTAAGTAAAATGCACAAAAAGTAAGATGCTGCCCTGAGCCACAGCCCGTGCTGCTCAACGGCCTCGACGCTAAGCAGGCTCTCAACGACGATGGACTCCTTATCGTAGCGCTGGTTCTGCCCTTCAAACCATACGTTGAATGTAAGATATGGATTTTATTATACCTCTAATACTTTAACCAGGGATTTAACCGGTCTTTTAAATGTGATTAATTTTAAATAAGTGGTACTATGGCACCCTCAATCGGAGTATGTGGTGAGGCTGAACTGAATGGGGGAGGAAATAATATGGGAAATGTGAAGGCTGGGAAATGCCTGGCTATTCATACCTGGTCACTTAACACAACTATTGCCATTTCAAGCAATGTATCGCTTCTAAATGGTGGTTTTTCACCGGCTGTTTAAGGAAGAGCCTTAAAGAATGGATTTTTAATAAACATCTTGAAAAGACCACTATTAAATAAGGGAGGAGAGGGAAATATTCCTAGAATGTAGGGAAATATTGCATGAGAACAAGTCGAATGCTGCTGTCATCTACTGTGGATGGATGTTCCGCTCTTGTCCGGCGAATTTCTTGCTGGTGAACCGATACAAAAGGGATCTCATCAATGTATTAACATTATCTGGTACGTGTATTGCCTATATCTTAATAACCAGACAGTTACCAATTTCCTCCAGACTCAAAAGCTGCTGTTTTGTTACTCTTAATTTTTCATTATTTTTGACATAGGTAAAAGCAAAGCTTAAATCTCAAAGCATAAAGCTCGAGGCAAAAACAAATCGCTTAACACTCAAGCTTAAAGCACAATCTTTAATTTCTCCCAACTATATCTAGGGTATTGCACTGGTCGTCTTCTCTCGGATTCCTTGTACTATTCAATTATAATTTTCAGACGAATCCGACCACATGGCGAAGGAGCGTCTGCCCATCCGAGGCCACACATTCGAGGAGCACGTGGAATCCTTCATCAGCTACTGCGCCACCACCGTGGGGCTCCAGGTCATGCAGTGGTCACGCGTGCCCTACCTCTGCGGGGGGACTTCAACCAGTCCTACTACTGGCTGAACGACTCCATCTTCATCATCAAAAAGGACCTAAATTACCCCGAAACCACGGCTTATATTACCTCTTATCACCTTTGTATTTTGATATCCCTCATCTGTGAAATAGATTATATTTATATTTCTCTTGAATGTTTTCAAATAAAATATTAGCATATAAAAAATCAATGGTTTATCAAATAAATTATAAAAATAAATGTTAATTAAAATTGTATAGTGTGGGAGTTGGGAGATTTTTTCGATTAGTTACCCCAAAATAAATGTGTCCAAATACATAGTGCGCAATGCTATTTATTACCCCTCTGAGACTTGAAATTGAGAAAAAACTGACTCATTTATTCTACACTGGAATTGGAGCACTTTCTCTTCTGAACTAGATAACCTTATTAATTTAACAAAATCGTCCCCGGGAGACATCAGAATGCAAAGTGAGACGTTTCCCTCTATGGTTATATATGCAGCAGAAAAATCCATCCCGAAACACAATGCGAACATTAAAATAAAACACTCTACTCCGTGGTGGGACGAGGAATGCACTCGCTCCGTTAACTCTCGTAAAAAAGCAATTTCCTCTTTTCGTAAGTGTATGTCACTAGAAAATTTTGTATCAGTTAAAAAAGCCCAGGCAGAAACCAAACGAATTTTGAAAAATAAAAAATCGCGCTGGATGGCGGAAGTTCTATGAGAACCTGTCTCCGGAAACTTCCCAGTCTTCAGTTTGGTCTAGCTTAAAAAAATTCGGATCATCGTATTTTCCGCCGAGAATCAAACATATATCAGAAGAAATTCTTATAGGATTTGCGGATAAAATAGCCCCCCCATCAGTGGCTGGATGTGAAGAAATGCCTTCTATTAAGCCATAGCCATCTCATTCTAACTGGCTAGATGCTCCTTTCTCCATTGATGAGATGAAACGAGTAATAAGAGCCCTTTCTGACTCTGCTCCAGGTCCCGATGGAATATTTAATAGTTTCATTAAATCATTTTCTGATATGGCGGTTGAATATTTCTTATCTCTTATTAATAATATGTTTGAAACAGGACTAATTCCGGATGATTGGAAAACTCAAAAAATCATTCCCATTTTAAAACCTGGAAAAAATCCATCTGAAATTTCGTCTTATCGGCCTATTGCTCTTTCATCATGTTTGATGAAAGTAGCGGAGCGTTTGATCAAAAACAGATTAGAGTGGTTTGTTGAAAGTCAAGATATTATCTCACCAAATCAGTATGGTTTTCGGAAAAAGAAATCTACAATGGATAATTTAAGTTTGTTCACAACTGATATCCGAGTTTCTCAATCCCTAAATTCTTATACATTGGCCACATTCCTTGACCTTTCATCAGCTTACGATGATGTTTTACTGAATGTTTTGAAAGAAACGCTAATTAAAAAACAAATCCCCCCGAAATTGGTCCAATTTATTATTAATTTGCTCTCAGATAGGTCCATTATTATTTAGTCTTCCTCTAAATGCTTAAGGCGCAAACTATGGAGAGGTTTGCCCCAGGGTTCTGTTATTAGTCCTCTGTTGTTTAATATTTATATAAGCGACCTAGACACAGTCAT
This sequence comes from Limnephilus rhombicus, assembly GCA_929108145.2. Taxonomy (NCBI): domain Eukaryota; kingdom Metazoa; phylum Arthropoda; class Insecta; order Trichoptera; family Limnephilidae; genus Limnephilus; species Limnephilus rhombicus. The sequence goes on along the minus strand of OV815290.1, from coordinate 15,848,872 downwards.
TCCTTTTTCTATCAAGTGACTTTACTTTGCGGATGATATCCTTATATATTTGTTACAAAAAAATATTATTCTTGCAGCTAAGGAAATGAATTTGGCTTTACAATATATTAAAAGCTGGTTGTCAATAAATGGGATGAATCTGGCGGCATCTAAAACAAGGGTCGTGGCTTTCACGCGCAAAAGAAAAATTCCCCAATGCTCAATCTCTTTTGATAATGTGCCTCTACAAACCGCTACTCAAATCAAATTCCTTGGTCTTCTTTTGAACCATAAACTTTCCTGGCTTCCACACATTCAGATAATTTCTACAAAGTGTGAAAATGGACTTAATATGATGCGAGCAGTTTCCAGAGTATGGTGGGGATCTCATCCTACCACTCTTAAATTAATGTATAATTCCCTAGTTCGGAGCCACTTGGATTATGGCTCATTCCTTTTTGACCCACTCCCTAAATATTTAGATAAGAACATGGAAAGAATTCAATCAAAAGCCCACAGAATGATTATTGGAGCTATGAAGTCTTCTCCAATTAATGCGCTTCAGGTGGAATATGGGGAGCCTCCATTATATTTCAGAAGGCAATTCCTTGCCAATAAATATATTTTCAAGGCTTTATAGTTATCACATCATTCTATTAAAAAAAATTCTTAATCGGTTAAGTGTTAATTTGAATTCTAACTAAAGATTGAGAGAAAAACAATGTTTTCCTCTCCTAATTAAAAGTTTTCATCTCTATAATTCTCTATCATCTTCCCTCCAATATCTTCAAGAAGTTCCCAATCTCCCTATATACAATATTCCATTTAAGGCAATCACTTTTTTGCCGAACACAATAACATCAGTCTTTCAGAAGAATATTTTATCCTCCCCAAATAGATTTCAAAATGTGGATGATTGTTTTAAAAGCATTGTGGCTTCAAAATTCCCTGGATTTTCCATCCTTTACACTGATGGTTCCAAATTTGAAAACAAAAGTTGTGGAGCATCGATATATAGTCCAGAATTCAACATCTATCTCACTTATAAATTACCGAAAGAAGCTTCCATATTTACAGCTGAATGCTTTGCAATTGAACAAGCGCTAAATCAAATCCTGGTACTCAACATTCATCGAGCCTTAATATGTACTGATTCGCTAAGTGCTCTAACTAAAATTAGGTCAAATATTCTATGATATCCGGAAGACAATATTATATGTAAAATAAAATATCTTCTCAATTCACTAAGTGAATCTGGGTTTGAGACGATATTGGCCTGGGTCCCTGCCCATTTGGGTATCGAGGGTAATGAGATGGCCGATTTTCTCGCCAAATCTGGTTCAGATTCCGGAACTATCCCACTAAATTTTAGAATTCCTATCTCCGATGTCTTCCCGATTCTTAAATCCAACATGACTCGTGCCTGGGAAGAAAATTGGGCAGTCTCCAAAATAAGAACTGGATCTTTCTATGCTGGAATTCAAAACCATATCCCTGCTAAGCCATGGTTTCACGGTAAAAAACTTTCAAAACGATTCATTTCATGTATTTCGAGAATGAGAATTGGTCACTGTTCAATTTATTTATTTATTTATTTTATTTATTTATTTTATTTACTATAGATACATACAAAAGTACAAAACACATATTAGGAAGCTTTGCCTGTCCAACTAGGAAAGTTTCCCGTACCAGGACAGACAAATTTACAGGTTTAGTTCATATTATACATACATAATTACATAACAAAAAAAATAGAAAAAGAACCTGGTAGAATAAAGTATATTCGGATTTGCGGAATTAACCTGATAACATATAATATATTTAGATTTACAGTGTATGAGATAAGTAGGTAATAAAGTTAGTAGCATTGAAAAGTCAAAAAGTGTAAACCAAGTATTTGATAACAAGTTGGAGGAATTACAACAAGATTCACAATATAGAGAGATGAAGTTATGTGTTTAAAAGTGTGAACTTATAATACATAGTTCACTTATAAGAGAAATACATAAAAATTTACAATATTAGATATAATTTATGTATGTAAAAATATATATTAAGTTGTTTTTTTATTATTTATTTATGCGCTGTAACTAATATGTAAACAATTATGTGCAAACATGACATTATCTTTACTGATTTAAAAATATGTTTTCAGTACATTTTATATTATACGACAATACGAATATACACCGCGCTCATGTCTTGTAGTACTCCTGCTAAAATACGAAAACAATAACTATGAAATACTAGTGCTACTTTGGTAAAGGTATAAGTAGTATATATTTGGTAAAGGCATAAGTAATTGGTGCATTATTTCGTATGTCATACAAGTTGTGATAAGTACTGTTTATTTATTATAAATTATAAATCATCACCGCTATAAAGTACCAAGATTCACAGAGCTAGTCTTGATGTTAGTGAGCGACGTGAGTATATTACGCCTTACGTGAAGCACTAACAGTGAAATAGCGAACAGTATTCAGGGGCACAAAACCATAAATCTCAGGTATAAAAATATCAAAAGGATGTCGAAACATTGTGAAGCCATATCAGATCTCAATGAAGTGTGGTGGGAGTTTTGGTCTAGTGATCAGGAAAGTTAGTTGATTTTGTATATCAGTTAAACAGCATACGTTCACATTCGTCTCTTCCTAAGTCCAGAATCCAGTCGTTGACTAATTTACGCAAGACGCTTGCGGTTTTCAATTTCCAAGATCCGGGTATAAGGTTGAACATTTTAGGACCTAGGTAAGAATATTGTCTTTGAGCAAGGGATGTCATAGTAGTAAGTGGAACTATTGGATTCCTCCCTGCGTGTCGGGTGTTGTGATAATGTTCTACGTAGGGGAAGAGGTGACGATATTTTTGTGTGTATAAAATAACTTTTCTTATGAAAAGTTGTCTCACATCCAAAACTCCCATCTCTTTGAATAAATCATTACTGGGGTATCTGAATTTTTTTTTAAGGATGACCCTTAATAGTGGTTTTTGTGCTTTGGCTAAGGGGTCCAGTATTGATTTGGTACATCCTCCCCATCCTAAGGATGCATATTCAAGTAATGAGTTGCACATAGCGTAGTACATTAGTTTCATATCCTTTACGCAAAGAATATTTCTAATAGCCATGAAAAGATGCGTGAGTTTTCTGATCTTTGTGGAAATTGAGACGATATGTTCATTCCATCTCAGATTCTTGTCTACGATAATTCCTAGATATTTTATGCTGTCTACAAATTCTAAGGTATTGCAATTGCAAGTGTTTAGGTCATTGCAATGGTGTATAATAATTCTTTGAGTTTCTCTTGGTTGTCCCGCTTGAGTTGCACTGAAACGGATGAATTTAGTTTTGTCAGTGTTGAGAGTGAGAAGATTATTGTCTAGCCATTCTTTTACCTTATTAATACCTATTTCTGAATTTTTATGAACTTCATTCCAGTTTTTGCCTTCAAATAATAATACTGTGTCATCGGCAAAGGTGATAATGTGATCTGCAAATGGACTGTTACATAATTCATTTATATAGATATTGAATAAAAGTGGACCTAGAGTGCTTCCTTGAGGTATACCAAAGTTAATATCAGCTGGATCGCTCAGAGTATTATTAATATTCACTCTTTGGCTCCTATTTTCTAAATAACTAACTAACCACTTAAGTAGCTGACCCTGAATGCCGATGCGCTGTAGTTTTTTCACGAGAATTTTGTGTGAGATAGTGTCAAACGCTTTGGCTAGATCCAAGAAGAGCGCAATGCATTTTCTTCCTCTATCGATATTGTTGGAGATGATTTTCGTCAGGTTTGTGATGGCATTTTCAGTGCTCAATCCTGGTCTGTAGCCGTACTGTCTATTGGAAAGGATATTATTTTTTTCAAGGTAATGACTGAGACGATTCTTCACAATTTTCTCAATAATTTTCGAAACAGAATTGAGCAAAGAAATTGGCCGGTAATTGTGTATCTGCGATTTATCTCCATTTTTGTGTAGCAGTATAACGATAGAGTGTTTTAAATGATTTGGAAATTTTCCTGAATCAAAGCTTAGATTGGAAATATACGCGATTGGAGTTGCTATGAAGGATTTAGTACGTTTTAGCAGAATTGATGAGACGTTATCAGGACCACAAGCATTCGATGACTTTAGTTCGTCAATTATTTTCATGACTTCGTTTGCAGTTGTTTGGATATTGTCTAGTTTATGACCGAAATTAGAGATTGTTAACTTAGCGAGATCGGATTCTGTTGTATTAAGATTGTCGAGAATTTTTTTCGCAAGTGTGACTCCCACTGACGTGAAATAATTATTGGCAAAATTCGCAATGATTTTTGGGTCTGAGGTGTTCACGTTATTGATGTTCAATGATTTAATATCGGAAGATTTATTTATTTTTGTTTTAGTTATATTGCGAAATGCTTCCCATAAACGTTTTGGAGTACAGTCATTTTCATAAATTATTTTTTTATAATAATTTTCTTTTGCCGATTTTATTAATTTTTTGCAAAAGTTCCTATACTTCTTGTAATGAGCTTGAACTATAATATTCTCAGAGCACCTTTTCGCCTTTTCATGAAGTTGGTTCCTAATGTTAATCGATTTGATAAGGCCAGGGGTGATCCATGGCGTAAGTTTTATTTGCTTATGTGGTATAAGTTTATTGCTTGTGTGTTTAGATATATATGAATGTAATTTAGTAATAAATTCATTCAATGATAAGTCGGCATCAGTTTGATCTAGAACATTTTGCCAGTTTTCTGAGCTCAGGTCCTCAATTAAGTCATTGTAGTTTATACTTGCAACATGTTTAATTTTAACAGGATTAAGAGGTTTGTTTTTAAGGCAAAGTGCTGTTGTATAGTGATCTGAGATTGTAGAGTGAATGACAAATGAGTCAACATGGTTAATTTTTCTGACATTGATGTGGTCCAGACAAGATTTACTCATGCCCTGCTCACGAGTAGGGCTGTTAATTGTCTGAATGAACCCATTTTCAGTTAGCAGGCATAGGTAATCGTTGGATTGGCGGTGGTATTCGGTAATCGTATTGATGTTGAGGTCACCTAAAATAATTTGTCGTTCTATTTTTTTAGAGCTGTTGATAATTGATTGTAGTGAACTCAGAAAAGTGTCAATATTTTGAAAAGAAGGTGATCTGTAGATTGCAAAAATGCATAAGTTATTATTCAATACAATTTTCAGGCAGTTGGCTTGTGATAAGAATATTTCATCAACTTGAGATTGAAGTCCGTCTCTGATGTAGACAACGATCCCGCTAGACTTATTGAGATATATTTTTGTGTGGTGTTCAGTGTAATTATGAATAATTTTTGAGGTGTAATCTTTATTAAGCCAACATTCCGATAAAATTATAACATCGAATTGGTTATTGAATTGATCCAGAAAAATTAAAAAATCGTCTATATTAGAAATGCTTCTTATATTTTGGTGTATAATTTTAACGCTGTAAGCGCACCATTTATAGTTATTTAGATTGTCCAGATCATCTATGACATTCATGTTCAGATCTATTCCGGAATCATTTCCGGTATCAAAATGTAATTGAATCATAAGTATGTGTTGGTTGTGTGTTGCATATAAGTTGGTTCCTGAGTAATATGTGATTACATGCGATTTCAAATGTTGTTACAATGGTAAATGTGCATAGCAAAAATAATATACTATAAATAATGTAGTTAGATGTAGAACTATGAAAGAGATAGCAAGAAGCATAAACAAATTGCAAAAATTGCATCTCACTTGTCTAGAATTAGAGTTTTAGATGATCCGGTCTGCCAGTGCGGTGTGGAAGAGAAAGCCCTTGACCACGTTTTCTTTAACTGTAAAAACCATTCATCTTTCAAGAACATATACCGCCGGCTTATTAAAATCACACACCAGTCCCCCTTAACATTTCATTCCGTTTATCTCTTAACAATTCTCGTGTTCATACAGCTTTATGTAAGTTTATTAACCTGAATGAATTCAATATTTAATTTGTTTTAGTGATCTAAATGAGTCCAATATTTAATTTGTTTAATTATTTTCTCAATAGATTAACTGAATTTTTTTATCCACTTTAACTATTACCGGCACAAAGCACTCTTTTCAGGGTGAATTGCCTAAAACCAAAAAAAATATGTATATATCTCTATCAGACTCCCCATCTCTCGTAAACATACTTCCCGAATACATAAACTTATCCACTGTCATTTTTGGGTTACTATTACAAAAAACATATTATTATTTTATTATTTAAAAAAAATGTCTTTGGAGATACTATGTAAAGGGTCATTTTAGTGGAAGGAAAAAGGTATGATAGGTGGTTAGGACTCTCTGGATTAGTGTGTACAGAAGAGATGGACGGATGAAACTTTCCCTCCCACTACGATGCGAGGAAATGGGTCGAGGAATTCCTGCTGGAGAGGTTAAATGGTCTCCCTCAACCCGTCCTTTCCAGCTCGCCACGCAGTACGTGGGCAAATGCTTCCGCCACTACTTTGAAAAATCACATCCCAAGAACTCAGGCATCCCTGCTAAGTCACCAAATTTAGCGATCCACTTGGGATGACTTATAGCAGAGGTGTTGTTTATCCAATAAATAATTCCCGTGGCGGCGGTACTCACACTCGCCTCCTAAATTGAAACTTTTGCTTCATTCACATTCATACGTCGTTTCATGTAAAGGTACCCTGACACGGCCTGACTCAAGTATTTGATTCCCTTGATCGTGTAATGCAGCCCTACTACTCCCTGCGGCCAGCCAAGTTTTAAAAGTGCGGTCCGTCAATCTTTTATTTATTTATTGAAGTGGAAACTTCTTTAGCACCGTTGCGATTTGACAAGCACATCCATCTGTATGTTTTAGCCTGCGAGATAATGAGATAGTATTTTTTTACATTAACTCCACATGCTGTGTGGAGGGTCTTTTTGAGGAGAGGAAGAAATTAACATTGGTCTTGAAGAGACCCATGTTGTAGGAAGGATGAAACACAGAGGCCGGCAAATCATTCCACAGCCGAGCTGTTGAACACAAGAACGAGTCGAAGAAACGACCCGTTCTCATGTGACAAATGTCAACCGTGTACAAATGTTGGGCACGCGTTTGGTGTGTTTCCCGACTATGCACCGGTGCCGAAGGGATCAATGACGCTAGTTCCTCGGAGGATCTTCCATTGTAATACCGGTAGAACAAGGATAGCATTCCCACCCGACGCCTGTGCTCTAAAGATTGCAATCCGTCTGTTAAGATGGGAGAATCTATAGCAAACCGCCCGTTTCTGCACATAGTCGAGGGTATTTTTAGGTATTTTGGAGCTCCAGACCAGAGGTGGCTGCCAAAATCATATAGTCGGTCTCCTCTTTGTGCGGTTCGTCGTATTCTCCCCGTTGTCTACTTTTTAGTTTTTTTTATACTTTAGCGCCCCCCCCTTGAGTTTTTTTCTGTATGTGCCAGCGCATCACTGTGCGCGAGTTGTTTATTTTGTTTTTTTTTTTTTTTAATTAAATGAAGACAATATAAGCGAAACTCAATCGAAAATCTGAAAACAGAAAAATCAGAAAAAGATATTGACACATGAGCGCGTTCGCCCGGTAAGCGAGAGGTCCTGGGTTCGTGTCCCAGATGTGTCAATATCTTTTTCTGATTTTTCTGTTTTCAGATTTTCGATTGAGTTTCGCTTATATTGTCTTCATTTAATTAAATATTACAATTTGAGGTTTTACTCATAAAGTTAAAAATAAAAATAAAAATGTTTATTTTGTAGTGAGTTGTCAACATAGAAAATGGTTTTTAAATGGAGGGAAGAGCATACGCCTCTGTTCTCAGAGCTTCACTGTCTTGGGGACTGCCGGTAGCCGGATTGCGGTAACACCACTTCTACCCTGTACATATTTTATTTTACTTTTAGTGCTCGGTGCTGCCCGCCGGATTGTGAATGGTATTTTGCCGTCATGAGCTGATTACTCATGACGGCTGCTGTCTATTTTGTTTATTTTACTTTTTTATGTCGATGTTACTAACACTTGTTTGACTGTCCATGAGGTTCACTGCTTTAGCAGTGAATACCTCCATGGGCTTTAGAATTGTAGAAATGACCATTACAGTACAGTCTGTAGGCGTGCCCACATCCGTCACCTAACAAAGTATGCAGGGGCATTGAAGGTCTAGATTCGTTTTATTAAATGTAGAGTCGTTCTTTCAAAAAAATTAGATTCTTGCGAGAGCTCCGAAGGGGCGACCATAAGTCGCCTATACCGGGGCGGGACAGTGGTGGGAACTTCAATGTTCTTAGAGCACTTTAAGAACTATCCAAGCCTGTGGAACATTAAATCAGAGGGATATAATTCCCGCGCGCACGACCTGTTTCGAAGACATTCTAAACTCTATGACAGCAATGTGATTCAATGGTCCACTCCTGAAAAGTACGTGTAAACAGCACACCCTTTCAATTATACACCGTTCTACCAAATCGCATCAATGTGGTTGAAGTGTATAATATCGCCATTACACCAGGGTGATACAAAAGTATCTTCTACTCTGGAACGTGACGCAAATATATTATTTTTAAATGAAATAATTGTGAAATAACCCAAATTAGTCAAATAAAATTTATTTGCCAACGCCGGGATTCGATCCCACGACCTTCGGATTGCGAGTCAGGAGCCTTACCTCTTGACCACGCCGGCCGTCAATAGGAAGTATCAGTAATTTGGAAAGCGGGTATGGTTACCGCCGCCCCGGGAACCATGTATTGGATTATCAACACCTCTGCCATAGGTACGGGTAGCCCGGGTTCATGGGGCGAGATTTGTCAGAATCTCGGCGGCGGTGGCGTCTGCCCACCAACTACGTGGAAGGTCGGATCGGGAAAGACCTTTTTTTTACAATCGCTCGAAACATTGCCTATCTCTTCTTTGGGGATGCTGTGTGGAGTAGTGTTGGGTAGGACACGATATCAGGATGAGTTGGTATGAGGTACTCGAATATTGAAATGAGGTGTTGAGGTGAGGTGTTACAAAATAATTTTCGCTTACTGGGGGGGGGGAGTGGCTAGAGAATTTCAGGGAAGTTGTTCTTTTTAGCTTGATTTTCTTGGTTCAGGGGTGTTGGTTCCTGGTTGTCTCCCTGCACCCCCCTCTGATACCCCCCCCTGCACCCCCCCCTCTTATCCCTCCCCTCCTTAGCAACCCCCTCCACCTCATCAAAACACTGCCTCATCCTCACTCCCTTGGGAGCTGTTGGGACTCTTGTGCGGTATTTAGATAACATATAAAAATAATTTAAAATAAAAATATATTAATTTTTTTTGGAGCAGTTGGTACTGTTGTGCTGTATTCACTTATCAACACATAATTTACATTAAAAAATATTTAGAATAAAAAAAAATTAAGCATTTGGGACTCTTATGCTCATAAATTATTGTTATGTGTATTCACATAACAATAATTTATATAAAAAAATTTCAAACTAAAAAATTTTTTTGGAGCGTTGGGACTCTTGTGCTCATAAATTATTGTTTTGTGTATTCACATAACAATAATTTTAATAAAAAAATATTTCCAAAAAAATTTTTTTAGAGCTTTTGGGACTCTTGTGCTCATAAATTATTGTTATGTGTATTCAATAAAAAAATATTTCAAAAAAATTTTTTTTTGGAGCACTTGGTACTCTTGTGCGGTATGCACATAACAATAAATTACAAAAAAAAATATTTAAATATGTATTTTGGAGCAGTTGGGACTCTTGTTCGGTATTCACATAACAATAATATAACACACATACAATAAAAAAATTGATGAAATTTAAAAAAAAATTGCATAAAACTATTCAATAAACATGAAATTTTGCCTTCCGTTCGGTCAACCCTGTAGATTTTATCAACATGAAACAAGGAAATCGTTTACATTCAAAGTTTCGTATTATTATTATGCAATTCATCATTTCAAAATGTTACGCTATAGAGCGCCGCGGAGACGACTGGAGACAGACTCTTTTGCGAGTATGCGAAAAATCGTGAAATGCGAAGCTGTAAATTAATTAATATTAAATACTTCCTAAAATTATTTTTCGCTCAAACTTATTTATGATTTGTCAATAATGTCTTAGCACAATAAGTGTGTAAAAAAATCTGAAATATATTAGTTTATAAGTTCGCAAATAAATACACAAACTGACTAAGTTTCGTCAAGAAACACATCTACGTATATATATATTTTTTAATGATTTTATTGAAACTAAAATTAAAATTCTAAAACATGCGTTTGCGAGATAATGTATTGATTTATTTTAGAGCATGATTATTAGCGCGGAACGAAAAATTTTTTTTCGAATTTTTATTTGGAATAGTTGTATTATGTTGCCAATTGCCATCAATTACCTCAATTAAAAATTTAAAAAAATATCAGACAACGGTAAAAGCCCCCGCCAAGACATTGAACATTTACAAATCGACAGTTTTGGGGCTATTTGCGCGTCCTACAAAATAGTACAGATGATTTTATTAAAATAGCTTTATTTTATTTATTAACATATTTAAATATAGTTAACTAGCTGTTGCAATCAAATATTTCATTATTGGCGCTGTGACAAAGGAGCAAAGTGCGGGACGAAGCGGGGGGCGGCACGTGACAATCTACGAAATGCAGTATTTTGTTTAAACGTTAATTGTCTCAAGGTGAAGGGTCGCGCGTCAATTGTATTCACGAGTACTTGTTGATAAACGTTTTTTAAGTGATTTAACATGACTTCTATAAGACAAACGTTAAAATGTCCGATATTTGGTGAAAATGCAGATTTGAAAGAGAATATCCTACCTACCTATGAAAATGTGATGAAATTCTATGAATGGGTTCGACAAGACTTAAAAGTAAGGAATAACACCTCAAATGAACCTATGTTTTTGGAAATTGCCGAAATAGTTGGAACGAAAATTGAAGAATTGTGGATAAAATCTTCTATTCCAATTGTCACATACAAACGAGTCTTACAGTTACTAAAAAGTTATCACTCAAAGTGTTATAATTTGAAAAAGTCTTTGAAGAAACTTAACGAAGAAAAGTTAGAAGAGTTCAGATCACAAAGTTGAAAGCTTTTTGACATAGCTGCATGTAAATGTAAAGAATTTGTAAGCTGTACTTGCTTGAGGGAAAAACTGCCAAAAGAGGAACAAATGTTTTTAGAAGACCAACGCAATAACAGGCTAAAACTGTTTTAAAAGGATCGAAGAGGTTTAGAGTGATTGTACAAGAGGAACATATTTCGATTATAAGAGAACCAGGTTCTATTTATATTGGGTATGAACAAATATTGAAAGAGCTATCAACAGCTTTTTAACGACTGAAAAGATATCCCTAGAGGGTTTATTGGTTGTTGGCTGTGATGGAACAAACACAAATGCAGGGCAAGTGAGAGGCGTGATTCGTATTTTGGAAAACAGACTATCTCGACCATTGCAATGGATAATTTGTCTCATACACACCAATGAGTTACCAATGAGGCATTTGTTTACCTATTTGGATAGCCCTACTGCAGGACCTAAATCATTTGCAGGTCAAATTGGTAAAGCATTAGAGGTATGCGAGACGCTGCCGTTGGCCAGCTATGAGAAGATAGAAGGTGTTCTACCTCCACAAATATCCACAGATCTCAGTACAGACCAGAAATATTTACAAGAAATTACTACTGCTGTCATAAATGGATCCTGACCCCATGCCCGCTAGTCGACAAGAGCTAATCGCATACTGCGTTTGAATATTTCTACGGAAAATCCACAACAAAATCTTGCGACTTTAGCAAATCATACGCTCCTGACTGGTTTGCTATTAAAACACATTCATCCTGCAAAGATGGTTCAATTCATTTATGGAAGCTCATTAACATCACTAGATATTTGTCCAACGAGTTGTTAGCGGTAGTGGACCCTGATATAATTCGAAACATTTACTTTGCTCATCCAGAAAACTTGTTGAGTATGATTCACATAAGCACATTAGAGAACTCGCTGCAAGACGCATTTTAAAGGCTCGTCAAGTTAATTGTTTTTTTGTTTGGCGTATATTTGAGGTGCCAAAAGTGGATTTAAATGCACGTTCTTACATAGACATGATTGACTGGCAACAAAATATATACGAACCCCCAATACAGATGAATATTTCCGATAAGCAGTTACAAGAACTTATTGAAAATGGAGAAGATACAGTATTGGAGTTTATGAGACTGCTTTGCCATACCCAGGCTGTGGAAAGATATGTAAATGTTGTGACAGAAGCAGCTCTAAGTGTATGTGACAAGACAAGACAAGAGGGATTCATAAAATCTAAAATCTAAATTAGCATCTCGAAAGCTCATGCCAAAGTTTGAGACGAAAAAGGATTATCATGAAAAATGATGTTATGCATACCAACATTACTTTCTGAACCTGTCTTTACTTTTAAAATAAATAATTATATTACGTAAAATATACTTTTATTTTATCATTTAATGCATAACATATTATATTTACTTATTATTTTGTTTATAGGGTGGATAATACCAAACGTCTATAAAAACTTCAAAAATAAAATTTCAAGTCTATGGCGGGGGCTCAAGCTGTCGGGCTAGAACTTCCAAATCGAGGAGTGTTATTTACAATTACATTAAGCAACTTTTACCTGGTATTCCAATTCGAATTTCAAAAAAAAAAATTTCATACAAAAGTGTTCCACCATAATGATTATATTATTTGAAATGGGTGTGGTATAATACAAAAACTTTTTTGAAAATTTAACAAATCTGCCAACGACCTATGGTATAACCTTATTATACTAAAAATTTTAAAAAAATCTCAAAATTTATTACATACGAATGCTAGATAAAGGAACAATCTTTCGAAATCCATTTATAATTTTTTGTGGAAAAGAGTCAATACGTCTAAAATCTGATTTGAAAATGACATATTTCTGGTTTTCTCTGGTAATGCCCTCTTAAATATTCCTTTCGAGAACATGAATAGCTACAGCAAGAATATGAAAAAGATTCTTCTCCAGTATGGGTTCGCATGTGGCGATTCAAAGATCCCTTTACAATGCAGGAATAGTTGCTGTTGGAACAAGAATAAGGGTTTTCTCCAGTATGGGTTCGCATGTGACGATTCAAAGATCCCTTTACAATGCAGGAATAGCTTCAGTTGGAACAAGAATAAAGTTTTTCTCCAGTATGGGTTCGCATGTGACGATTCATCTTTCCTTTTTCAGCACAGGAATAGCTGCATTTGGAACAAGAATAAGGGTTTTCTCCAGAATGGGTTCGCATGTGACGATTCAAAGATCCCTTTACAATGCAGGAATAGCTGCATTCGGAACAAGAATAAGGTTTTTCTCCAGTATGGGTTTGTATGTGACGATTCAAAGTTCCGCTTTCAGAACAGATATAGCTGCATTTGGAACATGAATAAGGTTTTTCACCAGTATGGGTTCGCATGTGACAATTCAAATTTCTCTTTTCAGCACAGGAATAGCTGCATTCGGAACAAGAATAAGGTTTTTCTCCAGTATGGGTTCGCATGTGACGATTCAAATTTCCCTTTTCAGTGCACGAATAGCTGCATTCGGAACAAGAATAAGGTTTTTCTCCAGTATGGGTGTGTATGTGACGATTCAAACTTCCCCTTTCAGCACAGGAAAAGCTGCATTCGGAACAGGAATAAGGTTTTTCTCCAGTATGGGTTCGCACGTGACGATTCAACTTTGCCTTTTCAGCGCAGGAATAGCTGCATTCGGAACAAGAATAAGGTTTTTCTCCAGTATGGGTTCGCATGTGACGATTCAAATTTCCCTTTTCAGCGCACGAATAGCTGCATTCGGAACAAAAATAAGGTTTTTCTCCAGTATGGGTGTGTATGTGAGGATTCAAAGTTCCCCTTTCAGCACAGGAATTGCTGCATTCGGAACAAAAATAAGGTTTTTCTTCAGTATGGGTTCGCATGTGACGATTCAAAGATCCCTTAAGAGCACAGGAATAGCTGCAGTCGGGACATGAATAAGGTTTTTCTCCTGTAATGGTAAGCATCTGATATCTTAAATTTTCACTATAAGAACATGAAAATCTGAAGAAGGAAGACGGTTAAGGTTTCTTTATAGTATAGGTGGCTGAACAATGGGAACACGATGAGATTTTCCGATATTTAGTAGTAAAGTGAATAAAGCTCTGTAAGTATGTGAATAAAATGAAAACAGAAAATAATTTAAATGAATTAAGACAAACAAAAATGTATTTTACCTGCAGTCTGGGTAATACTTTCAGAGTGTTTTAAGCATTCATTTTTTACATCCTGCAGGTGTATGTCTATTTCAGTATAAGGGATCCCCTCTTTATCTTCTTCTCGGGATTCTGTCTTGATGGAAACAGTCTCTACAGTAATACTACCTGGAATAACAAAACGACAATACGACGTGTAAAGACTCGATGGTGCCAGATTATAAAATACGATGGCTGGGGCTATTTCAATGCTCAGAATTTATAATTGTATTTTGTATTATTGCATTTTGGGATGCAGATAAAGGGAACCGGCGACCCAGGAACAATTTACTAGATGACAAAGATTTCTGCCATAGGTCATCCCCAAAGGTTTGCTTTGTTTGGTGACTTAGCACTGATGCCCGGGTTCATCTGATTGATCAGTTTTGTAAGAATTAAGTAAGAGAAATTATTGTACAATTAATAACTAAATAAACATATTTAAAAAAAAAAAAAATCTGGCATGGTGTCTTCCCACCAGCAGCGTGGCTGGCCAAAACGGGAGAAGCCGGTGCGAAGAGACGCTTCGACTTCCCAAGGTAGGGTGAGGTTTGTCTTGGTCATGGAGGCGGATGACCAGGACACACTGAACCCCAAATTCCTACCCACACTAAAACCCCTTTCCCTCCCAGAACTCTCCTCTCCTTCCTTTCATTAAAAAAACCCTCCACGCAGCATCCCCAAAGATGATAGGCACTGAGGGAAATTATTTTCCTCAGGGCCTCCCGTGTGGAGCTCAAGTAAAAAAAAAAGGTGGTCTCTCTCAACCCATCGTCTTGATTGATGAATTCACATGTCCGTTACTCCTGGACTTAGATTCCCACTCACCCCTCATACCTCCCAGAACTACTTCTCCTTCCTTTCCTAAAAACGGCTCTCTACACAACATCCCCAAAGATGACATTGAGCGAAATTCTTTTAAAGAAATCGATTTCCTCAGGGCCTTCCGTGGGGATAATCTTATAAAAAATACTTATTTACTAAGCTCCTGCTGACAAGTTGCTTGCAGGAGCTTAGCCAAAGCGGGTACAAATATACAGTGTATAAAAAGTTGCAAATAAGTTAATACAATTGTATTTTATAAGATCTTTAGACATTGAAAGTTTCCCTTGAAGATACTAATTCAAATCATGAAGAAGGTGGAAAAAGGAGAAGAGAATTTACGATTTTCATCGATAAAAACTACAGGAGATGGCCACTGTAAGGACGTTTTTAGCGATGGTGTTCCTTCGTAAGAATCTTCAGAAAGAGTGTATGGTATCTTCAAGACAATTGAATGATTAATTATTCCGAAATCACAAGTAAACGTCACAATACAAATTAACTGCAACACAAGAATACATGATACGAGCATTATCTTATAATCCGAAATAATTTTTGAAGTAGAGATGTTTTGGTTTATTGATAAATATGATGAAGCAATATAGGTATAGAGAAACTACGAACTGTTTGCTGGCATAATAAGTTAAATGTTTTTTTTAGTTCGATAGATTCCTGTGGAGCAATATTACAAACGAGAAATAAAATACGAAGAAAATGATCGGTCAGTGGCTGTTGGCATCGCGTCTTGCGTCCCGCACGGGAGTCGAGAGTCCAATTCCTCCACTGGGTAAGTCCTCATCTCGAGAAATGCAACATTTTCAGCTTAAGCCTCGATGACACACGGCGAGTGTACAAGCTACTATCTAATAAGTTTAAAAGCGGGAAAATCGGCAACAAGATTGTCATGATGACACACAAAACTGTCCACTCGCTCAGAAGCGTAGGAAACTGAGGTCGCTTTTAGCGCCAGTAACAAGAATAACGACGCCTGCGTGAACTAATTTTTCAGATGTTTGACAGTCAAAATCAGCTGTTTATCGCAAGCCATGTTGGAAACGTAAATAAACCAATCACGAGCAAGCGGAGCAAGCGTGGAGGCGAGTAAAGTTGACGACCTTTCAACTTTTTTTCGTAGTTTGTCAACAATCTGCGAGTTGCTGCTAGTTAGCAAGTGACACGATGACACTGGGCGAGTTTACTAAAAGATAGTGAATTTCCCAGATAGTAGCTTGTAAACTAGACGTGTGTCATCGACGCTTTACTTTGGTGGTAGTAGGAGATTTTCAATTTATTGTAGGGTTATCCGTAACCCGGGAATATTTTTGTCTTAATTTTAAAATAAAATAAGTAATTTTGCATTATAATATGCGAGCCTGAAGTGCGTAAATAACCCCAGACCCTCTGGGTTTAATACCCAAGAAATTATGATTGTAAAAACTCTACTTGCGCGAACAAATATATCACAAAGGATGGCACAAAGAAAAAACTCCAGGGAAAATAACAGATCCACCAACCTTGTTTTGTAGTTCTTGATGCTTGGAGGCCTCCGTATTTTCATCCAATCAATAGTTAAATTCAATCAGTGCAATCCTTTTGTGACTTGAAAATTTGCACAAGAGATGACAACTCATAAGTTTTTCACAATGACATGAAAACTTTCCAGCGCAGTGGTTAGCGCGTTTGCCCGGAAAGCAAGAGGTCCTGGGTTCGAGTCCCATAGGTGTCAATATGTTTTTCTGATTTTTCTGTTTTCAGATTTTCGATTGAGTTTCGCTTATATTGTCTTCATTTATTTAAATATTACAATTTGAGATTTAACTCGTAAAGTTAAAAATTAAAAATAAAATATTCATCCTAGACTTGCAGAAAAGTCGATAGATGTCGCATATTAAATAAAATGGATAAAGATTTATCCAGACACTATCTAGAGAGCATTTAGTTCGGGTTTGAATCTTGCAATCATACATAAAGAGAGTTGCCAATGATATATGCGTTAAAGAAAATGAAGATAATGTAGGTGGTTCTTAGTCGAAGTATGGTACAGTTAAACATGACCGAATTTCATATCGACACCGTGGCGCAGTGGTTAGCGCGTTTGCCCGGAAAGCAAGAGGTCCTGGGTTCGAGTCCCAGAGGTGTCAATATGTTTTTCTGATATTTCTGTTTTCAGATTTTCGATTGAGTTTCGCTTATATTGTCTTCATTTATTTAAATATTACAATTTGAGGTTTTACTCATAAAGTTAAAAATTAAAAATAAAATGAAAACTTTCCAATAAAACAGACGATGTGAAATATTTTTTGTTTAAATTCTATTTTAAAAAACAATCCATTTAGGTGTCTCTGTTAAATCCTAAGAGTGAGTAAGTACCATCCTTGTGATATATATATTTATTTTAATTTTCGAACAAACAAAAAACATATTCCAATGCCTAACCAATAAGGAAGTACCGATGGGATGATAAAACGTTAAGCAGCTGTCCTGACTGCGTCGTCTGAAACTCCTTTATAATAATAAACGTGATTCAACTTACTAGTTGGCTGAACACTCTCAACACACTGCAAACGTTCCTTCTTTACATCCGGCATGTGTATATCTACATCCATACACGAAATTTCACCTGCGCCTTCTTCCTTGGGCACTGGTTCCGTCTTAATGGAAACACTCTCTGGGTTGAGAAGTTCCATGACACTGCTCTGATATCGTCCTGTTATGTGATGGTCATTGATCTCCCCTTATTATAAAGCTATAATAAAACGTGAATTGATTAGTCTTATTTGATTCGTTATAAAGGACAATTGAAATAGATTACAGATGTAAAAAAAAATCTAAGCTCCTGGAGACTAAGCGCCGTTGAGGTGATTTCTTTCATGAAATCGGCGGTGTATAAATTATAACCAAGACTGAAAGAAGAATGAAATATTTACTTAATTAAAAGTAAATAAGCATCAATTAAGGAGCTTTGGTCTTACTAACGTAGTCAGTATAGCAAAGTAGCATAGTGCAAAAGGAAGCTCGACGGTCGATTTCAAAGTGTTCAATAAACGTCAATAGAAATGTAGACACTCGAATTTTTAAAAAAAAATTCCTATAAAAATGTATCGGTTATTGAAATAATCTCAAGTAGTTTAAATTTGACAAAATTATTATAAAGTTTAAATGATATTCCTTTAGAAAAGCGGAGCATCAACAATTATGTTGTACGGTTTTAGGAAGCAAAATAGCAAAGGACGAATGAAATTGACATATCCATAGACAACTGACAATTAAAGAAAATAATCACAAAATTAAGAGCCGGACAGTATTTTTTTATCTGTATTCTGAAAACCGCAAAAGAATTATGAGTTATTTATACCTATTATTATTTAATGTTATCATAATATTTACCATTACAGAAAAAAAACATTTTCATTAACAAAAAATAGTAAATAGTAGTATCAACGTGCAATGGGGTTACATTCGATTTGGATTTTATTTTTACGAAAACTACAAATCAAATGGTTGGATAAAGGTAAGAACATGGTAAGTTGACGTACGCCATTTGGACTACTTAATACCCATATATTTTCTATAAATATAGATGTTTCAGAATCACATAAGCACCAAATTGCGACGCGTACAGGCGACTTGTATCACTTGAAATTGCAGATTTCAAATAACAACTAATCAGACTTCACCACTTTACATAGTCTTTCGTCTTATTTCTTTTGACAGCTGGGCCATAGATATAGATGGTAAAACATTATAGTCAGCTAACGACATTTGCATTACGTGTGGTTTAATTGTCCTCTGCACCACTACGTCATTTATTGAATAGGTTACAATAATTGTTTCTTTTATTTGTACATATTGCTAATGGGGCGTTCACGCATCGCACGCGGATGAAGGTTTACTCGAGGTCCGAGTGTTCCATTTTTGTTTCACTGCCTGTTCAGACGATTCCTTCGAAATAAGAGTTCACTCGACATTCTCACTACAAAGTCGTCGAGCGCAGTCGCACGCATCGGCCTGCGCTGACGGCTCAAATTCAATTCGGGAATATTTTCAAATTGACATTTCCGATAACGTCGTTAATAACGAGAGATTGGTGATTTTTTTAAACAGTAAAAAAATATCAACACCATAAAATGAACATATGTTTAACAGAATATAATGGAGGCCTGAAGGGTTAAATAAAATACATAACTAATATTAATGTAACTATTTGCATATCGTCGTGAGCGGATCAATGAAATGCCGGTTCTTGCCGATGGGATCAGCCAGCAGCGAAAGTGGGATGAATTCCGAACCAAGACTTAAGAATATTCTTAACTTCTATAATCTGGAGGAAACATATCGAAGAACTTCTTAGAATTTAAAAAATTTCAGTATCTTTAACTCATACAAATTGTATTATTTTTATTCTAAAGCATTAAGTAAGTAGGTACCGTCGTATGATCACTTAAAAAAACTTTCTGTTTTGGTCCTTTGTCTATGGTTAAATCAATCTTCAATCAAATTTGACGACCTCCGTAGTCCAGTGGGTAAGACTCTTGACTCACAATCCGGAGGTCACGAGTTCGAACCCGGCATGCGCAAATAAATTTTATTTGATTAATTTGTGTTATTTCACAATTAATTCATTTAAAATAATATAGTATATTTGCGGCATGTTCCAGAGTGGAAGATACTATCAGTATCGCCCTGGTGTAAGACCACCATTCAGAATTGAAACGTTGCTTGAAAATGTCTTTAGCCGTGTTTGGCGACCAGATCTGAATAGCCAGGTAGTTCCCAACCTTCCTCTTCCCCACCTCCTTCCCCTCCCCACTACCTTCAGCCTCACAACATACCCCAATTGGGGATGCCATAGTCTCACTGGCTCCAGACGGGAGCAGTTGAGATTCTTGTGCGGTATTAACTGTAAAAAAAAAAAAAAAACAAAAAAATAAAAAAAAATAAAAAATAAACAACAAAAAAAATCTGTCTTTTCACTCGCTTCGTTCCACGATGTTAGCTGAAATTTGTATAAATCGGCTCAACACCATGATATCTGATATATTTGATATCAAAGTCAAATAACCGTCAGTGATATTTGTTTAAGGGTGGTCCAGCTTACTTCCGAGGCTCTGAACATTTTGTTCCAACTGAAGGTGATTACTGGAAGCTCTTTCGTAATGGATTACTTATATTGCAAATATTCCACTAACCACTGCATTCGGCACATATTTTTGGAAATTACACCACGTTACAACCTAATTACTACAAGAAACAACTAATTACGTGTGGATTGATGATAAAAGATGCATTACAACATTGCATTACAATTACTTTTACTCACCTAAAACGATCCCCTTGCCGCCATTTTGTTTTGTGAAGAATTGACATTTGCGAAGATTTGTTTCGGTCTACATACGCATGAATTGCTTAGTTTGCACAAACTATGAACTTTATAACCTATTTTGTGCATGTCAGTAGTTGTTTCTTGCAGTAATTGATGAATTGAAGTGTAATTTCTGCAATCTGTATTTAAAAATGCGGGGCTGGTGGAATAATTAACGGACTAATATAACATACTACTGCAGGTCCAATTTATTTTGAGCTGGGATTAATTACCATCATTATATTACAGCGAAACGCTATCACAGAAGGCCATGAATTCTCTTGACCAAGAAATTGTTTCCATCAAGGTGGAACCAGGGTCCCAGGAAGAAAGCGGAGGTGAAATGGAGTATACGGATATTGATATCGACCTCCAGGATGTAAAGAAAGAATGATTGCAGTATTCTGAGACTACTGCGACTGCCTGTAAGTTACATTGTTAAAGTAAGAAATGTTGAATTTTGTTTTCAGATGTTTGAAATTCATGTCCATTTTGGATGCGTGCAAACTGTATGTAAGTTTCTCGAATAAACAGTAAACAGTTTAATCACAAGTTACCTCCCAGGTAAGTATGGTCCTGTTTATTTTTTGCCTGTACAGAATACAAATAAAACAATCTATTTATCACCAGCGGAATCTACTATCAGATACGGAATAACGTCTTGGGGAAACTCCTACAAGACAAAATACTGTTTTTTTTACATTAGCTCCACATAGGAGGCCCTGTGGAGATGCTGTGTGGAGGGTCTTTTTAGGAAAGGAAGGAGAGGAAGTGCTGGGAAGGAAAAGGGTATAAGGGGTGGGTAGGAATATGGGGGTCAGTTTGTCCAAGAGTGTAATATCTCCCACTGCATTGCAAGGCGATGATCCGAGAGATTCTTGCTGGAGAGGTCAAAAGATCTCCCTCAGCCAGTCCCTCCCGATCCGGCTTGCCGTACAGTTGATGGGCAGAGGCACCCGCCGCCAAGATCCGGAAAAACCTCACCCCATGAACCCGGACACCACTGCTAAGTCACCAAGCGTAGCGAACCACTTGGGGTGACCTTTGGTGGAGGTGTTGGTTATCCAATAAATGGTTTCCGGGGCGGCGGTACCCATACCCGCCTCCCAAATTGAAAATTGTAAAATTGAAATTAAATTCGAACAATCCAAAACTCTATGACCAAGCTCTTGGTTAGCAGGAATTCCTGGAGGCTGGTCTTGGTATTGGTAGTGGATGCATTTGTCCCCTACTGTATTGGGGGCCGGATCGGGTGATGCTGGTTGAAGGAGACCTTTTGATTTTCCAACCAGACTCTCTCAGAATGAATCTCTGCAAGGAATGGATTCATACGTCCATCACTCCTGGACACACTGAACCCTGATATCTACCCACCCCTCATACCTTTTTCCTTCCCCGAACTTCCTCTCCTTCATTTCCTAAATAGACCCTCCACACATATGGCGGCCACCCGTTCCGCATTCTGCGGGACCGTCCCGCATTGACGATTATTGTAGTCCCGCATTGAAATATTTAATGAAATAGTCCCGCAAATCGTCCAATGCGTCCTGCATGTCCCGCATTACTATATTTTGGTAAAATTGTCTATGGTAGACAAATAAACTTTCTGTATGTTTAGTCAATTTTAACCATCAAGTTGAAGACAATATTTGTCCCTAGAATAGGCCCGAAGATATAGATCTAGGGATTGGTTTATTTAGGTAAGCCAAAGAGCGCCAGTGTGGTATTGAATAAGTGCAACCCGTGACACGTAATTGATAACCCGTTTTTGTCATTAAATCAAATCAAATAATTTGTTGACCGATGCCGCCGATCGCGAAAAAGCGATATTGTAATTTACTGAATTTCAAAAAGAATTTCCTTTCTTGCAAAAGTGTTTATCTTCATGTTCTGAGTATAGTTTTAATGCGCAGCATGCAGATATTCTTTATTATAAATAACCAGTTTTGTGTTCAGAATGTTGGATTCATCTGATGACATATTTCGACGGAAAACATTATCTTATTCGAAGTGCAGTTATAAAATTCTAGTTGCCGCTGTATGTGCTGCCAGAATCAAAGAGTTACTATTTTCATGTTTTGAGTATTGTTTTAATGCGCCGCATACAGATTTAATTTAAATCAGTTTTGTGTTCACAATGTAAAATTTTAACTGGATTCATCTGATGACATATTTCGAAGGAAAACATTCTCTTATTCGAAGTGCAGGTTTAAAATTCTAGTTGCGGATCGCCCCGGGTGCCACCCGACGGGGGGGTGACACCCGACCGTGGAAAAAAAATTACGAAGGATTTTGTCACAAAAATATTGAATATGGTTTTATTTTCGTGCCTGGCGGTGTTTTTATAGACGAAAATAACCTATTTATGAAATTCTCTATACAACCCCCCCCCCCCCCTTTCCCCCCCAGGATAAACCAATTTTTTACACATTTGTGAAGTCAAAATTGGAGGGGGGGGGGGGGCACTGGGACTGTGTGCTGCCAGAATCAAAGAGGAACACTTTTCATGTAATGAGTGTAGTTTTAATTCGCCGCATTCAGATTTGATTTAAACCAGCTTTGTGTTCAGAATGTAAAGTTTGTGTTGTGGATTCATCTGATGATGACATATTTCTCTTATTTGAAGTGCAGTCATTAAATTCTAGTTGCAGACTATGTATGTGGTGCGAGAATGAAAGAGAAACCATTTTCATATTGTGATTGTAGTTTATGCGAGCCAAACTCGATTTCCGAGATAGAAAATTAGTAACGTTCGCCCACCACTGTGTCCCGCATTGATATTTTACAAAGTTTACCGCCTTATATCACACAGCATCCCCAAAGATGACATTGGTCCTGAGAAGAATTATTTTTCCGACTTATTTGCTAACGTAAAAAAGTGAAAAGTTTCGTCAAAAAAAAATTAAACATTTAAAAGTATATTGCTAAATGACATAATTTTTTCGTATGCGTCTTCATCATTTCTCCTCACTTTACCACTTTTTATTTTATGTTGGGAGATTTATTAAGAAAGAACGGTAAAAATAATAATAGACCCCTTGCACCACATTTAAAAAAATGTCGGTGTTGGCAAATACTCTAAGACAGAGGTGCTCAAACTTGAACTGCTGGCGATCTACCTAAATATTATTAGACTCCGATCGATCGACTTAACTGCATATCGAGCACCGGTGGGGCGGGGGTGGAGGGGTGCGTAGAAATTTTAGGCCTATTTTTATTTCACATGTGACAAGTATTCTTCCAATAAAAATCATATTGTATAAATTCTACTACAATTTTAAAACTGCTCTCGGAAATCCAGAAGTTCGCAGCATATTATGGCATGCAACTCAAATGAAAAGCTTCACTCGGTATCCGATGAATCGGCAACTTGTCATTTAATTTATCGTTAACATAAAACTGGTTTTAATTAAATCTACATATTACAGTGAATTGAAACTACACTCAGAACATGAAAATGGTTTTTATTTGTTTCCGACAGTACATAAATAGTCTGCAACTATTAACTAAAAACTTCACTTCGAATAAGAGAATATTTTCCTTCGAAATGTGACAGCAGATGACTCCACAACTAGAATTTTACATTCTGAACACAAAACTGGTTTAAATTAAATTTCTGTGCGGTGAATTAAAACTACACCCAGACTATAAAAAACGATTTTCTTCGAAATGCGGCAGTTTTAACATCAGACTTAGTCTGCACGCGAGTCAATTTATACTTCACACAATTTAATTTATATTTATTGATATTTAATTGATACTAAAACACACTTAAAACACGAAAATGGTTTTCCTGCTATTTTTGTACCTACTTGGAACAAATGAACGCTTTGATGATCCATCGGATCACATGATGATCAATGAAACTTTCTTGGAATAATCAAAACACCGCCCACGGACCTCCCTCAATCATTCTCACTGAATATTAGTCATAAGCAATTCAAACACAAAACAAAATACGGGGAATTCTTATTTATTTTCATTATTTATTGTGAAATTTTGACGCCCCTTAAAAGTCAGCCCGCGTGGGTGTGTAACGCTGTCTGAAACGTTGGCTAAAGAAGGAGGTAGCTCAACACGGCATAACACCCCAAAAATAAACCATGAAAACTCTTTTGGCCGTGAAAGTCTAAAATCATATCCAAGGTTTGTTCTTTTTTTAAACAAGTTATCAAATCACGGACTCTTCATTTGCTTAATTCACTCTGTGGCGGGAAATCCTTTATGCCTCTCTAAGTTCCCACGCTTAGGTATTGCAACTAACGCACGGCAAATGAGATAAATGTACTTATCCTTCACCATACAAAATAAGAATTCTTCCTCCCAATCGTTGGTAAAATGATACGTTTTATTTCTCTTCGCCGCACTCATTGTGTATTATTTATTAATAAACTTCGTATCGCCTTCAAGTTACAACTCGGATTGACTTTTTTAAGTCTGTAACTTTTATAAGTGGTTTATACCGAACCACACACTATATCGACAACTTCGGGCTTTTGAAGGGAGCAATTTTCGACAATATTTCACCATGAATATACTGATTATGATGATTTTTTTATGGGGACTTGTGACGTCACACACCATAGATTAGGATATAGTAAACAAAAAAAGGCGCGACCATTGACAATATAAGCTACTATTAAATAATAAACAAAAAGGCATGAACAATGGGCGGTCTTATTGAGGCATAATTGGGGAGTAACTAAAACAAAAACTGTGATATTAATATTTAAACATTAATCCGACGTGTTTATCATAACAAAATATAGGTTAAAATGTAGATGTAAAAGATTTTTACAAAAAAGCAAAACAAAGACTTTGTTATTATATTTACCTACATATTATGTAATGCATTCGTCTATAGTAAATCTGCATTAAATCGTAAAATGGCGACCACACGTCATCCAGTACTATACGAAACTATAAGAACTTAAACTGTGAATACTGTAGTGCATACATACAGTATTTTTTTTAACATTAACTTCACACATGAGGCCCTGAGGAAAATAATTCGCTTCAGGGCCTATGTCGTCTTGGGGGAGAGGTCTTCCTGCTGGAGAGGTCAAAAGGTCTTCCTCAACCAGTCTCTCCCGACCCGGCCAGCCACGCAGAGCTAATTGGTAGGCAGACGTACCCGCCGCCAAGATCCGGAACCAAACCTACCCCATGAACCTGGGCACCCCTGCTAAGTCATCAAACGCAACAAACTACTTGAGTTCACTTATGGCAGAAGTGTTGGTTGTTGGTTGTGGTTTCCGGGGCGGCGGCATGCCGTTATTATTAAAAATATGCATTTTAGAAGATGATCGAAATAGCAAGTAAAACAAAGACAGTGAGCGTTATAAAATAGTAAAAAAAAATAATTCTATAAAAAAATATTCTAAAAATCATAACATTCATTGCAAAGTGTACCTTTAATTTACTGAAACCTAACCATTTATATTTATTGCTACTTCCTTCCATGTAATAATCATTTGAAAAGACGTCACTTTGCTACTGTTTCAATGGAAAGAAAGTCCCTTTTTAAAATAATTATTTGATGGGGGTAGTTTTAGGAATAAAATAGGTAGGTTAGATTCTACATATTGTACCCGACCCTCACAAAAGAGTTTTATGGTGGTGCAGTAATGTTTACAATCGTATTTTGGATGAAGTATTGTCTTCGATACCGAAAGTACATCATGCAGCAGAGAGGATATACCACCAAAACCTCTATCTCGACAAATACTCCTTGCTTCATTCAAATTCTTAAATCGTCTAATACTCGTCCAGATAAATCTGAATAAATAGATGCTTGGTTGCGTTACGGTGCACTCTATCGGAGGACTACCGCGAGGTAAGAGATACATTCAAACGTGCTCTTTTTAAAATGATTTATCTGTATATTTTTTCTATTATTCTGTCTCTTGGCGTGGTCCGACTGAAAGTATGTGATTCACTTGACTATGCCATGACTTCCTTGGCTATTATTCACTTCGCGTCATATCTTCCTTTTCGAATGCCCTAACTAAATAAGCGTACCTTTTAATCCCATCCATCAAGTACACTTGACGGGACTTTATCACTAAATGGCGCTAT
Organism: Limnephilus rhombicus; assembly: GCA_929108145.2. Classification (NCBI taxonomy): domain Eukaryota; kingdom Metazoa; phylum Arthropoda; class Insecta; order Trichoptera; family Limnephilidae; genus Limnephilus; species Limnephilus rhombicus. Next base: position 15,822,365 of record OV815290.1, on the reverse strand, counting down.
AAAAAGGTGGAAATTATTATAATTTTTATCGGCCTTGTATCCCTCCCAGATCTTCACAAATTAACATGGCTCTACCTATAATGTAACTATATTGTTTTACAACACATACATATCAGGAATTTCATTTATAGAGCATGTCAACAATTATCCTTCCTTTGCCAGTTCAATGCCTTACTTTTCAATTTGGGAGGCGAGTATGGGTGCTGCCGCCCCGGGAACCATTTATTGAATAACCAACACTTCTGCCAAAGGTCAACCCAAATAGTTAGCTACGTTTCGTGACTTAGTAGGGGTGCCCGGGTTCGTGGGTAAAGATTTGTCCAGGTTTTGGCGGCGGATGCATCTGCCTACCAACTGCATGACAAGCCTGATCGGGAGAGAATGGTTGAGGGAGTCCCTTTGACTTCTCCAGCTGTACTCTCTCGGAACATCGCCTTACACCGCAGTGGAAGAGATGGATTCATACGTCCGTCACTCCTGGACACAATGACACCCAGATTCCTACCCACCTCTTATATCATTTTCCTTCTCAGAACTTCCTAACCTTCCTTTCCTAAAAAGACCCTCCACACATCATCCTCAAGGATGACATAGGCCCTGAGGGGAATTATTTTCCTCAGGGCTTCCTGTGTGGAGCTTTTATAAAAAAGTACTACATTTTCAGTGTCTTAATCAAGTCTTCCACGAAGAGATTATTTGATAACAATAAAATGAAATTAAATAAATATTTATTACTTCTGAACTAATGTGGCATGACCCTGCAAATAACCCAAAACCCATAAAACTAAACAAAAATCATCTCCCGTCATCTGATTGTCTACAATCGTAACATTTTGTCGTTAATTTTAAGGAAATACGCAGAAAGGGATTAAAAAATGACTCTGGTTTAAGGATCAGGTGGTCGGTCGGCCGAACCTTCCGATGTCGTTCCTTATTTTTTTTGTGGCTCTTTTTTTAATGAAAACGGAATGTCAAGCAACCCAAGTTTTTTGCAGCAAGATAATTAATATTGTCATCTCTGTTTTCAGACATTTCAAATTATTGCACTAGAAAGCGACGGCAACCGTACTACGATGTCAACTTTGAGAAGTAAAATAGTCTCTACAGATAGGCAAAAGGTTTTAACGTTTTATTTTACATCTCTTTTTGTCATACATAACTAAAAGGAGATCGTAATATTTGACGTAGGTTAATGAGGTTGGAATGAATTCATGTTTTGTCTTCTCTATTATTCCCATAGAGATTTAAAATTTGTTGTCTCATCTGACATAGAAATGTGTCGACTTTTAGGAAAACATTTTTTATTATTTTATACAGAATCGTCATAATTTTTTGAATATTTTTTACGGATGCAAAAATATATTTTTTAGGAATACCTAAAATGTTGATTTAATGATTGAAGCATTTGAGGAGTTATTGATGTTTTAAAGAGCGTTGTAAACTATAATCGCATCGTGGATCCGGGAGTGTTAAACCAGCCGTGCTGACTGACAGTTGCTGACAGTTGACAAGTGAAAGACAACCTATGAAAGTAGTCATAGACAATAATATAAGATCATAGATACTAATACCAACAGTATGAGTTAAAAAAACTGTCATTTTTTTAAATTCTAAGAAGTTCTTAGATATGTTTCCTCCAGATTATAGAAGTTAAGATATTCTTAAGTCTTAGTTCGGAATTCATCCCACTTACGCTGTTGGCTGATCCCATCGGCAAGGAACCGGCATTTCATTGATCCACTCACGAAGATATACAAATAGGTACATTAATACTATTTTTATCTATTTTATTTAACCTTTCAGGCCTCCATAATATTCTGTTAAACATATGTTCATTTTATGATGTTGATATTTTTTTACTGTTGTTATATAAAAAATAATGTAACAAGTGAATTATCTGAGTATGGGTACTTTTGGTCTGAAGTTTGTTAACATTCAACATCTGAAATGTTTACCTTTGCTCAGTTGGTGATACTGAGGATCTGCACAGAGGGGTTCACTAGGCAGGACTGGCCTTGAGCTCTTCATTCTTTGAGCAGCCACAGGTGACCACGGCCACCGTCCCTGTGGCGGGTCGACGTAATCAATAGTCGTAGTTCGCCATTATTTTAACAACATGTGAAGATTGATAAATCCGCGCCCACCAGTGGCATCCATTATTGAAGACCATCAGGATAATCATTTAAATCCTGGATCAGCAGCGGAGTACCATGGGAGCACATTATTTCTGCTAGATTAAAACCACATCCAGACGCAGTCATCACAAGACCTTCCGACTATACCTGGAGCCAGAGGTGCTCGCAGAGATGCGGCCGAAGATCGCCCACCTTGGCCGCAATCAACATAGTCCGCTGGCTGGCAACCGCCCTTGGACGGGACGTTGCTGGGAAACCGTGGGACTGGAGGCCTGTTCGTCGCTCCAGCCTGCCGTTCAGCACATGTCAGCAGCGGAGGGAGCTAACCGCCCATCTCCGAAGGCAGCAAGCAGCAGCATGGATCGCCTACATATGGCATTCACCCATTCATTAACTCCTCAAGATTAAACGGTACTAACGCTCCATAATATGCCCATTAAGAATTCAGTCTAGCCCTGATTATTATTTGTACTTAATTAATAAATTAATTTAACTGTGTCAAAGCACTATACTATTTCATTTAAATAACCTATCCTCATACCAAGTATTACACAGCAGCCTGCTTAAGGTCCACACTGAGATATAAATTTTAGTAATAATCACACTTGTCTCATGCTCTCCATGTATTATATTCCTAACATTTTAGCTTCCAATGAGAAAGCTAAATATCTTCATAACATTTTGGCGTCCAACGCAAATATTTTCATAACACTGTTTAAAAAAAATCATAAATTTCTCCTAATTAAGTACGACGTTATCGAAAATGTCAATTTGAAATCGTAAATATTCCCGAATTGAATTTTAGCCGTCAGCGCCGGCCGATGCGTGCGACTGCGCTCGACGACTTTGTAGTGAGAATGTGAGAATGTCGAGATTGTCGAGTGAACTCTTATTTCGAAGGTATCGTCTGAACAGCTGTGAAACGAAAATGGAACATTTCCTCGGACCTCGAGTAAATCTTCATCCGAGTGATATTTGTGAACGACCCATTAGCAATACAAATAAAAGAAACAATTATTGTAACCTATTCAATAAATGACGTAACGGTGCAGAGGACAATTAAAGCAAGGATCATACTGAGCAGACGCAACGGGACGCAACGTTCCTGTCCCGTTCACACTGGCCGACGTACGTACGCGTCGCTGTGACCACGTGACAAGGGGTCTCTGGTTGTGCGCAGGCGCGTTTGATTTGACACATTTGACATTTATTTTTTAGGTTATGTTTATGTGATTCTCTTCTCAGCAGATGGCAGCTTTGCCATGTCTTGAAAGTGAATTTGAAGATGATTTTCTACGATTATTATTATTAAATCAATATTGTCGTAAAAAGAAAAAAGTGAGAAGTATTTGGGTCCACAACATTAACAAACAAAGACAAATGTTTGGAGAGTTCCATACTTTAGTAGAATCTAGTTAACTAATCTTATTAACTAGAATCTGATGACGGACGATTCTTCATGTACTTCCGTATGAGTAAAGTGGTATTTGAAGAGCTTCACAGCATAATTGAATATGACATAAAAAAGGAAAACACGAATGTCCATTCGGATCAGAGAAAGACTGGCAGTGTGTCTATGTCATGTTTGATTGTCATTCATTATAGGGGTATAATATTGAAAGTCATGCCATGAATGGCTGAAATTTCCTCCCAAGCTGCACTGCCTATGCAGAATCTCTATAATCCTGTAATTTGATTTTATAAATAACTTCGTGCCGTCCAGTTTCAATGAACTGTTCGTCATCCATTTTTGAATAATATCTGTCAAAAAACAACCACAGATATTGCGAAACATAACGTTAGATGCTTAGATAATACCAGAAAGATGTAAAATCATCTCGTAGTAGGCGTGACCATACCCCCTCCACCTTCCACATGGCCCACGCCGATCTGGCTGCGGCAGATCCGCGTCGCGTAGGGGGCGTCGGTTTGCGTTGCGTGGGGCTAGTGTGATTCTAAAGCACCCGTTTCCATAGAAAATGTATGGATCGTAAGTAGTCCAGATATGGAAATGATGACGTCTACCTACGTCGCGTGGCGTGGCGTGGGCCTAGTATGTTCCCAGCTTAAACGACACGTATTGCAAATGTCGTAAATTGACTAAGTATAGTGTTTTACCATCTACGTATATCTATGGCCTAGCTGTCAAAGGGAATAAGACGATTTAGACGACATAAAGTCAATGACGTTACATACTATATTAATGCCTCGATGACACACGGCTAGTTTACAAGCTAATATCAGGGAAATTCACTATCTGTTAGTAAACTCGCCCAGTGTCATCGTGTCACTTGCTAACTAGCAGCAACTAGCAGATTGTTGATAATCTACGAAAAAAAGTTGAAAGGTCGTCAACTTTACTCGCCTACACGCTTGCTCGTGATTGGTTTAATTATGTTTCCAACATGGCTTCCGATAAACAGCTGATTTCCACTGTCAAACATGTGAAGAATTAGTTCACGCAGGCGTCGTTATTCTTGTTACTGGCGCTAGCAGCGGCCTCAGTTTCCTACGCTTCTGAGCGAGTGGACAGTTTTGTGTGTCATGACAATCTCACTCGCCGATTTTCCCGCTTTTAAACTTAGTAGATAGTAGCTTGTAAACTAGCCGTGTGTCATCGAGGCTTAGACGAGGGGTAGAAATCTTGGTCGGAGTCTTCCCGGCCAGGGACTGTACGATGTACTGGGTACTGCCGGCTCCGGCATTGTATCATCACAACATCGCACCAACTCACTGACAAGTTTCTCATCTGGTCTACATGACGTTTCCAAAAGTAATTGAGAATCACAAGTTTTAACCAAATTTTTTTTTTCCAATTTTGTGTGTAACTTTTCCCTTTTCCCATGTAAATTTATTATTTTCCTGAAATCTTTAATTAGACATTTTTGTCCCACAATAAAATTTCTCAATTTTACACCACCATAATTCTTATCCTGTTAACGTTGACAGACTCAATATTTTTATTCGCCAAATCATGTTGTTTTTACACAAACTGTTCATAATTCTCTTTCGGAATGAGACTGTCAAAGGTAGATCCTACCAAAAAGTTAAACTGCTGGCTCGACTCCCGTAGTACAATGTGATGTATTTCTATAATCGGACAAGAATTGTAACAATTTATCCTTGTAATCAACCTGCAATTTATTTCCTACCATAAGTTTTTTAAGAAAACCCTTAGTAGTTTTCACTGAGTTTTCCGCGAACCCGTTGCTTTTTGGGTGCAAAACTGGGGATGTCATGAATTTGATATTGTTTTCCCGAAGGAATTGTTTGAAAACCTCGCTGGTAAAAGATGTTCCGTTATCCGACACTATGTGTTCAGGGTTGCCAAAATTTGCAAATAATTTTCTCCATTCAAATATAGTATTAGCCCTTTGAATGCCCTTTATCTTTTTATCTGCCCTTTGAACTTTAATACAGTCGACCCATTTAGTGAACGAATCGCAGACGACCAAAAACATTTTCCCTACCAGTGGCCCACTGTAATCTAGGTGTAACCTACTCCAGACCTTCCCAGAATTAGGCCATACAGATAATTGACTCTTTGGAGGAGATTGTTTCGTCGAAGCGCATTCTGGACATTCCTGAACAATTTTCTCTTAATCTTTGCTCAGCGACGTCCACCAAAAATAACCTTTTGCTAACCCTTTCATCTTCACAATACCTAAGTGTGAACGGTGCACGAGCTCTAAAACTTTTTTATGCAACGAACTTGGAACAATAATCCTATGTTGCCAAAATAAACAAAACTTAACAATCGAAAGTTCTTTTCTTTTTATCTAATATTTCCATTGATTATCTTCGCGATTAAACCGCTTGGGCCACCCCTGCCTTAAACAAGTCATTACGTTTTGAATGACAGCGTCTTCTCCAGTGGCTTCCGTGATCGAATTAACGTCTAGATGCTCACAATTGCTAACAAAATTTACGAAATCTGACCCGTAGTCTTCTCTGAACTCCTCGACCGACGATTCTTATGGTAGTCGAGACAGAAAATCCGCTTGATTCTTGCAAGATCTTACAAATTCCATTTTATAAGAAAAACCTGCTAGAATTATTCCGTACCTTTGCAATATATTTGCCGCTAGTACTGGAATATTCTTTTGTTCACCGAGAATTCTCATCAGAGGCAAATTATCTACGCACAGCCTGAATTCTCTGCCATATAAATATTGGAAAAATTTATTCAAACCGAACACTAGGTATAGCTCAAGCCTCTAAATCTAAGATGCTATATTTCTTTTGCGCGTTATTTAAGCTTCTAGATGCAAATGCTATAGGTCGCAACGTACGGTTTGCGAATGAATGAACAAAACACGCTCTTAGACTGGAAGTGCTAGCGTCCGTATAAAGTTTAACCGGAAGGTGAGGTATGTAATTCGTCAAAATCGTATTTTTACTCATCAAATTCTTTATCGTATCTACTGCGTTAGCGCATTCTCTAGTAAAAACCCATTTAACATCTTTCTTTAAAAGATTATGAAGTGGCTCTAGGATTGACGACATTTTAGGTATAAATTTCCGGTAAAAACTGAAAAATCCTAATAAACTTTTAAGTTGATGAACGTCACATATACACGTCTAATATACACGCGTGTCATCTCACAGATGACCAGTTCTGTTTTTTCGTCTTAAGTTTGATGAAGGGAGGGGAGCCTGGTCCCCCGACCTAGTATTCCCAAGCTCGCCTAGCTCGACATTCCTGCAAAATTGCGAAAAAACAATTATACTATTCACTTTTGACAAATAAGTGAACAGTCATCTGACAGATGACACGCGTGTACTTATGTCTCACTAGGGGGCGCGTGTATTGGAGTGTTAATGGCTTCTAATTTATCCGTTTGAGGTTGGATTCCCTTTTCAGAAATGATGTACCCCAAAAACTCTACCTCTTTTACAAAAAATTGACATTTTTCCATATTGACACAAAACCCGCAATCTTGTAATCGCTTGCAAACTGCCATGATATTATTCATCAGATCCATTTCGTTGGTCCCTGAGATGATAAAATCATCTAAGTCAAATGCCGCGCCCTTAAATCCTTGAAAACAACTCGCAATTGTTCTAGCAAAAATTGCTGGAGCAGATTTAAACCCAAACAGTAGTCTATTGTAAACAAACAATCCTAAATGCGTAAATCATTATAAATTTCTTACAGCTATTCGCAGTTCTAACTGTGAATAAGCTTGTTTTAAATCCAGTTTTGCAAAAATTTTTCCCGAACTAACCTTGTGAATAACCTCTTCGATCCTAGGTAGCGGGTATTTCTCTAATTCTGTAATAAGATTTAAACTTCGTTTATAATCTACACAAATGTTGTGAATAATCTACACAAATGTTTATAATCTACGCAAAATTCTGTTGACTTGTCATACTTTTTTATATTTATAACTTTTGTACTTTATATTATTTACAAAGGTATTTAACTTATAGTCTAAATTATTTCCTGCCTTTCAACTTTTTATCTTAACTTTTTACTTTTACATTATACTTTATATTTCATAGTTTACACTTTTACTTTATACTTTCATTTTATACATCATAATTCCATTTACTACTCATTACCTTAACCCCTTTTGTCACGGCCTATACCGCGACACGAGAATATGACTGTAAATCCTTTGATGAGTAAAGACCAATAATTGTGCTTTGAAATTTGATCGTAGGAAGTAGGAAATGAGAGGAAGTCTCTTACCTTTTGACGGCTTCTTATGGCGTTTCAGGATCGATCCTGGGTTCCCAATATCGGCACAACACCAGGTTTTTAAGACACGACAGTTTGATTTGATAATATGAAATCTTGCGATGATTTGCTGTATTTTCGACGAGAGCACTGTGACCAATGTCACTACCAAAATCCAACTGCCCAAGTAGGTAAGGTAAACTTGGGCGACAATATTGTTCAATTATTTCCTCATGTAGGTAGGACCATCTTCTTCTTTTCCTGGTAGAGACTTTGAGGAAAGGAGGAAGAGAAAGGAATGCATGATTGAAGAAGGACTTGGGGAATATGGATTTAGTTTTTTAAAATACTGTTTCAGAACCAAACATTCCGCCGACCTTGAGGAAATATGATATTTTCTCAACAACTATATGCGAAAGAAAAGCAACGAAAAACGAAAGCAAAATAACTAATTATACTAAGACAAAATTAATATTATAATTAATTAATCGATGGGTAGTTTATACAATTTTACCACGGGCCGCTTAAAAATGCCCTGAGGTGTTCTTACAGTAGCGACACGAACCATTCCATCGGCGCCGGGGAATAATTCAACCACCCTCCCGACAGGCCATCGCATTGGGGTTGCTTGTGAATCATCTATCATGACTAGATTGTCAACTTTCAAATTAGGAGTTCACGTTGCCCACTTGTTTCGTTGTTGAAGAGTATGTAGATATTCTTTCCGCCAACGATTCCAAAAATGTTGGGACATCTGTTTCAATAGTTGCCAACGCAATAAACGATTCATTGGTACATCCACAAAATTTTCTTCAAGAATAGAAACAAAGAAACAAGAGGAGCCCCAATTAAAAAGTGTGCAGGAGTTAACGGGTCCAATTTGGATGGATCCGACGACAGCGCTCCAATTGGTCGCGAATTTAAAATGACTTCGATGCGAGTCAGAACAGTAGTTAATTCTTCGAAGGTAAGGATTTGATCTCCCACAACCCTCTTCAAATGGTGTTTAGTTGACTTAATACCAGCTTCCGACACTCCATTGAAATGGGGTACGGAGGGCGGAGAAAAATGCCAATTAATTGAACGAGCGACAGTTGCGTCAACAAGTTTGTCAGTGTTTTCAGATGCATGTATGAATTTAGAAAGACCAGTTTGATATCTATTAGTTCCAATAAAATTGTTGGCACAATCACTATAGATATTTTGGCATACACCGCGTCTAGAGATGAATCTATCTAATGCTGCCACAAACGCTTCAGTAGATAGATCTGACACTAATTCAAGATGAACGGCTTTGGTCGATAAACAAACGTAAAGACATAAATTGGCCTTATAAGTTTTTGCACCGCGACGTCTACTTTCGCGTGCCAAAAAGGACCTCCATAATCTGTTCCGACATTTAAAAATGGACGACCTTCTCGAAAACGGGATGCGGGTAAGTTACCCATCAACGGGAAACTACCACGCGGGTTATTTTTAAAACAAGAAATGCATTTACTCAATCGATGTCGAATTACGTTCCGAGCCGAAATTATCCAATATTTTAACGATATCATGGATTGGAGCGCACGAGGACCTGGATGAAGGTACATGCTATGGTAATAATCAATTATTAAAGTTGTCAAATGACATTGCTTCGGCAAAATAATAGGATGTCGAGCATTTTCTGAAATCTGTGCAAGGCGAATTCGACCACCGACTCTCAAAACACCATTTGCATCAATAAATGGGGCGAGTTTTTGAAGCTGCGTTGAGCACATACGATGGGAAGAGATATTGTTCATATCTTGTTGAAAATAAATTGCTTGAACAAGCTTAATGCAACCTCCTACCTACATTCCAACAGTACGCACGCAAAAAATTGCTCCGCAAAACTCATCTAAATTGACAGTTAAAAATTCAAAATAATCCATCGATCTATCGGTTGGTGTTTACCTACAGTTCAGTGAAGTGATCTACTCAATTTAGTTCAATATAAACGGCCGTGTTGTAGTAATTTTTATGTGTTAAAACATCAGTGAACTTATGGTGATTGAAATCGTTAAGATAATCGAACTATTTACCACAATACGTAAAATCTTGCCAATCAACTAATATTACGAATATTTCACACTACGTCACACGGTATCAGTAGCCTAGTGGTCAGCACGGTCGCTAAACCGGACAGTGACTTTCGGAGCAAACCGAGTTCGAAACTCACCTCATCCAAAAACTTTTCAGCTTTTTTTTTAAGAGTGCTAAGACGATTTATTTCTACTTTATTCCTAAATAAATCATAATTGGAATATTGATAAATAATAATAAATATAAAACGGAATTCAGTTCAGCTGAGGGCAGAGATCTTCACTACAACTCAACTATACGTTCTCACTAAAACCACAAACAACAACATGAATAACTGTAATGCTTGTGCGGAGCCTACTCTATCTGCTGAGTCCTTATTCACGTGCGCCGCATGCAAAGGGACTTTTCATCTACACTGTGGCGGAGTGGCTGAAAGCTCATACAGACGCTATAGCAAAGAGCGGCGGGCTCAAATTAAGTGTAAAAAATGCTTAGCTGTCGTGTCCACCGCTAATCCCAGTATAGTGACTAATTCACCTTTCGACAGTGAACTACTAACAAAACAGAACCTGATCTTAGAACAAAATACACAAATTCTCACCACAATATCAGTAATGAGCAAATAATATGAAGAAATCTTACTTCGAGTACACGAACTAGAAGATGCAAACATAAAATTAGAAAAAAAAATTCTGACCTCGAAAATCGCTTAGAACAACTAGAAGGTCAATTCGAACAAATTGAGAGAGAAAATAGAGCGAAGAACGTGGAAATCAGGGGAATCCCTGAATAGTTCAAGTTCAAAGAAGTCCGTCTTCATCTTCGTTATCAGCTACAAGTCAATCTAGAAGATCCGGAAGTCAATCCAGAAGATCCGGGAGTCCGAGCAGTCTATCCGGAAGTCAATACAGAAGTCAATCCGGAAGTAAGGACAGAGTCTGCACCAAATGTGGACAAATTCACCGCACAAACTGTCCAGCGCCATCAGCTAAATGCTTTAATTGTCTCAAGATTGGTCATTATTGGAAATGTTGTTTTAATAGGAAATTGAAAGGTAGGAAAATTAATGTTAATACGATGTCACAAAGTGAGGTACTCAACCACGACTATACAATTGACACACTAAATTGCAACAATATAAATTATCTATAGGCTCGGGAGTATTCCCAAATCAATTAAAGCTAGCAAAAATTATACCAATTTATAAAGAAGGCTGCAAAAAATGTATTTCTAACTATCGCCCAATATCGGTTTTATCAGTATTTTCAAAGGTGTTCGAGACTATTATCAAGGATAGACTTCTAAAATACATCTCTAACAACAATATCCTAACACCACAGCAATATGGCTTTCGAAAAAACTCCAGTACCCAATGTGCCACCTTCGATTTCATCTCGAACATTCAGCAGTACATAGACCAGGTCGAATATGTAGCAGCTGTTTTTATAGATCTAAAAAAAGCCTTTGATACAGTAGATCATGAAATACTCCTACAAAAAATGGAACATTTGGGTATAGTCGGAAAATCTTTAAAGCTCCTCCGAAGTTACCTATCTGATAGATATTGCCTTGTCGACATCGAAGGGAACCTAAGCGGCTTTGGAAAAATCACATGTGGAGTGCCACAGGGCTCGATTCTAGGACCCCTACTTTTCTTACTATACATCAATGATATAACTAAATGCGGCATCTTGGGAAAACTTCAACTTTACGCTGATGATACTGTGATTTATTATCGTTGTAAAAATCTGAGGGAACTTGAATCTCTAATGAATAAAGATCTCGCAAAGCTAGCTAAATGGTTGCGGATAAATAAATTTAGCCTCAATGTCAAAAAAACTCACTATCTCACTTTCGGGAAAAAAGATTATATGACAATGAATATTACTCTTTGAAATGAAAAGCTCCAAAATGTACAAGTAACGAAATATTTAGGGTTATTCATAGATTCTAACCTATGTTGAATATGTTAAATCCAAAATTTCCCCGATAACTGGTGTACTCTATCGACTTCAAGATGTGCTCCCCACAGCTTTACTGCGTGCCACATATTATGCTCTGATCCACTCTCACCTGAGTTATCTGGTTAGTATCTGGGGCACCATTACTAAGAAACAAATATCTGAAATACAAGTAATCCAAAATAGAGCCATAAGAAATATATACCATCTACCACGGGATACGCATGTCAAAGACATATACTCACTGACACAAATTCTTCCCTTTACCATTCTGCCAAAATATAGCATCACCACTGCCATCCTACAAATAATTCAACACTCGTCACACACCACCACTAAACCAGCCTTTAATTCCGATATACACCAGCACAAAACACGATCACAAAATCAAATACACCTATCGTCATCTACACACACAACTAAATTTGGAATTAACTCCTTACAATACATCGCACATACGCAATACAACGCATTACCTAATGTCCTAAAACTACCAGAATCAAACAAAAAAATATTGGCAAAGGCTCTAAAAGGATATTTTCTCAGCAACTTTATTAACCAGTGACGAATTTATCTGTCTTTGTAACTCTTGTATATTCTTCAATTACCTGTATCAAGTGTGTCTAGTCCATTTAAAAATCTATGTATTGTTCATTGATTTCCGTGTTCTTATGTAAAAATAATTTTTCTTTAGATGTATAATGTTGTCCTCCCGAAATGAGTTTTATTAAACTCATTGGGAGTAATGTATTATAAATTTTATGTAACAATTTTGTAATATATTATCTCTAATAAATAAATAAATAAATTCAACATTGAATTCATGGCACATTAATTTAAGAATAAACAATGTTATAATTTCTTGTCTTATAGATACGGGTGCCAATGTAAATGTTATGTCTTTTACAAATTTTAAAAAACTTGGTTTATCTGAAAAAATTATCACAGAAACAGCATTCAAAATAAATTCTTTCGGTGGTACACATATTCCTACAAAAGGAATGTGTTAGTTAAATTGTTTTTATGATAATGATAAAAATATGTCCATTTCCTTTGTAATCACTGGATTGAAATCATGCCAAACTATATTAGGGCTAACTACCTGTCATGCGATGGGAATAAAAAAACGTGTGTACTCAAACACGAATGATTCTGAAAATATTCCCAACGATGATTTTTCGATGTATAACACGAACAACTTAGTAAAGAAATTTAATGATGTTTTTCAGGGTCTCGGATGCTTGCCTCATGAATGTCATCTATCAGTTCGAGCTGATGTTCAACCCAAAATCGATGCACCAAGAAAGATTCCATTCAAGCTGCATGATAAATTAAAAAAATAATTAGATAGAATGGAGGAAATGAAGGTCATTGTCAAGGTTACAAAACCAACACCGTGGGTGAGTTTTATTGTTGTCGTAGAGAAAAAAAATTCACAGTTACGAATTTGTTTAGACCCGCGAAATTTAAATAGCGCTATTTGCAGAACACATTATCCAACACCTTCGATGGACGAGATTAGATTTAAAATTAAAGTAGCAAATTATTTCTCAAATTTAGATGCATTCTCAGGATTTTGGATGATACCTTTAGATGAAGAAAGTTCGGATTTGTGCACTTTCCAAACACCTTTTGGCAGGTACCAATTTTTAAGACTTCCGTATGGAATAAATTCCGCCCCCGAATTTTTCTCCAGAATAACGACGGAAATATTTGCGGATTTAGAAGGGGTGATAGTTTTCGTTGACGACATTTTAGTTTGGGTGAGAACCTAGAATCTCATAAACGTAGATTAGAAAGTGTTTTTAAAAGAGTCAGAGAAGTCAATTTAAAATTCAACCTAAATAAATGTCACTTTGGCTTACAGGAGGTAACATTTCTCGGTCATATTTTTAACAGTCGAGGGATCAGGCCAGATGAGTCAAAGGTTAGAGCTATCCGCGAGTTACCAACTCCCACTTGTAAGAAAGACTTACAACGCTTTTTAGGTATGATTAATTACTTGGGATCTTTTATTAAAAATTTGTCAAAAGAAACAGAAATTTTAAGGACTTTACTAAAAAAAGACGTCAGTTGGTTGTGGGATGCCAATCACGATGAGTCCTTTGCCAATTTAAAGAAAATTATAAGTTCGTCTCCAGTACTTATTAACTTTGATATTAAACAACCGCTAAAATTGTCCTCAGATTCTTCACACAGCGCAGTTGGGGCAGTCATTATGCACGAAAATAGACCGATTGCTTATCCATCAAAAACATTAACGTCCAGTCAGCAAAATTATGCGCAAATGGAGAAGGAATTATACGCCATTTTATTCGGGTGTCAAAAATTCCATCAATATATCTATGGTCACATTGTAGACGTGGAAACGGATCATAAACCTTTGGTGACACTTTTTAAAAAATCACTTTCTGAAGTTCCCGCAAGGCTAAAACGAATGATGATGTCTCTTCAATGCTATCACTTAGACGTCAAGTATGTACCTGGTAAATTTATGTATATTGCCGACACGTTATCTAGAGCACCGTTACCTGATACAGAAGTAACGGATACAGAAAATGAAATTGACATCCATATCAATTTATTGATGTCAAGTCTGGCCGTTTCGGAAGAAAAACTGAAATTAATCACTGAGGCGACGAAACAAGACCAATCGTTATTAACTTTAATGAATTATTATAAAACTGGTTGGTCATCAAGTAAAAATAAAATTAAATCTTGCGTTAAACCATATTGAAATTTTCAGGCAGAGATTCATGTCGTCAACGATCTGGTATTTAAGGGACCTAGTTTAATTATACCATCAATTCTACGTCCGGAAATTTTAAAAGATATACACAAAGATCACTTAGGTATATCGAAAGCCAAAAGCCTAGTCAGAAATATGATTTTTTGGCCGAATATTAACTCCATATCCAAAATGTTGTAGATCAATGTCAGATTTGTACTAAATTTAAACCTAATAACTCACCACAACCTCTTTTGCCACATGATATCACTAATTTTCCCTGGGAAAAGGTAGGTGTAGATTTAATGCATTTCAACAACACAAATTATCTCATTGTTACGGATTATTATTCGAAATACATTGAAAATTCAGTGTTGTACAACTATAATGCGGAAACTGTCGTCACACATTTGAAATCAATATTTTCACGCCATGAGATACCGTTAACGCTTGTAAGTGACCACCATATAATGGGCCACCATTTCAATCAGCCATTTTTAAAAACTTTTTATATGAGTGGGATATTGAACATATCACCACCAGTCCAAACTATCCTCAGTCTAATAGTCAAGCGGAAAGTTCTGTAAAAATAGTGAAGAATATTTTAAGAAAATGCCTTGAATCCAAAACCGATCCATATCTTGCTATGTTACATTATAGAAATAGTCCAAAAAATAATTTTCCATCCCCTGCAAGTCTTTCAATGTCACGTCAACTTAGATGTAATCTGCCACTAACATCCAGTCAACTTAAACCAAAAGTTGTACGCTTTGAAGAATATGAAAATCAATTTAAGGATCGTCAAAACAAAATGAAAAAATATTTTGACAAAAAGGTTCACAACTTGTCTGTATTTAAAAAAAATGTGTCAAGTTCATGGTCGCCAGCTACTGTAGTAGAAATTGTTAAGGGATGCCCAAGGTCATATATCGTGGAAACTCCTGATGGTTCAAGATACTGCAGGAATAGGAAACACTTGAATTTAGACAGGTGACGTCAGGAATCATCAGCACCGCGTAATCGAAATAGTTCATCGAAGGAAGATGTACGTTTTGACAATGATTTTCATTCCATTCCGTTTTATTCCGGTCCTAAAACTTCTAATGAGATGGCAAGCAATGAGACAAGCATTCGAACCCGTTCGGGCAGAACTGTCAATAAACCTGATAGATATAATCCATCTGATTATAATTAATTTTGTTCATTGTATTTCACTTGTATGGTTTATTAATATGTCATGAATAATGTAAAGATAAAATTTTATATATGTATTGTTTCTGTTGTTATACTTGTTTTTCTTTATTAGGAAAAGAGGGATGTTGGTATTAGTATCTATGATCTTATATTATTGTCTATGACTACTTTCATAGGTTGCCTTTCACTTGTCAACTGTCAGTCAACACGGCTGGTTTAATAAATGATATTCCAATTACAATCGTGTTATTATATTCAACACAATATAACACATACAAATTATATAAGTTTTATTCTAAAGCATTAGTAAGTAGGTACCTTCGTATGATCACTTAAAAAAACCTTTCTGTTTTGGACCTTTGTCTATGGTTAAATCAATCTGACTTTTCACTCGCTTCGTTCCACGATGATAGCTAAAATTTATGTGAATCGGCTCTACACCTTGATATCTGATATTTTTTATATAAAAGACAAATAACCGTCTGTGATATTTGTTAAAGGGTGGTCCAGCTTACTTCCGAGGCTCTGAATATTTTGTTCCAACTGAAGGTGATTACTTAAAGCTCTTTCGTAATGGATTACTTATATTGCAAATATTCCACTAACCACTGCATTCGGCACATATTTTTGGAAATTACACCACGTTACAACCTAATTACTACAAGAAACAACTAATTACGTGTGGATACTTAGATGATAAAAGATGCATTACAATTACTTTTACTCACATAAAGCGATCCCCTTGCCGCCATTTTGTTTTGTGAAGAATTGACATTTGCGAAGATTTGTTTCGGTTTATATACGCATGAATTGCTTAGTTTGCCCAAACTATGAACTTTATAACTATTTTGTGCATATAAGATTATCCATTGATAATAACATACTTAGAAAATGCAGATTGGTCCTTTTTAGACAGAAACACAAATGTTAATCATAACCTAGAATCTTTTTACTCCATCATCAACATGGCTATCGAAAAATACGTACCCTCTATTCAAGTAATACCATCAAAGTTCCCCAAATGGATTAATAATGACTTAAAGCAATTAACAAAAAACAAAAAAATCTGGCACAAAAACTTCAAAGAGAGCAACTCTATCTCAGACTATAAAATATCTCATAAATATAGAACCGACTGCAAAATACTCGCCAGAAAATTATATCAAACATACATACTTAACACAGAAAAGTCTATTTCTTCTGATACCAAAAACTTTTTTACACACATAAACTCACTAAGAAAAAATAAACCCAGCATTCCTACTCACATGTATTTCGAAGGGAAAAGCAGCAGTGATACAAACGACATTGTTAATTTCTTTGCTGACTTCTTCAAAAATGTGTACGATAAGGATATCCCTAATGTTCAACTTCCATCCTTTCATCCGAAGAAATCGGTCCACATTCCAGCTTTACATATAAATGTTCCGGATGTTATACGCAAAATAAAATCACTCGACATAAAGAAAAAAGCGGGTCCTGACAAAGTTAGTCCTGCTTTTCTAATCAACTGTGTATCGATACTAGCCAAGCCACTATGTCAAATATTTAATCAATCACTTAATTCTGGCTGCTTCCCCGATTTATGGAAAAACTGTTATCTCACACCTGTATTTAAAAAGGGTGATATTCATGATGTCACAAATTACCGACCCATTTGCATGCTCTCAACTATCCCCAAACTGTTTCAAAAACTTATCCTTGACAGAATCTCCATACATATTAATAACATCATTGTACCTAACCAACATGGCTTTATGCCGGGCAGATCCACCCTAACAAATCTTTCCTTGTACGAACAATTTATTGCATGCTCACTCGAAAATAAAACCCAAGTAGATTCAATATATACAGACTTTGTCAAAGCGTTTGACAAAGTTAACCATGAAATTCTTCTCAACAAACTTAGTAAAATGGGAATAGAGGGTAAACTATTGGAATGGTTAAAGAGTTACTTAACCAACAGAATTCTCCAAGTAAAAAATAACTCTTACCTATCACACAAATTCATGGCTACTAGCGGTGTACCTCAAGGGTCACATTTAGGCCCAATACTGTTCCTACTTTTTATAAATGATATCATCACTGTTTTTGATAATAATGTTGAAGTGTTGCTTTTCGCCGACGACTTAAAACTATTTAAACTTATAAAAACAATAAATGACTGTATTCACATTCAATTAAATTTAAATAAACTACAAGACTGGTGTAAAACTAATAAACTTTATCTGAATATATGTAAATGCCAGATAATAAGGTTTTTCAGAAAAAATCAACCCCTTAACTATCAATATAAAATTAATAATGTTTCCCTCACCTCTGTCAATGAGATTAATGATCTTGGCATTATTTTCGATTCCAAATTTAACTTTCTTCCACATATAACTACAGTAACCAATAAAGGATTAAAAATGCTAGGTTTCATTCTTCGAAATGGCAGAGACTTTCAAAATATTTCAACATTAAAAATCCTATATTCTTCTCTAGTTCGAAGTCAAGTCGAATATAATTCTTCTATTTGGTCCCCTCACTTCAAAATCCACTCCGATTCCATAGAAAAAATTCAGCATAAATTCTTAAGATTCATTATCTATAAACTTGGTCTACCAATAGAATCAATAAATTACAATCACTTAATGAAAGAACTAAACTTACTCAAACTTTCAGATAGAAGACTTATTTCCGACTTGACTTTTATTTTTAAAATTGTTATTGGTATTATAGACAGTCCTGATTTATTAAACCTAATTACCTTCCACATACCTACTAGGACTACTCGATCCAAAATTCTTTTTAATTGCAACAAAAATATCAGGAATGAGTCATTTAAATACTCGCTTATACCTAGATTGCATGCGGTTGGCAATGCTTTCTCAGAAGTAGTAGATGTGTTCAACTGCACCGAATATAGTTATAAGAAGGCTATAATATCATACCTCAATGACAATAATTAATGCTAGGTATAATAGTGTTCGTCTGCACGGCGTCTATATCATACTATAATATAGATTCCAAACTGCTTGCTTCATTTATATTAACTATCAGACAGACTAGTTAAGTGATAGCTAATAATGGTATAAATTTTTTTTTTCTCCAAAATTATTATTTTTAAACCAAAGATTTATTATTGATTCTCTAACTGGCAGCCCTGAAAAGCTGAACTAATTAGCAGTACCTGTAGTAATTTTAAACTTCAGTCATTTCAACTGAAGGTAACAATAATATCATTACTAAGTTAGTTCATTTTAGCCAATTCCTAGAATCCAACAATATGAACAAATAAAAGTAAAGTAGGTATATTATACTTGATGTTGAGAATTTTTCTAAGAATTCACCTTTATTTACTTATGTTTATTCTGCATAAAAATGTGTATTTTGTATGAGCTCATATTCATTTTTGTTTGTTATAATCATAACCTATGTATAACCACTATTTATACCACTGTGTATCATGTATCACAGGATGTAATAGCCATTTATGGCTTTGAAATAAATAAATATAAGTATTTGTTTCTTGCAGTAATTGATGAATTGAAATGTAATTTCTGCAATCTGTATTTAAAAATGCGGGGCTGGTGGAATAATTAACGGACTAATATAACATACTACTTCCAATTTTTTTTGAGCTGGAATTAATTACCATCATTATATTACAGTGAAACGCTATCACAGAAGGCCATGAATTCTCTTGACCAAGAAATTGTTTCCATCAAGGTGGAACCAGGGTCCCAGGAAGAAAGCGGAGGTGAAATGGAGTATACGGATATTGATATCGACCTCCAGGATGTAAAGAAAGAATGCTTGCAGTATTCTGAGACTATTGCGACTGCCTGTAAGTTACACTGCTAAAGTAAAAAAATTTGAATTTTGTTTTCAGATGTTGGAAATTCATATCCATTTTGGATGCGTGCAAACTGTATATAAGTTTCTCGAATAAACAGTAAACAGTTTAATCTCAAGTTACCTCCCAGGTAAGTATGGTCCTATTTATTTTTTGCCTGTAGAAAATACAAATAAAACAAACTATTTATCACCAGCGGAATCTACTATCAGATACGGAATAACGTCTTGGGGAAACTCCTGCAATACAAAATACTTTCTTTTTTTTACATTAGCTCCACACAGGAGGCCCGGAGGAAAATATTTTCCCTAAAGGCCTATGTCATCATTGGGGATGCTGTGTGGAGGGTCTTTTTAGGAAAGGAAGGAGAAGAAGTGCTGGGAAGGAAAGGGTATAAGGGGTGGGTAGGAATATGGGGGTCAGTTTGTCCAGAGTGACGGATGTATAATAAATAATAATAACGTAGTATTTATATAGCGCAGTTTTGTGATGTTTCACTTCAAGTGCGTATGAATCAATATCTCCCACTGCATTGCAAGGCGATGATCAGAGAGATTCTTGCTGGAGAGGTCAAAAGATCTCCCTCAACCAGTCTCTCGATCCGGCTTGCCGAACAGTTGATGGGCAGAGGCATCCGCAGCCAAGATCAGGAAAAACCTCACCCCATGAACCCGGGCACCACTGCTAAGTCACCAAGCGTAGCGAACCACTTGGGGTGACCTTTGGTGGAGGTGTTGGTTATCCAATAAATGGTTTCCGGGTGGCGGTACCCATAACCGCCTCCAAAATTGATAATTGTAAAATTGAAGTTAAATTCGAACAATCCAAAACTTTATGACCAAGCTCTTGGTTAGCAAAAGTATTTATGCACAAAGAAGAGATATAAAACTATTGTGGAATGTTAAATTATTGTTAACTAGCTGACCCGGCCTCGCGTTGCTGTGGCTAATAAAACACTTTGTAAAATCCAACCCTTGTAACCACCGCCGTCTTTGAGTTTATCGCGAAGAGACAGACAGATGCCGCGCAGGACTTTAATTTATAATACATACGTAGAGATGGTGTGAAAGATTATAATAATGTGAATGAAATGCTTGGGGTATTTAAGTTAATAAGGATTAGTACTGTATCCGTCTAAATAACTTTCCAATTATCCCATTGTATGTGACCATTTTTTTAGAAGATAGAATGGGTATAATAAGCTATCCGTAAAAGATTGATGTATACCTTCGCGGACTTTTTTGCAGATCTATAAAAGAGGAGTATCCCAGCATGCATTATTTTGTTATATCTCAAAGGGATTAGGCAGTGTTTTTGATGAAATCTCCCACGCGGCTTGACTTTTTCCGATACTTCTAACAATTATCGTTATGTTTCAACCAATTTACACAAATCCTTGACAAATTACATACCTAAACCTTCGTCACGAAACACTCTATCTATTGGTGCCCATTCGATTGACTTCGACGACCTATGTTAGCATATTAAAACAGTAAATAAATTCTCACGCACTGACAAACTGAGGATAGAAGATTTAAAATGGTAACGTTTGACAGACGACTGAAATATGAAAATCAGAATTATTTATTTTTTATATTCCAATTCTAGATTACGTTGTGCTTCTGGAAGTAGGTAGAACAGTGGAACTGTTTATATGAAAAAATGAAATTGTTGTTTTTACTATATTCCTCACAATTTTTTCATATTATCTCACCGTTTAAACCTTCCCTGGACTACGAAAAACATTTCGAAACCAAAATCAACTAAATCGGCCGTTCTCGAGTTTTAGCGAGACAAACGAACAGTATAAGATAAGAAGATAGAATGGGTATAGTAAGCTTTCCGTAAAAGATAGATATATGCCTTCTCGGACTTCTTTGTAGATCTATAAAAGAGGAATATCCCACCATATATTGTTTTGTTATATCCCAAGAGGGTTAGGCAGCCTTTTCGATGAAAGCTACTAGGCTGCTTGACTTTTTCCGACACTTCTAACAATTATCGTTATGTTTCAACCAATTTACACAAATCCTTGATAAATTACATACCTAAACCTTCCTCACAAAACACTTTATCTATTGGTGAAAACCGCATGAAAATCCGTCCAGTAGTTTTCGAGTTTATCGCGAACAGAAAGACAGACAGACCGACAGACAGACAGACAGACAGACGGCGCGGGGGACTTTACTTTATAATATGTACAGATGTATTAGCTGTTTGAGGAATATTAAATTGTATGCCAAAATTTAATATTGGATTCCATATTCCTATAAAGAAAAAGTAGATCATTCACAAAACACAAGATTTTATCAAAATGAAGTCATGTCTATTCCGAAAATTACAATTAAATACGGGAAAGGACGTTCACTAATCTCGTGCCTACTTTATTTATTAAGATGCCGATGCATATTTAAAGTGAATCAAATTGCATCACCGATCTCAAAAAAACAAATTAAGAAATGGTTAAATAAGCAATATTTTAAACGTTGTCTTATTATACTAGTATTAATATATATTTTTTTAAGTTGTACAATTTAAAGCAGATGGCATTGGGTTTCATTAGCCACAGCCACAAATAAAAATATAATTGATGCCGATGCATATAAAAAGCGAACCAAATAAGGAACTCCAGTGAAAAATATTATGGCTTTAAAAAAATATGTTCATATAGACCAAGAAACGCTGATTCTGAATATATAAGTTTTATTTCATAATATTAAACGCAGAGTTTTTAAAAAATTATTAAAAAGTGCATTTTTAAACCTCTTCTCAAAACACAGCGTTAAGTTGGCATTACTGAAATGGTTAACGGTGACGTCACTGTTAACCTGTCACCTGGTGATAGTGTGTATTGTATTGACATTTGAAATGACTTGAAGTGCACACGTACCTATGCAATTCAACATTTCGTGTTTTTGGTTTATTTTCATACTGTTTATAGAGATTTAGATAAATAATAGTTATTGTGTTTATTGAAACATAATTTAGGCCCTCAACAATTTACGAAAAGGGCTATATTTGCGGACAACCTGCAATAAATTTTGTCTATTTGAGGTTAAAGTCGTGTCATATTTTGACATTTGATATGTATTTTCAATATTTTTTTTGTATAGGGCTTTTTATACAAGTTGTTACACACTCGTCATGATCAGTGTATTATAAATACCAGTGTTTCTGTATGTATTATACATAAAACAATGTACCTACAAAGTAACGCCTGACACAAAACACGATGTCACATGTATTTGCAATGAAAGAGATGATTTATTGTTTTTATATTGCACTTTGATTAAATACAATAATAGTAGCGGTGAAATGTGGACATTTTACCAATGTTTTTCTATATTAAAAGCAGTTAATCTTGAATTTAAAACACACCTCACACCTAAAAGTCATTACAAAGCATTCCGCCATGACCGCCATTATTCTTTTGAATTCTTCATTCAAACAGTGGAGGTAATCCACCTCTTACCCGCCTTGGTATAAGTAACTGATGGTTACTCCTTCAAGGCTCTCGCAAGATTCTAATTTTTTTTGTTAAACGAAGCTACATTTATTTATTTTGAACGAATCTAGACCTCCAGTGTCCATGCATACGTTGTTAGTAAGCAGTATGCAAGTGCTTAACAGGAAAAACAAAATGCAAAAAATATGTTAGTAAGACAAAGATAAATTAAACAGGGCAAAAGAAAAAATCATTCATGAGGCTCCACGAGGCGACATTGCATCTGTAAAAACCCGCAAGCACCTGCATAAAATAGAGAACATAAGTAATACAATAAATCTCAAATCAATTGGCAAGTACCAACAAAAAATGTGAATGGCTTTCGGTCTGATCATAAACTACACTTAGATTCCGTGTCCCTTAGCCAACCACTCAGTGAAGCCTCAAAGAATGTTAACTGAATATTTGGGGTAAAATACCCGAAGACTAAAAAAAAATTCAGCGTTGGGTAGTCAGAGGCAGGACAAAGGATAGTCAAGGTCGTCTGATCAAGCCTCAAGCCTGCACATGTCATTGGGGGAGGCGCAGATAGATTTGAGAAGGATCTGCAAAATTAGTAATGTAACTAAAGATGAAGCAGGGACGAGGTCCAGCACACCCCCGTATGGGGATAGGGGGTAAAAAAAATTAAAAAAAAAAAAAAAATTGGAGTTCAGTTCATCCAGTAAAACATTGAAACAGTTAAAGACAAACAAAACAAAACAAGGAACATGGCATAAATTAATAGGTAGTATAGTAATTATTAACAAAACAAATCGCAAGGCAATTATATACATTTTTTTAAAACATAGTGAACAAAATAATATAATAACGCAAATGTAAAATATAACATATAAATCCTAATATATAATAAAATAAAAGAAGTAACATATTACAGAAACGCAAAACACATAAATCATAACAATTTAATCCAAACGGTAAATGTAAAGGAATCATGAAGAGTGTCCGTGAATTCAGAAGCAAAATACACCTGGTACCTAAGTTGTTTTACAGCTACTCAGCGACTCTAAGAACAGGCCATCTCTCAACCCAAACTTTCGTGAATTTCCTCAGGCACTCAAATTTCTTCATTCAAACAGGGATGTGAACATCCCTGTTTGAAAAAAATTATTTCCCTAGATTTCGAAGTGAAATTTCCCTAGAATTTCACATTTACGCAATTACCTACGTAGCCACCCGATTGTGTAACACTAATCCTATTATATGTTAATTAATATGATAATTAATTGGAAAGATATCGGAACTTGGTAAATATACTAATAATACCGTGATTTTCCAAATAAAACACTTTTTGCTACGTGAAGTAATGATTTAAAAGTACGAATACACTCACCACTGAATTAGAAACTGAATTCTAAATTAAAAAAAAACACTTTGCAAAATAAAAATCATAAGCAACCCGCCGCTCATTTGTACCAAGCGTGGTATTTTGAAGACCCCCCCCCCCCCCCCCTCCCGAACGTGTCATTTTGAGTTGTCAGTGTTAAAAATAACATTGCATGTAAGTACATGAACAATAATTAAATTTAGGGAAATTTCCCTCGACATAACATCACTGATTCAAAATGACAACTTAAAAAGTAAAAAAACTATCGGTGGGTGAAGACCACCATAGATACGGTGCGTTTCTGGGAGTCTTTAAAAATTAAAACTTTGACAATTATTTTAACTAATAAAACAAACTATAAAAATAAAAATAATAATGCAGTTATTTAAGTTTGAAGGTCTTTATTCATTAAAAAAAATTAAAAAAAATTGGACTGGAGTTCTCTATTGTACCACCGATCTCATAAAACAATTTAAAAAAATGGTTATACAGTATTTTTTTATATATTGCTATTGTTTGTAATCTTATGTATAAATATGGCTTGATTGCTGATTATGACTATTGCCTGTGTTATATCTCCCTTTACGAATTGTATGCCTTTGTACTGTAGTTAATTGAAATGTTATTCTTCTGATTTTATTTTCTGTATTGTTCTTTCTTATTTTATGTCTATGCTTTAGTTTATATATATATATATATATATATATATATATATATATATATATATATATATATATATATATATATATATTAATACACAGTTGGCATTTGTTTTTCGAAAACTCACTATGGAAACGTTGCCTTTTAGAGACAGGCAAAAACGACCACTCTGCCTTTCCAGTTTCACCGACCGCAGAGATCGATTTGGCCGGACAGGGGGCATGGACAGCGATCTCATACAAAAAATCGTAAAAAAAATCGCGTTCCGATGATGCGATAATCGACCCTTCTCCCCCGCGATCCGCAAGACCTTACGGCGCACTGTCGCTTAAAAAAAAAAGTCGCTTACGCCCTTTCAAATAAAAAAAAATTCAGAGCACGTTTCAGTACTCTGACTTTGCGACAAAAATTAAGCGTTTTTTGGCCCACAAAATTTAAAGAAAAAAACTGGCGGCGAAAACTAGAACTCTAATAAAATCACTCAATTCGGCTCGGTTACACTTCTCGCCAACAGGTTCGCATTAAAAAACAAGAGATGTCTTTTTTCCAATAGTTTCAATGCAAATTAAAATGCTAGGAATATCGAGTCAGGTCAGGATTAACCCATCTCTTTTTGCATGTTTGCGAATGCTGAGATAGGTATATGTAGATTTCAAATGTCAGTTTTATGCTACCGAAACGGACCTCTCAGCGGTTTCGGTTGGGGAATACTGCATTACAGCCAAAATATCACGCCCGGAAGCCAACATTCGGTAAAATAACGTCCACGGAAGTTTTTAGAACTCTAATTGACCGTCTTAATTATCACATTTCACGAAAACATCGTCGTAATATTCGTTTGAAATCTGACATGTGCGAAAAAACCGCGGAAAAGTAATATTTTGAAACAGATGTTTAAAAATAGGTAAAATTTTCAGGGAGACGCCTGTCGACAGAATCTAAAACCGCAGCTTTTCCTTGGAGAAATTCAAAGACGAATCGAAATTCAATTTCGAACGTTAGCAGATCCTAGCGCTAAAAAAATGCTGTTGTTGAACAGTGCGTGGAACGAGTTTCAAATTAATCGTATTCGTACGAGGGTGATTAATAATATTTATTAAATTTTCTTCAACCTTGCAATACTGAGCCTGGAACGTTATCCAAAACCACCGCAGGTTTTCAGCGAGGCCCTGACAGCGTTAGCTGACGTAATTTGTATGGAAAATGTTCTAAAACCGGCGTAGGTGTTCGATTTTCAGGCTGTGCTCGAGGCGGTTAGGACAACGTTTAACGGTTGTCTTGCCATATAAATAAAATATTATTTTAGAATATCGGGATGAACTAGGTAGGAACCCTGAAAATTACATAAACGGATAAATTATCCACGGTAATCATTTATAAAGTATAACTAACGAACGAATTGAGCAAATAGGAAAATTCTTTTTGAGTCGGTTTTGTTATTGTCAGGGCAAGGTTTGTATAAAACTACCGGTGAGCTCCGGAATTATAAAATTTGTTTAAAATGAATCGCCGAAATCGAATGCACCAAATTGGATAATTCTTTCTTTGCTGTATTCGTCATTATCAGGACAAGGTTTGAATAAAATTACCGGTGAGCTCTGGAATTACGAAATTTGTTCAAAAATGATTCGCCGAAATGTAAGTACGCTCATAATTTCAGAACGACTGCACGTAATTGAATCATTCTTTTTTTGTCGCGTTCCTTATCGTCAGGACAAAGTTTGTATAAAACTACTGGTGAGCTCTGGCATTATGAAATTTGCATATAAATGAATCGCGGAAATGCATGTACGCGCATAACTTCCGAAAGGCTGCACCAAATTGAGTAATTCTTTTTTTGTTATGTTTGTTTATTGGCTGGTGAGCTCTGGCATTACGAAATTTGCATAAAAATATTTCAATATGTGGCACGCGAGCTGTTTGAAAACTAAATGTAACGGCAATGAATTAATGAAAAGCGGGAGGGTGGGAGGAAAACCAGGGAGGGGGGAGGGTAACCTGGGAAGGGGGAGGGGAACTCGGGAGAGGGGTTTGCGGGGTGGGGGAATGGGGGGGGGGGAGTAGAGTACGCTATGAAAGAATATTTTTTCTGTTTTTGTTTAACTCGAATAAAATAAAATTTTTGTTTCTAAAAAATTCTGAATAATACATGTTTGTAGCGCCGTTTTTGAAAAAATTTACTACAAGTCTATTTAGTACCAACCTGCGCACTATGAAATAATATTTTTTCTTACTGTGATAAACCTTATTTGTTGTTTCTAAAAAAATGTGACGAATACATTCTTATAGCGTCGTTTTTGTGAAAATATAAAACAAAGCACCCACTTAGAACCTACCCGCTTAATATGAAATGATGTTTTTCTGTAAATCCTTTACTCAGATAAATCACAGTTTTACTTTCTAAAAAATTTATTTATTTCGAAACATACGGCACAACATGTGCCATTGACATAATTATATTTATATATATTATAATACAATAACATAAGAAAGTGACATAATGCTGAATAGTCTATTAAGTACCTACCTGCGCACTATGAAATCATATTTTTTGTATTTTTTTGACTGTAATAAACCTTAGTTATTTTTTCTACAAAAATGTGACAAATGTACCTATCGATTTGATGACTGTATCAGACCACTAAATTATAAATTGGGAGGCGGGAATGGGTACTGCCGCGCCTCGCCGGGAACCTTTATAGGATAACCAATACCACTGCCGTAGGTCACCCCAAGTGGTTCGCTACGTTTGGTGATTTAGTAGGGGTGCCCGGGTACATGAGGTGAGGTTTGTCTAGGTCTTGGAGGCGGATGACCAGGACACACTGAACCCCAGATTCCTACACACCCCTTAAACCCTTTTCATTCTCTCTTCTGAACTCTCCTCTCCTTCTTTGCCTTAAAAAACCCTCCACCCAGCATGCCAAAATGACCTCTAAGCTCAACCGATTTCAAACGCCCCATGGAACTCTCTCCTTCGAAGCGAGTTCAGGGTTGCTATCTCTTTTAAAATGCCTGCAAAAGTTGAGAAAGATATATCGACAATCTCCCATACAAAACTGATTTTTGCTAGGAATTTATTCCAATTAATTAAACGGCGATCTTGAAAACAACGTAGAAAAATTGACATTTTAAAGGCCCTTTGCGGGGTGGTCAATTACGACGAAAAAAAACATTTTGCGAGAGATATTTTTTAATCATCATAAATTATACAAGATTTAGAAACTTTTAAAATAAAAACATGTGTAGCTTCCCATTTAAAATGTTTCGCAATGTCGCGTCAAACTTTGCAATTATATTTGACATTTGCGAAAAATCCAATAACATCGACATGCACATCGTTTTCAGCCTGTAAATTCGGTAGATATTTGAAATGTTTATTTAATTTTCTGCAACCTTGCAATACTGAGCATGGATTAAATGTCAGAGTCAAAACGGACCTCTCGGCGGTTTGGGTCGTTGTTTTTCGCCAAACGACATTGCCGCCGAAAAACCGATTCCGGGCTAGATGTTTTTTAAAAATACGATAACCGGAAAGATTCCGCAACTTTTGATAACAATATAACATATAGTATTAAATGACTGGTCATATGAAAAAAACTCAATTTATAACGGGGCAGGTACCTACCGTTCCATCGATAGAAAAATAACAAAATACGTAATGTTGACGCAATTTTTATTAAGAAAACGCGTAGGTAGGTACCTACAACAATGTAATTTTTCTCGGGGTTTACCAGGTAGGTACCTACCGGCTTAGGAACAGTATTCTTTCATTTAAATATTTAATGATATGAAATTAAATAAATCACTCAAGATGGTCACTTTTTAATCTATGTAGGTACCTACCTGCACATAACTTACTCGGAATCATCTGATAATTTTGCTTATGTATTTTTTTTGTAAATGTATAACGAAATTGCTTGAAGTTGAACGGGATAATTATTTATGAATAAGCGTGGTTCTATTTGGATATTGTGAAATAACAAAAAATATATATATATATATTACGCTGTTCTAGGTAGGTATTTTCTTGGAGGGACTTTTTTGATTTAAAAATAAAACATGATATTAAATAAAATTATTTGTGCTGAAAAGAAGTTTTTATAAAATTATTTTATGCTCGACAATATAATGGCGTCGTTTTGGTGAAATATTACAACAAAGTACCTACTTATTACTTGCAATACAACTACAGATAGTGAGCTCTGGTATCATGAAATTATGCATTGCTAAACCGTTCATCCGATTGCGATGAAACTTTGGGGGAGCGGAAATTTAAAATCCAAAAAATTTTAAAATCGAAAAAAATTTTACAATCCAAAAAAAATCAAAATCCAAAAAATTTTAAAAACGAAAAAATTTTAAAATCCAAAAAATTTCAAAATCCAAAAAATTTCAAAATCGAAAAATATTTTAATATCCAAAAAATTTCAAAATCCATAACATTTTAAAATCTGAAAAAAATTTAAGATCCATAAAATTTCAATATTATAAAAATTAAAAAAAAATTATTTTAAAAATAACTTTTTGAGCTCCTTGAACCAGTTGACTGAAGTGGCCCTATAGTAGGTGTACCAAATTGAGCAGTTTACTTACTGCCTGTGCCCTCTATGTGGCGCACACACCTCGCTTCGTCTACATTCAAACATCGTTTTTTTCTTCAAATACTTATTGAACACATACTTTTAAATTAAAATAAAAGTATTTTGTCGGCTGAAAGAAAAAAACTATTTTGGATTTTTTTAATATTTTGTACCTACATATTGTGTTAATCAAATTCAATAATATTTTTACATTTTAATGTTTATGCAAGTGTTTTAAACAGTCGTTTCCTGCACTATTTACGAGAATAATTTTGTAAATATTGTTAATATTACAAAGATAGCTGGGTGAAAAGTGGACATTGGGAAGGATATAACTTACCTTGATCCTCACACAGCACGTTATGGTGGGATTCTATATTAATATGTCGACGAGGGATCAGGGTTGGTCACTGCTCAAGTTTCCAAAACCCACTAAGGACATCCACTCAATGTTCACAATACCGGTTTCTTCCTTTTACTGATTAAATACTCTGAGGGATCACTATGGAGTTAATCATTGCACAAAGGTTTCTTTTGCACAGTCGATAATAATAAAAAAACTTAGAGATCAGTCGTTGATCATTGCACTTGTTACTTTAACAGACTGACAGCCACTGACAGCTCCTTAAAGTGTTTGTTCTAAAAGTCACATGTAGGTAATATTGACACATATTGTCAGATAGGACAGGTTTGTAAAGTAGATGTATTTAGTTAGATGGAGGGAATTAGATGTACATAGTTGCGTCAATACAAGCATTACAAATAATATAAATTGATAAAAGAAAACGTTGTTCCATTGGCTATAAACAATACAAATCCATTCTGTAAGAGCTCAAGAGTATTTTTTTCCTTGAAGTATCATTCCCTGAAGCGGACATCAGGGTCCTTCTTATTTTTAAACTAACTTTAAAGTATCTTATCTAAATTCCACCAACTTCATTAGTGTCTTTGATTGTAAGTATTTTGTTTAAGTAGTCTCTCGTGAAGAGTTAACCGTAATTTGAAATGTAATACGTACGCTGTTAGTCATAATGTTGTTTATTTTTTTTCAGGTAGCAACAATGAGGAGACTATCAACATCAAGGCAGAACTGGAATCCCATGAAGAAAATGGAGGGGGTGTTCCTTATCGGGAAATTGACATAGACCTCCTCGATGTTAAAAAGGAAACCTTAAAGCGCACTGAAATTATTACCCGTACAGCAGGTAAAACTGTTTTTCGTTTGTTCAAATTAAGAATTGTGTGGCTCAAAATAATAATGCACAATATAGAAATCTATGTCAAAATAGATCCGGGTATAGATAGGTACCGCCGTCCTAAGAACCATTTATTGGATAACCGAAACCCCTGCCACAGGTCACTCCGAGTGATTCCCTACGTTTGGTTAGCAGGAGTTCCCGGAGGCTGGTCTTGGTATTGGCAGTCGATGCATTTGTCTTCTACTGCATTGGGGGCCGGATCTGGTGATGCTGGTTGAAGGAGACCTTTTGATTTTCCAACCGGACTTTCTCAGAATGAATCTCTGCAAGGAATGGATTCATACGTCCATCACTCCTGGACACACTGAACCCTGATATCTACCCACCCCTCATACCTTTTTCCTTCCCCGAACTTCCTCTCCTTCATTTCCTAAATAGACCCTCCACACAGCATCCCCAAAAATGACATTGGTCCTGAGGAGAATTATTTTTTTTCGGACTTCCTGTGCTAACGTAAAAAAAGTGAAAAGGTTCGTCGTAAAAATTAAACAATTCAAAAAGATTTGCAAAATGACATAAAAAACTTGTTAAAATAAAATATTCGTTTTCGATTTCGTAATTTCTCACTTAACCATATTGTGTCTTTATGTTGGGAGATTTGTGGCGAGCCAACTTACCTACTTGCGCTGCGAGAAGTACTTACCTACCTGCGCTGAAATATTCGGCATATCGTCGCACCTTACGGAAAGTACCGGAGAATTCAAATTCCCTGTACATTATTATTTTAGAACAGCAAGCCAAAACAATTTTCAATGTACGATTATTGTAAGAATAACTTGACTAAAATTTATGAAAAACCACAAAAAAACCGGTAAATATATCAATTATGTAAATATAAGAGTAAATTAGTCAGATTAATAGAAATTACCATCACATTTATGTAATTTTGCACACACATCCGCGAAGCGAAATTTTTTCGCGCCTCCAGCGCGAAAGTTTATTTATGAGCGCGAACAACGAATGAGCAGGCGCCGCCACCTAGCGGTTATGAAGGAAAACAAACAATTTAGTACTTACACTATAAAAAATTACATTATTGCCAGGTTTAAAATACATTTTAAGAACAAACCTTATTAGTAATATTTCGTGTTTAAGTGTATTTTTGTTTTATTCATGTTGCTGCAGCAACACGGGTTAACGGGCGTGCTGTGGTTTTTTTTAGTAAGGCTGTAGATGTTTCATAGCAAATAGTATATAATAACATAATATATAATAGCAAATAGTTTGAACAAGAAATGAAAACCCACTGAGGCACTGCCTGAGTGTGGGTAATATTAAAACAAAATACTATATTTCCAAGTACCCAAAGTATAAAATAGACTTAAAAAACATATAAAATATAAAGATAGTATAAAAGGTTAGTATTACATAGGTAGAATAAGTGAAAATGTTCTATTTTCAGCTATTTTAAAAATAAAATAAAAATATGGAGAAAAACATATTGAATTAACTTGCTTCGCCTTTAATCTGAGAGATTTTGAAAAATGATTCTCTTGGATACTCGTTTTGCGGTATATGTTTAAAATTGAATCGCTGCTTTCGTGATACAAAACATTTTAGAAATAATTGAAAATTTGGGTTGAAACCATAATCATTTGCATTCCGTGCATTCTTAATTTGAGCTTCATATGAATCCTCTGTTCTTTTCCTTGTTAAACTCGAATACGTTATCTTTTTCAGACCTCTTGACGGCTCTAAAGACGCACCCGGAAGAAAACAGACTTTCTTGTCCCCAATGTAACTACTCCTGCTCATGCAAGTTTACTTTAAAAGTTCACTTGCGCGCCCATACTGGAGAAAAACGTTTTTCATGTTCCGACTGCAACTACTCATGCATTTCAAAGGGAATTTTGATCAGACATTTGCGTATTCACAGTGGAGAAAAACCTTTTTCATGTCCCGACTGCAACTACTCAAGTACAAGAAAGGATCACTTGAACAGACACACGCGGACTCACAGTGGGGGAAAACATTTTTCATGTCCCGACTGCAAGTATTCATTTCCTTCAAAGAGATCTTTGAAGGCACACATGCGGATTCACAAAGGAGAAAAATTCTTTTCCTGTCCCGACTGCAATAGTTCATTTACTGCTAACAACGATTTGAAGAAACACATGTTGAC
The DNA here is from genome assembly GCA_929108145.2 of Limnephilus rhombicus. Taxonomy (NCBI): domain Eukaryota; kingdom Metazoa; phylum Arthropoda; class Insecta; order Trichoptera; family Limnephilidae; genus Limnephilus; species Limnephilus rhombicus. The sequence continues at coordinate 15,789,303 of OV815290.1, read as the reverse complement.
ACACAGTGTAGAAAAACTGTTTCTATGTACCGATTGCAATTATTCATCTGTTTCAAAGGAATATCTTAAAAGACATCTGCGAACTCATAATGAACAAAAACCTTTTTCATGTCCAGACTGCGACTATTCATGTTTCAGTAAGGATTCTTTGAAGGTTCACATGCGGACTCACAGTGGAGAAAAACCTTTTTTTTGTCCCGACTGCAATTACTCATGTACTACAAAGGGAAATTTGAAAAAGCACATGTGGACTCACGGTAAAGGAAAACCTTTTGTATGTGTCGATTGCTGTTATATATATACCACAAAGGCTCATTGGAGAATACACATGCGGACTCACAGTGGAGAAAAACCTTTTTCATGTCCCGACATTTGAACAGACACACGCTGACTCACAGTGGAGAAAACCCTTTTTATGTACCAACTGCAATTATTCATTTACTATAAAAGGAGCTTTGAAGAGACACTGCAACTATTCATGAATTTCAAAGGGACAGTTGACGATACATTTGCTGACTCATAATGAAGAAAAACCTTTATCATGTCCTTACTACAGTTATTCATGCACGACAAAGCGAAGTTTGAATATTCACATGCGGGTTCAGAGTGGATGATTTTTGCGGACTTATATTTTCATGTTCTAACTGCAACAAATGAAATTACAAAGGAAATTCTAAAACGTTCCTCACTGTCATACAGTAATGAAAAATCTTTTTAATATTCCGACTAATGTTATTCATGTTTTACAATGCGATGTTTGGAAAAACATGTTCAAATATTTGCCTCATATAATTATATTCCGAACGCACTTTTTTTTCAAGTCAGATTGAGAAGTGGCGGAACATTTTGTGATTCATTGCAAAATAAAAGAAAATAAAGAGCCCGTAAATTCATCCCACAGCTGAGTTGTTGAACTCAAGAGGAGTTGTAAAAACGACCGTCCCCCAAGTGACAAAAAATATGTCAACTCTGTTTAAATATAAGGCGTGCATTTGGCATTTTTCCAGACATCGAACCAATGCCAAACGGATAAAAGGTGTTTGTCCGTCTGAGCATCTTTTATTGAAATACCGTTTTGTAATAATTGACGCCTGTACTCTAAAGCAGTGGTGTAGTAGAGCACAGGCGTCGAGACGTTTAGACAACTCTTAGAAAACTTTTGATCGCCGCGGCCCGGTCATCGTTTGACATTTTAACTGCAGCCCGGGAAGGGGGATGTTAATAAAATCTACAACTAGAAATTCATTTTTTTATCAAAACTCCAAAAGCTTGAAGAATGGTTACGTTACAGAACAAGCAAATGATTTTCCTTTGAATTTTGCAACATGTGGTGCGCATCTCGAATTTAAAGCTTATCTCGAGACTGGTTTTAATTCAAGAGGAATCTGTATGCAGACAGTCGCTTTAATCTACACCCAGAATATAAAAACTGCAACTATTCATGTTCTCGAAAGGAACATTTAAAAGTCCGCAAGACATCTCACAGTGATGTTAAAAACCTTTTGTACGTCACGATCGGAATTATTTGATTTGGCTTTAAAAACCCACAAATTTACTCCTAGTGGAGAAAACCATATTCATGTTCTCAAAAGGAACCAATAAAAATCCACAAGCTGCATCACAGTGTGGAGAAAAAACTTTTATATATTCCATCTGCAGCTATTCATGTTCCCAAATGAAATACTTAAAAGTCCACAAGCCGTCTTCACAGTTTTCATCTTCTAACTGCAACCATTCGTATTCTTTGGAGAAAAACCTTTTTATGTTACGACTGCAACGTTTAAATCTGTTTTATGTTCTAATTGCAACTATTCATCAAATAAATAAACATACTTAGCTGTCTCACATTGGAGATAAACCTTTTTCATGTTCAGACTGCAACTATTCGTGTGCTCGAAAGTGACAATTTAAATTCCACATGCTGCCTAACTGTGGAGTAAAACGTTTTTTATGTTCGAACTGCAACTATTCATGTTCTCAAAAGAAACCTTTAAAAGTCCACAAGGCGTCTGACAGTGGACTATTCATGTTTTCGAAAGTGACAGTTTAAAATCCACATGCTGACTCACTGTGGAGAAAATCCTTTTTCTAATTCCAAAATTTTACAAATAATGTCTGAACACATATCACATGCGATACGAAATGAGTGCTAACCAGAGACTGTTGAACTTGCGCCGAAGTCCCGGCTCATAGGGGAATGACGTGAAGATGGGACTTTTCCTTGCGTTATGCGAAATATCGCTCGTTATATAAAAAGTCGCTCCTAATGGGAGCGTTTATTTCACAATCTGTTTTGCTCGTTACGCGAATAACTCGTTATAGCAGGTGCTCGTCATGAGAGGTTCCACTGTATTTTTCGTCGAATATTATTTCCTTTATTATTGTTCATATTCGATTTTTATTTTACGTCATTTTGATTTTTAAGCAGGGTCTTGGGCGGCATGGTACCACGGACCTATGTATTTTACGGAATATTATTTCAATCTCATATTATGTGTTTTATTTACTTGTAAGAAAGTTATTAAGCAGCCGATAGGTACCTAGCACTCGTCGTGGTCTGCTTTTCTACCTGCTTGTGTGCTCGTACGGTTTGCACACGAGTATACGGTGACAGTCTTACACAATCATTAATTTATAAAATTGTAATATTTTTATATTATTGCACTGTTCTTACAAATCGCAGTACTACATCACTTAAGATCATTTCGTGTATTTTAGTAATATTCTCGATTTTTTTTTAAAATAAATAATTTCAGAAATTTTCTGGGGTACACGACCATCATATCATTAGGTACCTATGATGCTTTGTATCTGCCTGATAGTTATTTTGAAACATGAAGAAATTGGAATCTTATCTGGGAATATTGATCTCCAAACTTACATGCCGACCTTATGTTGATAATCGTCGCAATAAGCGAGTCATGTTTCTGGGGGTGGCGCAATGATTTTAAAGGGCACCGTGCCTTCGTCGATCAACATTTTATTCAATTTATGTTATTTTTCCATACTTGTTGCTAGGGGATTGATTTTTTAGTTACGGTCTAATAATTGAAAATCCAATGTCAAAAACGACATCGCAAGAAATATGGAAAACCCATTTATACTTCATCATCGAGCCTCTACCCGCATGGCATCGATGATTGACTAATTCACTATGATCACACTCCACCACCGTTCATCTCCATTTTACACGGGCATCATCGCAAGAAATATTGAAAAAACCATATATACTTCATCATCCAGCCTCCACCCGCATGGCATCGAGGATCGACTACTTCACTACGATCACACTCCACCACCGTTCATCTCTATTATACACGGGCATCATCGCAAGGAATATGGAAAAAACCATATATACTTCATCATCCAGCCTCCACCCACATGGCATCGAGGATTGACTACTTCACTACGATCACACTCCACCACCGTTCATCTCCATTATACACGGGCATCATCGCAAGAAATATGGAAAAAACCATATATACTTCATCATCCAGCCTCCACCCGCATGGCATCCAGGATCGACTACTTTACTACGATCACACTCCACCACCGTTCATCTCCATTATACACGGGCATCATCTTAAGAAATATGGAAAAAACCATATATACTTCATCATCCAGCCTCCACCCGCATGGCATCGAGGATCGACTGCTTCACTACGATCACACTCCACCACCGTTCATCTTCACTATACATGGGCATCGGCCTGGATAAAAGAAGAAAAGGCAGATAATTGGGTTATTGCAGTGAATTGATTGTTAATGTATTTTCAGCTTCCTTCGATAGATGTCGATAGCATAGTTAGTGATACGAATTCTGCTACATTCCAACAGATGGCAGTTAAGTATGATATAAAAAAGTACCATCTATCGTCATCGTTTCTTAAATGGTTACGACGATTGCCGACGGCATCGGCGAGACTGGGAGGGCTCCACTAGTCCGCTTGTAGCAGCAACCAAACTACTTAAAGCCTAGTCTAGTAAGGACATCTGTCCAGTTTAATATTCCTTGTAACTTTTAGAATAACTTAATAAATCAACCGGTAATCACACGAACCTGTAACTTATTTGGAAGATACTCAACACATCTTTATATATATTATCTTAATATATAAAAATGAATGTTTCTTTGTTTGTCCCTTATGCGGTCCCTAAACCATTCATTCGCTTACAATGAAACTTTGGTGAGTTGTTGTGCACACGCCAACGATGGTTTCTGTGTATAGTAGTGAGCTCTAGCGTTATGAAATTATTTAATCCGATTGCGATGAATCTTTGGTGAGTTGTTGTGCGAAAGCCCGCGAAGGCTCCCATATATAAATGTGAGCTCTGGCATTATACAATTTGTATTAAATTTTTCAATAGGTTACAAATTAACTGTTTGAATAGTAAATGTACCGGGACTGAATGAAAGGAGCGCCGGAATGGGGAAGGGGGCGCGGGACGGGAAAACGGGAGAGGGGTCGGGGAAGGTGGGAAAAGATGAAGGGAGAATGCATGAGGGAAAAGGGAGGCGGAAGGGGAGCGGGACGAATGGAAAAGGGCGCGCAGGAAACAATTTTTTTATCAAGTGGCATTGCAACTTACGCCGGGAACTGCTAGTATACAATAAATAAAGACATCTTTCGATATTCTTCCTAATTTATTAATACAAGTTACTTGTTTTATTTCACATTAAATACAATTATTTTTTTCATTATCAGGTGTGTACACAATACATTGTTCAATTGAATTTCAAAAAAATAAAAATATTGTTTTTTTAACTATTAGTTTTTAGATTAAATTAATTAAACCGTTCGCGATGGAGTTTCCGCTCGCTGCACCTGCAAGGTGTGAATAACGCGGAAGCTCCATCGCGAACGGCTGCCACGCTGAGACTAAGCGCCACACAGAGTGCAATGCGGTGGGTATTTGGTGTGGGGGAACTAGACTACACGCCAGTATTGCCGGATCACGCGTAAAATTGTTTCTCGCGACCGCAGCATATTGGAGACCTTATTTTATGGACAGCCCTCGTATAAAGTTAGTCAAAACAAAAGGCACACATGCGTGCCTATTGATTTCTAACAGCTTTAGATAGAGTTTGAAATATGTATATAAATCTAGGGTACTTCATACTTTTAAATGGCAACACCAAGACGGTTAAAAGTTAAAAGAGTGTAACAATAAAATATACACGATGTTCAGAAATTTGTGAAACAGTATTCCATTGTATTTTAACATTCGAGATAATTTCATGGGATTTGTCAGCTATGTCTTCTTTGGGGATGCGAGATGATTAAGAAATATTTAAAAAAAAATGGAAAAATGAGCATATTGTCTTGGAGGTGAAAAAACATACAGGGTCTTAAGGGACTTACTTGACTTACTTTAACCAGTGATTCCTGACATTATTTGGAGTAAAAAATGCAAATGAAATTTTGGTCTCCGATGCCTTTTTTGACGACTTTTTTTTTTTTTTTTTTTTCTTCAAAATCAAACAAAAAAAAAAATTCTTTCGCATGTCATCACTGGTCACTCAGCCGAGTGTCCGACGAAACCCTTACCCCGCCTCCAACTGTTCAATAACTACCATTTTTTTATGCTTTTGCAGAAAAAAAAAAATCAAATATGTCACCGGAGACCAAAATTTCATTTACATTTTTTACTCCAAATAATGTCAGGTGTCACTGGTTAAGGTAATAAAATAACATTATATAAGTCAAGTACGTCCCTTAACACCCTGTATAATCGCCAGATCGTTGATCGTTGCACTGACCGGCAACTTTGTAAAAGAATCAGTCGTAAAAACAACCCATTCTTGCGCGAAAAAAAATAGATCTTTTGATTTCATGAGAACCCTGCTAGTTTTAACGAAAATTATACCTCGGTTTGAATTACTTAGAAAAACTTTTTTTTTAATAGTCTATAATAATATAATTTAAAAATTGTATAAAGCAAGGCAAATTATATATTTTTAATATTAATAGAATTGAAAAATATTCAGAAAAACTTAATATTGAAGTCATTCATTACCTATGTCAAAAGCATTCCTAATTCATTTAATTCTATATATATACGCAGTTCTAACATAACTACTGAAAAACATATCTTATAAATTATACCAAATACTCTAGAAAAGAGGATTCAGGAAAGTGAACATCAATTTATTACTTAACCCAAAATTAGCCGCCATTTTTTAAATTGCTTGTGGTTTATATCTATGCGTGCGACGTTGACGCTATTCTCGGTTGCTGGAGGCGTTGATTTTCTTTATGGTGCGTTTCCATGCTTGCCAAGGCTCGGCAAGCCTCCACAAGCTCCAAGCGTCCACAAATCTCGCTTGGCATTTGATAGTCGTTTACATGCTTGTGAATGCGTCAGTGCGCTACCTACACCCGAGCATGGCGGACGCCGAACTTGTGTCGGATATTGCGTTTGGTTTATCATACTTTTATTTGAAATACAAGCAAAGTGTAACAAAAACAAGGAAAGCTCGACGACAAATATAAGAACGAAAGATGAGATTAGCCACGAATCGTTGGAAATTTTAAGATTTCACACGATTCAAATACAAATGATTTAAAACTAACATTAAAAAATAATATATTATTTATTTGCATTTACTGAACAAATTAAATCAGATTCCATCGCTTAAACAAAATAAAACACAAAAATAATATTATTTATTATTGATAGCAAACGATGGCAAAAACGGCGTGCATTCGCCGCCAGTTCGAAAGTTCCACTGAGCGTTTGCCGAAGCTTGCCGCTGTATCCGACCCCGACTGGATCGGCGGCAAGCTCTCGCAAGCTCTTGCAAGCCTACGCAAGCCAAGCCAAAAGACCCGTTTACACGTTGGCGCTTTTGGACGCTTGCCGAGACTTGGCAAGCATGGAAACGCACCATAATGGTTTAATATATATAACGCAACACAAGGGCGGATCCAGGATTTTTTTCTGGGGGGGGCACAAGGGACGGACGGGCGAAAAAATCAACTATTACTGTTAGAATTTGTTTCTGTTGGGGGAGGGGGAGGGGGGAGGGGGGAGGGGCGAGGGGGGAGGGGGGAGGGGGGAGGGGGGGGGGGGAGGGGGGGGGGGGGGGGGGGGAAAGGGGCGGACGGGCAAAAGATCAACAATTACTGTTAGAATTAAACTTGGAAGTATCGTACTTTATTTCTACAAGTTCAAGTATGTATCTATCTATAGGAAGGTTTATGAAAGTGTCAAAACAATCGAAAAATTAAATTAATGTTTAATAAAGACAGTTTTAGCTTCTAACTATGTACTGTGATGGAATCTCCACAGTACACAAAAATACCATCTGGGGGGGGGGGGGGGGGCACGTGCCCCCCCAGATGGTATTTTTGTGTACTGTGGAGATTAGATTATCTAGGCTCCCAGATAATAAACGACAATAGTACCACAGAGGAGATCCAGAAGCGCATATATTTCCATATTTCATTTTTCCGCCTATAAAAACAATTAAAATCCAGAATGCTGTCCAGAAACACGAAGATATTAGTGTACAAAACACTTATCAGACCAGTACTTACGTACGCAGCTGAGACTTGTGTACGAAGTAAGAGGAATGAACTAGCACTGGACGTTTTTGAAAGGAAAATGTTGAGGCGCATCTTCGGATCGGTTCTAGAAAATGGATTTTGGCGCAGACGTTATACAATGAGCTCTTTACTTTGTTTCAAGGTGCTATACATTTATAAAACTGGGAAGACTTCGGTGGCTGGGTCGTGGAGAGAATGACCAAGCATCAAGCGCCAAAGTCCCTGCTGAACTCAAGAACAATATGGCGAAGGAGCCTGGGAAGACCAAGATTAAGATGGAGCGACAATGTCCTCAAAGACATATCTATCTTGGAGCTTCTAAACTGGAGAGAGCTGGCACAAATTCGAGATGAGTGGAGGAAGACTCTTGAGGAGGGCAAGACCCACCAGGGGTTGTAGAGCCAATAGTGATGGTGATGATGATGATAGCTATGTATAAAACATATAAATATTCTTGAATATATGAGCCTGTATCTCCTTTTATTTTGTTTGGGAAGAGTATTTTACAAACAGTCTAAGATCCCGATATGAAACGACCTTCACCGAGATCTTTATTTGATGAAACGTATTTTATATTATATTTAATATGTCAATAAATATATTGCATGTGGGTTGCCTAACAAATTTTAGTCCAGGGTATGATTAATTAATAAATTAATTAATAATTATATAATAAAGATAAAATTTGCAAGATTAGTATTATATATGTATTTCTATAACCTTCTTTTTCGATAAAGATGTATTTATACTTTAGTGTCACACAAAATAATTAATTGATTAAAAAAAAAATGTATAACTACTCCTCTATTTTAATAATAAATCGTATAATTGTGCCCTATATTATTCCATTGGCAGTTTTATTGGATACAACATTATTCCGATCAGGGGCTCAATTCTTAAAACACACATGTTTAGAAAAAGCTCTAATAATACCAATAGGCCACTTGCATCACATTTTTAAAAAAAAATCCGGTTTAGGCAAATATTCTAAGACATTCCGCATTTTTTTTTTAATCGTATTTTTGAAACCCTGGCGATTTTTTGAAAATTTCAATCCAAAAAATCAGACCATTTTTTAGAAACCGGAAAGACAGGACATAATTTTATGGGTGCGAAAAAACGATAATTACATAGCCGAAAATCATTTTAAAAAAGAACGTGTTCCACAAGAAAGGGCACAGGAGAATAACGAGGCATTTCAAAAATATTATTAATTAAACCTTCATCTCATGAATATTTTTTTTCCTTGATCCATCTTATTGATCATAAATCATTTTAATGTTCAACGTCTATATTACTAAATCCAATGAAATATACTTGTACTTGTAAATTATAATAATAAGAAGAATATTTAAAATTTTGATTTTGTTAAAATCAGCACCACTACCATTATACCTCTAAAACACGTGCGGACATCGTAAAATGTACGGGGTTCTCTTCATTACATCTGTCAAAAAGAAACCAAATGATAAGTTCGCAGAGAACAAACTATAAATCTAGTGAACGTTAAATGTCAAATTTAAAAATTCGCCTGAAAGTTACAAAATAGTGAGACAAAAGGTGAGACACATAAAATACGTGTCTGTTTTCCTTCAAAGTACCGGAATTGCGTTTCATTTTCTTTAAATGTGTGAGGGAGATGTATGATAATAAATGTATATTTCCTTTGGAGGAGTACCGACAAACGTTCTCTGCTTGTCTCATTTTCGACAGTTGTTCTTTAGTGTGTAGAAGGAGCTGCAGCATTATACAGGGTGTAAAGGGACGTGCTTGACTTACTTTAACCAGTGATTCCTGACATTATTTGGAGTAAAAAATGTAAATGAAATTTTGGTCTCCGGTAATTTTTTTTGGCGATTTTTTTTCAATTTTTTTTTTCTTCAAGATCAAACAAAAAAAATTCTTCCGCCTGTCGTCACTGGTCACTCAGCCGGGTGTCCGACGAACCCCTTAACCCGCCTCCAACTGTTCAACAACTATCACTTTTTATGTTTTTGTAGAAAAAAAAACATCAAAAATATCACCGGAGACCAAAATTTCATTTGCATTTTTTACTCCAAATAATATCAGGAATTACTGGTTAAAGTAAGTCAAGTACGTCCCTCAACCCCCTGTATGTTTAAGAACAAAGGCTAAACCATCAGCGCATTGACATTTGATGGTTTTGAATTTTTGGAATTCACTCACACTTCAATATTATCCTCGTAACTATATTCCATACTTTCAAAATAATTGTCAGAGCTAGTAGTATTGTAGAGGCCTACGTAGAGGTCACGGTGCAGTGTGTGAGAGAGAATCATGACAATTATGACTTTTTGGAAACAGACACGTACGTCTACGTACACTGTGTATCTCATCTTTTGAAAGAGTAGCAGCATTACTGTTATAAGGAACATGTGTTTATTACCTTTTTATAACGTCACGGTACCGTAACCGTGAATAGTCACGGTAATAATAGAAGCGCTTATTATCTTACTATTGAAATCTCTTAACAACATTGCCGAATTGAGTCAAAATGTTGCTAATATCCAACTTAATTAAATTTTTCAACATTGAAGAAGAAGATAACACTAATAATCTAAACGAAAATATGAAAGAGAACAACACACAGAAAAATAAAAAGATAACGGTCGCAAATTTTTTTATTGGAAACAATCGTTCTAAAATCTGATTTGTATCCTAGATAGCGTCTCCGATTTTTATTTTATATGGAACATGTATTGACTATCATTATTAGTGTTATATTCTTTTCCAATGATATATTACATTGATGGGGATAACCTTCAAAAGTTATGTTAGATAGACTAGTGAGTTAAAAGCTTTCACGATTCGCACATAGAGGGCAGTGCTAAGAGCTTCCCCGAAAGTCCGCAAGATGCTCCAGAGGGCCGAGGGCCGAGGTTAAGCAGCTCCCACAAAACACAGTGGGAATCAGATCTATTTCAGCTAGCTCCTAGTTAGGTTGGCTATCGCAGTCACAACTTGTAATACGCGAAGTATTGATAAATCCAGATTTACTTAAAGAACTCTATTATATTTCCCAAAGAAGTAATCTCCTTTCAGACGAGCTGGAGAACTGATTGTGTGAACACACTGAAGTGAGAACAAAACAAGTCATAAAAAGAGAATTGTTGTAATAAAAATTGAAATTTTACAACATTTATTTTTGACACGCATCTTTCCTGTATCATCTTTTCCGTAGTGTAACATTATAAGTGGTATTTAGCGTTCAGAGTCATCGGTGGCAGCGCTTTAGTGTCCTGCCTTGCGCCTGCGAGCCAGTTCTGCGCTGGCCTCCTGGATGGCTTCCCACAGCTTTGCCTCCGACATTATCTGCCTTGACAAGTCCTCGACAACAGGTTCGGAAGACATGCCAATCAGGGTCTCCATGGAGTCGTCCAGGATGTCCTGCAAAACAAGAAGATTAATGAAATATCAGAAGTAATAGTCTTATAAAGTACGGCAGTGCCTTTTTTCACACAAATACGTATCTTACCAATGAGCTAAGGTGTCTGAGATGTCTCTATCCGATTTGGTCATTTTCAACTAAGTTTTTCCTGCTTTCAAACACCGCATGCAAACTGCTTTCTAACACCATATGCAGGGACACTGGAGGTCTAGATTCGTTCAAAATAAATAAATGTAGCTTCGTTTCACAAAAAAATAGAATCTTGCGAGAGCCTTGAAGGAGTAACCATCTGCTACTTATACCAGGGCGGGTAGTGGTGGATAACCTCCATTGTATGATAACTACTTATCAAGTGGCTCTTAGGTTAGACAAGAGTCGGATCAGACAAAAATCAATTCGAACCCGATTGGTTATAATACCGGGGCCACGCCCATTTTCGGACTGGATTGGACGGCAGAGCGGAGTAATGAAAATAGGCCACACCTTTCCGCGACCGACGTCCAATACAATTGTGTCGGGACCGACAATCGGATGGAAAAATCGGACATTTGCGCCGGGTCTTAAGGAATTAAGACCACTGCCCGAAGGAGCGGCCACATTTTTTTTAATCTCTAATGACTACTAACACTGTGCTGTCCCGTACTTTTGAAAGCACTTGCATACTGCTTCCTAACACTGTATGCGGGGACATTTGGAGGTCTAGCTTCGTTCATTTATATAGAATCGTTCTTACAAAAAAATTAGAGTCCTTGCGAGAGCTTCGATGGAGTAGCCTTAAGTTACTTGTACCAGGGCGGGTGAGAGGTGGATAACCTCCACTGTATGATACTTCGATAGAGCTGTGGCTCGGAAATAGGTGCCAATATCTTTTTTTGATTTTTCCGTCTCCAGACTTTCTCTTATATTGTCTTCATTTAAATTAATATTACACTTTGAGGTTTTACTCAGAAAGTTAAAAATGAAAAGAAGATAATATCGTTAATTCTGAATTTGAAATATGAGATTGACAAAAATTATTTTAAAATAAGAGGCCTCAATGACCGAGTTGGTTGACGCGCTTTTCTCAGTATGACGAGAGGTTTGGAAATTTATGAAAGTGGATACTTACATTTACCTTCCTGATGATTGGCTGGTCTTGGATAAGCTGTTGTTGAGGAGGGGACGACCTCTTACGGCCGCAACCTAAAATACAATAAATGTTAATAAATAAATATTTCAAAATGTTAAATACCTAGTCAGATTTTTCACGAATAAAAAATCCAATGGACTGATAAGAATGCTCTTTTTTTACATTAACTCCACATAAGAGGCCCTGAGGAAAAAAATCTCCTCAGGGCCTGTGTTATCTTTGGGGGTGCTGCGTGGAGGATATATTTAGGATAGGAAGGAGAGGAAGTTCTGGGTAGGAAAAGGGTATTAGGGGTGGGTAGGAATCTGGGGATCAGTGCGTCCACGAATTACGAAACGTATGAATCCATCCCTTCCACTGCGGTGCAAGGCGATGTTCCGATAGAGTTACGGCTGGAGAAGTCAAAGGAACTCTCTCAACCATTCTCTCCCGATTCGGCCTGCCACATAGTTGGTGAGCAGACGCATCCGCCGCCAAGACCCGGACAAATCCCGCCCCGTGACTCCGGGCACCTCTGCTAAGCCACCAAACGTAGCGAACCATTTGGGGTGACCTATGGCAGAGGTTATGGTTTCCGGAGCAGCGGAATCCATACCTGCCTCCCAAATTGAGACGTTTACACAAATACAAGATTTAGGCATCCTTTTAACCTTCCGGTCAGACATCATAAAATGTTTAGTTTTTTATTTCAAGTATAAATTAAATCTCTTTATATCAAAAAGTGGTTGTTTGGCGATCTCTATGTGCTATCAGGGATACTAAATTGTTTTGTGAACTACGGACTGATGACAACTGGGCCACAGATGGGAGGCGTCTACTAATATCTATGAGAACAAAAGTGTTGACGAATATCTACAGCTCAAACTGCTGACTAATATCTATAAGAACCAAAGTGTTGACGAATATTTACAGCACTGGCAGAGGTTGGATTTGCAATTATGTATAGCATATTGGAATAACGTAATATTGCGTATGCAGTTTAAAAAACTTAATTTATGTAAGTATGTATGTAAAAATCCCTAATATCGGACTATTGGACACATTTAGCTGATTAGTTCAACCTACGCTCTGTAGATATTAGTCAACACTGGGACCGTCATAGATATTCATCCGACCTTAGCTCTGTAGATTTTAGTCAACACTCTGAAGTTCGTAGATATTAGTTCAACATACGAGCTGTAGATATTCGTCCGACACACAGGCTGTAGATATTAGTATCTGAAGTCCACAGATGTCGTTGTGGTGTTCTATTGGATACTAAATTTAATTTATTGAAATCATATTACAACATTACAATAAAAATAAACGACCTAATCATTATAATTTAAATCGTTGCGGATATTACTCTTACCGGATTACCTTAACCTAATCGGTGTCCGTCATGAAATATGATCAAATTATGCACCATTTCTAAGGTGTGGAAAATAACCAAAAGACTGCCTATGCAGCAGACGATCACTCTACAAGGTTAGGGTCGTACATCTAGACCAATACTGATTGCCATTCTGTTGATAAATTTTTGTCCGCGCGTAGATTCATCAATCAACTCATTTTTAGGGTATTATGTCCAGCGAGTTAGGGGTATTTACACGCCCCAGGCTCACATATCATGATTCAGTTTCAATTGCTAAGCACCTAATGGAAATCTCTATTAAGAGCTTACAAATAATGTTGGGATTTATAACTAGGCCAACTAGAAATTTCAATTTTATTAAATTTATTAAAGTATTATATTTTGTCTTTGTTAGAAGTCAACTTGAATACAATTCTCCCTTCTGGAACCGACATTATAATATGCATGTACAAACTGTTGAAAGGAAACAAAATAAAATCTTAAGTTTTCTAAGTTTTAATGTTGGTATTCTTGGCGTTATGTTGAACAACAACACCCTTTTAAATGATATGAATACCTATGCTAAAATTGTCAGACAGAAGTATGTATTTTCACTGACTTGGTATTTCTACATAAAATGTTCAATAAATTATTGATAGTCCAGAATTGCTTGTATTAATAAGCCTTATTATTTCACTTTATAAAACCAGAATTATGTAGGGATGTATTTTAGTGCAAAAATACTGGGAATAACTTCATATGTATTTCTCTTTGCGTAGAATACCAACAGAGGACAATAATTATTAATTGTTTTTGTTTTTAATTTGTAGAACTCCATTAAATTTAAAAATATTATTAACAATGACAGCTTTTTTGACTTACAAGGCCATTTTCAAAATATGGTTAAGCCACTTTGGGATGACTTGTTTATACGATTCTAATTTTTTAAGGAGTCTAAATTGATTTTGGTAAAACCAATTTTCTGAGAAAACAACTGACACAGTAGATACACTATTATGTGGGGTACCTACTTTGAAATCTGTTTTCTCCGCACCAAATTTTAATGTTTTCTTAATTGTTTAATAATGAAGTTACGGCTATGACTTATTATTCACAATAAAAAATGTAAGTAAATATTTGGGCATCATGCCTCATGTACTGAAAAAAAATGAATAGATAAATTTAAATGAAAAAATTTAAAATAAGGAAATGCTAATTTATATACCTAGCAACATTTTCTTGGATAATCACCTCAAGGGGGCTGTACAAATAAATACATAAAAAGATTAACATTTATGGCTTTTAACTAAGATTTACAATTATAACTAGTGACTTACATCTAAGACTTATAGAAAATATACAAAAATCGAGTGCCGTTAACACGCGGTAGAAGAGAAACTCTTCCGAAACAATCTCAACCAAGGAGCCTTGAAAAGTGAGGTTATAATCAAAGCAGTCAATGAGCTCAGACCTGGCACTGCTTTCGTTCTATATCTCAACCAATAAGAGCCTTGATAGGAGTTTTATGCTTTGCAGGTGCTGAATGCGTCATTTCCGTTTCATCCGAATTTCATATCACAACGGGGCTATAGAAGTTTAAAACATTGTATTTTTCGAGTAATACACTTACCGGTGAAGGCATTGCAGAATGGTCGCTTTCTCGGTTCAGCCATTACCTCCTGAATGTCATCGTATCTCTCATATCCCCTTCCCAACTGAAACAATAGATAGATTATATAATATTTATAACTATGGAGCTCTTTTATTATTGTCGAATAGAAGTAACGCGTGCGATATTGGATTGATACAGGGGTGTGGAAGGTATCGAGAGCAATCATCAGCCTAAAATTTAATTTGACGTAAAATAAAACTCCATCTCCAAACAATATCAGCATAAGAAACTCCTTTGGCTTCACTGCAATTCACATGTATATTTTTTATCTGTCTATTATATGTAAATAAGCTGTTTGTTTCTTACAAATAAAAATAAAATTACCGTGACGATCCACGATTACGGTACCGTGACGGCATAAAAAGGCAATAAACATACGTTCCTTGTCATTATTGTCTTAAACGTTTATCAATTAAAAATAATAATTACGATGATGATCATAAGCGCTTTTATTATTGTAGTGACGATTCACGATTACGGTACCGTGACGTCATAAAAAAGACAATAACATACATTCCTTATTACAATAATGCAGCAGCTGTATCAAAAGATGAAATGCACAATGAACGTACTTATGTTTCCTCCAAAGGAAAAAAGTAATCACTTTCTTGCATCTCTCTCACACACCGCACCGTGACTTCTACGTAGAACTCTACAATACTACTTGCCGTGACGATAATTTTGAAAGTATGGAATATAGTTACAAGAATAATTTTGAAGTGCGAGTGAATTCCGAAAATTCAAAAACGTCAATTGCCAATGCGCTGATAGTTTTGATATAATGCTCCAGCTCTTTCTTACACACTAAATAACAGTCAAAAATGAGACAACGCGAACGTATGTTTGCACCCCCCAAAGGAAACATACAATCATTATCATACATCTCCCTCACACACAAAAAAAAAATAAAACGCAATTCCCATCGCCGCAGCTGAGCGGTAATAAATATATATATATATATGTTTCCTCCAAAAGAAACAAGTACCTAGTACTTTGGAAGAAACAGTCACACGTATTTTGTGTGTTTCATCTTGTGTCTCACCATTATTTAATATGCAGCATTATAGCGATAACGAACGCACGTTTATTGCTTTTTTGCCGTCACGGTACCGTAATCGTGGATCGTCACGGTATTTTTATTTATTTATTTTACTTTATTTTATTTATTGTAGGTAATAATGAAAGCGCCCATCGGGACCTGATTATTTTTTGTCAATCTCAATTTAGGAATTACCAAAATTATCTTCAACTGCATCAACATTTAACTAACATTCAAAACAAGTGTGACACACGTCATTTTTCGCTCTGTCAAAATTGTTGTTTCCTATAGTCAAAACATCAAATTGAATCATTAAACCGCGCAAAATTCTTCGGTGAATTAAGACGAAATCAGCCCTCATATTGTTTCTAAAGTGTTGATGCTGATTTATTGTGAAATCAGCATTATAAATATCGCAAAAGTGCAGTTCTGAGTTGCCGCAGTTAGAATTTACTCCTACCTACAAGTCCAGTGCCTTGCTCTGTCGCTCATCAAACGTACATATACCTACCCATACAACTAATTCATTGCCATCGACCGACAACCCAGAGGCGACCAACCTTTTCAAGATGATCTGTTCCAAGTGCCAACTATCTATTACAGACGGTATCACATGTTCCTCCTGCAGTGAACAATTTCATTATGAATGCGGAGGGACATCGGAAACTACATTTCGAAAAGCTAACAACGAGAAAAGAAGAACCTGGCGCTGCACTAACTGCAAAAATTCATCCCAATCAACCGTTACGCCAACCAACCCCATGGAAGATATGATGATTGAAATAAAAAAAAATATTTTCTGAGCTTGCCTCCCTCAAAACCCTTAACAATCAAGTCAAGGAAGACATGTCGGAACTTAAAAAATCCGTCGACTTCAACAACGCAAAATTGGATGACTTTACCAAACGATTCCAAGCTTTCGAAGAGTCGATGAGTAAAGTAGCCTATCTGGAACAAGAAGTTTCCTCCCTTCAATCGACCATCAAACTAATGCAAGAAGATTCAAACAAAAGGGAACAATGGATGAGGCTTCAAAATATAGAAATAAAAGAAATACCTCAAAGTAATAATGAAAACATTACAAACATTCTGTCAGAGATAGCAAATAAAATTGGTATAAACAATTTTAAAACTAATGAAATCGAGTTTGCCACCAGAGTTTCGGCGAAAGACCCACTTCATTCCAATTTAATTAAACCCATAATCGTGAAATTCACCACCCGCTCACGTAAAAATGAATTCATCGCGGAAATTCGACGAAGAAAAGGGATAACCACGAAGGACCTGAATTACCCCAGTGACGAAAGAAAAATTTATGTCAACGACCATCTGACCAGCTCTAACAAAAACCTCCTTTTTTGGGCCAAGGGTATTGCGACGGAAAAGGGATACAAATTCACGTGGCTAAAAAACAGCAGGATATATGTGAGAAAAAATCCAACTTCGCCTCCCATACTAATTGCCATGGAAGAAGACCTAAAGAAAATTTCCTGAGTCGATCTGCATCCTCTTCACGCCAAAAAATAGATTTTTTATTCACTCATGTATCTCCCCACACATTTCCCCCCTCACATTATCCACTCCTATCTCACTTATCCTCCCTCTCCCATTATACCCTCTCCCATAAATTTTCTAATTCATTTTTAAATCACTCAACACTTTTCGTGAACCAAATTGAAATACATGTTACCGCTTGTTGGCGACCCCCTACACGTCTGACATTCAGCACTGTTCGACATACAATAGCGGTCTCTCTCACACTAATTATTTTCTCTCCCGTGGTAAGCAAATCAACCTTACATTCATTTTATGCCAACAAACATTTACTAAAGTACATACTTAATAATATTACTAACCGTTATTTCCTCAAATATGGATACCTACCTCTATCTAATTTATAACAATATCAGAATAATATTATCATTAGCCGGACCTGAGATGCATATTACAAGACTTTCGCATAATTATTTTAAACTATATTTTGCAACCATAAATTATTGTGTTAGATGTACTTACTATGTTAGATTGCATAACTATTATAAGCGAACTCACTTGTCGCAGCTATCATACATATGTGTAACTTACCGTTTACTCACTAATATTTACTTGATTACTCCCTCATGTCTTTAGCAATATTATCAAAATGTCATAGGTCTTCGAACCAAAACAACAACGATTCTTCAAAATACCTATTCAAACGATTACGATGTAATCGCCCTGACAGAATCATGGCTCACTAAAGACTTCAGAGACGACGAACTATTTGACCCTCGGTACTATGTATATCGTAGGGACCGCGACTACGCTTCCACTGGTAAACGTCTTGGCGGTGGTGTAGTGTTAGCTATTAAACAGGAGCTGATCAGCGTCGCCCGACCTGAATGGACTTCTTGTGCTGAAGACATTTGGGTCACCATTCGCACTAAAAGTACACCCCACAGATCGGTCCATATATGCTGCGTATACATCCCCGGAGGGACTCAACATCAATATTTAATCGAAAATTTCCTAAACATGCTATTAGATATAGTATCAAATAACCCCATGGATTCTTTTATAATCTTAGGCGACTTTAATCTTCCCGAAATATCATGGACCCAAACTACGTCATCTGCCCACTATGCAGCTAGTAATTACTCTACTCACGTTAGTAATCATTTCGTAGACTGTATGCATTTTCTGGATCTCTCTCAATACAACGGTGAACTAAACTCAAGCGGCCATATTCTAGATCTAATTCTATCAAATATATTAATCTCCGTCGAATCTAATGACGACCCGCTAGTTCCCGAGGATGCGCATCATAAACCTGTGTCCATTAGTGTGCCATTTCAGGAAACCCTTTCATTGACAAGTGCGAAAAGGAAAGTTTTTCTGTATAATCGCGGAGACTACGAATCAATTAATCTCGCCCTAGAACAAGCTGACTGGGCATCCATTTTCTCTACCTCCCAAATAGAACCATCGCTTGATGCTCTCTATACATTTTTGAAATCCCTCATAAACCTTCACATTCCTCATAAATTTTCGTGGAATTTGAAATATCCTCCTTGGTACAATGCTGCTTTTATTAAGGTAATGAAGGAAAAATCGAAATATTTTAGCAAATATAAAAAAAAAAACAAAAATCAGGCTGATTATGACGCATTTTCTCTCCTTCGTAAACGGCACAAAGATTTATGTCGGGAAAGCAAATCTCGTTATTTAAGTAAAATCGAAAATAATATATCCTCAAACCCGAAAAACTTCTGGAGCCACGTCAAATCCTCTAACAAATCCCAAGGTGTTCCAAAATGTATGTATCTTGGAGAGCTGAGAGCCGATAATGGAACAGCCATTGCAAATTTATTCTCAGAATATTTCAGTTCGGTTTTCAGTAAACCCTCCGATCCACCTACCCATAATCCAACTAACGTCGGAAACCATACATCGAAATTGATACTTGCAAAGGTGCTGGTCCTGACGAAATACCTTCAATCCTTATTAAACGATGTGCAAACAATCTAGCCTTACCCCTCTCTTCGATTTTCAATCGATCTCTTACCGAATGCACTATCCCAGTTATATGGAAATCCGCGTTTGTGCCTCCCATCTTTAAGAATGGTAAAAAAAACTGATGTCAAAAACTACAGGCCAATCTCCAAACTTTGCATATTCAACAAAATTTTTGAAAAAATAATCTATGATCAATTATATGCTGCTCTTAAACCTAGCCTGAATATGAACCAGCACGGTTTCATTAGTGGTAAATCAACAAGCACAAATCTTTTAACTTTCACAGAGTACCTACAGGATAATTTGGATAACCGAATACAAGTGGACACTGTCTATACCGACTTTAGTAAGGCGTTTGACAGGGTCGATCACTCAATCTTGTTAAACAAGCTCTTAGAGATTGGTATTCACGGCAATCTTTATCGTTGGCTCTCTTCTTATATCTCCAACCGTAGCCAAATAGTAGTGGTTGCTGGATTTAAATCAGATTCTGTTGCTGTTACATCAGGAGTTCCTCAAGGCAGCCTGTTGGGACCATTATTATTTAACATCTATATCAATGATATTGGTAACTGTTTTCTAAACTCCCAAACTATCCTGTATGCAGATGACATGAAAATATTTTCACCTATAAACTCAATCGAGGACTGTCAGAAGCTGCAAGATGATTTGCTACGTTTGAGCACGTATTGTAATGCCCATTGTCTGGAAATAAATATTTCTAAATGTTTCATCGTGCGCTTTACTAGAAATAAAAACGTATTAATCCATGAATACTCAATTAATCACGTACCGTTGTCTATCAAATTCGAAAGTAAGGACCTTGGGGTTATACTTGATAGTAAACTGAATTTCAATAAACATATCGACCATATAGTCACTAACGCATCTTCTATGCTTGGTTTCATAATCCGCTCCTGTAAACAATTTAAAGACCTTACTACTTTCAAAACACTGTATTTCTCATATGTTCGTAGTATCCTTGAATACGCATCTCAGGTGTGGAACCCAGGCTACGCAGTGCACAAAAATAGAATTGAAAGCGTTCAAAATATATTTTTAAGGTACCTCAATTTCCGCTCTTTTCGATCTCATGTGAGTAATGAAGACTCTGCAAAGTTCTTCAAAATACAAACGTTAACTTGTCGAAGAAATATAGCAGATTCGCTAATGTTATTTAAAATTACACATAACTTAATCGATTGTCCTGATCTTCTTCAACTCTTATCATTCCATGTTCCAAATCGCAACAGCAGGCAGTCGCTTACCTTTAATCTCCCTATTTGCAAGACCAACTCCAAACAGAACTCATTTATCTACAGATCCACACACTCATTTAACTTAAATTATTACCACATTGACATTTTTAACTCAACTTTACGTGACATGAAACGAAAACTCACCAAGCAACATGACTCAAACTAGAAAGTTCAATCCCTACATATGTTCCCGTCCTTTGCCTCTTAATCCTATTCCTATATTCCTCCTCCCCCCCCCCCCCCCTCTTTTATATTTTGTAACTAAAAAATGAAACTACGAAAATACCCTTACAATGTTACACTTTATTATTTATTATTAACTATCATCAGTGGAAAGTTCATAATTGGCATAATTAACACCTTATTAATGTATTATATTGTAATCTTTGATTTGCTGTCAACTTTCTCCAAAATAAATAAAATAAAATAAAAATAAAAAAAACATTAATTTTTTGGTTGAAATCTTTGTACGATTTTATTGGTCATGTACACGCGCTTATATTTTTAATTTTGTCGCGAACCTTGTATGAGATCGAAGCTCTGCACGATGGTAGAGAAAAATTTGAGTCTCTTTTATTAAAAAAAAAAGTTGTAATAAATCTTACCGGCCGTTGGGCTGATGTTTCGGGGAAGGCTCCAAATAAAACGATGAAGGCTGCCACGGCCACCAATACGTGTAAGGAAGAAGACATCTTGGTTCTGTAAATAAAAAAAACTCGTTTTATGTGATGTTTTTGTGATACACACTTTCACATGGTTATACAAGTGGGAGAGAAACCGTTGAATTAACATCACGTAGAGAATGCAGACATTTTTTTTCATCTTTGTATATTTTTTTTAACTTTTCTCATATTTTGGCGAATAAAGAGTTAATGTCGACAAAATCAACAAATGACAAAAATTTCAACAATGTCTACAATATCATCAATATTTATAATCAGTGTTACAAAATCTTTTGGAATTAAAAATAAAAGACTCACGTTATTAAAAATCTATTTACTAAATCGCCAACAATGCACGAAAAGAGGATCAAACTTAAGCACTAATGATCTGACAACACATGGTATTCCTCAAGGAACTGTCTTAGGACCACTACTCTTTCTAATCTACATCAAAGGCCTATAAAGGCAATATTGCAATACCAGGTAAAATTCTCTCTTTTACTGATGATACTGCAATAACAGTACAAGATAACACGTAGGAAGATACAACCATCAAAGCCAACAAATCCATTCCAACAGCCAATGATTGGCTAGATAGAAATCTTCTCAGTCTAAATTATGATAACACTATTTATATTCCTTTTTATATTTCCCAAAAGCCATCCCCTAAAAATAATCTTTACTTGAAGATCCATAATGTTAAGGGTAACTTTGCGACATGTTCAAACTGCGAAGATGCGAAATTGGGAAAATATATCAAGTACTTAGGTGTAACTTTAGATTACCAACTTTACTCAAATGGTCTTACCATATAGAAAAAAACCTCTCAATAAACTGAACTACCTAAATTACATATTCAAACGTAAGAGCAGTTTTGTCAATAAGCATGAAACTTGTTTATGACGCATTTGTGCTTTCATCCATTTCCTATGGAATAATCGTGTGGGGAAGAACATACAATAACCATGTAAAACCATTAGAAATTGCACAGAAGTCCGCCATTATGGTAATATATCAGAAGACCAAAACATATAAACTTCTTGGGTTCATCATCAAGACTTGTAAGAAGTTAGATAACCAATAAGCTATGCTAGCGTTATTCGATGGCATACTGAGAAGCAAGCTGGAGTACGCGAGCTATGTTTGGGCACCGTACCACCAGAAGTACATTGATATGTTAGAGCAAATCCAGAAGAAATTCCTCAGGTATTTTTATATGTGGAAGCATGGAACCTATCCAAGGTTCATGCACCATATTGACTTACTTGAGGAAACTGATTCTGTGAGTCTAGAAACAAGGCGGAAAGCAGGTCTTGCTATTCTGTCTTTCAAAATTTGGAACAATTTCATCGATAGCCCACTTCTCTTGGGATACTATGATTTATATGTACCAGACCACTACAGCCGAAGTCCACATGGTGACTTATTTAAAGTACCAAATGGCAGAAAAGACGTCTTGGCAAAGCATAGCATGATGAGGGGAGTGGTGCTGTTTGTTTTAAACTATTTGGATGTAAGTGACTGTTCTTTATATGCCTTAAAAATATTATTGAAGAGTCACTTGCCTAAATGCTGATAGGGTAATTAAATTGTACTGTAATTGGAATTATTATATAGTACAATAATAATAAAATAAAATATCCCACCAATCTATTATTTCAGGAAACTGAAATTATGGAACTAAAGCGAATCTAAGTCTGTATTCATCCTTACCCAATTCCATCAACACGTGAATCACCTCAAGAATGCTTTAATACCCACCCAGGCTTCTCCTTTATGAGATTTTTTGAGCTCTTATACTTTATATTAGCTGACCCGGCCACGCGTTGCTGTGGCTAATGGGCATATTATGGGCATATTAGACGTTTCGATTCTGCCTCACAATTAGATTGCTGACCCGGCCACGCTAATGGGCATATTATGGGCATATTAGACGTTTCAATTCTGCCTCACAATTAGATTGTAGATACCAAATTGCACCGTGTAAACAAGACATTGAATGTTTCCATATTCAACTTGTTTAATATTTTCAATGCGATTGGTTCTGTTGTCTTTCGTGCGCATGCGCGAATGCGGCGTTGCAAGCGCGTGCAGCACTGTGCGCGCGTATTGAATTGTCAAACTGTGACTGTTTATTTTGTAGTGAGTTGTCAACATAGAAAATGGTTTTTAAATGGAGGGAAGAGCATACGCCTCTGTTCTTAGAGCACTTTAGGAACTATCCAAGCCTGTGAAACATTAAATCAGAGGGATATAATTCCCGCGCGCACGACCTGTTTCGAAGACATTCTAAACTCTATGACAGCAATGTGATTGTATGATCCACTTCTGTCAAGTACATCCAAACAGCACACCCTTTCAATTATACGCCGTTCAACCAAATCGCATCAATGTGGTTGACGTGTGTAATATCGCCATAACTAAACACAATGCCATCAACTGAATTGTTATCCAACCTTTATAACCACCGTCATCTTTGAGTTTATCGCGAAGAGACAGACAGACAGACGCCGCGGAGGACTTTAATTTATAATACGTAGAGATGGGGCGAAAGATTATAATAATGTGCATAAAATGCTTGGGGTAACTAAAGTATTTAAGTTGATAAAGATTAATTAATAAAGTATCTATCTATCTAACTTTTCAATTAACGCATTGTACGTGACCATTTTTTAGAAGATTGAATGGGTATAGTAAGCTATCCGTAAAAGATAGATATATGCCATCATGGACTTTTTTGTAGATCTTTAAAAGAGGAATATCCCACAATGCATTGTTTTGTTATATTATCTTAAAGGGATTAGGCAGTGTTTATGATGAAAGCTCGCGGGCGGCTTGACTTTTTCCGACACTTCTAACAATTATCGTTCTGTTTCAACCAATTTACACAAATCCTTGACAAATTACATACCTAAACATTCGTCACGAAACACTCTATCTATTGGTGCCCATTCGATTGACTTCGACGACCTATGTTAGCATATTAAAACAGTAAATAAAGTTACAAAACTAATAACTAATTTACAAAAATCCTCAACAAGTTATATACCTAAACCTTCCTCACGAATCACTCTATATATTTGTGAAAACCGCATGAAAATCCGTTCAGTAGTTTTTGAGTTTATCGCGAACAGACATACAGACAGACAAACAGACAGACGACGCGGAGGACTTTAATTTATAATATGTAGAGATGTAGAGAAGAGATTATTTTGTGCCTGCATGTAAATGTATCAAAATAACTTTGTCAGAAAAAAAGTATATATATAAAATGAAAAATAATTTTAAAAAATGCCTCCGAAAACCGGTTCGGCTATCGCGAATAAAAAAATTATTCAAGGAATATTTTTGAAGACACTTTCTTTAATTGTTTATGTGATTTTTTAAACATGTACCTAAACCTAAAGTCCGGTTCATTAAGAAATGCTGTCTTCAAAATCTCATTACGTTTAAAAATAATCTTTGCGGTTTTCGTAGCAAAATTAGAATTTTAAATAAACTTAACGCGAGTGGCTCTATTTGTGGTTATGACACGGAAGAAGCAACTTCAAAATCAATTTCCTCCATAATGAAACGTCGAGTTTACGAAGTCTTACTAGTGCAAAAATTATATTATTATTCCTTTAATATGAAATTGCAATCATCGAGAATGCAATTTTGTTGCAGACCGATCCGTCAAACGCGTAAAAGCGATTTGTTTAGTAAAATTGTCGACAACCGCAGGCTCTTTAATAATGTTAAACTTATTTTCTTCCAGTTAAGACGAAAGGTTATTTATACATATTTTTTACATTAGTTTCACACAGGAGTAAGCGAAAACGGGGAGAATAAACTCAGTGTGTGCAATTTACACGCAGTAGAAGCGAGGCCTTCTGAAAACTAATGTAGACAACAGTGGGGTGACCACGAAGCAATTTTTATTTCAATGTGAAGGATGATTTTTCACATATTTCTGTCTTCGATTTCCAGCGCACGTTTTCCTATTTATTTATTTATTTATTTATATCTATATGTATATTACAGTTTTCACCTGATTATTAACATTTTTACATCTATCTTCTATCTATCTATATAAATAAAAATGAATCGCCGAAATGTATGTACGCGCATAACTTCCGAACGACTGCACCAAATTGGATAATTCTTTTTGTTTTGTGTTCGTTATTGTCAGGACAAGGTTTGTATAAGTGAGCTCTGGCATTATGAAATTTTGCAATAGGTTGCGCGCGAGCTGTTTGAAAACTAAATGTACCGGGAATGATTGTATGGAATGCAGGGGGGGAGGAGGGAGGGGGAAAGGGGGGAGGGAACACAGGGAGGGTGTTTGTGCAGGGGGGAGGGGAACTCCTGAGCAAAAGAAGGAAGGTGGAGGAGGGGGAGAGGAATGAGAGGTGGAAGGGTAATGGAATGAATGGGAAAGGACACGCAGGGAGAAACAATTTCTTTATTAAATGGCATAGCAACGCATGCCGGGAACCAGCTAGTAATGTAATATATTTTGAAAACATTTTTACATATTAATATTACATTTCATTAAGTTGGGTGTAAGGTAGGTTTGAGAAGGTGAAAACTGTTGGTTTGTAATATTGTATGTTTCGTGAGCACCTCACTAGGAGAACCTGTGCTGAAGTGTTTACGTGTTAATGATTAAGTGTGTCAAGTATAAGTATTTATGTGTTGCAGTAGAAAGTTAGTTTTTTTCTTTTTTTTAATGGTAATTGTACATAGACTATTTAGAAGAAAAAAAATATATAAGGTATATATACAGGGTGCCCGGGGGCAAAGTGCATTAACTTCGGGAGGGGGTAAAGTGTATTAACTACACGATGGTAGGAGTAAAAAAGATTAATAAATTTTTCCGAATTTGTTTTTTCCCGTACCAAAATATGTACCTACGAAAAATCGTTAGTGTGGGGTACGATCTTACTTGCTAAGCGCCCGCCGGGCACGATTGTGGCAGCGTTGCATGGTTGTGAATGGCCCATGTTGTAACAGCGGAAAATAATAAAGCTGGCGGCACACGCCGGTCTATTTTTACCTTTTTTACCACAACAACCCCTAAAAGTTGAAATTTCGAAAAAAGTTTTTCATCTTTTTTACTTATAGTATCATGTAGAATCACCCCCGAAGTTAATGCAATTTACCCCCGGACACCCTAATATATATGAATAGTTGGTAAATTCTTGAAAGACATGTTAATTTATTTTATTTTATTTTATATATTAGTATTTGTGTTTTCTTCTCCGGAGTCGCTAGATGTCGCTTTCTTTTGCGTTTTCTATTGCCTGTTCATTTTAGAGTGGTTTGAAGATTGGATATTGATTTTACAAATATACGTATTTTTTAGTACCAGTGAATTAAATACATATTTTATTGCTATCTCATTATTCACAACAGATGTATGTGTTTCTCTCTTTTTAGTGTCGCTCGTTTCCGTTTCATCTAGTTTCAAATCACAACGGTGCTAAAGAAGTTTTCACTGAAAAAAATTCCTTAAGGCCTATGATATCTAGGGAATGCTGCGTGGAGGGCCTTTTGAAGAAGGAATGAACCTGTGTCTCGAAGAGACCTGTGTTGTAAGAGGGAGAAAACACGGAAAAAATTGATAACATTTCTTAGTTATCTCACCCAGCACTTGTGTACAAAATAACTTTAAGAGGAATATAAACGCTAGAAATATTTCGATTCTTATGCCTGCAAATTTTAAAATCGAGCGTCTTATTTGCACGAGGCAAGTAAGCGAAAAGGTGGTTTTTATTTATTTTGTGCATTATTTTATAACAACGAAAAAAGTTAGAACATAGAACTTAAGAATAGTCTTAGCCATAATGGAGTATTTTTTTTAAATTGATTTTTTTATTACTTCATAGTTAAGTCATGAAAAAAACTTTTTTTTAGTGGTTTACGCTTATATTTTTTGTTATGTAAATAATAATTTTATTGTAATTCCAATACGTAGAAAAGCTAATAAAAGCTTCGATTTATCCGTAGCATATTTTTGGATGTTCATACTGTAAGCCGATTCGTCGTAAAGATCAATCTAAATAGGATTTCACGTATAGCTTCATCGACGAAATTCTATTGCCGAGAAAATTGAGTAACAGGTATTTTAACAAACTGTTGCTGTCACTGTCGTTGTTACCTCGTCTTATACTGCGCGATAACCTCAGGCTGATAAGATTTAGATAAAAACGTTAAAATCGAGGTTTTTTATTACCAATTTTCTTCCTAAAAAAATACCAACTATATTAGAAGAAAATATTCTATGTCTGTACGTTTTGCTCTTTAAAAAATATGTCTAGTTTGTATACTGAACTTCTGTATATGGCGTTCAAAGCAGGTAGTTTTAACGATTTTTGGAGGGTTCTTACTTCTATAAGAAGTAACATATATAAAAAAGCATTTTTTTTTAAAAGATTAACTCCACACAGGAGGCCCTGACGAAAATGATTTTCCTCAGGGCCTATGTCATCTGGGATGCTGTGTGGAGGGTCTTTTTGAGGAGAGGAAGGAATGAACATTTAGGTTAGGTTAAAGGTGCCGGTAACCCGGGCGTTTATTAATATCAATAGTTATTTTCATTTACATATATGTATGTGCGCTACCCGACTCACTAGACAATATCTGTTCTGAGCCGGGTAGCAGTATCTATAATGACATATATCAATAAAGATTAAAGCAAAAAAATACAAAAGATACTAAATACAAAAGAAAAAATACAACATTTCCTACAACATTTGTCTTGAAGAGACCCATGTTGTCGGAAGGAGTCGAAGGAGGAAACACAGAGGCCGGCAAATCATTCCACAGCCGAGCTGTTGAACACAAGAACGAGTCGAAGAAACGACCCGTTCTCATGTGACAAATGTCAACCGTGTAGAAATGTTGGGCACGCGTTTGGTGTGTTTCCCGACTACGCACCGGTGCCGAAGGGATCAATGATGCTAGTTCCTCGGAGCATCTTCCATTGTAATACCGGTAGAATTAGGATAGCATTCCCACCCGACGCCTGTGCTCTAAAGATTGCAATACGTCTGTTAAGATGGGAGAATCTATTAAACGGACCGCCCGTTTTTGCACAGAGTCGAGGGTATTTTTCAGGTATTTTGGAGCTCCAGATCAGAGGTGGCTGCCAAATTCAACCGTGGGGCGCACTTGTGATTTGTACAGGGTTAGCAGTTGTGTACTATTAAAGTATCTGCGGGCCCTGTATAGTACGCCCGTAAATGTATCGAGACGCTAGTGATCAATATCTGCATTATATTAAAAACAAATATGCAACAGTGTCAAAATCCAGAGAGGAAATTGGGGATTACCTTTGTATGGTTGAAACGTCGCCCAGTTTCTCTCAAATTTTCCAAGTTTTCACTGCGAAAAAGTAATATTATTTGTGAACATTGGCACCATCTATTGGTACTTAGGCAAACTGTTCATTGCACTTAGCAACTCACCGCTAGATGTCGTTAGCTGTTCTTACTGACCGGATTATGGTTACGAGGAAATTAATGATTAAATAACAACTGTGGGTGAAGTTCCAATTACGTCTTGTTAATATTTAACCCCTCAGGCCTCGACCATATTTTGTTGGAGTGTCAAAATATTTTCACTTTACAATAAAATTAAAATAAATGAAATATTTCTGAACGTATCCGAAAACTTTTTGAAAGGTGATAAAATATGCTTTCAAATTTTATTAATTGAAATAAACATACAATTTTTCAAACATAAATAAATTGGCATGTACAAAAAAAGTTATTAAAAAATGTCTCACCTTATTTTTTTTCTAAAATTACTAAAACAAATACATATTTGTTAGATTTATTTATTTATTTAATATTACAAAACATTACACAATGAAAGTTTGTCTGTCCAACTGGGAAGGATTCCCGTTTCAGGACAGCCAAATTGTATATTTAGTTCATAATATTATTAACAAAGGAATGGTTTCGTTCGAACTTTTGAGAACATTTAAAATTGTATTCTGAACGAAGGGATGGTTTCTTAATGTCTTTGAAATAATCGCAAAGATGTGATTTTTTTTCAAGGTCATAAATGTAGATATTATAAAAATTATTTTCACTTCGCTTTTTTAAGGTTTGTCGTTCCAAGTGAAAATAATTAATAAAAAATTCTAAGAGTTTAATAATTTTTTTTTACATTAAATTGCGGTCAAAAACTTTGGTTTCGTTATTTTACTTCTTTGTGTTAACTTTTATATTATAATAATAATAATAATAATTTTATTTTAGTAATTTGTACATTTAAGTTTACAAATTTCTAATTGATAATAATATTTCATATTCACTATATTTTTTCAAGTTTTATGTAGCTCCTACAATACATCTTGAACTTTGCAATTGGTGTGGACTTTAAAGTTTCTGGTAGTGTGTTATACAACTTCATTCCCTTGTACAGTAGACTGTTCTGCGTATTCGCTTTGTCCTTTTTTTGTAGCCTAATTTCCTTGCACGTCCTTGTGTTATATCTGTGAATGTCTTTATTGTATAAAATTTTATTTGAGAAGTATTTTAGTAACGTGTTGTTCAATATTTTGTAAATAAATACCATCGTGTTCAAGGTCAGCATCTGTTTCACGGTCAACCAATTTAGTTCCTTTAACATTTTAATAATTTTTGAAAATCTGTTTCGTCGAAGAATTATTCTCATTGCCCTGTTTTGAAGAATTTGTAACTTATTTTGTTCTCTTTCGTTACATAGGAAAAGTATACTTGAGCAGTAGTTGAAGTGTGGAGCAATAATTGAATTGTATTTGGTGATTGCTGTTTTTCTAGAAATTTTTGGCCGAATTCTTCCAAAAAAAGATATCTTTTTGCCAATTTTATTTTGGGTGTATTCAGCATGTCTATTGAAGTTTAGTTTCGAATCTAATATAACTCCTAAGTATTTCATTTCAGTAACATTTTCAATAATTTCACCATCAATTTTAATTTTGCTTTCACTGGATGTCTTCTTGTATCCAATCACCATACATTTTGTTTTTTTTGTATTTAATTTAAGCTTATTTATTTTTAGCCATCTTGATACATCATTTAGTTCATTATTTAAAATGTGTATTAGTTCTTCATAGTTATCTCCAATTAGGTATATTAGTGTATCATCGGCAAATAGTCGTACTTTGCATTTTGAAAATATTTTCACCATGTCATTAATATAGAGTATGAACAATAGAGGTCCAAGGACCGATCCCTGTGGTACTCCTAACTTATTTTCCATTGGTTTTGAAAATTGATTATTTATTTTTGTTACCTGCTTTCTGTCTCTCAAATACTCTTGTATTAATTTAATGGCTACAGATGAGAAACCAATTTCTTTAAGCTTTCTTATTAGTATGTCTCGATCTATAGTTTCGAATGCCCTTTGAAAATCCAAAAATATTGCTAAGATAAGTTTATTATTATTCATTCCTTCCTTCCATTCTTCGACAATTACGTTTAATGCTGTTTCACATGAGTTATTAGATCTGAACCCTGATTGCTCTTGGTATAAAATATCGTGTTTATCTAGATATTGCAAAATTTGTTCTTTTATTATAACTTCAAGAATCTGCTCATATTTTGGTAAGGTGTTGATTGGTCGAAATTCTTCACATTTTCTGGTATTTTTAACCTTTGGAACCGGTATAATAGTAGATAGTTTCCATGACTGTGGAAATTTTCCTTCTTCAATCGTCTCATTGATAATATTTAATAGAGTAGATCCAATTACTGGAAAAGCATCTCTTATTTTACTAATAGTTAATCCATCAGAACTATTCTTTGATTTTATTTTGTTTAAAATGTTAAATAAATATTCTGCATTTATTTTTCTGAAGACCAATGATTCTTTGTTTGGGTCGATATTATCACTTGTGGGATTAACAGCAATGTTGGGTATTAATTTGTTAATTTGAATGATACTTTCAATAAAATATTTATTAAAGTTATTAGCTATGTTTTCTTCGTTTATCTCTTTTGGAAAGTTTACAATTTTTATGTCGTCTTTGTTTTCGCCATGTAGTAATTCTTTTATGCTTTTCCAAATTTTTTTGGGATCCCCTTCTTCTGAGTTTATTTTATTTTTTATGTACTTATTATGCGTTCTTTTTATGTCTTTGGAGTATTTGTTTCTCGCTTTTTTGTAGTTATCCCAATCCGTAATACTATAAGTAAGGCATGCTCTTTTGTAAAATGCATCTCTATCGTGCTGCATTGTACGTAGTTCGCTTGTGTACCATTTATTATTGTTTCTTTTATGTATCTTCTGTTCTGGAACAACTTTATCAATAGATTTTTTTAAGTTAAATATCATCTGGTCAGCTTTTTGGTTATATTCCATTTGATTTATTCCATTCCAATTAATAGTCTCTAAGGATTGAATGAAAATTTCCTCATTGTATTTTTTGTAATTTTTAAATGTTGTTATTTGTGTTTCGTTACTGGAGTTGCATTTTTCTCTGTCATTTATTAGAATTTGAATGATGTTATGGTCGGTAATTTTAGGATTATCTAGTACATTAATATTTAAGTTGAATTTATTTGAGATTACCAGATCAATCGTCGTTTTTGAGATATTTGTAATTCTTGTAAAATCTTTGACTAATTGTTTCATCCCTGCAGCTTGTATAATAGATTTCAGTTTTTTTGTGTATATGTCTGCATTTGCTTTAACATTTATATTAAAATCTCCAGCTATAACGTTTATATTTTCATCTTGTAAATTTTCCATGCACCATCTTTGAAAATATGTTAAAAAGTCGCACTTGCTTGTGTTTGGTGATCTATAAATTACAGTATATACACCTTTCTTGGTTCCTGATTTAATGGTAATGGCTAAGATCCAACAATGTTTTTCAAATTGATTGTTCGATATTACTTCAAATGGAATTTTATTGCTTAAGAGAATCATCACTCCTCCTGTATGTCGACTATGTGAGTCGCAACGGATGGTATTATAATGTTCAAATCTAATTTCACTATCTTGAATATCTTCAGTAACATGTGTTTCACTCATCATAAGCATAAAAGGTTTCTTCTCCTCTAAAAGTATTTTTACCTCTTCGTAATGTGCCATGATGCTTTGTATATTCAGGTACATAATTTCATCTTTCTCGTAACTTTTTTTTATAAAAAAGAGATTCTGCTCATTTTTGCTTCTAGTTTTCTTTTATAAATTGGGCATTCCTTGCTCATGGCTGAGTGACCACTATTTAGTTTCAGTCCTAATCTATTGCTAGTCATTATACAATTGATGCACTGAATATCCTCATCGGTGCAATCTTTAACATCATGATGTTTTGCGCATTTTGAACAAGATTTTAGGTTTCTGCAATCTATAGCCTTGTGATTAAACCCATTACATTTAAAACATCTCATGATATTTAAATTATCAAAAACCCTGCATCTGTCCCATCCAATATTTATTTTTTCTTCCTTTAATATCCTGTGGTATGTCTTTCCGTCAACGTCAGCATATATGGTGTAGCTTGTTTGATTTCGTAGATTTTTTGTTTCTTTTACAAATGTTACTTTTATTTTTGAGTGCTGTTCAAAAATAAACTCATTTTGACATTTAATTTTCCTTTCCATTTCTTCAAAAGAATATTTTTCGGTTAAGCCTATAATTTTGACAGATTATAATATAAAGCGGGGTTTTTTCTCTTTCTAACACCGTTTCTATCACACTAGTAGACCCGGCCACACGTTCCTGTGGCTAACGAAACACAACGCCATTACTCAACCTTTATAAAATCCACACCACTCGCTTGCCAGCTGCCCGCTGCCCGCTACCTGAATTGAATAATTCAATTTCTCGTCTTTTCTCTACTATAATAAGCATATTTTATACTTATAAACCTTCTTCTTGAATCACTCTATCTATTAGTGAAAACCGCATGAAAATCTGTTGCGTAGTTTAAAAGATCTATGCGCTTACATTTAGAGCGACTTCATTTTATACTATGTAATGATGATATGATATTAACCCGGCGTGAATGAGTTAAAAAATTGTTACATCAGCTGCGAGGTGGGTATGACATACCCTAATATAGAATTGTCGATTTTAATAACTTAAACGACGTTACAAAAACTCTTATTACTATAATATATTTATTAGCATCAGGGAAATAGGGCAATGTTATAAAATAGCCCAGTTCTAGTAATAAATGTATTTATATTTCTATAATACTTAATAAGTAGTATTTTTTTAAGCACAAATCAACAATATTTAGAAACTATGACGTAATATCTAAAAAATTAGGAAATTGAGATCAACTGTGTACAAAAAATTAATAACACAAAATAGTTATATCGTGTAAAATACTTACATATGTCTTACATGTAACACAAAATAGTTACACCGACTGTGAGGTCGGGTATTACGTACCCGTTCCATGTTTGCGCACGTGTAGTTTACTCCATCGCTGGCGTAATACTGTTACTTAAAATAAAAATCACTTCCCGCACCACCCTCTCCAGCTACCGAGTCAGCCGAGTTCCAGAAATCGCACATTTAAGAAATATTTAATATTTTACAAATCGGTGGGTATGAGATACCCGACCACATTCACGCCGGGTTAAGTGAGACACGACGATTTCTATGAGACCTATATAGTATTTCCGAAAAACGAACAAATTAGCCTAGCGTCTGAAACTAGGCCCGTTTCAGCTGTTGATTAGATAGTGGTCAACAGAAAAGCAAAACTATTGTATTTATTTATTTGATATACATTATTAATATATCATAAACAACAATTGCAAGTCAGAGTTAAAAATATGCATAAGGTACTCGTATATTGGGAATTATTCTTTAAAAACAACAATTAAGTACTTACCGTCCGATTACTTTTTTCAATTTAGGCGCCGCAACCAGGCGCAAAAAGAAGAAGATAGAGAGATATAAAATTACGAATGTGAGAGGAGCGCGCTAGTTTTTAAACCGACCAAATCACTGCGAAAATTGTGAAAATGTTTAATAAAACACGACTCGTTTAAAATAGAGCAAAAATCTCATGGGGATTGTCTTATAAAGCATTAAAAAAGAATTTTTTCATACATATAACTTGAAAAATAAGCGAAACAAACGTGTTTATAATAATTTTTTAAGCATACTTTGAGATTTTTTTCTATCAAGGGAATTCTATATAATTTGCGTTTCGGCGTGGAACGCCTCTAGATATTATCTTCAAAAATAACATAACTATAATTTTTTAAGAGCTCTAAAACTTGACGTGGGAGATATGTATGAAACGGTAGTAATTCGGGTAGAGGGCCCATAAAAACATAAAATATATTTTTTTATCACACATGCTACACGTCGATACGATCACCTGATGCGCACTGTCTCATCTATTTCAGGGCTCCTGGAACGAGACAGAGTGCGTATCACGTGACTTAGATTGCATCCAACTAACTAATGGGCACTTTTTGTATTCCCACGGCAACTCTTTTTCACTCTAAATAATAGTGAGACAAAAAATGTACGAATTATGCCTGTTTCCTCCATATAGGACAAATGCAATCATTATCGAACGTTATTAATAGGGTAACGTGTGTAAGGTTGAAATTTAAGAATCTGGATAAGAATGCAAATCTGACACCGCGCCTTATGCCAAACCATCTTCGTACTTGAAGTTTTTTAAAAAGCTACTTTTGTAATTCGGTTTCGAATACAAGGATTCGTCAAGGGATGGCGCAACTTACTTTAGCAGATCGCTTAAGGACATGCCCCTGGTAGGTTAAGTACTACGGATTTGTAAATTTGAGTATCTCTCCGGAGATTTAAAGATTGATGCTAATACTTAAAAGTTGTGAATAATAGTATCACGCGGCTATATTTTTTTATATATATATATATACTTTTCTAATTTTTTTGTATTTTATAATATTTTATTTGTTACGGATTATTGCGTTTTTTCGACTACCACACTAGACTAATGCCCGTGTTGTGGTAGACATACATTAAATATTTTATATAGGAACTAAAAAATGCTATTCTATATATATTACATATGACGTCATTGTCTGTCGTGGTTACTTTGTCCCGGTGAATAGCTGTCACTGGTTCACCGTGGATCCAAATAACCGGCTATCTTTGGAACCAGTTCCTATAGGATTTATAAATGGTCACCAACAGTCAAACTGGGCGAAGCAGAATGAAAAGCCGCCCGCAGGGCCTAGCATCAAAAACCTGCGGAGTGTGTTTTTATCTGCTAGTCATAGATATTATTGAATTAATTATTATTTCATCATTGTAACTCATCCCGTGCAATTCTATTATCAATGAAAATAATCAATTATTATGGGAACCATAACGCTATGGGAGTCAATAGGCAATATTACTTGGATGATGTTAATTCTTTTCAAGGGGGAATCCAACATTTTTTTTTTACTTTCCCACATTACTGTATTATTATATACAATACTAGCTGGTACCAGCATGCGTTGCAATGCCATTTAATAAAGAAATTGTTTCTACCTGCGTGTCCTTTCCCATTCGTCCCGTTCCCCTTCCTCTCCCGCGTCCTCTTCCCCTCTCGCGTTCCCACTCCAGCTCCTCCACCTTTTCTCTCTCACTCCACCCCCCCCCCCTTCCACCGTCTTGCGAACGCCCCTCCCCCCACCTCTTTCTCTCCTCCCCCCTCCCCCTTCCCATACATTCAGTCCCGGTACATTCAGTTTTCAAACAGCTCGCGTGCCACCTATTGGCGCAGTCGTTCGGAAGTTATACGCATACATACATTTCGGCGATTCATTTATTTACATATAGGTATAAATATAACATACATAGATACATATAGAAGATAGATGGCTAGATAGATGATAGATAGATGGATAGATAGATGGTTGTTCCCGGCGTGCGCAAATAAATCCCGAGTCTAATCCTGCAATCGTACCCCACCTGCGTTCCCCTACCACCTTCTCGCCTTCCCACACCCCTCTCCCGCTTCCCCGTCCCACCAACCCCACTCCGGCGTTCCATATTCAGTCCCAGTACATTCAGCTTTCAAACAGCTCGCGTGCCACCTACTACATTTTTTTTCATTCAAATTTTCATTTTTCATTTTGCAAATATTAATTTTTGTATATTTTATTTATTAATTTATATAATACATGTTAAATAATTGTGACATTTACATAAAGTTGATATATTAAATCACCATACCAGGCGGCTGCCTGTTTCATGGTGACCAATGGAGTATAGTTACTTTGTATGAAATATAGTATATACATATGGATTTAGTATAAATGATGGTAAAAATTGGAAAAATTAAAAGAGAAAATAGAAAAGAAGTAAATTAGCATTAGATAAGAAAAATGAACGTAACTTTTTTTCGTTTTTTTAATATGTGTATACCTATTATATAAGAACATTAAATATTACAAGAACAATCAATAAAATTCGTAACCTAACATAGGAACCTATTTAAAATATCTATAATTCTTGATTCGATTCAAATTAAAGCACCTAATTCAAATTAATTCATTAATCTAAAGAGTTTTGAAAATTGAATTCTGATTTGACAATAATTTTTTTGCAAAATGTCATTATCAAATTTTTGATTGTTTAACAACATTTTTGGTGATGATTAAAAAAAATTCAGATGTGTTGTTATGGGGTTAAAATAATTCAAAAACCTTCGCGGGGATTTGGAGAAGGTATTTTGAAAGTTTAGAACATTTCCAATGACCCCCAACTACCCCTAAACATATTTTGATTTTATAAACATATTTTTTTATATACATATTTAGATAAACTAAATTGATGATTTAATAAGCAGATGATTGAACCCAATAAGAACCAGACGCATTTATCAGCGCAACCACTAAAACGGCAATATATTCAATTTCCAGATAGATTTTATTTTGGCACGCGCCGCCCCTGTGGTAAGATCTCGCCTGGCGCCTGAGTCCTGAGGGTATCGTAATATTATTATCAGCAATCTATAATGATACCATTCACAAACCTATTTGGCACACACATAGATGGCGCCCGCTGTGCAACACGATAATACGCTTAGCGGAGACGCGAACCACCACATAATATCATGGGGTAATTACTACAACTAGGTAACTTTGAAGCTTTTTTGAGTTACACATAACAAGCCGAGGCGGAGTTGTATGGCGGTCTATCCTCGCTACCCACCTCTGACAAGATGGTTAGTTAGATATATTATTAATATTTTTGTTTTATTTTTAATGGGATTAAAAGTTTAAAATTTGATAAAATATTGTAATATATACAAACAAGATTAAATAAAATTTTCGCTAAAATCCGGCTCGAAGGACCGATACACTGTTTTTTCATTACTCGTCTCTAAGGACCAAAAAGTTTTTTGGGAGGCCTAAAACTTTAATTTCGTAAATAATAATTAATACATTACAAAATTGGAGAAAGATTTTATTGGTCGTTGGTTTTGTCAAGTTTGAGCAAGTAACAAAATCCTAACATTAATTTGTTAATTCCACCCTTTTGTATTACTTTTCTAAAAACTTATTAGGAAATGAGATTCTTCTTGGCAGCACTGAACAAATTCTTCCTAGAAGATTGAAATTTTATGTAACCACTTGAGCGACAGCGCAATTTTTAAACTTTTTTCTCCTCGGGACAGATTTTTCGGTGATCATTTTGAAAAAATTTTCCGCCCACATAAAAAAAAATCGTACTTCCGAATTTGAATATGGAGACATGCAAACTGATTAAATTTCTACACAGCCAATGAATTCACCTATCGTTTGACGATTATCACATTTTCGTAGGATTTATAAAAAATATATGTATATAAAATCGTAAAATTTTACTAAATTACTTACAAATAAGGGAAAATTGGCAAAAATTGCCAGCAAAGAAATCCGGCGTATTTTAAATTGTGCCATATTATAAGCGTTCCAGCCATAGACATATGAGTATTAATAGACCTGCCCTAAGCGATAAAAGCGTACTATTTCCCCCTCCCCATACCGCTTCCATTGGAACCGGCTGGGATCGAGTATGGCTTCGCGTGAATCTAAAAAATGTGACGTCATCATTTTTCTGCGAGCCAGCGTCGAGCACTCATCGGTGCATTTTACGAAATAACACGGCAAAAATAATGGCTTGTATTTTGAAAACGTGTAAAAATAGAAGTGAAAAGGAGAATAAACCCAATTGTCGTATTACATTCCATAGGCAAGCATTATTTTACTTTATTATAAGCTTATTCAGATCACATAATATGGTCGTTTTTGTAACACACACTATCACTCGAGACACATGGCGTGTGCTCGTCGCTGTTTTGTGGGGTAAGTAAATTATGAAACATTTGTAAAAGTGTCTTAACTAAATACGTCAACAAAATATTGGACTATGAAAATAGGTGAACTTTACTTTGCTGTATTTGGAATTTGTAAATTTGTTCATTTCGCGGCGAGCAATCCGCACTCCCATGTAAAAAGGTCTATTCATTTAAGAGCAGAGTTTACTTTTAAGAACTAAATGGTGATATTATAATGCGAGATGCCCATATACTCTCAGATTGAGTTATTGACGAATCACATATCACCGAATTCATCTTCCCGCTCTGCGCCCCGCTGTAGTTGGTTTCTTCCCCTCATCTTTATGTTCTGGTCTATTAATATTCATATGTCTATGGTTCCAGCGAATAATATGCATCAATGAGAATTTAAACTGATGTCGCTAATTTATATAGGTACGATCTTTAGACGCCTATGCTCCAATGCTCCACACAAGCCGATTAAAATGATTATTTTTTAACCCTTAAAGTATATTTACTGGTGTACAAAAATTATAAAATATACAAAGCAAGCATATTACAAAAGGAAACTGGATAACGTCAATGGAAATACCAAGCAACAGTGGAAGATTATAAAGGAGGCTGTAAATATACAAAAGGAGCAAGTGTCTATAAAAAAATTAAAAATCAATAACAATATCATCTCAATGGAAGAGAATCCAAATATAATCACTAATCACGTAAATAGCTTCTTCAGTGATATTGGTCCTAGATTCGCAAAACAATTGTGCAGTGCAAATAAAACTACCGAAATGTGTCTTGTTAACAATTTTATACCTTGTACTCAATTTTCAGGAGAGAGCTTTGAATTTAAAACTACTAGCATTTATGAAGTTTCAAAAGTGATAAATGAATTAAAAATGTCTTTTTCCTGTGGTATTGATGGCTTAAGTATCATGGTATACACACAGCATGTTTCTGTATTGGCTGGTCCCATATCTCACATTGTTAACCTTAGTTTTAAGAATGGCATATTTCCTACTCATTGTAAGAATGCTAAGGTTGTACCTCTTTTCAAAGGTGGGGATCACCTAGAGGTTAACAATTACAGACCCATATCTTTACTCAATACTCTCTCAAAATTGATAGAAAGATTGGCCAAGTCAAGATTAGTTTCATTCTTAGAAAAATACAAATTACTCTCTGACAATCAATTCGGTTTCAGAGCAAATAAAGGTACGAGTGATGCTGTTTTAAAGGTATTGACCAAAGTTACAAGAGCGCTGGACTATGGCAACAAAGCCATAGCGGTGTTCTTGGATTTATCAAAAGCATTTGACACTGTTTCCCACGAATTGCTACTTAAAAAATTATCATCTTTAGGCATTAATAATACAGCAATGGGCTGGTTCAGATCTTATCTTAGTGACAGAACACAACAAGTGGAAATAAATAAGATGTTAAGCGAGGGTAAATCAATCTCCTTTGGAGTCCCGCAAGGTAGTGTGCTTGGGCCAATATTGTTTCTTATTTATATAAATGATTTATGTAGTCTGAATATTCCTGGTAACATTGTTAGTTTTGCAGATGACACTGCCTTAATATTTGAGGGTAAAACTTGGAATGAAACTTTCAACAAAAATAATATAGGTTTAAAAGTGGTAAATATTTGGTTAAACAATAATATATTAACTTTGAATGCACAAAAAACCAAATTTATCACTTTTAGCATTTCAAGTAAAAGTCAGCCTTCTGAAACTCACAACTTGATTATTCACAATTGTTTTCAAACATGTAACTGCAACCCTTTAGAAAATGTAGTCAGCATCAAATACCTTGGTGTAAAAATAGATAAATTTTTGAGATGGAATGATCATATTAATATGTTAGTAAATAATACTAGGAGACTTACCTATATCTTTAAAGAACTGAGACATATACTAGACAAAGAAAAATTAAAAACTGTTTATTTTGCAATAATCCAGTCTCTGCTTTCTTATAATATTGTGTGCTGGGGATCCTGCCCAAAGACTTATATAGAACCACTTAATATTGCCCAAAAAATGATTCTTAAAGTTATGTTCAAGAAAAAAATTAAATATCCAACTCATTTACTTTTTAAGGAATGTAATGTAATGAACGTAACACAGTTATATATTACACAAACGCTTTGTAGATTTTTTAATAATATTAATTTTGCAGAAAGAACACAGCAAATTCGTACTACGAGAATTGGCTCTGGTCTGAACTTTATGGCAATTCAAACTAAATCTTCTTTTGGTCAAAGAAATTATTTTTATCAAGCTCCACTCATATTTAATAGCCTTCCAGAACATATAAAGTCATCTAATTCCTTGTACACTTTTAAGAAGGATCTTAAATTATTTGTGTTAGTCGAGGATTGCCAATTGATTTTCTCTACTTTGTCCTTTCTAAATTATTAGCTAAATGAGTATGTTTATAATAATAAGCTAAAATAATATTATTTTTGTTTGAACCGTTTTTGTTCATCTTCCTCTTGCCAAATCTACAGCATGTTAAATTATATACATATATTTATTATTCACAACTTAATCCTTAAAAAAAAAAAAACTTTATTTTATTTTATTTTAAATCAGATCTCAAAACTGTGGTCACCCTAAAAGTCTACATTAATGTAGTACCTAGCGCCATCAGTTTAATAGGTACCAGTAGGTACCCATAATCTAATCTCAATCTGTATGAAATACAACAATATTGTTCTTTCAAAATCTGTATAATTTTGTGTTATTTTGTTAACTTGTATAATTATTGTTAACCTCAACACAGGCTTGTCCTAGTGAGGTAACAAATTGTATTGTAAACATTTTTACCTACAGTGTAAAGAAACAATAAATAAATAAATAAATAAATAAAATAAATATTTATTGGTTTGGTCTTGGGAACAACTCATATAGGTCTGATAACTTTTAAGATTTTCACGGCCAAAAGCATTTTCCTTATTTGTTTTTGGGGTGTTATGCCGTGTTGCGCTACCTCCTTCTTTAGCCAACGCTTCGGACATCGTTGCAGTGCAGATCAGGGCAGATCCGGCAGATCCGGTAGATGTGTGATGTCTACCGGATCTGCCGGATCTGCCCTGATGTGTGATGTCTACCGGATCTGCCGGATCTGCCGGATCTGCCCTGATGATGGACACTGCAACGATGTCCGAAACGTTGGCTAAAGAAGGAGGTAGCGCAACACGGCATAACACCCCAAAAACAAATGACGAAAAAAACATATAGGTCTGATTTAAATCGTTGTATCTCCCTTACTATCATAGTGAAAACAACGACATGTACGGTGTTAGAAAGAGAAAACCCAACGCTTTATAATCAAATACAAAAACTAACGACGGAAGAAATAAAATGTATATATTTATGAAAGCAAAGTTTCTAATCGCTATTTGAAGTAAATTTATTAAATTTTGCGATTTTTTTATTAATTATTTTTACATGAAACGACAAAAAGTGTGGCAACAATAGCGTTTTTAAAATATTTTCTAATAAAATTTGTATGTCTTTCTATTTTTTATTATCAGTAATTTTAGTTAGAAAAACGTAAAGTGAGCCATTTTTAAAACTTTTTATGTTGGCAATAAAAAATTGTATTTAAAAAATTATATGTTTATTTCGAAATACATATAAGCTTTGAAAAAGTTTTTTCAAGTATCTTTCAAAAACAGTTAATAGTTTTCGGATGCATTCAGAAATAAACTATTTATTTGGATTTTATTGACGGCCGGCATAGTCCAGCGGTAAGGCTCTTGACTAGCAATCCGAAGGTCGCGGGATCGAATCCCGGCGTGGTAAATAAAATTTATTTGATTAATTTGTGTAATTTCCCAATTTATTCATTTATAATAATATATAATATATTTGCGGCACGTTCCAGAGTGAAAAATACTCTCAATATCGCCCTGGTGTAAGACCATCGTTCAAAATTGAAACGTTGCTTGAAATGGCTTTAGCCGTGTTTGGTGACCAGATCTGAATAGCCAGGTAGGTACTTCCCCACCTTCCTCTTCCCTATCTCCTTCCCCTCCCCACTACCTTCAGCCTCGCAACATACCCGATTTGGGGATGCCATAGTCCCACTGGCTCGAGACGGGAGTAGCTGGGACTCTTGTGCGGTATTCATATAAAAAAAAAAACTTTTAAAGCGAAAATATTTTGGCCCTTAGAGAATTAATTTCAATATTTGAGACTGTAAATATATTTCTCAAGAAATAAGTAAGACAAATTAATGTTACTTTACGCACGGACTCATAACAATTTAACGCCAGCGCGACATCTCCGCGAATCCCTTATCGATATATTATATCTCTCGATCATCGTTCTCTAGGATAACTGCAGATCGCTAACGTATAAACAACAGTTGACGTCGCATATATTAAGAACTCTTAGTCATTGTGAACTGTTACTTATTCGATGGCGATCTGCAGTCATGAACGATGAGAAGTTACCGAAAGTTATCCTATCAGTCCTTGTCGATCGCCCATGCTAGAACCCCTGGAATATTAAAGAAAAAAGATTTCTTCATAAAAGAGTAT
The DNA here is from genome assembly GCA_929108145.2 of Limnephilus rhombicus. Classification (NCBI taxonomy): domain Eukaryota; kingdom Metazoa; phylum Arthropoda; class Insecta; order Trichoptera; family Limnephilidae; genus Limnephilus; species Limnephilus rhombicus. The sequence goes on along the minus strand of OV815290.1, from coordinate 15,745,955 downwards.
TTATTTGGATTTGATTGTCAAATTGGGGGGAGGGAATGGGTACCGCCGCCCTGGGAACCATTTATTGGTTAACCAACACTTCTGCCATAGGTCTCCCCAAGTGGTTTGCTATGCTTGGTTGCCCGGATTTATGGGTTGAGGTTTGTTGCCGAGCTGTTGAACACAATAACGATTCGAAGAAGCGACCCGTTCTCATGTGATAAATGTCAACCGTCTACATATATTGGGTGTGTTTCCCGACTATGCACCGGTGCCGAAGGGATCAATGAAGCTGGTTCTTCGGAGCATCTTCCATTGAAATGCCGGTAGAACAAGGATAGCATTCCCACCCGACGCCCGTGCTCTAAAGATTGCAATACGTTTGTTAAGCTAAGCGAATCTTTTAAACGAACCACCTGTTTTTGCAGAGAAAAGAGGGTTTTTTCAGTTATTTTGGGGCTCTATTCTTGAGGCTCACTTGTGATTTGTACAGGGTTAGCAGTTGTATACTGTCTGCAGTATCTGTAGGCCTTGTACAGTACAGTATACTCAGTTTCTGAGAGTCTAACTTAACTCACTTGGATGCTAAGGCCTGGATGGAGCCCCCTGTCTGAGCTGGTAACTTAGAGTTACACCAAGCGTATCAATGGAGGGCCTGTTATGAAGATTGCTTCCTTTCCGTACGATATATTATTATCAAAAACCTAATTATGTTTTGCTGTTGTTAATGTATCCTTACTGTTTGTTATATTTTTATCTTCTTGTCTCTCTTTGTATTTATATATCCCTTCAAAACTAGGATGTATTTTGTTAATAGGTAAAAATATTTCTGCCTTGCAATAAAATCGTAATAAATGGAAAATTTGTGAACGTATCCAAAAACTAGGACATTTTTTCGAGAGGCGTTGAAAAATGCTTTCAAATTTAATTATTAGAAATAACCATTGTGTGTATAAAATATTTGAAACAAACTTTAAAGGGTTTTAAAAATGGCTAACCTTACGTTTTTCTAACTAAAATTGCCGGTAACTAAAAAAATAAAAATACACGCATATTTTATTGGACAAATGTAATATAAACGTTGTTGTCACCTCACTTTTTTGTCGTTTCATTAAAAAAAATCTTAAAATATTGATAAAAGTTTCATAATTTATTTTAAAATTTTCGAAATTTTCTGAAACTTTGGTTTCATAAATGTGAACATTTTAATTATTTTGTGGTTAACTTTGATTTGATACCGTTTATATCGCTATGATTGTAAGGGATTATATTCGCTATGATTTTAAGGGAGACAATGATTTCTACGAGACAGTGAGCTGGGACAAATATGTTCTTCTGTGATAAAACGCGATATAAGCATACACTATGTATTTCTTGTTAAGCATTAATTTGTACCTTGATGATGCTTGATCAAAGCAAAACCGCTCGGTAAATAAATTAATTTATTCTCTTGGTTTAACGCAAAATAATTGTTTTATTATTATTAAATATGGTATAATAGGCTGGGGAGGAACATTTTATGTTATTTTAAATCCTCTCAAAATAGTTCAAAGATTGATAATATAATTAAGGTTATCCTGAAAAAACGATTTACATTTTCTACTTTTTCTATATTCAATGCACTTACAATAGACAAAATATATTAAAAAAATTTCAAAGAAATACAGCTAAATAACTTACATTTCAATAAATACATCAGCAAGATATCAAAATATTATTAAAATCCCAAAATTTTATTAAAAAAACCTATCTCTTCTAGGTACAGCTTATTTCAACAACCTCCCGTTAAATCTTAAAACTAATCGTAAATGATCATAAATTCCAACTTAAATTGAAAAATTACCTGAAACTACTGCAAGAGTTCATATCTATTATTATTATTTCTTTTTAATCTTCAAATCTATTATTGATAAATCTTGAGTTCTTCTTACTTATATTTTTGTTATTACTTGCAATATTTTATTATTTACTTACTTACATGATTTCATATAATTGAGCACGAATTCCCTCACCAAACACAAAAGCTTTGTCTTTGGAGAGAGAATTTATGGTGAAGGAAGGCTATTTTTATATTCGTTTATCCCGTTGAACGGCAGGAGACCATATTTGTCCCAGCTCAAATATGTCTAATATAAATCGCTGTAACTCCCTTACTATTGAAGTGAAAAATATGTTCAAAACGGTGTAAGAAAGTCTAAATACCACGCTATATGATCAAATCTAAAAAAATAATCACCAAAAAGTAATATGACATCAAAGTTTTGAATCGCAAAAAAAAATTGAAACTTTGACAATTTTTAATTAATTATTTTCGCATAAAAAGTTAAAAAAGTGAGATGACAGCAGTGTTTACCATACATTTGTCTAATGGAATATGTACGTGTTTTTATTTGTTTTCATAATCAGTTATTTTAGTTAGAAAAAATGTGAGATGAGCCATTTTTAAAACTTTTTTATGTTTGCAAGCAAAAATTTTTATATTTCAAAAATTATACGTTTATTTTGAATAAAAAAATTTGAAAGCATATTTTATCGCCTTTCAAAAACAGTTTTTAGTTTTGAGAAATGTTCAGGAGTATTCCATTTATTTGCATTTTATTGTAGAACGGAATTATTTTGATAATCTAAAAAATATGCCAAATTTCTGAACGATTTTAAAAAACTGCATAAACAAGGTAGATGTTTGATTCGTCTAATAGTGATAAAAGGGTGTTTAATGAAGATGTAAAATCACGTATTTTTTTTTTAAATTTGAATATAATATCATCTTCTTCCTCCGGATTGACTTTGAAATTTCACATAATAGAGAAAAACCTACCCTTGTTAAATCTTAAAAAAATGTTAGATAAACCATTCAAAATTACTTATTTTTAATAAAACACAAAAAAGAGGGAATGTTTTGATTTATTTATTAAAAAAAATATATTAATATAATTCAAATTATTTGATGGCAGGGTATTCAAATACCAGCAAAATCCTTCTTACTCTCAAATTTCGGCAATATTTTGCTAGACTCAATCTTGGCACTTTTTGTAAATGATTTCGTAAAAATATATACTATATTTGCTATGGAAGATTATAAAAAAAATATGGTTTAAATGATTCGTAGTAACTTTTATATACACTTGAAATAACCCCTTAATATGAAAATTTTAAAAACTTTGAAGTGGATTCCGAGAAAGAAGATCGTATCAGAAATTTTAAAAATTTTAAACACGTCGTTTTGAACCCATTTGGTACCCTTTTATCACTCTTAGAATTTTAAAATAACGCTTTTTGTTGTAATGACCCACCTTACTGTATAACATGTAAAGAATGTATACTTATTGTACAAAACAAAAAAAAATATTAAATAAATTAATTAAAATTAAAATGTCAAACAACAAAGTGATTGCTTTCTTCAACAATAAATAATTTTGTTAAAAAGTTGTAAAAAAACTTACATTTTTGCGTTTTCTTAACGTGCTTTGAAAGGTCACTAAAATTGTTGGTTTTCCCTGCAGAAACAAGTTAACTGTTGCGTTGTATAAACGGTTATGAATTTGCTGACCGATGGGGTGACTTATATATGAAACTGAGAGGGGGGTAAAGGGAGGTATTCATTTGTGGAGAGGGTAGGTGCTGGCAAAAGGTACTAAGGGAGAAAAAAAATATTGTTCTCGGGGTAAATTTGTAAAAAGGGTGAAAGATGTACAAAATTCAAATATTGAAATATGCTAGCGGAGATACGTGAAAAATCTAGGGATCTTTTGTTAATAAATCTACCTAGTAAATATTTTTTTTTTACATGAATACCGCACAAGAGTCCCAACTGCTCCCGTCTGGAGCCAGTGAGACTATGGCATCCCCAATTGGGGTATGTTGTGAGGCTGAAGGTAGTGGGTAGGGGAAGGGGATAGGGAAGTGGAAGGTGGGGAAGTACCTGGCTATTCAGTTCTGGTCACCAAACACGGCTAAAGCCATTTCAGGCAACGTTTCAATTCTGAATGGTGGTCTTACACCAGGGCGATACTGAGAGTATCTTCCACTCTGGAACGTGCCGCAAATATATTATATATTATTTTAAATGAATAAATTGTGAAATACACAAATTAATCAAATGAAATTTATTTGCCACGCCGGGATTCGATCCCGCGACCTTCGGAATGCGAGTCAAGTGCCTTACCGCCGCACTACGCCGGCCGTCAATAATGTTTTTGAAGTGAAAACTTCTTTAGCACCGTTGAGATTTGAAACTCGATGAAACGAAAAATAGCGACACTAAAAAGAGACAAACACATAGGTACATTTGTAGGATTTAGCCTGCGAGATGATGATATAGAATAATCGGTCTCCTCTTTGTGTGGTGCTTCGTAATCTCTCCACTCTTGTCTACTTTAGTTTTCTGAAGGTTTCACTTCTACCGCGTGTGAATTGCACTCTCAATGTATTTTTTGTATATTTTTTAATTAACTCAATACACGACGCCAAGAGGAAAATAAATCTTTCGGGACCGATTTCATCTTTGGGAATGCTGTGTGGCGAGTCTTTTTAGAAATGAAGGAAAAAGGTATGAGGGATGGCTAGGAATCTAAGGGTCAATGTGTCCAGGAGTGGCGGTCGTATGAGTCCTTTTATCTCACTGCGGTGCAATGCCGTGGGTCGAGAGAGTCTTGCTAAAGAGGTCTGTGTTAGGACTCTCTCAACCAGGTCACCCCTGTGAAGTCACTAAAAGTAGCGAACCAGAATGGCAGAAGTGTAGTTAATCCGACTCGTGTCAAGACTAACCCTAAAAAATACATCCACATTTCAAAAATTACAGAATTAAAATTAAATTAAGGTTCCAATTCTGAATGGTGGACTTTCACCAGGGCGAAACTGAGAGTAGTTTTCACTCTACACTTTATAACTTTAGATTTATTGAACAAAGAAACGACAACACAACTTGTGAATCGAACCCGCGTCCTCCGGGTTGCTAGTCGAGAGTTACACCTCGATAACTTTAATATAACCTAACTTTACAATGTTTGCTAATGCTAAGAATTCCGGAGAAGAAATGTTTGTGACCAGATATGAACAATCGAATTTGGCAGCCACCTCTTGACTGGAGCCCCAAAATATCCCCATAACCTATTTGATTCTGTGCAAAAAGGGCGGTCCGTCTGATTGACAATCAATTAATATTGCACATACGAAATGCGTGCAGCTATTCTGAGTCTGTTTTACAGGTATTTCAATGGAACCTGCTCTGAAAAGTTGATACATTGCGCTCCGGTGCACACACGTGAAACTCGATACGAGCAAAAAAATCCATTCACAGTAGTTAATGGTGGCTTTAGGAGAACGGGTCGTTTATTCGACTCGTTTTCGTAAAAGTTTTTCTTTATTTATTTTTTATTTATGTATTTTATTCCGGGCTTTTTCAAGATTCTCAATAATGAATCCCTTCCTACAGGCCTTACCTTAACCCGCCTCACAACGCTGCCCAACTGGGTGGCGATACAGTTTCCCTGTCTTTGCATTGTACAGACGGGGGCGGTTTTGTGAGGTGTCACATGGTAAGGCTCTTGACTCAATCTGAAAGTCGGTGGATCGAATCCCGGCGTGCGCAAATAAATTTTATTTGATTAATTTGTGATATTTCGCAATTAAATCATTTAAAAATTCCAGAGTGGAAGATACTCTCAGTATCACCCTGGTGTACGATAACCATTCAGAATTGAAACGTTGCTTGATATGGCTTTAGCAGTGTTTGGTGACCAGATCTGAATAGCCATCAACTTCCCAACCTTACTTTTACTTATCTTTTTCCCCTCCCCACTACCTGCAGCCTCACAACATACCCCGATTGGAGATGCCATAGTCTCACTGGCTCCAGACGGGAGCAGCTGGGACTCTTGTGAAATAATAAAAAAATATATATATATATATTAAAAATAATAGCCAGGTAGGTACCTATTCCCCATCCTCCTCATTCCCTTTCGACTAATAACATACCCGATTTAGGGATTCCGTAGTCACACCGGTTCTAGGAAGTTAGAAACCTTATGCGGTGTAAAAAAATTTGAAATAAAAATAAATTCCTTTAGATTTGGCACAGCCCTGGTTCTAAGGAAAATACCGTCTCCGTAGGAGGTCCTTCTTCGATTCTATGTTCAATATTTTTATCAGGGGTTCGCAACAATTCTTAAGTGTGTAGATAAATTTGTAATTAAATAATCTAAGTACAAAACACCATGCTTTATATTCTGTCATTCTGTGAGAAGTCAGCCATTAATAAATATATAAACATTGGCCGTAAGGAATTTAAATAAAATAAATACATATGCTTTTCATTATTTTGACGGCATCCGTGGTCGAGGGGCAAGGCTCTCGACTTGTAATCTGACGGTCGCGGGATCGAATTTTATTTGATTATTTTGTGTTATTTCACAATTAATTGGTTTAAAATCATAATATAAAGTATAATAATTGCGGCACGTTCCAGAGTGGAAGATACTCAAAATTGAAACGACGTTTGAAATGGATTTAGCCGCGTTTGGTGACCAGATCTGAACAGCCAGGTACTTTTCCTTCTTCCTCTCCCCATTTCCTTTCTCACCCCACTACTTTCAGCCTCACACCATACCCCGATTGGGGTTGCCTTTGTCTCACTGGCTCCAGATGGGAGCAACTGAAAAGAAGTTTTGGTCTCCGGTGACATTCTTGATTGTTTTTTTTGTAAAAAAAACTTTAGATATTGGAAAATTTGGGGCGTGGTGAGAGGTTGAGCAATTACTCGGCCGAGGGACCAGTAACGACATAATATGGTCTCCGGCGACTCTTTTAGATTTATTGTTTTATTTTTTTTTAAGAACAAAAAAATCAAACAATAAATCTAATAAAGTCGCTGGAGATCATAATTTCATCTACATTTTTTACAAATTATGTCAGGAATCACTTTTATGTAAGTCAAGTATGTCTTGTATTGTATAGATTATTACTGTATACGTTATTTATATAAATGTTTATTTTTAAAGTAATTTAATTTTTTTTATTTTTTTATTTGTAATTTTGAACAATAACTCTAACCATTTGTATCTTTGTTTTTAAATGATTGTGGTAACATCGTGGTATGTATTATTGTAACTTTATTACCATATATTTTGGGAGGCAAGTATGGGAACCGCCACTCCGGGAACTATTTATTGGATAACCATCGTAACCCCAATTGTTCGCTATGTTTGGAGGCTTAGCAGGGATTCCCGGATCATCGATGACAGCAACGCCAAACTCTGAAAAATGTAAGGTGTTGCCATTTTATGCCGATTTAGTTCCATTTGTTGGATAACTAACACCCCTGCATTAGGTCACCCCAATTGTTTGACTACTTTTGGTGTCTTTGCAGGGTGTCCCGAGTTCATGTAACTATTGGTTTCGTGTAGGTAACTATTTCACGTAACTTTTTGGAACTTTGTTGTAATATGATTGTGGAAACGTCATGGTATATAATATTATTGTAACTTTGATTTCATATAATTTGGGAGAGGGGTATGGCTACCGCTATCCCTGGAATCATTTATTGGATAACCAACACCCTTGAAATAAGTCGTCCCATTTTGTGCGCCATGTTTGGTGTCTTAGCAGGGGTACCCGGGTTTATTCATCGGGTGGATTCGCGTAACAGTGGGACGCGGGTGAGGGGAAGATGGAAAGTGAACGCTGTAGCGAAAGAACAAGCAGGGAGAAATAATGTCTTTCTTTGAGCTGCATTGCAATGCATATCGGGTATTTGAATAAAAATAAAAATAAAAATAAAAATAAAAGGTGGACATCCCCTGTCCGCATTGGCTGCACACACTTAGCCTATATGACATTATGCCTTGTTCTCCTAAGTGCAAAACATGAAATTTAACTAGGGTTTTTAACAAAAACGACCGGGCAGGGCCGGGAATCGCCCCAAGAACACAGCCAATGAAGCATATTATTACAATGGATGGAGACGAGGAAATCCAGTATTTAAAATAATTATTTAAAATATTCCTCTTACTTAACCCCTCAGAACTCAAGCATATTCTATTCGAAAGTCTAAACATTTCCGCCTTGCAATAAAATCCAATAAATAGAATATTTCTCAATGTATCCGAGAACTAAAAACTATTTTTGAAAACCGGTAAATTTTATAATTCAAAATAAACACATGATTTTTAAAATATAAGAGTTTTGAATGCAAACACAAAAAAGGTCAAAACAAAACTTAATGATAACGAAAAAAAATTAAAACACAAATTATTAATAAAAAATTGCCGAAGTTTCATTTTTTTTTTCAAATTGCGGTCGGAAACTGTGATTTCTTAAAGATGAAAATTTTCATTATTTAATTATTAATTTTTAGATTTGAATATAAAGCGTGTTTTTTTTATAATTCTAACGCTGTTTATATCACATTTCTTTCTGTGATAGTACACGAGACCTATATGACTTGTTCCGAAAATCGAAAATTTTAGCCGAAGGGGTGAAGTATAACGTTTCCATATGGAAATAATATAATTTCGCATTTTGAAAAAAAAATCGTTCTATGTTGTTAACATTTTTTTTTTAGTTTAAGGGGTTACGTGGGTTTTAAAAATTTGGAAAAAACTTTTTTTCCATTATCTAATAGTACAATATGGCTAGAATATTCTGCTAAAGTTTTAAGTCAATCGAAGTAAAAGTGTAGGAGAGAGAGCCTTTGCGCCTCGCCTCGTCCCTCTGGGAAAGACCTCGAAACTTGAAACTTCCCTCGCGTTTATCTCTAAACACTATTATGCGTTATCTAATAGTACAATATGGCTAGAATATTCTGCTAAAGTTTTAAGTCAATCGAAGTAAAAGTGTAGGAGAGAGAGCCTTTGCGCCTCGCCTCGTCCCTCTGGGAAAGACCTCGAAACTTGAAACTTCCCTCGCGTTTATCTCTAAACACTATTATGCGTTATCTAATAGTACAATATGGCTAGAATATTCTGCTAAAGTTTTAAGTCAATCGAAGTAAAAGTGTAGGAGAGAGAGCCTTTGCGCCTCGCCTCGTCCCTCTGGGAAAGACCTCGAAACTTGAAACTTCCCTCGCGTTTATCTCTAAACACTATTATGCGTTATCTAATAGTACAATATGGCTAGAATATTCTGCTAAAGTTTTAAGTCAATCGAAGTAAAAGTGTAGGAGAGAGAGCCTTTGCGCCTCGCCTCGTCCCTCTGGGAAAGACCTCGAAACTTGAAACTTCCCTCGCGTTTATCTCTAAACACTATTATGCGTTATCTAATAGTACAATATGGCTAGAATATTCTGCTAAAGTTTTAAGTCAATCGAAGTAAAAGTGTAGGAGAGAGAGCCTTTGCGCCTCGCCTCGTCCCTCTGGGAAAGACCTCGAAACTTGAAACTTCCCTCGCGTTTATCTCTAAACACTATTATGCGTTATCTAATAGTACAATATGGCTAGAATATTCTGCTAAAGTTTTAAGTCAATCGAAGTAAAAGTGTAGGAGAGAGAGCCTTTGCGCCTCGCCTCGTCCCTCTGGGAAAGACCTCGAAACTTGAAACTTCCCTCGCGTTTATCTCTAAACACTATTATGCGTTATCTAATAGTACAATATGGCTAGAATATTCTGCTAAAGTTTTAAGTCAATCGAAGTAAAAGTGTAGGAGAGAGAGCCTTTGCGCCTCGCCTCGTCCCTCTGGGAAAGACCTCGAAACTTGAAACTTCCCTCGCGTTTATCTCTAAACACTATTATGCGTTATCTAATAGTACAATATGGCTAGAATATTCTGCTAAAGTTTTAAGTCAATCGAAGTAAAAGTGTAGGAGAGAGAGCCTTTGCGCCTCGCCTCGTCCCTCTGGGAAAGACCTCGAAACTTGAAACTTCCCTCGCGTTTATCTCTAAACACTATTATGCGTTATCTAATAGTACAATATGGCTAGAATATTCTGCTAAAGTTTTAAGTCAATCGAAGTAAAAGTGTAGGAGAGAGAGCCTTTGCGCCTCGCCTCGTCCCTCTGGGAAAGACCTCGAAACTTGAAACTTCCCTCGCGTTTATCTCTAAACACTATTATGCGTTATCTAATAGTACAATATGGCTAGAATATTCTGCTAAAGTTTTAAGTCAATCGAAGTAAAAGTGTAGGAGAGAGAGCCTTTGCGCCTCGCCTCGTCCCTTTGGGAAAGACCTCGAAACTTGAAACTTACCTCGCGTTTATCTCTAAACACTATTATGCGTTATCTAATGCTGCATATGAACACGGAAAAGAACAAAGCGATGTTTAATCTTAATATATAAAAACGAACGTTTCTTTGTTTTTTGCTTATGCTTTTCTCTACCATTCATCCGTAACAATTATTAACTAAGAAACTATTAACTCACTATAATAAGATCTTTAATTTATTTATTACATGCCCTAATGGGCTTTTACATTATTTGTCTGTAAATTAAGTAACACAGTACTTTTTAAAACTAAAACAATAATGAAAATATAATATAATGAAAAAAAATGTAACAACCAAAACATATGTAAAGGAAATATATTCCCTTTAAATTTGAATCCTATAATGTCAATTAGAATGCAATCATCGATTGTCATTTGTTTTGTTACTCTATTATTTGATTGTTAGAAAAAACGGTAAATTTACGACTAGACGCCGCATGCCACTTCACTTTTAATAGGCATATATTTTAAAAAATAAACTACCCTTAAACTTAATTACCACAAGAACCATCTGTTTCAGTCGAGAACGGCGGAAAAACGTGCATATAAATTTATATTCGTTAAAACTTTTATTCGCGTAATTTTCCGTTTTGACGCCGACGCCATATTGAATCTTGTCCATAGAAACCACATAGTGATAATTCATAGTAAAATAATTTGCACACATTAAAGAAAGTGCCCCCTTTATACCGCCTGCTCGCGTCAAGGCAAGAAAAACATCCCAGTTTTCAAGTAGTTTAGCGGCTACGCTAGGTTTGTGTAACATGGTTTGTGATACAAAAGAAAGTGCCCCTTTATACCGCCTGCTCGCGTCAAAGCAAGAAAAACATCCCAGTTTTCAAGTAGTTCAGCGGCTACGCTAGGTTTGTGTAACATGGTTTGTGTTCTGGCGTACAATCTCACAAGACGAAAGCTAATTTTAATTTTATGTAATCGAAATTTAGAATGACTAAGTTTAAAAATAGTGTACTTTCCAAAATCTGTGCCTATTAAAAGTGCGGCGGCTTATTGTAAATTTAATGAAAAAACCATTCAAAGTGATATAAATAAACATAAATGTCGTTTCTTAGTTAAAAAAAAACTTTGCAACACAAGTGTTTTATTTAGAAATTAATAAAAAGGAATTAAACCTATCAACCTATTATAAAACGACATTTCGTTTTAAACCAAAAATGGAAAAATTCAATTCGAATTTACGCTATTACCTGGAGGCGATGGCAGGTCAAATATTAATAGCATTACAAAAATAGTCACAAGTGATGAAAAAGTGTTTACAATACCAGAAATGCTACAATCCGCCAGCTATCACGAGGAGATAATGAAAACTAGTGCTTTTGGAAAAATAAAAAATAGTTTGAAACAAAGATACCAGGTTAGAAGAGTCTGGTTAACCATGACAGAAGAACTAAAAAAAACATATGTAGACGAAGATGGAAACCTACAGTTTGGAGACCAATACCTCGAAGAATTGGACGAAAAAAGTTTACAAGTACATCAAAAAGAAGATGCATTAGGAAAATTAATTGAAAAGTTAATGGAAGATAAGCAACAGAGCTTAAATAACATTGCTGAGAAGTTTGTTATAGAAAAATTCTGCACTAAAAATACAAATGTAAGCCAGTGAATAGAAGTGTTTGAAAAAGAATGTTTGCGGTTTGATGTGACCATGAATGGAAAAAAATAGAAATACTCAGATTGTTCATGGATAAATCTTGTATAGACTGGTACAGTTCCATGATTATAAAACTAACAATGAACTCAGAGTGGTCAACATGGAAAAACAAATTCTGTGAATCATTTGCAAACAAAGGATGGAACCCTGTCACATACGCACTATCATTTAGATACAAAGATGGTTCTCTGTTGGATTATGCTATGAGAAAAGAAAAACTTCTATTGGATATGAGAAGATCAATTGACACCGGTACTTTGATAGATCTTGTTGCTTCCGGACTACCAGAATTCATACTTAACAAGATCGATAGAGAAGCATTACAAGATACTGTAGATTTGTTTAATGAAGTAAACAAGTATGAACATATGGTCACCAAAAAAAGATTTATGAATAAGAAAACATTTGGAAATGCAGAACATAATAAAAATGGGGGTAAAAATCCATGTCAAATTTGTGAAAAATTGAATAAGGGCATTCGTTACCACCCTGAAGCTACATGCTGGTAAGAGGATGAAAAATTTAAGAGAAATGCCATTAAACATGTAAACAATTCAGTGATAGAAACTGAATTAAATGAAAATGATCAAAATCAACGAAAATGATTAAAAGTGGCTTGGACAACTATAGCCCGTAATTGTGTAAAAAACTATAATGAAACGGAGCACACTGTCACTGGATATGCGCCTCAGTACCTACTTAACGGCACAGATGTTACGATTTTGCCAAATGAGTTAAAACTTAAGAAGACTGACATCGATTTGATTCAAGACAGAAAAAAAGCTCTGGAAAATACTATAAAGTCACATAATTACAACAAGATAATTTACGATAAAACCAGGAGACATATTAACTTCAAAGTTGGTGATACTGTTTTTGTGGAGAATGGAAACAAACTTAACAGGAAGAAGCTCGACGAATTGAGAATCGGTCAACTTATTATACATATATTATGAATTAAAATACATTGGTAAAAATGATAACATGTCTAACATAGAAAAGAATATGCAATATAAACAAAATTGCAGAAATTATCCACAACTATTTGTGTCTAGATGTATAAAAGAATTGGAATAAACAATTTTTATACTGGTTATTATATCTATAATGGTGAAATATATCTCCTAGATCAGAATATTTTTTACCGAGATTGTGAAGTCACGGAATCGGGGAATTTAGGTAAGAGGGTGTCCTGGCGTTGTTGAAGTAAAAGTCACGGAATCGGGGAATTTAGGTAAGAGGGTGTCCTGGCGTTGTTGAAGTAAAAGTCACGGAATCGGGGAATTTAGGTAAGAGGGTGTCCTGGCGTTGTTGAAGTAAAAGTCACGGAATCGGGGAATTTAGGTAAGAGGGTGTCCTGGCGTTGTTGAAGTAAAAGTCACGGAATCGGGGAATTTAGGTAAGAGGGTGTCCTGGCGTTGTTGAAGTAAAAGGGTAGTAATTGTCAAATTAATGTAAAGAACCCGTTAGACAAACTGCTAAAAAAGTAGTTTATCGGAACTTTTTTACCGAGATTGTGAAGTCACGGAATCGGGGAATTTAGGTAAGAGGGTGTCCTGGCGTTGTTGAAGTAAAAGGGTAGTAATTGTCAAATTAATGTAAAGAACCCGTTAGACAAACTGCTAAAAAAGTAGTTTATCGGAACTTTTTTACCGAGATTGTGAAGTCACGGAATCGGGGAATTTAGGTAAGAGGGTGTCCTGGCGTTGTTGAAGTAAAAGGGTAGTAATTGTCAAATTAATGTAAAGAACCCGTTAGACAAACTGCTAAAAAAGTAGTTTATCGGAACTTTTTTACCGAGATTGTGAAGTCACGGAATCGGGGAATTTAGGTAAGAGGGTGTCCTGGCGTTGTTGAAGTAAAAGGGTAGTAATTGTCAAATTAATGTAAAGAACCCGTTAGACAAACTGCTAAAAAAGTAGTTTATCGGAACTTTTTTGTCTTTTATTTGTAAAGTGTGTAAAAAAAATAAATAAATAAACAAAATAAAAAATTGAGATGAAACTTTAAGGACTTGAAGTGCGCATGTTCGCGATGGTTTCTATACAAAATAGTAAACTTTTACGTTATGAAATTATTTGCTTCATCCGATTCCGTTGAAACTTTTGTGATTTGTTGAGCGCACGCCCGCGAGTGTTTCAATATATAATGTATATAGTGTTATAAAATAATTACAATAAATATTTTCGTTATTTGTTTGTTGTCACACATCTACCGGATCTGCCCTGATGATGGACACTGCAACGATGTCCGAAACGTTGGCTACAGAAGGAGGTAGCGCAACACTGCATAACACCCCCAAAACAAATAACGAAAATGCTTTTGGCCGTGAAAATCTTAAAACTTATCTCACAATAAATATTTGTTTGAAGAATGTGTGTATTTTTTTTTTTACATTAACTCCACACAGAAGGCCCTGAGGAAAATAATTTCCCTCAGGGCCTATGTCATCTGAGATGCTGTGTGGAGTGTCTTTTTGAGGAGAGGAAGGGATGAACATTGGTCTTGAAGAGACCCATGTTGTAAGAAGGAGGAAACACAGAGGCCGGCAAATCATTCCACAGCCGAGCTGTTGAACACAAGAACGAGTCGAAGAAACGACCTGTTCTCATGTGACAAATGTCAACTGTGTACACATGTTGGGTACGCGTTTGGCCTGTTTCCCGACTATGCACCGGTGCCGAAGGGATTAATGATGCTAGTTCCTCGGAGCATCTTCCATTGTAATACCGGTAGAACAAGGATAGCATTCCTATTCGACGCCTGTGCTCTAAAGATTGCAATCCGTCTGTTAAGATGGGAGAATCTATCAAACGGACCACCCGTTTCTGCACAGAGTCGAGAGTATTCTTCAGGTATTTTGTAGCTCCAGACCAGAGGTGGCTGCCAAATTCAACCGTGGGGCGCACTTATGATTTGTACAAGGTTAGCAGTTGTGTACTATTAAAGTATCTGCGGGCCCTGTACAGTACGCCCAGTTTTTGGGAGGCTAACTTTACTCTGGCTTCGATGGAGCCCTCATACCTGAGCTGGTCACTTAGGGTTACACCAAGCATTTTCATTTCGTTCTATTTTAGACGTAATCAGAGAAGATTGGGTCTTTGAAACATTAAATTCAACAAATTAAGTATTACATGTAGTTTAGAGGCAGGGAGGGATGGAGGAATCAGGAGAGGAGGGGAGGAAAGAAAAAGGGGGTCGCGAGAGAGGGGAGGAGGGAGGACGGAAGGCGTGGAACGTAGAGGGGGATCGTGGGAGAGGAACGGAAAGCGGAAGGGGAACGGGGACGAACGGAAAGGGACACCCAGGGAGAAAACTTCAAATGTTTAAGAGGGCATTACCAAAGAAAACCAGAAATATGTCATTTTCAAAAAAGATTTTAGACGTATTGATTTTTTTCCACAAAAAATTATAAATGGATTTCGAAAGATTGTTCTTTTATCTAGCATTCGCATGTAATAAATTTTGAGAATATTTTTTAATTATTAGTATAATAAGGTTATTCCATACGTCTTTGGCAGATTTGTTAAATTTTCAAAAAAAGATTTTGTATCATACCACACCCATTTCAAATAATATAATCATGCAGTAAAATAAATCAATATATTATCTAACAAACGCATGTTTTAGAAATTTAATATTAGTTTCAATAAAATCATTAAAAAATATGTACGTACATGTGTTTCTTGACGAAAATTGGTCCATTTGTGTATTTATTTGCGCACTTACAAACTAATATATTTCAGATTTTTTTAACATTCTTATTAAATTTAGACATTATTGAAAAATGACAAATACTTTTAATCAAAAAATAACTACAAAAAGTACATTATTTTAATAGTTTTATCATCACGCCTTTTAGCATTTTTGGATGATGGTATAAATTAAAGCTAATTTGAATTGAAATAAATTCGACATTGAGTTATAATTTAAAAAAGCTGGTACGGAGAGTAATTAATCTTTCTCATTGTAACCGCCCTGCACGATCGTAAGAACAACTTTCGACGAAATGTGGATTTTCGTCCGCTGGCTGGTTAATTGCTCTTAAGGGAGGTTTGCAAGAAATCGGTAGAAATTCGGGTAGCGGCGTCTTAAGTGGCATTGTATACCATCTTCATTGATTTATGAAAGTACTGCAATATATCATGGCCCAGTATTAAACTGCAAAACTCAAAATCGATTGTTTTGAGAAAATCAATGTTTTGCTTTTGGGCACATATTTAAAAAATGTCAAATCTCAATAGTTTTCATCTGAATTTTATACAATACCTCAAATGCAATGCGTTTAAAACAATCATGTCGGTTTTAAATGGAAACAATTTGAAATCTACATAAATAAAAATGAATCGCCAAAATGTATGTACGCGCATAACTTCCGAACGACTGCACCAAGTTAGAACATTATTTTTTTGTTGTGTTCGTTATTGTCAGGTTTGTATAAAACTGATGGTGAGCTCTGGCATTATGAAATTTATGAAAAAAATTGGCACGCGAGCTGTTTGAAAACTGAATGTACCGGGAATTAATGTATGGAATGTGGGAGAGGGGAGGAGAACTCGGGTAGGGGGTTCGGGGGAGGGGAAACAGGGAAGAGGAGGGGAACTCGGGAGGGGGGTTCACGGCACGGTGGAAGGGGGAGAGTGGTGTGGGGAGAGAAGTAGAGGCGGAGTGGGAACGCGAGAGGGGAAGGGGTCGCGGGAGAGGAAGGGGAGGCAGATGGGGAATGGGACGAATGGGAAAGGACACGCAGGGAGAAACAATTTCTTTATTAAGTATAGAAACGCATGCCTGGTACCAGCTAGTTGTTTGTATACATCTGGGTACCTACGAGTACATCTGAATACTTAGCCACTCGAGTGGCAGCGCGATTTTTAACTTTTCCCTCCGATTGCTCGTAATTTTTGGGTGACCATTTTGAATATTTTCCGCCGACATTAAAATAATCATACCTCCGAAATTTAATATGGAAAAATTGAAAAAAAAATAATTGCATCTAATGAAAATTTGTCTAAAACTGGCAGCAAAGCAATCCAAGGTATTTTAAATGGTGCCATATTTATTGTGGCAAAAACCGCTTCAGTTGTTAGATAGAGGAAGTTCTGGGAGGGATAAAGGTATGAAGGCATCTGGGGGTTAGTGTGTCCAGGAGTGAAAGAAGCAAGGAGCAGGCTGAGTAGAGTTCTGCTGGAGAGGTCGAAAGGTCTTCCTCAACCAATCCAGCCTTCAAACCTCACCGCATGAACCCCGATACCCCTGTCAAGTCACCAAATAACTCATGGAAAGTATTTTTTTCCAAATTAAGTTATTTTTTGTTTTTTATCACATTTTTTTCATATAATCTGCGAGAGTCAGTCCAGTGTACTATAATTCCGTGTAATTAACCTCTTGGCGGCCACTGAGTGGTGCTGTGTGGCTATTACCAACGCCGCTGAGTTGTCGTTACACTAACGCCTTAGCACGTCGATACATGATTTACCTAGGGATCGACATTCTTAACTGTGCAGTAGTCGGTGGCGTCATGTTTGCGGCACACGGTTCACAATCAACCACAAATTTCATCATGTTGTCTAGTGCACACAATATGATGTCTTATTTACAGATGTCCTCGTGTTGTCTTAAAAATATAAACTGATGTCTTATTTACAGATATCCTAGTGTTTTCTTGTGTACACGAGAAATTGGTGTCGCATTTACAAGAAGATAACTGATGTTTTATTTACAGATTTCTCCGTGTTGTCTTGTTCACACAAGCTGCAGTCTTATTTACAGATGTCGTAATAATAATAATAATAATAATAATAAATTTGGACAACTTATATAGCGCTGTTTTTGCGAAAAATCGCCTCAAGAGCGCTGTACAAATTAGCATGATTTTACATTAGAATTTACTTAACTTAACGTCATGTTGTCTTGTGCACACAAATTGATGTTTTTACAGATGTCTTCAGGTTGTCTGGTGCACACAATGATGTATTATTTACAGATGGTGTTGTCTTGTGCACACAAACTGATTTTTTTACAGATGCCTTCAGGTTGTCTGGTGCACACAAAGATGTCTTATTTAGATGTCTTGTGCATACAAACCGATGTATTATTTACAGATATCGTGTTGTATTGTGCACACAAATTGGTGTCTTAATTACAGATTTCCTCATGTTGTATAGTGCATACAAACTGATGTGTTATTTACAGATATCATGTTATCTTGCGCATACAAACTGCTGTCTTATTCACAGATGCCGTCATGTTGTCTTGTGCACTCAATCTGATGTCTTAATTACAGATTTCCTTATGTTGTCTTGTGCTTACCAACTGATATCTCATTTACAGATGTCACCATGTTTTCTTATGCACAAAAACTGATGTTTTATTTACATATGTCCCCATGTTGTCTTATGCACACAAACTGGTGTCTTATTTACATAATATGTCCTCATGTTTTCTTACAAGAAACTGATGTCTTATTTACAGGAAGACAACTTTACTGATGCCTTATTTACGGATGATCTCACGTTTTCTTGTGTACACAAACTGATGTCTTCTTTACATATCATGTCTTCATTCGGTCTTGCGCACACAAGAAACTGGTGTCTTATTTACAAGAAGACAACTGATGTCTTATTTACAAAATGTCCTTATGTCGTCTTGTGCATACAAACCGATATCTTACTTACAAATGATTCTTTTGAAATTTCAATGTTTCATTATTTCTAATTTTGGTTCAAACTTTATTATCCTTCTTCAAAAGCCTTTTTCCGTATGATATATTTTTAGTATAATATAAATATGGTATACTAGCGAGTTCCCGGCATGCGTTGCAATGCCACTTATAAAGAAATTGTTTCTCCCCTTGTCCCCTTCCCATCACGCGTTCCCCCTCTACCTTCCACTTCGCGTCTTCCCGCGCCCCTCTCCCGCGAACCTCCTTCCCGCGCCTCTCCTCTCCCGCATTCAATATATTCAGTCCCGATACATTCAGATTTTCAAACAGCTCGCGTGCCACTTATTGCAATTTTTACCAAATTTTCTACGACACAGATATTTTTTTGTTTATTATAAGGACAGTCAATCAAATATGGTATCTAACATATCTACCTATTTCAAATGAATATATTTTTTCATTAGATTCAAAGTACCTATTCGATTTTGGTTAGTTCCATAGGTGAGTGTTTCAAATAAATTCATTAATTTAAAGAGTTTCGAAAATTGAATTTTGATTGAAAAATCATTCCTTTGCAAAATGTAATTCTCAAATTGTGACATTTTTGACAGTTTCGTAAGAATTTTTTTAGTGAATAAAAACTTTTCAGATTCATTCATGTAGTCGTGATAATCCAGAAACCTTCGCGAGGACGGAAAGAAGGTATTTTGAAAGTTTCAAACTTTCCTATGCTTAATATAGCAATGAATAGACAACTCATAACTCACCCAAGCAAGCTTTTTTTAAGTTTTATATATAAAAATTGTTTCGTCAATAAGGAACTCCAGTGAAAAATATTATGGCTTTAAAAATATAGACCAATAAACGCAGATTCTGAATATATAAGTTTTATTTAATAATATTAATCGCAGAGTTTTTAAAAAATTATTAAAAAGTCCATTTTTAATCGGGTCATAGAAACACGCCGTCAAGTTGGTACTATTAAAATGTTTAGTGGTGACGTCACTGGTTACTGTAAAGTCATTGTATGGGAATGTAGGTATGACACAAGCCATGTATTAACAACGTTTCATCTTATTCGTTTATTTACATACTGTTTATAGAGATTTAGTTGTTGTGTTTATTGACACATTATTTAGGCCTAAATAATTCAGTTTCAATTAACAAAAATTTTAACAAAACAAAAAAACCACTTAAAAAAATGCACTAAAAAGTAAAAAAATAATTTCGTATTCTTCTACAACTTAATAATCAACTTACTTTATCTACTCATCAATATGTTGGTACGATTGTTATTTTTGGAGTTAAAATTTTTGTTTATTTTTTGATTTTTAGTGAATCTGAAGTACACTAACTAATTCGATTTAGATTCGGCCGAGTATCGTTAATTTGCTCTTAAGAATTGGAGAGTTCCGTAACTTTATCATGGATCCCATAGTCAGAACCTAACCAAACTCTCATCAAACTACCGTCGAAGTACAATAAAAATAAAAAAGAATCATCGAAATCGGTTGGCGTGATATTGAGTTATTCGTGCATTTGTCGCGCACATACTTGATGCAAATTTAAGACTTATATGATTTTCTCATGGATTACATTGTCAGAACTGAACCAAATTAAAATGGGACCACACGGAAAGCACCACCTTTCAAATAAAAAAAGAATCATCAATATCGGTTCACCCAGTCGAAAGTTCTGAGGTGACAAACATAAAAAAAAATTAAAAAATAAAGTCGAATTGAGAACCTCCTCCTTTTCGAAGTCGTTTAAAAATAAAGGTATCTCTATTATTGAAAATATTCAAAAACCACTGAAAAAAAAATAGTAATGCTACTCTAGTGAGAATACTTCGAAATCTGAATTTCAAAATGGCGGCAGTTGAACAGCTGATTGCCCGATCCTATAGTAACTTTTCGGAAGTGATGACGTCACACGATTCACTACGCGTACACGATCGTGAAAAATTAAAACCTTGACATTATTTTAACTCTTAAAACTAACTCTAAAAATAAAAATAAATATGCAATTATTTAAGTTAGAAGGTCATTCATGATTCAACAAAAAAAATTGGACTGGAGTTCCTTATTATAGAAAAATGGTCATTGTTACCAATCAAAATTATGAGAAGTAAGTTACCACGTAATTTCCTTTCGAATGTTCCATGATGACGTAGCTACGACCTCTGCCTAGTTTACTTTGCGTATAAAATATCCATTACGAATAATGTAATGTAAAAACCGTTTAAACTTAATGAAGTCCAAAAATGTTTCTAAAATCAAATTAGTTCAGGATATACATTTCTTCAAAACATCTTTGATAATTAATTACATTTCATAAGATATTTGCGAAAGCCCTAAAATTTATTTTTAAAAACATCTTAACGCCATTTAACAATATAATTTAATTTATTTTTGTGAATGTTGCAAGAAATTAAGGGGACCATCGCATCCACATTCTGGAGTCCCGTGTTGTAAGGTTGTATACAGTGTGAAACAGAACGTCCCCGAGGGATTTTAATCAGCGATTCCTGGGCATATTTGGAGTAAAAATTATTCTTGTCATTTTGCTGTAAGATGATATATTTTTTTAATACAATAAAAAAATATGTTTCAATCACATGTCACTACTGTTCTCATTGCTATGGCATATATCCCGTCGCGATGGGTTAAAGCGATAAGCGCGCTGTTTCGTGTATTAACATGCTGTTAGAACGAGACAAAACGCTTATCAAACGTGCGCTAGGCAATAAATGCGTTAATCTTTAGCGGCCTACACACGACTCTGCATTTAGTGACTGCGGCAGTGACTGCAGAGAGGGTGGAGTTAAGCGAACTAGCGCTGTCTCGTTCTAGGGGCCCTTTAACAAACGAGACAGCGCTAGTTTGCTCAACTCCACGCTCTCTGCAGTTACTGCCGCAGTCACTACATGCAGTGTCGTGTGGAGAGCCCATTTCAACTAGCCAGGAGGGCTTTTGTTTCCTTTTTCTTTTACGTACAGAGCTCGGTGCCGCCCGCCGGATTATGTATGGTCATGTCTCCTGCTGTCATGAGTTGATTACTCATGACGGCTGCTGTCATTTTGATTTACTTTATTTTTTTTTTTTTGTTGATGTTACTAACAACTTGTTTGACTGTCCATGAGGCTCACTGCTTTTGCATTGACACCTCCATGGGCTTTAGAATTGTAGAGATTGACCATTACAGTACAGTCCTGTAGGCGCGCCCGCATACCGCCACCTAACACAGTATGAGGGGACATTGAAGGTCTAGATTCGTTACATTAAATGTAGAGCCGTTTATTCAAAAAAATTAGATTCTTGCGAGAACTCCAAAGGGGCGACCATAAGTTGCCTATACCGGGATGGGACAGTTGTGGGTACTTCAATAGCCAGGAGGGACGTTTGATGGAAAATATTTTTAATGCTTTTATTAGAAAAAAATGTCATCGGACAGCAAAATGACAAGTACATTTTTTACTCCAAATACGCTCGGGAATCGCTGGTTAGAATCTCTCGGGTACGTGCTATTTCACCCTGTATAATTTGTACCAAGTTGTGTGATTTTTGAAATGAAAACTTTTTTAGCACCCTTGTGATTTGCGGAAACTAAATAAAGACAGACACATCTTTAAAATTTAGACTGCGAGAGACTGAGATAGACTGATCGGTGTCCCCTTTTTACGGTCCTTCGTAGCCTTTGGGCCTAGTCTTTGCGGTGCTTCGTAGATTAAAATGTATAATTATTTTTAAACTTGGTAAAAACATTTTAATAAATAAACCCTACAATTATCCTCTCTTGATACTCTATTCGTCTCATTCTGTCGAAGTTTAGTTTTCTTAAAGTTTCACTTCTACCGCGTGCGAACTGCACAAATTTTTTTTTGTATAAAATTATTATTATTTAAGTGCAATATTCTAAAGATTGCATTTTCACTTCAAAAATATAATGGTGTCCTTATTTAGGTGACCCTAGTTTAATAAGTGAAAATGTAATCTTCTTTTTTGTAATTGAAATATATTTTATACTAGCTGACCCAGCCACGCGTTGCTGTGGCTAATGAAACACAACGCCATCTATTTGATTTTTTAACCAACCTAGATAACCAAGTTTGTCGATAAATTAACTCACACCGCCATCTGTTAGAAATTTATGAAACTTACAAATAAAAACATTTAATTCGCAATAATAAATATTAAGGTCAATAATCAAGATAAAAACTATCCAATCTTTTAAGTTGGACCAAATTACATACAATAACTCAAATTTCATCAAAATCTGTTAATTATTTACGAACTTTATCTCGAACAAATATCGTGACGCGAGATTTTTATATATATGAAAGATTTTAATTTTTAAAGATTGGTTTGTTTTAATGTGGAACTGGTTGGAATGCCTATAAAATTAATATTACCACGGATTTCCAAGCGCTGCGTATGGCATCTATTTAATTAGCCCGTGAAACCTTTGCCATTGCCTGCGAACCATTAGCCGGTAAAGTGGATAGAATTACATTTATTGGGACACAGAATAAAGATGACAACTAGAAATGCGATGTAGATGTGTTTCGTGATCCAAAAGTCTGACCATTCTTTGCTTACTGCTCCGCAACCGCGCACGAAAAGAATAAGATGGAGAGATATGAAATTACGAATTTTAGAGGAGAGCGCTAGTATTTAAAGTGACGAAATCGATGCGAAAATTTTGAAAATGTTTAATGAAACACGACTCGTTTAAAATAGAACAAAAATCTCGCGAGGGTTGTCTTAAACAGCATTTAAAGAAACACTGTGAATTTTTTCATAAATATAACTTGTAAAATAACTGAAACAAACGCATTAATAATAATTTTGGAGCATACTTTGCGATTTTTTTTCTATCGAGGGAATTTTATATAATTTGCGTCTCGGCGCGACTAATGTCTAGGTATTATCTTTAAAAGTAACATATATTTTTTAGGAGCTTAAAAACTTCAAATGTTTAAGGGATGTTTGCAAGAAATCGGAAGAAATTCGGGTAGCGGAGTCTTAAGAGGGTATTCTGGTCCAAAATCCTGAATTTCGGGCGTTTTTTGACGGTCGCTGTTAAAGTAGAGGGGGCAAAAAAGAACGTGTCCATTTTGTCACGATTTTCTACCCTTCTGGTCATCTGAAAAATCAGTACAAATATCATTACGGTATGAACCAGGAAAAAACTCTCAAAATGGCGGCTACTAAAAAAAATGATGTTCTTCAGTTATTTTTCAACTTTTCCGAATTTTTTAAAATTGTAAGAATTAATTTTTTTGATTTTTTATTGGTTCCTACTACAGAGGAATATTTAAAAAAAATCATGTCAATTTTCAAAAAAATCGGTTAATCAGAACTTGAGATTTTGTGACAAACGTTTCGAAAAAAGTAGTTTCGAGTAAAATTTATATTATTACTAGCTGGTACCCGACATGCGTTGCTACGCCATTTAATAAAGAAATTGTTTCTCCCTGCGTGTCCTTTCCCATCCGTCCCGTTCCTCTTCCGAGTAAACCACCTACCCGAGTTACCCTCCCCCTTCCAACCTCACGCTTTCCATATATTCATTCCCGGTACATTCAGTTTTTAAACAGCTCACGTGCCACCTATTGCAATTTTTTATACAAATTTCACAACGCCAGCTTACTCCCCAAGTCAAGCGTGCGTAAAGAAGTTTTACTTCAATAAGTGACGGTAAAGTGTAACCACCCTTGTGTTATTATCATCTTAGAAGATTAGTCACAACCAATATTGGACCACCAAGCAGCATATGACCACAGCGAAAGTAGGACTTTCTCCTTTCAAATTGCCAAATCCTGAAAAATTGAATTTATAAACGCCATCAATTGTCTTACACCATACAAACTAATGATTTACAGTCCATCCCCGCTCGTGTCACAATATTGTTCATGACAAGTGCCATCTCCTCTATCTTTCTTCCTCCGTGGTCCTCCTTGTGCTACGTACAATGGCTCCATATTGTATCGATCCAAATGTACATGTAAGACATTTCTAGTGCGTATTACAATCTATTCGGTGCTTTGACACAACCCTGTTTCAGCAGATAGCTACTGGCCAGTCAGGGCGCCACATTGCGCTAATTAAATTACTTATTTGTTAATATTAAGTTGTTCTTGGAGAAGTATCGTATTACGCTGATATTGTAAGTATAAATGTTCTGAGCTGGGTTCAATACTGTTCAAGGTAAAATAATTTTAAAAAAAACTGTCTATTCGTAATTTGTTGATTATCCATGTAGTTTCAGCTTCTTTCAATAGATCTCGATAGGTTAGTTTGTAATTCGAACTTCTGCCATGGCAGAAGATGGCAGCCGATTTATTTAAAAGAAAAGTACCATCTATCACCGTTCGTGTCTTAGGAACGAATAATCGGATGATGGCCGAAGGCTCCAATAAGGTAGGACGGGCTTCCTCAGTCAGCCAGCCAGAGCGACAGAACTACTTAGAATCTAGCCTAGTAAGGATATCTGTCATTCATATTTGCATTTCTTATTTACATGCGCAAACAAAAAATTTACTTACCAAAAAGACCATTTGTCATTTGTCCCAACGCACATAGGTCTCATATAAAACGCCGTAACTTCCTTACTATCATAGTTAGAAATATGTTCTAATCGGTGTTAGAAAGGAAAAACACCACGCTTTATATTCCAATCTAAAAAATAGCCACCAAAAAGTAAAATGTACACTTTTATGTACATAAAGTTCTGAATCGCAAATTGAAAAAAGAATTTGAAACGTTGGGAATTTTTTATAAATTATTTTTCATAGAGCGACAAAAAAGTGAGGTCAAAATATGTGTTTGTTATACGTTTGTCTAATAAAATAGTATGTACCTATGTGTTTTTATTTTTTTTATTATCAGTAACTTAAGTTAGAAAAAACGTAAGGTGAGCCATTTTGAAAATCTTTTTATATTTGAATGCAAAAAATTTATAATTAAAAAAAAAAAAATTTTTTTCGAATTCCATAATTTGAAAGTGTATTACATCACCTTTCTAACAGTTTTTGGTTTTTGAATGTGCTCAGAAATATTCCAAATATTTGCATTTTATTGTAAAGTGAAAATATTTTGACCATCCGAAAAAAAAGCCAAATTTTTGAAGTATGTCATATTTGAAAAATACTTTAGTTATTTTTTTTTTAAAGAAAGTCAAACAGTTACGAATAAGCTGACAATATTTGAAAATTTCATACTACCACCACAGTAAGCCGAAAATGTTACTTGTGCCGTGGTGGACCAGCCAGCCGAGGAATCGAACACGCGATTCTCGGGTGAGACCTATACCAGACCAGACTAGTCATTTCACCATTTGAACAATTTTCGTTTCTCAACGATAAAATGGAATATAGTGATTGCGTCTTAGGTGCAATATTTAATTCTTTGATCCGCGTGTCTGACTTCTTTCAATTCTAAGAGTTTCGTTAGTTCAATCCGTTCATTAAATATGCTAACAGTTTTGCCTAACGAACATAGACATCCAAATGACTAGACAAGCAGTTACAGGTGAGGGGTCAAACCAAACCATGGAGGGCGAAGAGGGGAAAGATGACTGTGATTCGTTATACAATCAATCTAACAGTAAATAGGCATCTCGCATTACAATATCACCATTTAGTTCTTAAAAGCAAAATCTGCTTTGAATGAATAGACCTTTTTACATGGGAGCGCGAATTGCTTGCCACGATAATAACATATTTGCTAAGGCTAAATGCTCGCCCCAAAAAGACTCGCCCCAATACACATAGCAATATTTTGTTGCCGTGTTTAGTTAAAACACTATTACAAATGTTTCATAATTTACTTACCCCTGTAACCAGCGACGAGCACACTGGAGAACCGCCCACATTCGCTATGTGCACATTGATATGTAGATATATTGTATAGAATACGCTACCGTTTTGGCGTTGTATTTCGTTAAATGTATGGATGTTACCTTCTAGCTGTTCATGGCAAGAATGATGACGTCACACATTTTAGATTCAAGCGAGGCTCTATCCCCTCCCCATGGAGCGAGCCGGTTCCAAGGCGGAGCTTCAGCCGGTGCCATGTGGAGGGAGAAAAAATACGTTTTTATCACTTATGTTGTGCTAACGAACAACATTATAAAAAAAAAATTAAGGAGATATATCATGGAGAATATCAATCAGCATTCCTAAAGATGGCACAGGCCCTGAATAAATTATTTTTCTAATGTGTGGAGCTAATTTAAAAAAAAAGCATTGCTTTCAAATCGGTGAGTTTTGAAAATTAAATTTTCAAATAAAATCATTTTTCAATAAATTTCTTGACAATCTTTATTCCAATCAACTGCGACTCTTAATTTCTCTGTATATTTTATTTCATGTTACCGTTAATTGAAAGTCCGAATCATTTTCAAAATCTCGTTTTCACTTCTAATTAAAACTCAAACAGATTCGGCAAAAAAATTTCTAGAAACATTTCATTTTTAATTCAATCAGCAATATTATAAAAAAGATTTATTTAGTCACGAAATATTTACCTACGTAAAAACCGACCGTCCAGTTGATTACTAAGACATCTCCCAAAAATTATGTTTTGAGATAATGAGGAAAGCAATATTCGAATGCTCTCCATATATCAAGTATTTTTTACACGTGTCTGTGTTTTACATATTAAATACGTTGTAAGATAACACTGAGAAGCGTAACCCGGTACATTAGTATGATATTTTGAAATAACCTACTAGTGACCCAGAAAACATCAAAATTTTATTTAATTCACTAGAAAGTTGATGCATTATAATTGATTTCGTGGTGTTTACGAGTGATCAGGGTATTGTATCAAATGGAGGGTACATTTTTATATATAACTGCATAATCGCCGCCTCAGGAACCATTTATTGGATAACCAAAACCTCTACCATAGGTCTGGTTCGCTACTTTTGGTGAATTAGCAGGGGCGCCCGGGTTCATGGGGTAATGTTTTGTCTGGATCTGGCGGCGAGTGACCCGGACACACCGAAGCCTAGATTTCTACCCACCCCTCTTACATTTTTCCTTCCCAGAACTTCCTCTCCTTCATTTACCTAAAAAGACCCTCTACACATCATCCCCAATGATGACATAGGCCCTGAGGGAAATTTTTCATAGGCAACCCCAAGTGATTCGCTACGTTGGTGACTTAGCAGGGGTGCCCGGGTTCGTGGGGAGAAGTTTGTCTGGATCTAGCGGCGGATGACCTGGACACACCGAACCCTAGACTTATACCCACTCCTTTTACCTATTTCCTTCCCAGAACTTCCTCTCCATCATTTCCTTAAAAATACCCTACGAGTGAGTCTCAACTATATAATAAGTATATTGTGAGGCTGACGGTAGTGGGAAGGAGGAGATGGAGAAGAAGAAGGTGGGAAATTTGGTCACCAAATACAGCTTAAGCCATTTCAAGCAACTTTTCAATCTTCCACTCTGGAACGTGCAGCAAATATACTATATATTATTTTTAAATGAATTAATTGAGAAATAACACAAATTATGTGATAAAATTTATTTGCGCACACCAGGATCCGATTCCGCGACCTTCGGATTGCGAGTCAAGTCTTATCCCTCGACGACGGAGGCGGTCAATTAAATGTTGAAAAATGTTCCACCATAGTACCATGTCCTTACTCAAAATAGATTAAACATGAATTTTCTAAGTTGGGTATTTTTGTATTTATTTAAAGAGAAAGTCAAAAATAATCAATATATATATATTATAAAAGAAAGTCCAAAAAAACATGCGGAACGCAAAAACTCAGAAACGAGTGCCGGTACGATCAAGAGAGTTATATGGTATGGTAGATCTCTATCCCCCCTAGAGGTATTCGTTTTTATCTAAAGGGCTTGCTTTTGAAGATATAAGGGCTGAAAGTTCTAAGAAGGCTCCAGAAATTTCAAGAAGAGTCTCTAGAAAATTCGATAAAACTCTGGAATTTTCTGGAAGAAGTGGGGGAGTATGTCAGCGAGTCTAGAAGGTTCCGGAAAGTTCAAGAAGGTTCGATAAAGCTGTAGAAAGTTCTGAAAAGAGTGGAGGAGTGTGTCGATGTATCTAAAGGTTCTGGAAAATTCTAGAAGGTTCCATAAAGCTGTAGGAAGTCCTAGAAGGTTCGACAGGGCTGTAAAAAGTTCTGGAAAGAGTGGCGGAGTACGTAGGTAAGTCTAGATGGTTCTGGAAAGTTCTAGAAGGTTCGATAAAGCTGTAGAAAGTTCTAGAAGGTTCCATAAGGCTGTAGAAAGTTCTGAAAGGAGTGGAGGAGTATGTCGGTGGGTCTAGAAGGTTGCGGAAAATTCTAGAAGGTTCCATAAAGCTGTGGGAAGTTCTAGAAGGTTCGATAGGGCTGTACAAAGTTCTGGAAGGAGCGGCGGAGTATGTCGGTGAGTCTAGAAGGTTCCGGAAACTTCTAGAAGGTTCGATAAAGCTGCAGAAAGTTCTGGAAATAGTGGCGGAGTATGAAGGTGAGTTGAGAAGGTTCTAAAGAGTTCTAGAAATTCCGATAAAGCTGTAAAAATTCTAGAAGGAGTGGAGGAGTCTGTAGGTGAGTCTAGAAGGTTCCGAAAAGTTCTAGACGGTTAGATAAAGTTGTAGAAAATTCTGGCAAGAGGGGGGAGTACGTTGGTGAGTCTAGAAGGTTCTGGAAAGTTCAATAAGGTTCGATAAAGCTGTAGAAAGTTCTGGAAGGAGTGGCGGAGTATGTCGGTGAGTTTAGAAGATTCTGAAAAGTTCTAGAAATTCCGATAAAGCTGTAAAAATTCTGGAAGGAGTAGAGGATTATGTAGGTGAGTCTATAAGGTTCAATAAAGCTGTAAAAAGTTCTGGATGGAGTGGCGGAGTATGTCGGTGAGTCTAGAAGGTTATGGAAAGTTCAATAAGGTTCGATAAAGCTGTAGAAAGTTCTGGAAGGGGTGGAGGAGTATGTCGGCGATTCTAGAAGGTTTAGGAAAGTTCTATAAGGTTCGGTAAAGCTGTAAATGTTCTGGAAGGAGTGGCGGAGTATGTCGGTGTGTCTAGAAGGCTCGATAAAGCTCTAGATAGTTTTGGAAGGAGCGATGGAGTGTGTCGGTGAGTCTAGATGGTTCTGGAAAGTTTTGGAAGCTTGGATAATCTTAATCTTCAATATACGAAGTGTACAATGTACATGCCGTTAAAACTCAAAGATTCTGAGAGTCTCTCGAAGAGTCCTGGTACGATAACGGGAGTTATATTGTGTGGTAGCCCTCTATCCCCCCATCTATGAAGAAAGTTCCCGTTTTTACCTGAACGGCGTAACTTTAAAGATATAAAGGCTTAAAGTTTGGCCCCCTTGAAATTTTTAGAACCGTTCAAACATTTCAGAGTATTGTTGAGCATTCCACCACATTCCAGAACATCCCGGAACATTCTGGAATGTTCGGGAATAGGATGGAACATTAAAAAACATACCAGATCATTGTCGAACATTCCAGTAAACTCCTGAATGTTGTGGAATGATCTGGAACATTTGAAGTCTTTTTGTATGGGGCTTTCCGTATGTGGTATATAAAGCAAGATCCGTCGTGGATTCGAACGTCAATTCATTCTTACATCAACTCCCTGGGCGAAGCCGGACACCCCAGTCAGAGTATTTGAGAGAATTCCACAACGTTTCAGAACATCCCCGAACATTCTGGAAAATGTGGAATGTTCGGGAATGGAGAATCGGGAACATCAATGTGAAACATTTCAGAACACTCTCAAATGTTGTCCCGAGCGAAGCCGGGTAACCCAGCTAGTACAACATAAATATTACAGAAAAAAAAATGTCTCAATAAACTACAAAGGTAGTTATCAATTGGTGCTTTTAACTTTGAAAAAAAAATATTATTTCACTTTACTATGCAATTAGAAATTGTTTGTACTAGAGTATTATACGAACCATTTGATTTTACATTTGTACATTTTTTAATTTCGGCAGGAAACATATTTAAACAATTAGGTATCACGGAGTTCGGCGTTTTTTATCCATATAATGATAATGTAACAGTTTGGAGTTATATTGGCCAAGTAATCACTCGATGAAGTAAGAAAATTAAATAGGTTGCTACGTATCAATTCAAATTGAAATTTGAATTCCTAATTGAAAATATTCTATGAGCAAGTCGAATCCAGCTTTTTCGTTTGTTGTCCAAAACATACTAGGAACAATATAATTTTTCTTGAGAGTTCCAAGTTAGCAGCCAGAGGGTCCGGAAGTTTGTCTCAACGTGGGAAGGCACATACTTCGTTGAAATCGTCATTACGTATGAGCTGTAACTTCGGTTATTATTAAATAATAAAATCTGAACATGAGACTCTAACGAAATAATATTTTAATACTTCAGGGTCGTGTTTAGCCTTTAGAAAAAGAAACTAAATAGTTAAAACAAAAACTAATAAATTAATCGATAGCTTGACATGATTTTAAAATGATCTCAAGATGTTAAACTATAAGGGCGCCAGTTCAAATAGAACAAAATATTAAATGGTAAATCAATAAACTCAAAACTAACCGAAGTTACAGCTCACAGGTAATGACGATTTCATCGAAGTATGTGCCTTCCCACGTTGAGACAAACTTCCGGACCATCTGGCTGCTAACTTGGAACTCTCAAGAAAAATTCTATTGTTCCTTGTATGTTTTGGGCAACAAACGAAAAAGCTGGATTCGACTAGCTCATAGAATAGTTTCAATTATGAATTCAAATTTCAATTTGAATTGATACGTAGCAACCTATTTAATTTTCTTACTTCACCGAGCGATTACTTGGCCAATATAATTCCAAACTGTTACAATTTGTTTAAGTACGATTAGACCTTCATTCAACGTAAAACGAGTATTGTAAGTGTGGTCTAGTCTATTTATGTATCAAATGCTGAAATACAATTTTATACCACAGAATTGCCCCTACTGAGAGAAATTTGAGTTTCTGGTAAAAGTGTGAAATATTATGCCTTTGTTTGTATAAACTTTTATGAGCTAATAATTTAACTAATGAATTTTTAACTGATTGAACATGATTTACATAAATTTGTTTTACAATAAAATCCCCAAGCTATAATTCCATACCTTATAATATATTCAGCTAATGATAAATAAATTATTCAAAGTGTGCATATTGGAACATAGAATTTTAATTTATATAACCTACTAACAATAGATCTCAGTCGTTCACAGACTTTATTTTTTTGTCAAAATTTTAATTTGAAAAAACAATCAATTATAACACCTTAATAAACACATTTTTTAACCAATTCAATATTTTCACAAGTACACTATGCAGGGGTATCAGCATGTAAGCAATCTGAAGTGTGTTTTTATTTCAGGTGTAATAATATTTGCCTTGGCATTGGGTAATCTTTTTTTGTATATTTTATTATTATTATAAGTTTAATATTATTTAATACCTACTCACTAAATTTTGGACTTCACAACAATGATGTAAATATCTATATAGTTTTTTTGCATTTATGATTAGACCATAGTATAATCGTAGTCTAAAAGTTCAATGTAATCTTTTTGTAAGAGTTCAATACATGATTGCAAATCACTGCGAGAAATCATCAATGCAGTATCATCCGCATACATGTTCAGCAATGTACTAAAAGAGACTGATAAATAAAATTAAACCTAATATGGAACCTTGAGTAACACCTGCTAATGGGTTTATTTTCATGCACTTAAAATGTTGAAGTTATTTTCGAAGAGTTTAAGTTTTTTTCTTTTCCTATGATTTATAGTATTTTCAATCATTTTCTATGATTAATAATAATACTTTTCTTAAAAAAGTGTCTTCCAAAAGAGATCTAGGAATCACTCTTGATTCTAAAATCAAAATTGATGTACACATTAAAGACATTAAGTGGAAGTCATCTAAAATGATGGGATTTATTCCCAGAGTATGTAAACCTTTCAAAGAACCTTAATTAATTCTAACCCTTACAATGCCTTAATTAGAAGTAAACTTGAATATGGAAGCACTATTTGGAAACCACATTACTGCAAATATGAAAACCTTGCAGAATCGTTTAAAAAAATGTTAAAGAGTTTTAACTTTCAAACGTGGATTACATAAACATTTTAGATCATACCATGTGCGACTTGAACACTTCAAAATTAATAACACAAAAATTAGAAGGTAATTGACCGATCATACTCATATGTTTACATAAAATAATTCAGTCATGTTAATACATTATTTAGCACTATTGAAATAAAAGTTCCTAATTCCCATTGTTTAAGACGCCGTAGAATGTTTCACATGAATTCATTTAAAAATATCGCCTATTTTAGCCCTCTGACCCAAAAGTGCAAACTTCTTTGAACCTACTAGGTCAAAATTAAACATTAACATTATTTACAGTGAATTATTACACATAAATCTCGGCTAATATTAACAAGCAGCACTTATTTTCTTACTAACAATTTTTTTTTTAATTGCAAGGGTTTGTATATATAGTTTGTACAGTCTTTGTATTCAGCTATGTTATAACTTTCTCTGGATTTAGTAATAATACCTATAAATTGTAACAATTATTATAAGCAATAATTATCAGCCTGAAACATTCATCAACATTGAAAAATCTTCCGAGAAAAGATACTTGCCGCCAACGGGACTTGAACCTGTGTCCTTCTGATTGCCGGTCAGGTGCTCTGACCGGCACCGGTAAATTGTAGCTGAAGCATTGTGAAAGAAAACCGTTCTCGCTTTCTGAGTGTATTTTTTTGTGGTGCTTTAAACAGGCCGCACCAAAAAGTTTCGCGAGCTGCAGGTTCCCCACCCCTGCCCCAAGAAATATAATTTCACAAGCAATTGGGAACATTTTAGAAATTTAATCCTTATTAAATTTGTTTGATGGATCAAAAAGTACCAGCTATTTCTGCTTTGGACGTAAAATTCGGCAATTGTGAAAACGTTTAAAAGTTTGGCACTGTATGGAGTTGAGGATACTTTTAAGTTTTTGCCTTTGTTGACACAATACAATACATTAAGTTCTTAGTCTGACGTTATTATTACTAAGCCCAGAGAAAGTTATAACATAACAGTATATTATAACATAGTGTTTGAACATTGTTTCAAACCATATGCTGCAAAATTTGTAATTCGTAGGAAAACCATACGCTTGTTATGAGAGTAATAGTCAATAATGCCCGGGACTTACACATACAAATTTACTCTTAATTTAAAACCAATTTTGTGTTCAGATTGTTATGATTTAATTCCAGTTGTGGATTAATCTGCTGACACATTTCGAAAGAAACCATTCTCTTATTCAAAGTGCAGTTATAAAATTCTAGCTGCAGACCATGTATGTGCTGTCAGAATCAAAGAAAAACCATTTTCATGTTGTGAGTGTAGTTTCAATTCCCCACTTACAGATTTAAATTAAACCAGTTTTATGTTCAGAATTCAACGATAAATTAAAAAACAAGTTGAAGATTCATCAAAGGAGGCCATTTTCATGTACCGAGTGAAGCTTTACATTTGAGTTGCACACCATGTTCCGCAAAATTCTGAGAAATTGACTGTACCACGTGTAACCATTATTTAAGCTTGTGGACTTTCACGCAGAATCAATCTTAAGTTAACACCTTCCTTGTGTTCTAAATACATTGTAAAAATTCTAGATGCGAAATCCTCTTCTGACATAATTAAAAAATTCCATTATAGATTTCTGAGAGCAGCTATAAATTTGTAGTAGAATTTATGTACATGATTTTTTATTGGAAGTATACGTCACAAAAAATCATTTGTCTATTTTCATTTCTCCCTCTCAGCCCACGGCCCACGGGTGATACTATAAACATATGCCCCCGACGGAAAAAAGGTTCCTCGCCCTTGGTTTAGGGCTATTTGTTTAACAATGTATCATTGAGTTGAAGGAGGCGAGATTATTGGAAAAAGAATGAAGTGAATTAGACGGTAAAACACCAATTTGAGTAGGTCTTCTATGAATATTAAATACACACTTAAACCGATAGCAGATAAATAAAAATAAAAAAATAAACATGCGTACATAAATCGAATGGAAAATAAAACTCACTAAAACAAAATAATAAACTTATCAGAAAACTTATTAATGTAGGAATTAAAAATAATTGTTTATTCCTCTTCACATACAATTCACTTTATCGCCTATCGCCAACAATACACGAAAATTGAAATTAATATCATTACTCTATGCGACGCACCGAGTTTATGTTGATAAGTGAGTACGCATGTGTCTAATTAAGGATCCATTATCTGAACATATAAAATTGCAGTGAGAGCAAGAGAACGGTTTTTCTTTAGTATGAGTACGAATGTGTATAATTAAGCGTCCTTTGGCTGAACACGAATAGCTACAGTAGGAGCATGAGAATGGTTTTTCTTTAGTATGAGTACGAATGTGCATAGTTAAGACAGATTTTCTGGAACATGAATAGTCACAGTAAGAGCACGAAAATGGTTTGTCGTTAGAATGAGTGCGAAGGTGCGTAATTAAGTTTGACTTCAGTAAACTTGCATAATCACAGGAAGAGCAGTAGAATTGTTTTTCTTTAGAATGGGCACGAATGTGTAAAGCTAGGCGTGATTTTAGTGAACATGAATATGAACAGTAGGGGCAGGTGAATGATTTTTCCTTTGTATGAGTACGACTGTGTATAGTTAAACGCGATTTTGTGGTACATGAATAGATACAGTAAGAACATGAGAACGGTTTTTCCTTAGTATGAGTGCGAATGTGTGAAATAAGGTTTGACTTCTGTGGACATGAAAAGCTACAATAAGAACAGGAGAATAACTTTTCTTTAGTATGAATACGCTCGTGCATGGTTAAGTGTGGCTTCTGAGAACATGAATAGTCGCAGTAAGAGCATGAAAATGGTTTCTCTTTAGTATGAGTACGCTCGTGAATAGTTAAGCCTGCCTTCTGTGAACATGAATAGCTACAGTAAGAGCATAAGAATGGTTTTTCTTTAGTATGAGTTCGAATGTGTTTAGTTAGGCGTGATTTTTCTGAACTTGAATAGCTACAGAAAGAGCATGAGAATGGTTTTTCTTTGGTATGAATACGTACATGCACAGTTAAATGGTCCATCCGTGAACACGAATAGTCACAATAAGAGCATGACAATGGCTTATCTTTAGTATGAGTGCGTAAATGAGTTCTTAGGTCGAGTTTCGATGAAAGTTTTAGATCACATTTTGAACAAGGCAAAGATGTTAAATTGTTTATTTCCTTTCCGGGTCCTTTTTGTTGAACAGAAATGTTTTTCTCTACTCGAAATGCTGCATCTAGAAGAAAAACACAATATTAAAACAATTATTATTGTATTAATGCATGGCCTCTGAATGTGTGAAATTCACTAGAAATAATAAATTCTGAAGGGTTATGAATAACAACAGTTCTTTAAAGCAATGAATTTATTTATATTAATCAAATATATCGGGAGACAATCTTATTGCTCAGAGTTCGAGCCGCGACACACAATTGACAGTTATAAGTACACACAATTTGACATAGATGGAGCTCACGTCGCTTCGTATTATCTTAACACCTCCCCTCGAAGTCGTGAGCGAGTATTCCTATTCCTATTCTTACATACTCTCATCCATCATACCTAGGTTACGCAGACAATCATGATGTTTTGATCCACTCAAACCTTTCGTCAAAACATCAGCAGGCATCTCATCAGTACATAAGTATTTTAAATCAATTACACCTTGTTCGCATATATCTCGAATAAAGTGGTGTCTCACTGCTATATGTTTTGTGCGAGGATGAAAGTTTCTACTCTGAGCAAGTTTTATGGCACCCTGATTATCGTTGAATAACGTCACACACTCACTTTCAATACCAACGTTACCCAAAACATCACGTAAATACATGGCTTCCTTTGAAGCTTCAGATATACTGCCATGTATTCGGCTTCCGTACTCGATAGCGCAACTCTCCGTTGCTTACGTGCCTCCCAACTGATCGGGGCACCGGCTAAAATAAATGCAAATCCAGAATATGATCTACGATCTATGGCATTTGCTCCCCAGTCTGCATCGACCACACCGAACGAAGGCAGCCCAGTTCTTTCATAAACTAAACCGTAGTCAGATGTACCTTTTAAATATCTCATGATACGTTTAGCCGCCTTCCAGTGCTCAACACTATAATTACTATTAAATTGGCTTAAATAATTTAGGGCAAACGCTATGTCTGGTCTAGTCGATACAGCCAGATAAAGTAACGCTCCTATCAAGCTTTGGTATGGGTACTGTTTCATTATGTCCTCATTCACACTTACCGGTTTTTCTAATTTCACATTAATATCTAGAGGCGTCACTGCAGGTTTACACTCACTCATATGGAATCGTTCTAACACGTTCTCTATATAAACCCTTTGATTAAGAAACACTCTGTTTTCATCATCACGACTAAATTCAATACCCAAACAATTACTTATCTTTCCTAAATCTTTCATTTCAAACTCACTTGATAACTGTTTCTTTATATTTTTCATCCATACATCATCATTTCCTGCCAAAATAATGTCATCAACATAAATAGCAATCAACATCAGTCGCTCACTGGGGGGTGTTTAGCCCATGTACTAAGCCACTCTTTGCCATGGCTTTCAAATCACGCTCATTAAGGTGTCCGAGACGCTGGTGCCACATATCTATAAGTGTCTCTGGGGTCGCAGCTATATTGACAGCATTTTCGCTCATCCGAACATTATACAAATTACCAACACGGTCAGCACGCATGTGAATTTTGTCATTTTTATCAATCACGATTGCGTCATTTTTTCTGAATCGAACTTCAAACCCATAATCCGTCATTTTTGACACTGATAATAGATTAGTACGTAGATCCGATACATAGAACACTTTTTATATATCTATTTGGCGTTCTTCACTGCCCGTGTCCACTGAGATACTGACTTTACCCGTACCCGTAATTTGTGTTTTTTCACTATTAGTTGCTAAATTAAGCTCAGAGTTTATCTGTGTGAAATTCTTAATCACTTGCTTTTGGTTGCACATATGACTAGTGCACCCGCTGTCAATACACCAAATAGGATTAATTTGCTCACCCAACATCACCTCTTCGGTGGTGCTTAATAACATTGTTGTCTTCTGCTCATTATTGCTGTTGTGTACTCTGTTTATACTTATTGCCACTGATATTTTTGACCTTACACTCTTTTGCTAAATGTCCACGACGACCACACCGGTAACACTCAATGTAATTCTTATTATCGCGGTGGTCATGATTCTTCTTCTGAAAGGCATTTTTATTGAAACGCTTGACAAACATAGCCCCTTGGTCAACCATTTTAGATTGACGACCCTCAAAATCTTCGATAATTTTGATCTTCAGCGTTTCCGTTGGTGGCAAATCATCAAGAGATTCGATTGCCGTTCTGAACATGTCGAAAGAATCCGGCAAACTATACAGCAATAATATGGCTAAAAGTTCATCAATAACGATCAATCCGATTTCTTTGAGTTTTTTGACAACATCAAAGAAATCCACTATGTGTTTACGTAGGTCACTTTCTTCCTGCATACGAATCAAAACCAATTTTTTCAACAAAGAGGCCTTCCTTGCGGGTCCACTCGACTGATACATAGACTTTAGCTTGTCCCATATAGCTTTAGAAGTTTCTAAGCCATCCAATGCAGCTAACTCACTCGGACTGACCGCCAATAATATATCCGATTCGGCCTTTCCGTCCATTTTAATCCATTCTGCATACTTAGGGTCCATTGATGAAGATCTCACGACCGGAGACGATGTCTCATGGAAATCCTCCCCTGGCCGTTGCGAACAACCTTTTGCGACGAGACGTACTTTCTTCCCAGTAGTTTTAGTGCTAAATACAAATCGATTTCCGATCACTTTTCGTTGTTTTGGCCTTGTAACTATTTCCCATGTCTTATTCTTTATTTGTGCTAAATACTCGTCCTCCATGGCTCCTTTCCATGCATCATGCAGCGCGCCATCTCGACCAGAGTACGGTTTTTCCTCTCTGCAATCCCATTTTGTTGAGGCGTATAAGGCGCTGTTAATCTTCTTCTAATTCCTTCTTTTTTTAAGTACTCGTCGAATGTATTGTTGATGAATTCTCGCCCATTATCTGACTGAAGATATTTTATTTTCTTCCCTGTCAAATTCTCTGCAAAAGTCTTGTACGATTTGAACACGCTTAACACGTCGCTTTTGTTAGCTATAAAGTAGACTTCGCACCTTCTAGACTTGTCATCGATAAAAGTAACGAAGTACTTCTTACCGCCATAAGACTCATGTCTCATCGGACCACACACGTCCGAATGCACTATTTCTAGTAACTCGCTTGTGCGATCTTCACATCCTTTAGAAAAAGGCGTGCATGTCTGCTTCTCTCTTATAATTAATAATTAATATTAATAATTAACTGTAAATAAGATTAAGAAAGGGACCCTCAGATTGTTTGGGCACGTAGAGCGAATGAAAGAAAAAATGGTGTGAGAAGAATATATACGCAAATATGAATGGAAGAAGAAGTTGGGGACGTCTGAGGAAGACGTACCTACATGAGTCAGGCCATGTCAAAAGTCAGAATAATAGAAGAGTATGTATGAGACGATGTATGAATGTGAGTGAGGCAAAGAGTGTGTGCCAAGACCAAGTTGTTTGGCGGTCAGTCCTCTCTGCCTACCCCTGCGGGGAAACGGCATGATAGTTAGTTAGTTAGATTAAAATTCATAAAATATTTAAATTAACAATAAAAATATTATTTTTTACAATCAAGTTACACTACATGTGCAGTTTAACATTCCTGAATTATTATACTTGAAATGAACCTCCGGCTAATATTAAATGTCATTACATAAGATAATATCATGTAATTGTATAAGATAATATCGTGGCAGTTTTATTGGTACTCGTATATTTAATATTCTACCAAAACACATTCAAATGACAGATAAAATATCACTTTTCATAAAAGAATTAAAATTATGGCTAAATGATGCAGATGTTGAAACACTTTTTTTATAAACTCTATGTAAACCTTCAAGCTTCACTTTTACAGTTCTTCTGTAACTTCAAGACTAACTTAATTTATCTTCTTTAAACCGTAACAAAAAAATCAACTAACTTGTATGTGTCACTTTGTTACTACAATATTTTCAAAGATACATTACCTATTTAAAATTTCACTTTGAAAAATTACATTTTTTACTTGTACCGCCAACTTATTGGTGTAATTTAGCACTTTAGTTAATATTACCCACGCACAGGCAGTTAGTTGCCTTAGTGGGTTCCCATTATCTACTTTTGTCTTATATATTTTTTTTTACTTTTACATTATTTTTATCTTGTTATGTTATGTTATTTAGAAAATGTGTAAAAATTACTATTGAAATGTATTACATGTGGAAAAAAATAAAGGAAATTATTTTTTTTTTTTAAATTACATAAATAATATTTTTATATTAAGAGTACTAAATAAATGTGTTTTAAACAAAATATATATTTACCCCCGTTTTGGTGAATTATTTCAGAGCGCTCCAAGCGTTCCCTTTTAATATCTGGGAGGATGTAAATTTCTATAAACGTAATGTTAGCCAGGTTCATTTTAATTGAAGAGTACTATATAAATGTGTTTAAACAAAAAATATATTTACCCGCGTTTTGGTGAATTATTTCAGAGCGCTCCAAGCATTCCCTTTTAATATCTGGGAGGATGTCAATTTCAATATACGAGATGTCACTTTTTACTTCTACTTTAGTCCCTGGTTCTGATTTGATGGCGACTTCCTCTAGATTAGAATGCTCCAGTGTTTTTATTTCACCTGATAACAGAAACACTTTATTACAAATTGGCCACTACACACGGGATGCTTGTTAAGTTGTTTGACCTGCTTATATAGTACTTGACATTTGAACTATCGGTCCGTAGTAACAAACGGCAAGTAATAATTACAGGTGAAATTAATATTGGAAAAATATCGCAGTATTGATGACAACTCTATTCAGAAAGGAAAAAAATATGTGCTTTCTTTACATATTGCCACTTTTGCCATAAAAAAAATTAAAAAATGAAATCATTTCATGTAAATTATTGTAAATAGTTAAACAATAATAATTTTTTAAATTTATAGAAGTCAATACAGGAAAATGCAGGAATTTAAGCCCAAATTAAAAAATTACCTTAAACTGCTATAAAAGTCCCAAATATGTTTACTTTGTATCTTAAAGTCTGCTATTTTATAAATCATTTATTCCTTCTTTTTCTTTCATTTCTGTTTCTTTATCTCTGAGCCTACTATTGTATAAACCTTGCGTTCTTTCATACGCATCTTTTACTTACGTATTACAATAATTTTTGTTACTAACTTACATGATTCTTTCATTTATAATGATTTTTTAATTTATATTATGATTTTTTGAAACTCTTCAAGATTTTTAAATTTATACAAGATTTTTTAACGTACTTATTATTAACAATAGCCGTTATTACTAACTTACACGATCATTAATTTACTAATTGAGCTAGAACTCCCTCACCAAACACAAGAGCATTGTCTCTTTATGGTGAGGAAAGGCAATTTTTTTTTTTTTTTGTTAAGCTAATGTAACTATGTAACTGATGTAACTTTATATGTATTTTTAATAAGCTTTGCCAAAAAAAAATTGCTGTAAAATACAGAGAAACCATTCACTTGTTCCGAGTACAATATAATTAAAGTTCGTGGCCTGGAGGACTCCTACGCAGATTAA
The DNA here is from genome assembly GCA_929108145.2 of Limnephilus rhombicus. NCBI lineage: Eukaryota > Metazoa > Arthropoda > Insecta > Trichoptera > Limnephilidae > Limnephilus > Limnephilus rhombicus. The sequence goes on along the minus strand of OV815290.1, from coordinate 15,704,675 downwards.
TTCATAAGTTAAAACCATTCTTGAGTTCATAATGGAATTTCCAGTTTCCAGACGCATTTCGAAGGAAACCATTCTTGTTTTCCACGTGCAAAAATTGAAGTATCATATTCGTATTATTGGTTTAGTATCAATTAAATCTGGGGACTCGCATGCAGATTCACTCTTAATTTAAAACCAGTTTTGTGTTCAGAACGTAACGATTAAATTCCAGTTGTGGATTCATCTGCTGACCAGTATCAAAGAAAAATCATTTGCATGTTCTGAGCGTTGTCTTAATTCCCCGCATATAGATTAGAGTTCAGAATATAACATACCAGTTTTGAGGTCAGAATATAATGATAAATTAAATAACAAATTGTAATCCCATCGAAGGCAGCCATTCGCATGTACCGAGTGAGCTTTACATGTGAGTTTCACACCAAATGCTGAAAATTCTGAGAAATTGGCTATTCCGTGTGTAACTATAATTGAAAATTGTGATTGTACGCAGAATCAATCTTAAGTTATTTACTTTATGCTCTAAACACAATGTAAAAAATCGATATACGATATCCCCCGCAGACGCAATTCAAGGACACCATTCTCGCTTTCCAAAAGCTGGTGATACTTCCAATATTCAGATGGCCCCCGATGCGACGGCAAAAAGGTTCCCCACCGCTAACCTAAGATGACATTATTATGTATACCCTGAGCGAAATTATTTTCGTTAGGGCCTCCTGTGTGGAGCTAATGTAAAAAAGTACCCATCTTGTTTTTTGGTGTCCCAGTTTGGGGGAAAAAAATGGTGACATTAGGTATGAGGGGTGAATAGGAAACTGGGGGTCAGTGTATCCAGGAGTGTCAGACGTATGAATCCATTCCTCCAACTATGCAAAGCGATGAGTAGAGAGATTTCGGCTAGAGGATGAAACATCACCCTCAATCATAGTCTCGCTTGATCTTGCCAACCACACGGCAGGTGGGCAGACACATCGGCCGCAAAGACTTGGAGAAACCTCACTCCTTGAACCCCCTCATGCTAAATCTCCAAACGTAGAGAACCACCTAAGGTATGGGTGTGGGTTATCCAATATATAGTTCCCGGGGAAGCGGTACCCTTACTCGCCTCCCAATAAAATGTGTTCAATAATAAAAAAAATATTTTTTTAAATATCTTACCCGCCGTTTGGTGAATTATTTCAGATGGCTCCAAACATTCCCTTTTAATATGTGGGAGGATATCAATTTCTATATACGATATTTCGCTTCTATTCTCTTCTTCTCTAGCTCCTGCTTCTGCTTTGATATTGACTTCCTCAAGATGAGAATGCTCCGTTGTTCTTATTTCACCTGATAACAGAAAAACTTCATAAAAAAATTGGTCAAACTAAACTCGATTTTTGTATGGAGTGAAAGTTTGTTGAATGTTTTTATTGCGTAGCATTTGTGGCTTTGTCCAAAGCTTGAGTTTAGCATCGGAGTTTCTAGTGCTTTTTTTATTCGCTTATCTAATTGGTCCATCTTATTATAATATTACTTGTTTTTGTTACTCTTTCACGCAAAAACTACTGATTGGGTTTTAATGAAACACTATAATATAGCTTATACATCAGAATAACATATAGGCTATATATAATGGTAAGCTCTGGCGTTATGAAATTTTATAAATGAAAATGTGTGTTTTTCATATATTTAAGCGGCAGGGAGGAAAGGCTGGGGGAAGGGGAACGGGGGAGGTGGGGTTCGCGGAGAGGGAAGAGACGAGGGAGGGGGAAGGTGTGGAAGGTGCAAAGGAACGGGGACGCACGGGAAAGGACATGCGGGAGAATTAATTTATTTCTTTGAATGGCTTTGCAACGCTTGCCGGGGACCAGCTAATTAATGATAGTTTGTTGAAATTTTTTGTCTAAAATCTAGTTAAGTAGTATATTATAATAAAACAAATATGAAACTAATTTCCCCTTTAATTTTTTTGACCTTAACCGGTCTCAGCTTGTGAAAGGCATCTTCAGACTAGTACAAATTATTCTTAACCTACGGTTTATATACACAACATATGTTGGGGAAAGGGGTGATCTACAAGGAATTTTAATCACTTATATTAATTAGGTTTGTTAATAAGTCGTCTTTGACTGTGGAATTTCTAATTGTTTTGGTTATTCCCAGTAGGCTTAATTACCACGGATTTGTAGCTCACTTTAATATTGTTCGGGGAATTGAACCTCACAAGTTATATGAATTATTAATAACCTAATTTTATTATTGTCATAATCTTTATTATATTTATGATGATATGGAATTTTTGATTTTGAAATTTCATACTTATTTTATTATAATATTTTAAAATAAATCTCCACCACATATTGTCAGTTTCAAAAATAGAGATAGTTTAAGAAAATTGATGGTTCTTAATAGACAAAAATTTAATACGTTTATTGCTGGTAATCCAAGTTTTTTTTAATATTTCATATGACTATATTCATGTTGGTGAATATTTGTTTAAGTATACAGGATGTTAAGAGACGTACTTGACTTACTTTAACCAGTGATTCCTGACATTATTTCGAGTAAAAAATATAAATAAAATTTTGGTCTACGGTGACATTTTTAATGTTCTTTTTTTCTACGTGTGTACTAAATTATTTTATATTATTACTAGCGCATTCCCGGCACGCGTTGCAATGCAATAATTTTTTTTTTCTTGTGTATACTTTACCATTCGTCCCTGTTCCCCTTCCCCCTCCTGGATTCCCCTTCCCCTTCTTCCTTCCGTCACTGCCGTCAAACTATGTGAAATACACTCACTTTCTATTGCAATTTATACATACAAATTTCATAATGCCAGAGCTCATAAGTTTATATAGAAACCTTCGCGGGCGTGCGCACAACAAATCATTTAAGTTTCATCGCAAGCGGAAATAATTTCATAACGCCAGAATTCACTATTACGTAAAAAAAATCATCGCCGGCACGCGCACATCAAATCACTAAAGTTTCATCACAAACCTATGAATGGTTTAGGGCTCGTACAAACACGATACGACGTTGCATCGTGCTACGACGCGGCATCGTACCGAATGCACATTCTAGAAATCTCCTCGCTCGACTCAAGCGATAGTTAAAAATTCTTTGTTCTACCATCAAATTCTTTCCTGGACCTAATAATGTGCATTCTGTAGAATGTGCATTCGGTACGATGCCGCGTCGTAGCACGGTGCGACCTCGTATCGTGTTTATTTGTACGAGCCCTTAGGTACCGCATAAGGGACAAACAAAGAAACTTTAATATTTATGTATAACTTAGCTTAATTTTTAATTCAATATTTAATTAAACTTCTACTTCGAAAGAAAAATTATAAAATATGATAGCCCAAACGGGGCGTGAATAAACAAATAAATATTAGGTTACATATGAAATTGGCGTTTTGTATGGGAGGAACATAAATTCGTTTTTTTTTATATAATATATTTATTTAATCAAAGTATGTTGTAGCAGGTAGCTACCGGCTGGGTCCCGCAAAATGTCAACTACGCATTTTGTTCCCGAGGTTGGCACGCCTGAGTTTCGGGGTTCGCTAGTTCGAGATTTAACCGCAAGCGTCAGTTGTGTGCAGTACCGGATTATCCCTAAGGCAGAGTAGGCAACTGCCTAGGGGCCCCGCATCGGCTGGGGGCCCCGCGCCCCGAGAAAAAATGACTTGCTTCAATGGTTTGACTCTCTATCAGTAAGCAACGGGATGCCGCGCCGGAGTTTTGGTCGGCTTAGAAAAGATCTAGCGAGGTACGAAAACACTGCTTAAAATATTATAGAGTAATTAATTCTTCAGACACAGGGTAATAGTTCAGAGATCTCAGGGAAAATCTAGATATCGTCAATTTTAATCCAAATCTGAATGCATTATAAATGCACACCTACTGCTACATGTATTTATTTATTCTATGCCCACTTTTATAAGGTTGGCAGTACTGTTTGGCATGACAAAGAGCATTGGGGACCCCGGATTGGGGGGAGTCCCCGATTGACTCCGATTCATTCGATACGTATGTTGTGTCATGTGTTATAAACAAACTTCATTTCATTTTCTAAAAATCGGCGACCCGACGAGTGTAATAAACTGAAGTTACATTACGATACCACGTATGTTTAATTACCAGATTTTATTTAACATACTTATTTCATTTAATATTATAGAATTTGAATTGTGTCGTAAACACATTTCATAACGTTTTGTCTTAAATTACGATTTGGGAGTTTTGCGACAATGATTTAATTTAAACAGTTTTACTCTGTTCCATGTTTCAAAACTTTCGAATTTTGTTAAGAAGTGTTATATTTTTATAGTTTGCAAGTGCTTCGAGAAAATCGGCGAGACGACGAGTGTAATAAACTGAAGTTACATTACGATACCACGTAAGTTTGATTACCAGATTTTATTTAACATAAGTATTTATTTCATTTAATATTATAGAATTTGACGAGTGTGAAGTTTTTTTTGTGAAGTTTTTCTTGTGAAGATATTATGAAAATTGTTACTGTTTCATCTCGTGCCGTTTTCATTTTCTCTCCGTCCGCCTAATAGTACCTACCTAAGTAGTAAGTTAGAAAAATAATAAATGATGTAATGATAAAAATATCTAGATAGGTAAGTATTTGGGTTCAGTTAATTTTATTTAAATAAATAAATGCTTTCCTGTCAAATGTTATTTGTAAATTTTTCTTTCAGGGACAAAATGTCGGAGGTACCCTTAAAGAAAAAACACCAAAGTGGTTCGGAAAAGCGTAAAAAGCGGCAAGGGCAACAAAAAAGCGTGATGAACAATTGAAGAAAACACAAAACCTTTTTCAAGTAGGATTTAGTCATCAAACAATGGAAAATCAACCTTATAAGTGTCCGCCGCGTACTGCCAGCCTCACGATGGGCGATGGTGGTGAACGCACTGACCCTGTAGAGATTCCTTGCGAGCGTTCTGAACAAACTGGCCAGGATCAAGAAACAGCTACTTTAGTGGGTGCAGAGGAAAGCAAAGCCGAGTCCGAGGTCCAATTGCTACATCAAAACGTACTCCATCTAGGAGTAGAATACCAGAATGACATTGGATTATGGCTTAATATTACAGACAAAATACAACATTTTTGGTGTACTAGAGACCCTAACGAATGTCAACATTTTGACTGTGATTTTTCTGTTTCAAGCCGACAATACGACGATAGCAAAAGATTTTTTTCTCAATCTCTGTTATTTCGGAAACATATAAGTGGTGGTAAAATTAAACGAGAGTGGCTCATGTATTCTCCGTCTACTGGAAAAGCATACTGTTTTCCATGTGTTCTTTTTGGTGAAGCTCAAAGCAAATCACAATTTAAAAATGGATTTTCTGATTGGAAAAATGCTTCGCACCGAATTCAATCGCATGAGTATAATACAACGCACCAAGTATGTGTCCAGACACTGATTAGTAGACGACGTATTCACTGACGAATCGACACCTCTTTGGAAATTACATTCAACAAAGAAAGAGAATATTGATTGAAAGTTTTACAAAGAATGGTTTCTGTGATTAAATTTTTATCATGCCGTGGATTAGCATTTCGTGGTGATAATGAAATTCTTGCTTCTCAATATAATGGCAACTATTTGGGAATTTTAGAGTTAATTGCAGAGTACGACCCGTTCCTTAGTTCGCATTTAGCCAAATACGGTAATGAAGGCAGGGGAAAACAATCATATTTATCTTCAACAATTTGCGAGGAACTTATTGAAATATTGGGAAATAAGGTTTTAAAATGCATTGTTGATGAAATTATTGAAGCTAAATATTTCTCAATAAGTGTCGATTCAACACCAGATATATCTCATACTGATCAGTTGACTGTAGTGCTGAGATACGTTACGTCAAATGGAGAAGTAGCAGAACGTTTTCTTGCGTTTATTCCCATAGAAAGTCACAAAAGGGAAGAACTAGCCACCACAATTTTAAATTTTTTAAACCAATGTAACATTGATATAAAAAAATTGAGAGGCCAGTCTTACGATAATGCGTCAAATATGTCTGGTTGTTATAATGGTCTACAGGCGCATATTAAGAAAATAAATCACCTCGCACACTATGTTCCATGTGCAGCGCACTCACTGAATTTGGTTGGAGTACGTGCTGCGGAGAGGTGCGTTGGAGCAATCTCATTCTTCGGATTTGTAAAGGCACTATACAACTTGTCATGTCAACTATATGTCAACTCATCGCTGGGCAATTATGCTCAAACACCTTAAACAATACTCGTCATTAGTTCTGAAAAGAGTATCCGACACAAGGTGGTGTGCAAGGGCCGATGCGGTTAAGGCTTTTTCAAGAGGTTACAACGGTTTACAGAAAGCTTTGCAATCTATTGCTGAAGATGAGACTCAGATATCACAAGCGATTCACGAGGCCAGATGTCTATTAAAAGACTTGGAAAAAAAAGAAAATGCCGTAATGGCAGTATTCTGGGCTGCCATACTAGATCGAATCAATGGTGTCAGTATATCACTACAAAAACCAACTATTGAACTTCGAACGGCAGTCGATCTTTTAAAGTCGCTTTTAGATTTTTTGCTTTCACAGCGAGAATTATTTGACGATTACGAGATGAAGGCAAATGAGATAACTGATACCCAATACAGTGATGAAAATCAGCGTGTGCGAAAAAGTAAAAGACATCACGATGACGGATCTGCAGAAGACGTTGTCCACAGAGGAAAAGAGAAGTTAAAAAAGTTAAAACTTATTTGCCTGTACTAGACACGCTGTGTACAGAATTGTTGCGGCGACTAGACGCTTGCCGGGAAATTAATTGTCTGTTTGGATTTCTTACAAATTTCTCGACTAATTCTAACGATGAAATTAGAGAGGCTTGTACAAAGTTTAGGGAACATTATTCCGAGGACATTGAGCCTGAGTTTTCAGACGAGATGGTACAGTTCAAGTACTTCATCTTACAATTAGAGGATTCATTAAAAGATAAAATTGTACATGCCGAGGATTCATATAAACTCATTTTTGGTAATATGGCACAATCGACTTTTCCGAATGTAATGATAGCATTGCAAATATATAGAAGTCTGATGATTACAAACGCCACGGGTGAACGCAACTTTTCCAAACTAAAACTAATCAAAAATTGTCTTCGTGCATCAATGTCTCAGAAGCGTTTAAATTCATTGGCGATAATGTCGATTGAAAATGATATTTTGGAAAAGGTCATCTTTCAAGATGTTTTAAAAGATTTTGTATCTAAAAAAGTTAGAAGAGTTAATATTTAAACATCATTGTATTTTTGTTATTAGTTTTTTGGGTGTTATGCCGTGTAACCAAAGAAGGAGGTAGCGCAACACGGCATAACATCCCAAAAACTAAGAACAAAAAACTTTTGTCCGTGAAAATCTAAAAACGTATCATTGTTGTATTTTACTTTACTTTTATTCGTTAAGCAGCATTACTTAGTATCAGGTAGGTGCCGAGTGTGGCTTTTATTGGTATTTATTTTGTTTCAGTTTTTTTTTTACTTTTTATTTCTAATTATGTGTTTAAAATATAAATGTTATACAAGCTTATCTCCATACCAAGGTGGTGTGGAAGAGATCACAAGAGTGATAAGACCGCTCATAGTACTGTTTTTAAAAAAAAAACTTTTTTTTATATATCTGTGTCTTTTTATGTATAATAAAGAATTATTGTATTGTATTGTATCCGTTTCAATTTTTTTAATTGGATGGGATGATGGCATTACTTCGTAGCCGGCCGGCTTAGTCCATTTCGAAGGTCGCGGGATCGAATCCCGGCGTGACAAATAAATTTTATTTGATTAAATTGCGTTATTCACAATTTACTCATTTAAAATAATATACATATAGTATATTTGCGGCACGTTCCAGAGTGCAAGATACTCTCAGTATCGCCCTGGTTTAAGACCACCATTCAAAATTGAAACGTTGCTTGAAATGGCCTTAGCCGTTTTTGGTGATCAGATTTGAATAGCCAGGTACTTCCTCACCTTCCTCATCCCTGTCTCCTTCCCGTCCCCACTACCTTCAGCCAAAACATACCCCAATTGGGGATGACATTGTCTCACTGGCTCCAGATGGGAGCAGTTGAGACTCTTGTGCGGTATTCATATAAAAAAATTAATAATAATAATAATAAAAATAAAAAAAAATGAATAAAAATACGTTGTGGTAGAAAAATATTTTTCATAGTTTGCAAAGGGTGTAGGTAGGGGCCCCGAGACGTGCACTGCCTACGGGCCCCGACATGCTTAATCCGGCCCTGGTTGTGTGGAGAGACCGTGCTGGGAGGGAGTTCGTGTCCTGCGCTCGTAGTTTGGTGGAATTCTGGTAACTTCAAACACGTGTGAGATAAATGAATATTATTATTTTAGAGTATGGTCACTGTTAATAATTTATGTCAGGATGTTTTTCCCTGGCTGGCGCCCTGTTAAATTTAAATTCTATATAGCCTTGACGGCATTAACTTCTTACTGATAGCAATCTAAATCTTTTACCTCTATCAGGTCTTTACCTGACACGCGCTGAGATTATTGTTCTTGCTCTACCTTGTTCATTAAGATGCATATCAATAAATGTCCTTGTTCCATATCAAACTTATTATTATTTTATTGAATAATGTGTTTTGGTTCCTGCTTGCCGGTGAGAGATGTAGGTAGATTGTACACATTCTTATCACGCAGATATTATGTTACAATGTACCATTGCTATCTATGCACTTTTGCCATCTCATAGGTAGTTCATCGATCCCTTTACAAAAAAAAACCATTCGGACGGGAATCAATAAAATCTTTGAAGGCGGTTTGGACTGCCCTATCGGAGTTGAATTTTTCCCATGCAAGAAGTTATCCAAATTTCGAAAAATTGGGGCAAGGTCCGGAGAGTACGGTGGATGTCCAATAGAAACTCCTCTAATTTGGTAGTCTTCTGTTGTGCAGTGTGTGGTCTAGCGTTGTCATGAAGCAGCAGTGGCCTAGAGCGATTAACTAGCCTCGGTTGTTTAGCAGCTAGCTTTTCCATCATGGTTTGCAGTTGCTGACAATAGACATCTGCCGTAATCGTCTGGCCAGATTTAAGAAAGCTGTAGTGAACGACACAAAAAAACACAACTGTGTTTTCTTTTGGGGCACTGTCGCTATACACATCATTAATCCTTCGAGCCGTTTCTGCAGCACTGGTGCCACGGTGGAACTCGTACTCGTAAATAAAAAGATATTTCAAGTTTTCCATTTTGTAAACTAAGTGACGCAAAGAAAAAAAACAATTAAGGAGAAAACAAATGAATTATAATTTTCGAAACACATGAGTAAATAGCTGTATAAATTTGAATTTGGAATTCCTAACCAAAGAGAAGATATTTGAGATCAAAGTTGCCAGTACGGCAAAACGCCAATTTCATATGTAAGGACCTAATATTTATTTCTTACCAGCCGTTTGATGAATTCTCATTGGATGTTCCAAACATTCGTTGTTTATGTCCGGCAGGTTTACAGCTTCTTCTGTATCCGGCATTTCACCTTCACCTTCTTCCGCAATCCCTGGCTCCATCTTAACGATGACACTCTCCGAGGTAGAAAGGTCCATGGCACTCTGTGAGAGCCTTCAACTAACAACGGAATACTTTGGAAAATTACTTTTAAATATGAGATAATTAATGGTTTACTTCGTTTGCTACCAATAATCTAGGATCATTTTTTAAGTAGTGTATAATAGAACGTATTATATATTCTATTAGCTGACAAAACGAAACATAACGCCATAACGTTCGGTCGATTAACTAAGTGATTTTAATTTTAATTTCATCTGCTAGAAACTTATGAAACTTACAAATAATTACAAAACATTGTCCTATAAGAAACATGTAATAATCATTTAATTCGCAATAATAAATTGTAGTGTATCTAAAAGCTTCCTGCTTACTCACATCGATGGCAGTATTAATAACTGTCCTAAGACTCCGCTAGATGGCAGCTAGCTTAGTACAGGCTTTGGGCAACAGAGGGTCCAACAGCACAGAGGCAGTCTTCAGCAGATCTCTCACCTCAGATTCCAATTGGCCAATTCCTAGATAGGTCGACTATCGTGGTCAACACTGTATACGCAAAGTATCAATAAACTAGATTAATACGAAAAAAACATTATTCTAACCATTGAATATATCTCCTTCAAAAGGGAGTTGGAGGACTGTTGGTGACACACCACATAAATATTTAGGACCAAATTACACACAGTAAGCCAAATTTTTATTTTATTATCAACAATTTTAGTTTAGTTTATCTCGAACAAATATCGTGATGCGAAATTTTTCATATAAAGACTATATATTACTATTTACATTTTAGGAGGCGGGTATGGGTACTGCCGCCCCTGGAACCATTTATTGGATAACCAACACCTCTGCCACAAGTCCCCACAAAAGGTTCGCTTAGCAGGAGCGCCCGGGTTCAGGTTTGTCAAGGTCTTAGCGGCCGATTTGTCTACCCACTTTCAGCGTGGCGGGCCGTATCGAGAAAGACTGGTTGTGGGGGTATTTTGACCTCTCCAGCCAGATTCTCTTGACTCGTCGCGTTGCACCGCAGTTGAAGGTATGGATTCATGTTTCCATCACTCCTGGACACACTGACCCTCAGATTCCTACCCACCTCTCATAACTATTTCCTTCCCAGAATTACCTCTTCTTCATTTCCTTAATAAAACCCTCCACACAGCATCCCCTAAGATGATATAGGCCCTGAGGGAAATTATTTTCTGTTCCTGTGTGGAGCTATGTAAAAAAATAAGGTAAATATGCATTTGGTCCACATCACGGATAATACGAAACGTTCGTGTTAGCGAAGATTGATGCACGGATAATACGGAATATTTCTTTTTTAACTAAGAGACAATCAAATATGACATTTGTCGGAAGTACCAATCTTATAAAATAAATTCTCTAAAATAAACTCGCATTTCATCATAATTTTTAAAAATATCCCAGGTTTTGAATGGATTGTTTGGCAAAGCAGGGTTTGTCTAGCGGATTTGTGTTATTATTCTAATACATTTCTTTGCATGTTCTACTGTTATAAATACAGGTACAAACTTGTCAATAATGCATTCACTTTGTTTTACATGGCAATAGTATTTTTTTCTATTTATTGACAGCATTGATTGATTGTATTTGGTATTGATTGTAAGTGAATTAATTTAAACAAAATTAAAATGATGAATGCAAATTTTTTGCATGTTTTTTCGTCTCCCCCGACATAAATACTGACTTTTCGTGATAATAAAGCTAAATCTAACTGTCTGAATAAGAAATATTGCGTATTAACCAGTAAGATGAACGAAGTATGTATGAAGAATGAGTTAATGATGAATGTAAATAATAATAATATTTGGATGATTTATATAGCGCCGTTTTTGTGAAAAATCACCTCAAGGGCGCTGTACAAACTTATAATACATTTCTAAAATTTAAAAAAAAACTATAAGCTAGGCAAACAATTAAAAACAATTTATGGCTAAAAATTGCATACACCAATTCATTGATCACCGATACGAAAATATGTGTACAATATTTTTACCAATGAACGCGATGCTGCCTAAAATTTAGTAAGTCTAAAGTTATGGTATTTGAAAGAGAGAGAATGAAAACAATGTGCAACATAGTTGTGAATGATGAGTATTTGGAGCAGGTGGATGTACTTGGGAAGTATGTTTACGAGAGATGGAAGGGCTGACAGAGATATCGAAAGAAGGGTAAATGCAGGCAACTATATTAATGGAGGACTGAACGCCGTTGGCGCCAACAAAAAACTGTCCAAAGAAGCGAAGTTAGCCGTCCATAATGGAGTGCTGGTACCTACCCTGATGTATAGCAGTGAGGCATGGGTCTGGCAGAGGAAGGATGAAAGTAGACTGAATGCTGTAGAAATGAAATCCCTGAGGCGTATGTGTGGTAAAATCATGTACGATCGTGTGAGAAATGTGGAGATCCGCGAAGAATGCAAGGCTGATGTAAGCGTGATGAGTAAGACTAAGAAAGGGACGCTCAGATGGTTTGGGCATGTAGAGCAAATGAACGAGGAAAGGAGTGTAAGGAGAATATATGACGCAAATGTGAATGGAAGAAGAAGTCGGGGACGCCCGAGGAAGACATGGCACGACCAAGTGAATCAGATGCTTGAGTCGGGCCATGTGAAGAGTCGGAATAATAGAAGAGCATGTATGAGACGATGTATGAATGTAAACGAGGCTGTGTGGGAGGAGTGTGTGCCAAGAACGAGTTTTTTGGCGGTCTGTCCTCTCTGCCTACCCCTGCGGTGAAACGGCATGATGGTTAGTTTGTTAGTTTTAGTTAGCGGAGTAAGGCATAAATAATAAAAATAAATATACTAATTACAGAATGCTTTCCTACGCATCTACTAGAAAGAAAGTCATATCGAGGCTATTCAAAACGTTATCTTAATCTTTTCACCGCGGCGGCTGACTAAAGTCATTTCATCAAGTGGCTTACACCGCGCGGCGGCTGACTTCAGTCATTTTCAAGTTTCGACTTCGTTTTCTAAGCACATGTATGCCGTATACGATCGAAATTTATATTAAAAATAAGAATATTCATTTGTGGTGCGACCTCTCTGAGAATGTTTATCAACTTCTTCATTGTTTATCTTGGTAAATGAATAAAACCGAGAGCGCGGCCCCAGCCGCCAGTCACAGTTTTGAAAATGCGCGCGAATCTTATTGTCTCTTTCGAGCGGACCCCGTAGCGTATTAGTAATAATACTTGTGCGTCGATATCCACTTTGAAATCTACTTTATTTTTGTATACATAATTATTTAATTGTTGTATTATTTAAAAACTGACTAATTCAATTTTAAAAAACATCTTGTTTTGTGTGTTTACGTATGAATTTTAAAACTTTTTTTTTAACAACACTCAAATTGTCGACACATGGCTTATCCGAAATTGATGTTGAAGCAATGTTAGATTCGGAAAGTGTTTTTGAAATAAGTGATGACTGATGACGATACAGATATTGTTTTTGTTGGGCATTATGAAAGTTATGTCTCAATCCCGTCAGTTCAGCCAACAACTTCTTCTGCTGAACCTTTGACTTTCCCATCTCAACCTAGCCGGCCCTCTAAATTCAGAAACCTATTCGTAATAAATTCGCAAAAATACCGAATATTTTCTGCGTAAACCAAATATTTGCGGTTGATTGCCGCCGTGACCGGTTCTTAAAACTTAGATATTCGTAGTAAATTTGTAAAAATACAATACATTTCCACGTAAATCGAAATTTCCGAAACCGAATCCCATCTCGGCCGCCCCATCAAATTTAGATACCTATTTGAAATAAATTCACAAAAATACCATATTTCCGCGAAAATCGAAATATCGCACCGGATTTCCTTTGCAGGCGGCCATTCTAATTCGGGAATTAGAAGTAAATTCGTAAAAATACAAAATATTTCTGCGTAAATCGAAATTTCGCAGCCGAATCACGTCGTGGTTGGCCCTCTAAATTTAGATACCCGTTTGATTCAGAGAAAATACGATATTTCCGCGTAAATCGAAATTTCGCGGCAGATTTCCGTTGCAGGCGTCCATTATAATTAAGATGTTCATAGTATTTGTAAGAATACCCACCATTTCTGTTTAAATCAAACATTTGTGGCCGTTTCCATAGAGGCCGGCCCTGTGAATTCAGATATTTCGAGTAAATTTGTAAAAATACGGTAAATTTCCTCAAAAATAGAAATTTGCGGCCGATTTCCGCCGCAGCCGGCTCTTTAAATCCATATAATCGAAGTAAATTCGTAAAAATACGGTATTCCGGTGTAAACCAATTTAGATTTATAAAATAATAATACGAATTAGGTCGATATCAACCGCATAAATTAACGTTTTACGGCGATTTACTGCCGTAAAATGTCGATCTTATTAATGCAAATTTATCAGTGAAAACAATATAAAATAATTTCACAACATAAATATCAATAAAATGTTAACTATAGAAGTATCTATAAACTAAAACCATAGCATCTTTTAAAATTCGATAAAATTAAAATTGATAACGTTATTATCAAGCTCTGCAAGTATTTTAGTGTGTATTTTTGTTACAGCTGTTTCAGTTTACAGTTTGAAAATGGTTTTGCAAACATTATAACATTATCAAATTAAATTTTAATTAAATTAAAAAATAAAAAACAACAAAAAATTAAATGGAGTTTTACGAATTAAACACAAAAACAATTAATAAAAATAGAGCATCGGCGCAGTGGCCCTTCTTGACGGGTCTCGTATTTCACTACACGAGCAAGTAGGTAGCTATATGTTACGTCATACGTTGCTAGAAGCGGCCATGTTAGAGATTGCTTTGTTTGTTGATATTCACGGCGTGTTTATATTAACGCAATTATAACGTTATCTTCATTTCAGTTGATCTCAAATTAATGTTTATTGATACTTCGATATTGGAGGATGATGTTATTAAGATTTATTAATGTTTTTAGGATTAATCCAGACAATGATTTTGTTTTCTAAAAGGGTCTATGTAAAAATGACATTCGAAAAAGAAAGTGCCGCGTGGGGACGACTGCTTAGGTATATTTTTTTAGCGGTTAAAAGGTTAACAAGAAGGCGGAAGTTTACTTAGCTTGCCTTTGCGCACGAAAATATATCAACATTGAAACAATGATATTATTTTTCTTCAATGTGCAATATTTCACCCAAAACTATATTAATTTCTAACTACTTTCGATAACTGAGCTATACATGTAACAACAAAACTATGTTAATAATATTAGGACGCAACAAATAATAAAAACACTGGAAAGTCAAAATATAGTGATGCGACTCAAGGGTCATAGAAAATTTTTTTAACAAGGTTAGCTCAAACCGGCATTTTCGAAAAAAAAACTCGTCGGACCGCTTTCGAAATTTCGAACGCGTGACGTAGCTTGAAGTAAAACACTGCCACTCATATTGCAGTTAATTCATATCTCCCAGTGGAACATAGACTGCAAGCTATGTCGTGATTTTTTAGCAAATCATCGCTCTACCCGTTCAATGTGCTAACCTAGTTAAAAGCATTTTTAACGATTAATACGTTCGAGATGTGGAATGAAAATGTTATTTATAGATCCCATTATGACTTCTCCATAAGGAGGTTAATTTTCGACACAATACACAAAAATATATGAAGTATTCGAAAGTTTTAACATTTATACAAATATAAGATGAACACAACACTGACAACACCAAAGGCGATGCAAAATAACGTACCCGTACAATGTTCAATGTTTTACAAACAGCAAAAAGTAAATAGTTCAAATGTGTTTCCGTAAGTCATAAATCGATTTAAGTAATTAAAACATAAATCTACTCACGAACAAGGCGAAAGGCAGTTCCAATGTCAATGTGTTTGACAAGTAACATAACCTAGTATCGGAAGTAGTTCAGAAGACGTCCCCGGAAAAAGTTTATTGAAGATCTTTAGATATAATGTGATAATTTTGGCACTATTTAAAAACTTTCAAATAACAAATAAGGCACCTACATGCGATATTAGAAAACGGAACAATTTGCGGTAGAATTTCCAACAGCAATCACAAAATACGTCAATTGAATTGTAACCATAGAAAAAAGACAAAACCAGAATGGTAGGACAAATGCAGCCAAATGGTCGGTGTTCATGTCCCGGTTATATGAAACCGGTTCCTTTTCTGTCACTGCAACCGTCGACGTGGTTTCTATTTCGAAATCGGCTATTTGTTCTTTACTACTAACAAGTATACAATTTGAGTTACAGGGTGAGATTTTAAGTAGGCAATTTCTGTCGTAAACTTTAATATTTACATTTATATTTGAAATGTTCTGTTAGGCTCAGAGGTAGAAAATGAGTTTTTTCAACATTTAAAGAGAGTAAATTTTCGTCAAACCATTGTTTAATGATATTTATTGCATTATTTGCTGATATTTCGGTCTCTTTCCAAGAGTTTTCTTCAATCGTTAATACTGTATCATCCGCATAAGATATAATCTTTCCGATGATAGGAAGTTCAAAAAGATAATTTACATATAATATGAATAGTATTGGGCCCAATACAGTTCCTTGTGGAAACATGTACATACAATGTTAGTTGCGCAGTAACTTTGCACTTCTATTGAACCCTATTTTGGTCCTTCTATTTTTTTTGGACACACATACTGTGCATACACTTTCTTTACCTGAGGGCAGTGGCGTAGCGTGAGTTTTCAGTAAGCTAGAATGCTAAGATTGAAAAATACGACATTACTGATGTAGTTGTAGCTGAAAATGATTTTTTTTTTTTAATTTCAACTTTTTGTATAAAGAATTCAGGATTCAGGATTCAGGAATTCAGGAATGAATGATCTCATACAAAAAATTGAAATTAAAAAAAAAAAAATTCTCTGCTACATCAGTATTTTTCAATCTTAGCATTCTAGCTCACTGAAAACTCACGCTACGCCACTGCCTGCGGGTAAACTTTTATGTTCCGAACAAGCTGAGATACCGAATCGGGCGATTTGGTATCTCAGCTTGTTCTGCAAAGTGTTTACGTCGGACGTTCTAATTATATGTGGTCTAGTCACAGCCGGAGCTATTTCTTTCAAAAACTTTCGTCGTAATTCGGGATGCGGGAATGGGTACCGCCGCATTTATTGAACACATACCGGGAATCATTTATTGGATAACCAAAACCTCTGCCATATGTGCCCCCAAGTGGTTTGCTACGTTTGGTGACTAAGCAGGGGTGCCCGGCTTCATGGGGTGAGGTTTGTCTGGATCTGGCGGCGGATGATCTGGACACACTGAACCCTAGATTCCTACCCTCTAACCTTTTTCCTTCCCAGAACTTCCTTTCCTTAAAAAGACCCTCCACACAGCATCCCCAAAGATGACACAGGCCTTGAGGGAAATTATTTTTCACAGGACCTCCTTTGTAACTAATGTAAAAAATAAAATAAAAATAAATTGTCAGTATTTTACTTATATATTATTTGACTATTTTATGCCCAATAAATAATTAATCAAAACAAAGTAAATATCAATATTATTACGATATTTACATCAAACCAACATTATTTGTAATGAAAAATAATAGTATTTCAACTACAATAAAAAAAAACAGACATATGAATTTTACTTACGCGAGTAGTCGCGCAGTGAGCAAATTGCCGCCCAACGCGACACACCGACAACCACCGTTGGCTCCTGCGGTCACCCGTGCACCAAATATCTTCAAATTTCTAAAACAAGGAGGTGAGGTAAGTGGGGTCAGCTACCAGGACGTTTGGCCTTGACAAATGCATCGTGTACAAAATAACACGATTTTTTTCCGCGGGCGGCAAAATGCTCAGAGCGCGAACACTCTAGAGTTAAAATTAATTTTGGATTATGAGAAGCGAAGAGGAAGAGGAATATAGGAAAATGATAAAAGATGCTCCCGATGCATTCCATACTCTCATATTAATAACCGATCATACGCGTTACTTCAAATCGGTATTTATTTAGGTAATTACTAAAAATGTCAATGCTGTGAATTTTTTTATTATTTTGTGCACATACATGAGGATTTGTGGAATTTCTTCTCATATTTGTTCTACATGAGGGCAAATAAAATAAATCGGAATGTCGGTAAAAAAATTGTATACATAAATAGTATCAAGCGTAACGAACGGATGGTTTTTAAACCGACCCTTAGTAGTTTAGTGTTCACAGTGGCTGATTACCCCTAAGGCAAACTAGGCACGTGCCTAGGGGCGCGAGGTTACGAAGGGGCGCCGATTTATAAACAAAAAAAATCCCACAGAGAAAAGACCATAAAACATCTCTGTATCACACAAACTTCTTGCTTCATTCGCATTCATAAATCGTCTCATGGTTGCGTTGCGGGGCACAGTACCGGAGGAATACTCCGGGTTGGAGATACTTTCAAACACGCGCTCTAAATGATTTGTCGGTACACGGTCGATATACTGACTTTTGGCGTGGTCCAACTTTATTTAAGTATTTGATTTACTTGATCATGCCATATCTTCCTTGGCTTTCCTTGACTTCGTCCACAGTTCACTTCGCATCATATCATTTCTTTTTAATGCCCTCACAAAATAACTGTACCCAGTGGCGTAGCTAGCATGGGTAGCATCCGGGGCGGATCTTCCCCCCCCCCCCCCCCCCCCTCCCCCCTTTAAGTTGACAAACGCAAATTTCGACTTCATAAAAAAATTGTTCCGTCCTGGGGTGGGGGTATAGCTACAGAATTGTGCTATTAAGGGGTGACACTCGATCGGGTGGCATTATCGAATTAGCTAAGCCACTGACTGTACCTTTTAATTCTATCCACCAAGTGCACTTGACAAGATTTTATCACTAAACGGCGGATTAAAAAGCGCGGGTACTTCGTGTAGGTTTCCGACAGATGTATTACAAAGCGTGTTTTTCATTTCACATCAATTTTATTAAAGTAAAATTTCTAAAGCTGATATAATATTTCCAGAGGGTGTGTTTAAAAAGATTATTACATATGAATTAATTAATTGATTACTAATGAGTACATAAAATAATAAAAATTACTAATAATACGTACATTAAACTTGCATTTATTTTATTAATTATCTGTATTTTTTTCTTATGATATTTAAAGTAGGTATGTATGTAATAATTTTTTATTCGAAAACATGAATAGTTGCATTCCGAACAAGAAAAGGGTGTTTTTCTAATGTGGGTAAACATGTGGTATTTGAAATGTCTCATTCTTAAACATGTATTGACGCACAATGTTTAATTATTATAATTACTAGTTATTCTACCATTTTTAAGGAATTCCGCAAATGACAGACATACTATTTTCAATGCCTTTCGTGAAACAAAAAATAAGGTCTTCTCAACATAGTTTTAAGGACTCTAACCCGTGTGCAAACATTTTATACATGAATATTGTAATACGTTCTTTCTAAGGTAATATAAATTTTGTGTAGGTAGAACCTATACCTTTTGTCATCCGACCGCTGTCTTCTCAGAGCAAGTAGAACTCCATCGCAGGATAGTGGAGATAAGGATTTAGAGGTCATGCATATAAAAGACGCTTATTTTACTGGTGAAAATTAATGTTGACTTTATTGCAGTTTGCAAGGGAAAATTGAACAAAGGAAAAGTAGACAAAACATAAATACCTTGAGCAATTAGCAACTGATGTAGAAAGAGAGAGTCAACAAATGACGTTTAATTTTAATACCGCACACGTCCCGTCGCCGTGACAGTCGTGACATTCCTCCAAAAGACGACAGCAATCCCCAAGTCATCCAACGGCGTGTAGAAAATCTCGCCGGCCAAAGCAGAGCAAAGCCGCTTCATTCAAAGGGATTCCACCCAACAACCAGGCACAGCAGATGTACACCCATCAGGCGGTGTGTAGAAAATCTCGCCGGCCAAAGCAGAGCAAAGCCGCCTCATTCAAAGGGATTCCACCCAACAACCAGGCGCAGCAGATATACACCCATCAGGCGGTGTGTAGAAAATCTCGCCGGCCAAAGCAGAGCAAAGCCGCTTCAATACATCGCCCGTTGATTACCGTTTAAATTCACTACCGCACGCGGTTCAAGCAATCACTCGGCATCCGGCGAGAAATTAAATAAAATAAACAGGCTTCTATGCCATTTGAGTCGTCACACGCTCACAGAAAGAAAAAATAAACTCATTCTAGGCTACATCGCACTAGAATCTTTGATAACAAAAAAAAATCTCCTCCAAAATCTCCTCTCGCCTCAAAAAAATTACGTGATCCCCGCCGCCATCTTTCCTCGAATCATGTTTCCGGTCCCCTTGCAGTTTGGCCAACCAACAAAGTTTAAAAAAAAAAGAAAAAATAAATAAAGCAGAGACAATAAACAGTACCTATTTTGAGCAGTACCTGCTCACGAAATAGATATGTTACAATATCCCATTTAAAGTGACCGTCACTAGTTAAGCCAAGATAAAAGTCTTATATAACGAGTTCAATATCCTGACGTGAGCGCGGATTTATTAGAGAATTGTTGAAGAAACGAATTAACGGGGCAAACTTTAGTGAAGATGAATAGTTACACACAGACAAATCATGAAAAAAATTTTACTCCACTGTGAGTCAGCAAATGGCTTTTCAGCTGTCCTTTTTGAGAACACGAATATGTACAGTCGGAACATGAAAAGGGTTTTATACCACCGTGAGTAAGTTTATGTCTCTTCAAATTACTGATTTGAGAACTTGAATAGTTGCATTCGGCACATGAAAAAGGTTTTTCTACACTGTGAGTCAGCATATGGATTTTTAATTGTCCTTTTGAAGAACCTGAATAGTTGCATTTGATACATGAAAAGGTTTTGTCTCCACTGTGGATTAACATGTGAATTGTAAGATTTTCCCTTTTAAAACATGAAAAGTTGCATTCAGGACATGAAATAGATTTTTCTCCACTATGAGTCAACATGTGCCTCCTCAAATATTTTAATCGAGAACATGAAAAGTTACATTTGGAACAAGAAAAAGGTTTTTTTCTAATGTGGGTAAACATATGACTTTTAAGATGACCCATTCTGGAACATGAATAGTTGCATTCGGAACATGAAAATGGTTTTTCTCCACTGTGAGTCAGCGTGTGTCTCTTCAAATCATTGACTCGAGAACATGAAAAGTTGCAGTCGGGACAAGAAAAAGGTTTCTCTCCACTGTGGGTAAACATATGATGTTTCAGATGTCCCTTTGTAGAACATGAATACTGGCAGTCAGGACAAGAAAAAGGTTTTTTTCCACCGTGAATAAACATGTGACTTTTTAGATGTCCCTTAGTAGAACATGAATAGTTGCAGACGGAACATGAAAAAGGTTTTTCTCCACTGTGAGAAAACATGTGAATTTTTAGACGTCTTTTTGTAGTAGAAGAAAAGTTGCAGTCCGGACAGGAAAAAGGTTTTTCTCCACTGTGAACTAACATGTGTGCTTTCAAATTACCCTTACGAGAGGACGAATACGCACAGTCAGCACATGAAAAGGGTTTTTCTCCACTGTGGGTAAACATGTGATTTTTTAGTTGTACCTTTGAAGCACATGAATATTTGCAGTCGAGACATGAAAAAGGCTTCTCTCCAGTGTGAGTCAGAATGTGTCTTTTTAGATGTCCCTTTTGAGCAAATGAATTACTGCAGTTGGAACATGAGTAAGGTTTTTCTCTAGGAAGTGTCTTCAGGTCTGAAAAATATGGCAGATTCTAAAATTAAAATGGAAAAAAAATATTAAAAGTTAATGGAATTCAAGCAAACAAATCACAACAATACCTGATTTCTGGTGAATTCTTTCAGAGTGCTCTATGCATTCCTTTTTAACATCCGGAAGGTCTACGCCAATTTCCGTATATGGATTTCCCTCAACATATTCCTGACGGGGTTCTGGTTCTTCCTTAATGGTAACAGTCTCAAAAATAATACTGCCTAAAATAATACAAAATAAGATAACGTTAATATCACGAGAAGTGCCGAACATCACACCGAAGATTATGGTTGTCCCTTTCCAAGAGAGAACTAGAATAGGATTTTAATATTATTTTTGTTATACACTAAAATTAAATAAAAACCATTTAAGAAAACTTTGAGGGATAATAAAGAAATGTTTGTCTTGACTACGAAATATTCCAAAACGAACATAGATTCCAAACATCAAACCTGAACGAAACACTCAATATTTTCTTACTATTGAAATGCAACTTACTAGCCGTCAGAGTAATCTCCGGATATTCTATCTTCACATCCGGGAAGTCGATATTTGTATCTGGGAACGTAGTATCACTTCCACCGCCATCCTGGAACCCAGGTTCTTCCTTGATGGAAGCACTCTCCGGGGGATGATCCGTGGCCTTCTGTGAGAGCAATTTACTGGCTACCAGAGTATCCTCCGGATACTGCAAACATTCTATCTTCACGTCCGGGAAGTCAATATTTGTATCCGTGAACGTCGCGTCACTTTCATCCCTATCCCGGGACTCAGGTTCTATCTTGATGGAAACACTCTTTGGGAGAAGATCTATGACTCCCTGTGATAACCTGATAGCCTCCGGATACTGCAAACATTCCATTTTTACATTAGGGAAGTCGATATTTGTATCCAGCGTGACACCTACACCCACGTCCTGGGATCCAGGTTCTACCTTGATGGAAGCACTCTCTGGGGGAAGATCCATGACCTTCTGTGATGGCGTTCAGATTAAATACAATGAGATAATTGGTTCCAGCTCAAAGTAAATAAGATCTGCAACAGAACAGTTATTCGATAATAAGGAACTCCAGTGAAAAATATTATGGCTTCGAAAAAAGATGTTCATGTAGACCAATACACGCTGATTCTGAATATATAAGTTTTACTTAATAATATTAAACGCAGAGTTTTAAAAAAATATATAAAAAAATCCATTTTTATTCGGGTCGTAAAAACACGCCTTGAAGTCGGCATTGGTAAATTTTCGGGATTAGTGTCCATGGTTATTATGAATAATTTTTAGAAAAAAACTTTAGATTCGCCTTAATATAAAAGGAAACTTTTTGCATCACGGCTGGCGGAAAATAATGCATTTTAATTTTCAATGTCGTCAAATAAAATTTCACTTCGCGAACCGACACTACGACAGCCCGCCCGCTGCCGCCCGCCATTTTGTCACTGTTAAAATACGTTTTTGAATGGTTTGTTTGGCTACGCAGGGTTTGTGTAGCGGGCTTGTGTATGGTATCTTTACTTTAAAAAACAGCCTACGTTTTTGAATGGTTTGTTTGGGTACGCAGGGTTTGTGTAGCGGGCTTGTGTATGTGACAAAATGGCGGGCGGCAGCGGGCGGGCTGTCGTAGTGTCGGTTCGCGAAGTGAAATTTTATTTAATGACATTGAAAATTAAAATGCATTATTTTCCGCCAGCCGTGATGCAAAAAGTTTCCTTTTATAGTGATTAAGGCGAATCTAAAGTTTTTTTCTAAAAATTATTCGTAATAGCCATGGACACTAATCCCGAAAAATTACCTCGGCATTATTGGAATGTTAAGTGGTGACGTAACTGTTCGTCGTGTCGTGACGTCACCGTAAAGTAATTGTATGGGAATGTAGGTATGACACAAGCCATCGTATTAATTTATTCGTTTATTTACATACTGTTTAAAGAGATGTAGTTGTTGTGTTTATTGAAACATTATTTAGGTCTAAATAATGTTTCAAAAATAAAGGTATCTCTTACTAGTTTATCTCTATTATTGAAAATATCCAAAAACTACTGCACAAAAAAAATAGTAATGCTACTCTAGGGAGAATACTTTGAACAACGAGATTCAAAATGACGGCAGTTGATCAGCTGGTTTCCCGATCCCATAGTAACTTTTCAGGAATGATGACGTCTCACTATTCACCATACATACGGTGGTTTTCGGGGGATCTTGAAAAATTAAAACTTTGACAATTATTTTTACTATTAAAACTAACTATAAAAATAAAAATGCAGTTATTTAAGTTAGAAGTTCATTAAAAACATTTAAAAAATGGACTGGAGTTCTATATTCAATTTACGAGTGGTTACAAAAAGCATTCGAAGCCGTGTGTTGGTCTGGATCTGAACTTGATATGAACTTCTACACATATCTAATATCGAGATGGGGAGAACAAAATTTTCAGCAGTCATGCAAAAAGACTTTAATTAAATCGTTTAAAAAATTAACAATGATAGCGAGGAGAAATAAAATTACCCTCGACAGTGAGCTGAACCTATAAAACATTATGTATAAGTGTCCCGTTCACAGCTTGTTTATAACTGAGACGAGACATTCAACTTTACAAATTGATAAAATAAATAAAACCCTTATAATTTTAAGTCACTTATATTTAAATAGATTTAGAGTAGAATGATGTTTGTAATAAAAAACTAAGCGGTAAAAAATCGTAGGCTTTACAAAGAGGATTTGATATATAAAATTATCTTACATTGCTTTCACATAGCACGACGGAAGACGCTAATTTAATGATATAAGAAAACTAAATGCGATGATGGTTCATGAAACACAACGGGCAGAAAATATACTTTAGCGGTTCAATATCAACTTAGTTATTATGGCAATAGCTACACAAAGTATACATTTACAATGGTGTAGTTATGTGGTCAAACCAGTTAACTGTCATCTGAGTGATAGATAGTAGTCACAGTATAATGGTACCATTCAGAATAGCGAAGTTGCTTTATATGGCTTTAGCTGCTGCATTCGAAAAGACGTTTCTAGAAGTTCGTGAGAACTGTCAAATCCCATATGTTTTCCAGGCAACTTGAGACAATTTAAAGTTTTGTCATAATATCATAATAATGCTATGTTCAAATTTGTATTAATAGGGGTGTAAATTTGTTAACAAGAGATAATTTTATTAAGGATAAATAAATAATGGATTATTTCTATCTAATGTTTGATGTGTGCAACCATATTATATGAATCAGTCTTCGTAAACCATAAATAAACCACTATAAATCTCACTGTAGGCATTATAGGAACACAGTCATCAAATGTAGAATATGCTTCCTTTGTAGAACCCTAACTTATTTTAAGTCCTTGGATTGCATGAAAACACTCTACATTTCATTAGTTAGATGTCAAGTAGAATATAATTCACCTATTTGGTGCCCTTTCTATAAAGTACACTCTAACAAAATAGAACGAGTTCAACACAAATTTCTTAGGTACTTAAATTTCAAACTCAAAATTCCAATAGAAAACATAAATTATTTAAGTTTAATGAATCGACTAAATTTAATTACGCTGTCTGACAGAAGAATCATTTCAGACCTAATTTTATTGTACAGAATAATGAACAACCTAATTGACAGCCCTGCCATCGTTGCTACTATTAAACTTCATGTACCGACAAGGAATACTAGACAAAATATAACATTCTTTTGCAACACACACACAACTAACTATCAATCACACTCACTTACCAATAGGATGCATTATTTAGGCAACAAGTTTGGTGGTATTGTAGATGTATTCGCTGATTCCCTTTATATCCTAAAATGCAATTTAAATCAGCACTTTGTGGAATCCTACAAATTATTGTAACATGGGTAAAATATATTTAACGATTTGATTTGTTTTTGTAATGTTTATATTATATTTTGTTCTATGCTATTGTTAAATATTACATTTTTTTAAATATTTCACGGTTTTCCAAAAGATTATACAAGTGGTTTTTTTTTCTTTAAAAACTACTTGTATATTCTTAAAACTTTTTTCAGTTTTATAACTTTTGGTATAAATTCTATGTATGTGTAATCCTCGATATCTTAAATATTATTTTCTAATCTATGTAAAAGCCCCTACGGGTGTATAACAACAATAAATAAATAAATAAATGCAATATCGTCTTAATCTTCTCATAACGGAATTCCAAATATAAATAAAAGTACAATATTATAGAATGGTAAAATGCACAATTAAAGTGACATTGGAAATGTATCTTGTTAATATTTGTGTCAGTTGTAAAAAATATTCAGAAATAGTTTTAATTTTTTTTTAAAAGAAATACAAACATTCCCGGGTTACGAATAACCTGACAATATTTGAAAATCTCCTGCTACCATCAAAGCTGAAAATGTTGCTTGTGTTGTGATGGAGGAGTTAGCCAGCGGAAGAATCAAACACGGGACGTCTGGGTGGGACACAAATGCGATTCCAACTCAACCACAGACCGGTCGAATTATTTATAATAGTTCTGTAATATTTTTAATTCTTGTAAATTTAAATTTAGAAACAGAGATGGTAGATCTGAAAAAGTATGCCGAGGCGGTAAACATAGTCCATAGATCCGCCAGATCCGCCCTGATGATGGACACTGCAACGCTGTCCGAAACTTTGGCTAAAGAAGGAGGTAGCGCAACACGGCATAACACCCCAAAAACAAATACCGAAAATACTTTTGGCCGTGAAAATCTTAAAACGAATCGAATAAAAATCGAGTTTTTAAACTATCCAAGAATATATCCGAAAAATGTTTAGCACTGTTCTTCACTGGTATGACCTCAAAATTACCGCCCACTTAAGTCAAATCCTTACTTATTGAATAAAATTATGGGACAAATTATACGCCCAGGTCCCAGGTAAGTATGGTCCTGTTTTCATTAAATTTTAGGCAGCATCGCGTTTGTTGGTCAAAATATTGTACACATATTTTCGTATCGGTGATCAATGAACCGATGTATGCAATTTTTAGCCATAAGTTGTTTATAATTGTTTGCCTAGCTTGTAGTTTTTTAGATTTTAGAAACGTATTATAAGTTTTTACAGCGCCCTTGAGGTGATTTTTCACAAAAACGGCGCTATATAAATCATCCAAATATTATTATTATTATTATTAAATGCAATGAACAAACTTATAAAAGTAGGTACACTCGTTTGTAGCGTGTTAACCTAGTTTGGTAGCTATAAATTATATCGCGAATGTTTTTAAATGTGATATATTCTAATAACAATAACGCAACAAAAAAACTTACGTCGTACATAGTCAATTTAGCATGATTCTACTTACATACAATGCGAAGCGCGGCTGTCAATTCCAACGTTTTGAAGAAACGTCACGAGAAGTGCAAGAAGTCAATAATTTCGGGAAAAAATATTATGGTCACTGAAACGAACCAAAATTAATAAATGGACCTTAACTATTGTGCAGTTAAAACAATATTTATACAGAAAATCGAAGAAAACTGGTATCTCATATTATGCGACGCCGCGGCGTCTCGGAAGTGCAATGACAGTTCCATAGACAACGGACAATGGTAGAAAAAAATCATGCACGTCCTCTAACGACAGTTCCTACTTTTGATGGTGTTTTATTAAAATACTATCTGTTGAGACCCCAGAATATTTTGTTTGTTTTTATTTATTCCATGGGTTAAAGAAGAACAAAAATATCTTCCTTATATTTTTTTTTAAAGCATAGTTTATTAATTACTGAAGGTACCCTGAAATACATGTCTGGTAACAACGTAAAAAAAATGTGAATCCTAGTATGAATTGCATACTAGGAAAAAATATTTTTTTACTAAAAAAGTCTAAAATCACCAATAAAAATAAATATTTAACTAATGTTAGGACATTAAAAATATCCTAAGACATTTTAAAGGTACATTTCAAAAAATAAAAACGTAACTTAAAAAAAAATATTTTTTCTCTTAAAATTACGACATATTTGCAAAATTAGCAAAAATCTTTTAATACAACCGTGGTACACATCTCAAAACAATTTTTCACACTAAAACGTATTAAATTATTTTATACAAATAAACTTATACCTAGACTTACAACCAGGAATTTAATGTACATTTTAAGGCAATCGCTTTATCTTGAAAACGTTGAAGATGTCTCACGTTATCAAAACATACCTCGGGAATAGGTTGAGGAATAACCTTTCTGGGCTTGTTCGGAGGCTTTGGCTCACATGGAGCTGATAAGAAGGGTCGACCATCTCTTATTTTTTCATACAAGGGGGTGGGAGGGAGTCTCGATAGTTCTTACGTAAGATCACAAAAATGCGCGAAGTTAAAATTATACTTTAAGAGTTTAATTTTAACTTTGTTTACAAAGTTAAAATTAAATAATTAGTACCTTTGTAAGTACAAATAAACATTTCTAAAAATTGTTACTTTGAAAAATAAACATTAACAAAACCAAACGTTTATAATTTTTTTCCTTTAGATTCTTACGTCATAAATATTAAACAGGGGGGAGGGGGTCGGCTTATTCTTATTTTTTTTATTATAATAGGGAGGGAGGAGGTCAAAAACTAGCAAAATTCGTCTTACGTAATAAATTAATGGCCCTAAACTGATTATAGTTCTGTATAGCGAATGAATTCCCATATCTTTTGTCGATTATCACATATTCGTAGGATTTATAAAAAAAAATAGAAAATCGTAAACATTGAAACAGAAATATTCTCAGAATTTTTTACCTATAAAACTCTGGTGGGACTTTCAATTTTGCGTTCAAATTAATTATTTTCTATGAAGTTTCTTTTAAATGGTCTATTTCATCATCACAATCTACAAATATATGAGTGAGTATAAAAATCGGCATAAAATGAGGTCATAATAAAAAAGGAGGATTTCCACGTACCCCTCCCCCCCGCCCCTCCAACCGGCAATTGAAAATCTGCAATTGAAGTGCCCAAGCTACGCCACTGACTGGACGCCATTTTAACACTCCAATACACGCGCCCCGCCCCCTAGTGAGACATAAATACACGCGAGTCGTCTGTCAGATGACTGCTCACTTATTTGTCAAAAGTGAATAGTATAATTGTTTTTTCGCAATTTTGCAGGAATGTCGAGCTAGGCGAGCTTGGGGAATACTAGGACGGGGGACCAGGTTCCCCTCCCTTCATCAAACTTATGACGAAAAAACAGAACTGGTCATCTGTGAGATGACATGCGTGTATTGGAGTGTTAAAACAATATGCTTGACAAGACGAATTCGGTAAAACTGCCCTAGCTGATTAATCCGTTCGGCAAAAATTTGTACTATTTGTCTATGAAAAGCGTTGTCGGCGGAAAAAACTTGGTAATATTGTCAGGAAAAAAATAATAACGCAGGTAGATTATACCTCAGGACACAAGAGGTTTTACCCAGTATCGTTTTTAACAGGAATTTTTGACATAGAATTCCAAAATTTTTTATTATATTATTTGATTATGACGCATTACCTCTGTACTGGAAAGATTTGCAAAGTCGAATTAAAGTCAATAAAACGCCGGTTTTTCATCTTTTAACTCTGCACTGGAACGATATAAAAAGTTGAATTAGAGACAGTATAATGTTGTTTTTTTTTAATAAATAACAATACGGTATACTGCGGTGAAAGGTAGAAATGGTCGGGAATGCCAGAGGAAGATAATATGTGAAACAAATAGTTATGTATGGTTTACTTAGGAATGCGTAATGAATGAAGAAAGGAGAATCTATGATATCGAAGTGAATGGTAGAAGATCTCGAGAATGTCCGAGGAAGACACGGCGCGGTCTAGTGAACAAGTTAAAAAATATGAAGCAATTCGAATAACAATCAAACTAGAGCTATAAAAATCTTCTAGCTAGATGATCTACAAGCTACACAAATGAGATGACCTACATTACAAGCATTATTACAGCACTATTATACTTGAGGAAACCTGGCTAAACAATGAAATCAAAGCCTGAACTTGGTCTAACCAACTACAAAATATTTCTTTGCGACAGAAGCGTCGGATCAAGTTCCAAATCAAAAGGTGGAGGAGTTTTAATTGCAATCTTCAAGAAAATTAACCACCAAACACAATAAAATAATGCAAATAACGACTCCTCTCGAGAAAATAATATTTGGAATGGCCTACATACCACCACATTCGTATTCACTTCTCTTCACCTTAATCATACAGAAACCACGGTGAGGACGTCGAACAATTTCATAAAAATATCCTCGTTTCAAAAGTTGTTATTTTTTGGGGATTATAACTTACCAAACCTAACATGGAACCACTTGAGGTGACTTACGGCAGAGGTGTTGGTTATCCAATAAATTGTTACCTGGGCGGCGGTGCCCTCACCCGCCTCTCAAATATAAAAATTGATACAATATTATTACTACATAGATTTTATATAATATTGCGCTCTTTCCGGGTATAAGCACCTAGATTGGGGGCGATACTAGTCCACAAGGACAAGAAATCCCGAATTATAGCTGAGCAGTGACCAATTTGTCAATAGAATCAATGATAAATAAACAAAATTTGTAATATTGTAAAAAATCAATTGATGAATATACTTTATTTATTATTATTATTAGGTGCACAGTTACAATGGAAGTTTTAAAATCATTATTTTTTTTAATATTTTCTGGTCAGAAAATGCTTTTATTCCCGGAAACCGCAAGCATTATTAGTGAGCTTTCAAATTTGCGCCGGTGACAATATGAATTTCTCGGTGGTTAAATTGAACTGGTGAGCCTTAACTGCCAAAATCACATTCACAATGTAGTCAGGTATGTAAGTGTGCAAATGACTCCAATCAAAACGCTTAGCGACATCTTTGAACGGAACCGAGATCACCAAATTCACAATCGCAGATTTGAAGGACACCGGCCTTCATGGCGACTATCGATGGATAAAGAGTTTTTCAAATTCGCTAAATCATATAATATTGTCCTCCTATAATATTTTTAAATCTTGATCGCCCACAAGGTTAGCAATCAAAAGGAACCACCAGGTTACACAAATTTTAATACTGGTGGGTTCCTAGTTTTACGTCTTAAAAATATATTTAAAACCGCAAATCAGCTTATTTTGAGCAATTCTATTGTGTAAATGAGTTTGCGTGTGCTAGGCAAAGTTTAGTGAATATTTACACACAGATCATTTAAAAGATTTTACTCCGCTATGGGTTAGCAAATGACTTTCTAGATGTCCTCTTGTAGAAAACGAAAAGTTGCAACTGGGACATGAAAAGGGTTTTCCTCCACTGTGGTTAAACAAGTGAATTTTTAAATGTTTTTTCGTAGAACATAAAAAGTTACAGTCGGGACAAGAAAAAGATTGTACGTCACTGTGAGACAGCAAATGTCTTTTTAGCTGTCTTTTTTGAGAACACGAATATGTGCAGTCAAGACATGAAAAAGGTTTTACTCCACCGTGAGTTAGTTTGTGTCTTTTCAAATTATTTATTTGAGAACATGAATAGTTGCAGTCGGGACAAGAAAACGGTTTTTCTCCACCGTGAATAAACAAGTGACTTTTTAGATGTTCCTTCGAAGAACATGAATAGTTGCAGACGGAACATGAAAAAGGTTTTTCTCCACTGTGAGAAAACATGTGAGTTTTAAGACGTCGTTTGGCAGAAGATGAAAAGTTGCACTCAGAACAGGAAAAAGGTTTTTCTCCACTGTGAACCAACATGTGAGCATTCAAATTACTCTTTCGAGAGAATGAGTATGTGCAGTCTGAACATGAAAATGGTTTTTCTCCACAATGGGCGTACATGTGGTTCTTTAGTTGTCCTTTTGTAGAACATGAATAGCTGCAGTCGGGACATAAAAAAGGCTTCTCTCCAGTGTGAGTCATAATGTGTCTTTTTAGATGTGCCTTTTGAGAAAACGAATTACTGCAGTTGGAACATGAGTAAGGTTTTTCTCTAGGAAGAGTCTTCAGGTCTGAAAAATATGACGGATTAGGCTTAAAAGTTATCTAAAATTAAAATAAATAAATATATTTTGAGTTATTGGAATTCAAATAAACAAATCACAACAATACCTGATTTCTGGTGAATTCTTTCAGAGTACTCTAAGCAGTCCTTTTTAACATCCGGGAGGTTTACGCCAATTTTCGTGTAAGGATTGCCCGTGAAGCATTCTTGTCGGGGTTCTGGTTCTGCCTTGATGGTAACAGTCTCAAAAATAATATTGCCTAAAATAATATAAAATAAGATAACATTAATATCACAAGAAGCGCCGAGACACAGAAGAGAGGGGCAGTACACCGAAGAGTACTGTCGTATCTTTCCGAGGCAGAACTAGAAAAAGTTTTTAATAATATTTTTGCTATACACAAAAATTAAATAATAACCATTTAAGAAAACTTTGAGGGACCACAATGAGCGTTTGTCTTGGCTACGAAACAATCCAAAACGAACATAGATTCCAAACATTAGATCTGAATGTTTCATACATTACTTTCTTACTGTCAAAATGCAACTTACTGGCTGTCAGAGTATTCTCCGGATGCTGCAAACATTTCATCTTCACACCCGTGAAGTCGATATTTGTATCCGTGTACGGCACGTCACCTAGACCCCCATCCTGGGACCCTGGTTCCATCTTGATGGAAGCACTCTCTGGGGGAAGATCCATGGCCTTCTGTGATAGCAACTTACTGGCTGTCAGAGTAATCGCCGGGTGCTGCAAACATTCTAATTTCACATCCGGGAAGTCGATATTTGTATCCGCGTACGGCTTTTCACCTGCACCCCCACCCTGAGACCCAGGTTCTACTTTGATGGAAGCACTCTCTGGGGGAAAATCCATGACCTTCTGTGATTGCAACTTATTGGCTGTCAGAGTATTTTCCGGATATTGCAAACATTCTATCTTCAAATCCAGGAAGTCGATATTTGTATCCGTATAGGGCGTGTCACCTTCTTCCCCATCCTGGGACCCTGGTTCCACCTTGATGAAAGCACCCTCTGGGGAACGATCCATGGCCTTCTGTGATAGCTTTTAGATTACATGTAATGATGGTAATTGGTCCCAGCTCAAAATAAATGAGACCTGCAACACAACAGTCATTTGTTAATTAGATTTTTTGAGTGGTTATAAAATAGCTTTAGAAAATGACTCTCAGTTGAAACTAAATATTTAAAGCCGTGGAAGTGATCCGTTGGCAGTGTCCACCCTGCAATAAATGTCATACACGGATAGTTGAGCTTGTCCATCAAGTATATAAAACATCGAGGTGGAGAGAACGCGTACAAAAGTTTCATAAGTCTTACAAGTAGACTTTAATTATATCGCTTTAAAAAGTGAAGAACGCTAGACGAGAAAAGCGCAATTACCTCGACACTCAATGTATTTGTAAAAACATTACGCATAAATTCACATACAAGTAAATGTCAAAGCATCTATAAAACCTTTATATAAGAGTCACTAAATTCCACATATTAAAAAAAAAAAATAAATAAAATAAAAGCGTTCCCTTTTATAGTTAACTTATATTTAAATAAATTAAGAACAGAATGATGTTTTTAATAAAACGCTTTCACCAATAACGCGTCATAAGAGAGCCCGCTAAGTAAAATGATTTAAGAAAACTAAATGCATTGTTTAACAAACAAGACCGGTATAAAATATACTTAAACGTGAACATTTACAATGGTGTGGTTTTGCGAGGTAAAACTAGTTGACTGTCATCTGAGTGGTAGATACCTAATCAGTATAATGGTACCATTCAGAATAGCGAAGTTGCTTTATATGGGAAAAGATGTTCCTAGAAGTTCGTGAGAACTGTCAAATCCCATACGTTTTCCAGGCCGCTTAAAACAATTTAAAATTTTTGTTATAATATCATTAAAGTGCCGTCAACTTGTTGTATTCCAATGTTTAACAATAGGGGTCGATATTTGTTACAAAAGTTAATAAGTAATTTAATGATTTTTTTTTTATATTAGCTCCACACAGAAGCACATAATGAACAAACGTATGTAAGAAATTTTAGAGTGTCGCGCGTTTGGTGGTTGGTGTCGGATAGCTATAATTTATATCGCGAATGTTGTAAAATGCGAAATATTATTATAATAATAATTCACCAAAAGAATCTTAGGTCTTACTTAGTCAATATAACATGATCCTGCTTTTATAAAATGCGAAGTGCGGCGGTCAACTCCAAGGAGTTGAAGAACGTCACAAGAAGTGCAAGAATGTCAATAACTTCGTGAGAAAAATGTGATGGTCACTGATATGAACAAAAATTTATAAATGGAACATAAATATTGTGCAATTCGATCCATATACGGAAAATCGGAATATAGCTGTTACCTCGTATTGCTCGTATTATGCGACAGCGACTTGAAAGTGCATTGACCTTTTCATAGACAAAGAACTTATGAAGAAAATAATCATCAAAGTCCGCTAACGACAGTTCCTACTTTTAATCGTAAAATATTATAATTAAATAATGTGTATGAGAATTTTCGAAATAGAAATCCAATATTTGATATTGTTCGATTAATTACACTTTTTAATGCAACCATGATCAAATTTATTGAGTTATTTTGGTAATTCAAATTTTTAATGTGTTTTTTGAGCGTGGACTCAATAGGAAAATATTTACCAATATTTTTTTTAAATCTATATTTTTAAGTAAATGTATAATCAATTTTATATCCCACGAAACCCTCATACATTAGCACCCCGCACACGCCCACTTCGGAGCGTCCCGAAGTGGACGTGTGCAGGGAAGTATTAAATAAACCAAACCACAGAAAGCATAAAAAATTCACTCACGTAGACGGTAGTTTGGTTTTTCAACGAAAAAAGAAACGCATTCCTCTTTTAAAGTCATAGACAATTCAAATAATATGGTTGACATCGCTTTCGACCCATGTTTCGAAGACAATGCGCACCATTCAAGCCTCGACCGTGACCGTATTATTTCAGATTTTACTGTAAAACGGAAATATTTTGACCTATTTTTCCGCTTTACAATAAAATCCAAATGAATGAATTATTTCTGAACGTGTCCGAAAACTAAAAATTGTTTTAGAAAGCTGATAAGTACGCTTAGATTTTTTTTAATTCGAAATAAACACTACAATTTTTAAATATAAAAAATTACCCCGCAAAAAAAAACTAAAAATGGCTCACCTTACGTTTTTTTCTAACTAAAATTAGTGATAACGAAAAAAAAAAAATTTAATTTTATTAAACAGAAAATATATTACCCATTACCTCCATGACGAAGTCTATAGGCATCAAAAAATTTGACGAAAAGTATGATTTTTTTTCACTGTGAATCCACAAAGTTGTTATGCAGCATTTACAGATTGGTGCGTTAGCTTTCAATAATTGACATAATTTAGTTAATTTTATTAATTATCCTATTTCTAATTATTTTTTTACTAAACCCCTGAAAATAGACCAATTTGGAAAAATAAATAAAAAAAATAAAATCGGAAAAAAATAAAACATGTGTGAATCACATATTGTTATCAAAAGTTTAAATGGTCGGCAACACTGTTTGAACATAGTATTATATGCATAAGATGACCGCTAGATGTCATTGAAATCAGGTGATGCCTGCGCGCAACCTTTGGAGGTTAGCTGAGACAGTGTTTACGTATATGTTTTTGGTTAGCTTGCCTTCAAATAATACGGTTTTGTAGTGATTTTATGAGTGATTTTTATTGAAATTAATAGTTTTTCTGCGGTTTTCGTATATTTTTTATCAAATATGTCGAAAATACCTACTTCTCCAACTGTAATTCGTCGTTTCAATACGAAACCGTTGAATCACGATGAAATGATGGCAGAATTGGAGCGCTCTTTTAGCGATAGTGGAAGTGAAATAATGTTGTTAATAACGCGCTGTTGTTGTGATTCTTTCAGAGAACGTTGATGAACAAATGGACGAAGGGCATATTGACGATGATTTGATGACATATAACGAAGATGCGGAGGTGGATAACTTTCGATATATTGCCGGCATATTCGTTATCGAGCGCAACATCGAAATTAAGAAAATTGATGAGTCATGCCTTGACGAACATGAAACAGATGAATTCTCTAATGACCTTGACTGGAATCAGTCTTCGACATCGTCCGGTGCGAGTCGTAATACCTTGCAAATATCTATTTCAAATGCACCACTAGCCAAAAATTCAAAACTACAGTACAAAAAGAAGTCTCACTATAAACGAAAATGGTCTAAGGCTATCTGTTCCAAGCAATGCCGTATTCCGGAGCATCTGATACATATGTCCCTGAATTAGGCCAGAGATCATCCGTCCGACTGTCTGTGATGGAATGTACATAGAGTTCCCTGCACGCCACGAGCTATTTATGGACAATTTCTTCACATCTCACCGATGTGTATCCTGAAGGACAAGATAATGCGCGCTACTGGCACATGTAAGCAAGTTTGCTTTCCTAACCTTGAAGCTTCAGGCAAGTTGAAAACAGGAAAGCAATTGCCTAAAGGTAACATTTTCATTTATATTGCGTTCATTTACCTAGCCAAAGTGCATCTCTCACCGCTCTTATAATTACAGGTGAATTTGATGCGGTGGTAGACGTAGAAAACCAAATCCTCGTATGCCGCTGGCAAGACAGCTGTGTAGTAACAGTGGCCACGAACTATGATCGAATGGAGCCAGTAAGTCAAGTGCAGCGTTGGCAGATATCGAAGAAAGACAAAAAAGGCAAAATTTTAGAGGAAGCATGCAAAAAAAATCGATTGCCCGGCGCCAATACGAAATTATAATTTGGGAATGGGTGGAGTAGACCTCCATAATAATGGTATTCTAAATTATCGGGTCAACGTTCGGTCAAATATGTGGTTCTGGCCTTTATTTGTATCTTGCCTCAGCAGCGCTCTTGAAAATGGATGGAAGTTGCAATGTTAACCAGATGACCAGGCAACAGAGAAAACCTTCCAAGAAGGTTACCATGTGGAGGTTACCCATACTCTTTTATTGTCTTTTCCAAATCAGGTCAATGCCGAATTTGAAGAACCTCGTTTGAAGGAAGGTCATGATGCAGAAGGTGGAAATTGTGTGCCTCGAATGCAAGAATTAAATTTGAAATATCGTGGCAAATCTCGTGTTCGTTGTGCTCTGTTTAAAAAAAATCCAACGGTCTATGGTACCGGGCCTGCAACCGAGCCCTTCATTTTGATCGCTTCGAACGGTATCACTTAGAGAATAATTTGCTTAGATTTGGTTAGTTTTCCTCATTCTAGAATGTTTTTTTAATTTTTTTTTTGTTATTTTACGTATTTACCATTAATAATATTTTTTTCATTGAATCACAAACAAAAGCAATTATTTATTTTATATAATCAATATAAATCAAACAGTTAACTGCACTTTACCCATAGTAGACATAAATTTCGCTTAGGGGGGTTACCTCCAAGGGTTGCGTTTAGAAATCAATTTTTTAGATGCTCTGGTGAGAGGGTGGGCGGGCGAAAAATTCTAAAATTGATTTTGGGCTCTACTTTAAGTCTATACTATCGGATTATGATGATGATTCAAGTTTATAAAAATAAAAATAAAAACATGGAGGTAATGGGTTTGTAGCGGACACTTAACCCGCTCTGCGAAATCTACCGCTGCGCCACTGACCTCCACGGAACTCGCTGGAAACACATACTATGGCATACCTACCTTCAGCGTAGTACCGACGACCGCCTAGGAATAATAATTCCGCCACCTACGCGAAAGGCCTAGAACACCTGGCTGTACCGTACAAATGCACACAGAAGGTTCAAACGATTTCTCAGCTTTGCGTGAATTCACCCAGCCTTGCCTGCCGTGAGAGTAATTACTCGCCGCGGGTATATAAGCAAGCGCTCGCTCGCTGAGTACCAGTTCAGTCTTTATTAAAGGTTCGACATTTACACATCGGGCAGTGATACAACTAAGTGCAGTGTAGTAACTCTCTACCTGCCCTCGCGGTGCAACAGCCCGCGCAGTCAAGTGAACAACATTTATCCAGTGTGACTTCAGGAACATCTTCATGACACCTTCGAGGACTCCATCTACAACTACCATCTCGACATGAGATGTCAAGCAACCACAACCGGCAACGAGCCAGCACCACAACCGGCAACAAGCCAGCAACCACAACCGGCAAAGAGCCAGCACCACAACCGGCAAAGAGCCAGCAACCATCATCCTCATCGCCTCTCAAGGTTCCTTCCTGCGTCACGTGTGTGCTCCGACCCACTGGACACACAGCCGCCATACCTCGTCAACGCGACGACGGTCGACCGCCTGGACCAAGGTCACTTCTACACCGCCATGGTGTAGAGCAACACGCCGGCTCCCTGAAGACCAGTGATCTTCACCGCCGTAGTCTCCTGACCTTCTTCACCCTCATCACGCAGCAGCAACACTATCAGCATCACTATCACTCCGCTCCGCTTCGACCTCGCTACGTAGCGCAACAATAAAAACTGACTCATACATCGACTGACGCCTTTCATTTCACGTCCCGTCTCTGCCGATCCGGCCCACTCCCTCAGGTTAAACCTTGTAATCAATCACCTAACTTTTTGTTATTCCATATAAAAATAATTAATAAAATAATCAAGTTTCATAAATTTATATAAAAATGTGATTCGAAACTTTGGTTTCATAAAGGTGTACATTTCACTTTTTTGTGGTTAATTTTTGTATTCAAATATAAAGCGTAGTCTTTTCTGTTTCCACACCGTTTGTATCATATTTCTCACTCTGATATTAAGGAATATATGAGTTGTCCCTTAAAAGGACAAATAGGTTTAGCTCACACTAGCCATTTAAAAAAAAAAATCGTCGGGCCGCTTTCGGAAATTTTAACGCATGATGTAGTGTGGATCGATTTTTTGATTTTCTTAGCAGCGGGGTACGGAATGGATGCTCTATGGAGATACGTTTAAAAGTCATTATGACAGCGTTACGATATTTCGAGTGAAAGTACTGCCCCAAGTTAATTCAAATTTAAAAAAAAAACATCGAAACAGAGAAACTAGAAAAATAAGGATTTAATCTTTGTTTAATAAAAGTTGTTAAAATATTAAAAAATTTAACTTTTCATTTACTAATAATATTATCCCCTAATCAAGAAACAATAAAAGTACCATTGCTACACAAAAAATCACAAACAATGTTTAAAAAATAATGTCAAAAATCATAAAAGTTATTGTGTTTTATACTCCTTCTTCGAATTGAATACTGGCATTATACGACAAGATTCTAGCTTGTTTTGTATCCAACCTTCACGTCTTTCAGGGCCGTAAACAGCAGAGCATGATGCCGTTACCACTTTGATGCATCTTTCCGTGGCTTGCAGTGACAGGGCATCAATCGGAACTTACACAAAATGTTGGATTCGATAATTTCGTAGTCTGCAATGGCATCATTTATTGTCTCGCTAGATATCAGTTTTGTAAGAGGTGGTTCTGATGGTTTTTCCCAGTAGATCAAGTCAATATAGTCTGCCGCGTTGAAATTAAAAGTAGGTAGCTTAAATACTCTTATTGGAAAGAACCCTGATGTGCGTTCTCGGATACTTAGAATCCGTCTCAGAGTCAACTCTCTAATTTTTGTTCGTTCGTCGTTAAGCATGCTAATAA
Organism: Limnephilus rhombicus; assembly: GCA_929108145.2. Taxonomy (NCBI): domain Eukaryota; kingdom Metazoa; phylum Arthropoda; class Insecta; order Trichoptera; family Limnephilidae; genus Limnephilus; species Limnephilus rhombicus. Next base: position 15,665,749 of record OV815290.1, on the reverse strand, counting down.
GTATATTTTCGCTGTGGCCAAAATACCCGTTACGTTGAATTACGGGATCTCTGACCACCTTTTTCAAATGCTCTGGAAGGTAACGAGACAATTTTATGGTTTCGTGGAGGTGTCTCGCCCCGTAAACACATGAAAGGTGTGTTTTTATTTTAAACCACATCGGAGCATACTCTTAGCTCAAATTCAGTCAATATCACCTTTCTGTCGGATTCTTGGTTAAAATGTAAAATCGGAGAATAGTATTGGCTGTTGTTTTGTAATGTCCGGTAAGTTGCATTCTATTGCTTGAAATTCTATCGCAGGAAGCTGTTCATAGTTCTTGAGTAACTTTCCTATTTGGCCGCTAAAGCTTCTAAGACCTGTTGTCGTTCCATCAAAGTATTCAAAAAGGTGTCTCAAACTTAACTCGTTAGCATGTAACTGGCAGAACAACCACTGAAGTGGACGATGGAGCTTTTCTTCAAGAAGTCGAATAATGCCAGACTTACTTCCAGTATTAACTGCTGTTCCGTCACATCTGATAGCCACGATGCACGCTATATCAATGGATTTTGCCTCAAAATATGCAAAAAAATTGTGAGCTATTGTTTTAGCATCACCCATCTTAACGCCAATGTATTGTGAACAAGTTCTTTCAAAAGACTGATATGTTCTTCTACCACAACTTTTCTGCGTCCATCCTCCATGATTAATGTTTTATCCTTTCGACCGTCAAACGATATGCAAATGCACGAATCAAAATGGGGCTGATTGATGGCAGTCAGTGTGGTCCTAGTTTTGGCTCGAGCACGTCGAATCTTATTACGATCGATCACATTTGTTTTATTATCTGTTGTCACTAATCCAATATCATTTATTGTAGCGCAGACGATGGCAGCACCTCTTCTTCCTTGCGCTGTCCCAACTCATTGCCTTGGTAGGCTGTTGGGGTCGGCTCTTCTCGTTCTCAGGTTGTAAATCTTCTGTTCTGGGTATCGCCTTCATCCAGGCCGTTTCTCTGAAGAATTTTGGAACATTGAGTCATCCAGGAGTTCTTCGGTCTTCCTCTGGATGACTGTCGGTGAAGCTCCATAGACATTGCCTGCCTCACTGTGTGGTCTGATGGTCTCCGTCTTATGTGTCCATACCATCTCAACTGTCGTTCTTCCAGCTTACTATTTATGTCTGTGACACCCAGGCTACCACGAATGCATGAACTTTTGATCTTATATTTTAGTGATACTCCTGCCGACCATGTAAGCATTCGCATTTCTGCTGTTTCAAGTTGCCTAGTGTAGGAGTTGTACGTAGTCCAGCATTCGGAGCCATACATTATTGCGGGTCTTACAATAGTCTGGTTTATCTTTCCTTTCAGTTTTATAGGCATTTTGAGTCACACAATATTCCTGTTACGGATCTAAATTTAATCCATCCCACACCTATTCTATGGATGACATCCGCTGCACATCCTCCGTCTCTGTGGATTAGTGAGCCCAGATACTTAAATTAATCACAGTTAGCTTATGTTACTCCATCCAGTTTCATCGAAGGAGTTACAGCATTTGTGTCTTCAAATGGTAAATACAAATATTCAGTCTTTTTCCTGCTAATTTTTAGGCCATTATCCTCCAGGATCTTTCTCCACCTTTCCAGGCTATTCTGTAAGTCACAATGATTATCTGCTATCAGTACTACATCATCTGCAAAAAGCATAGTCTTGAGAATACTGTTCATTTCTTGGCTTGTTAGATAATTCATGACCATTATGAATAGCAGTGGGCTGAGGACAGATCCTTGGTGTACCCCCACTTTAATTGGAAATTTTGGTGATGTCCCTGATGTGCATCTTACTTGAGTTTCAACGTTTGTATACATATCTTGTATGGAGAGTACATATCCTTCTGGTACATTGTGGGCTCTCAATGCCGCCCATATCAGGCTTCGGGGAACCCTGTCAAATGCTTTTTCCAAGTCTATAAATACCATGTGCAAATCTTTTTTTGCATCTCGATGTTTTTCAACTATTATTCTGACTGTTTGAATAGCATCTTTTGTTGATTTTCCCGACACAAAACCGCACTGGTCGTCGTGTATTTTTACAATATTCCTTATTCGTGTGTTGATAATTCTCTCATATATTTCCATGGTGTGAGACATAAGCTTTATCCCTCGACGATAGCAGCACCTGTCCGATCAGAAATACTGTATCGATCCAATGTTCTGGATACAACAGATGGTCCACTGTTTGTTGGATTTATTACATAAGAAGAAGAAGTAGATGAAGCAAAGTATTGTTGGTCAGTTGGAAGATCAACGTTAGTAAAACTTGAAACTGTACTGCGAGATGTGGACGGTTGATCTAAAGATGTTTGTTGTGTTTCTTGTTATAGTGCGCGAAAGTGGACAGAAATTTGTCAAATTTTCGCGGGAAAATAAATATTATCACATTTTTTTAATATTATTATTTAAGGCGTGGCAATTTTTATTCATTATGAAATGTTAAAGTAAAAATTAAAGTATTAATATTGATACAAAACTGTTTCATAAATGGGCAATTTTTTACCGGATTTTAAATAATTCAACTGCTTTGGGGCAGTACTTGTTATCAAAATTTTAAATTGATATTTTGTATGCTTAATTGTATGTACCTAGAGCATCTATTCCACACCCCGCAAAAACTGATTTACAAAAAAAAAATCCATACAATGGCGATCCACCCTACGGCAGTGGTAGTGCAGTTAATTCAAATCTCCCAGTGGAACATGGACTTCAAGTTATGTCTATGTGAATGTTTAGCCAATGTCCGCTCTATCGCCTCAAAGAGCTAATCTTGTTAAACGTATTTTCTACGAACCTTGTTTTCGACTTACTTTAGATACGTATAGGTACGTACACGTATTATCGTATGCACCTTATCGGTAAGTGATCAATACGTACAATACAATACAATGATGGTCAGTAATACACATTTTTTAATATTATCTTACGCACTTTGTCGGTATGTGATCAATACATGTTGGACGTTGGCCGTCATTTCTCTAGTATAGTTTTTTTACTCGTATACCTATTACAAATTAATGAATTGAAAGATAAATTGCAGTTCTCTCACAAAGTAGGACCTCCTACCGGATCGTGCACTCATGTCTTCAGAGTTCCTCCTTCTGTTCGTCACTCCCTCATTCGCTTCTCTAAACTGGCTATGGACTGGCAAATACACACCGTAAGGGATTGGATCGACAGTCTAAAATGTGGACACTGTCAACTTTACGGCCATACGGCGTCGAAATGTAACGCAGACATGCCTACATGTTCTAACTGTGGAAAACCTGGACACAATCGAGATGCTTGCCCGACTCCTGAAAAGCCACCAGCATGTGCTACCTGCAAGTTCTTCAGAAAACCGTCCACACACAACACTGGCTCCCCTGACTGTCCTGCCCGCCAAGCCGCTGAGAGACGCGAATTATCTCGAGTCAATTTTTTAGGCTGAATCAGAATCGACACCTTATTAATACTAACTTTTCCACCTATTATCAAAATATTCGTGGTCTCAATACTAAGCTAAACTCCTTTAGATGCTCCATAAATTTATGCCCTTATGATTTTTTATGTTTTACTGAAACATGGCTATCAGACAATATTGCTTCAACAGAACTTGGACTACATGACTACATTATTTTTCGCTGTGACCGCTCTTCCTCTTCTAACAAGTGTAGAGGAGGTGGGGTAATGATATGTATTAAAAAAAATACTTTTGCCACATTCTTGAATCGTCTAATAATGTATCTGAACAATTATTTATTTGTGTTCTACTTGGTTCCAAGAAACTTGTCATTGGTTGTGTATACATTCCCCCATCCTCTTCAATAGAAATCTATAAGTCACATACTGAAGCAGTTGAGCGTGTTTCCATAAAGGCCAATTCCTTACTTATTTGTGGTGATTATAATCTTCCTAAAATAGTGTGGCTTAATGATAGTCATGGTGTGAAAACTCCTAATAATGTTTCCCTTCATGCTTCCATAATAGTAACTTTCTTTGCCTTCCTGAATATGTACCAATTAAACTCGATCAATAACTGTGGAGGTTACTGTCTTGATCTAATATTTACCAATATGCCTAGCGTTTGTGTATGTGAAGCTACTGACTCAATATTACCAATAGATAAATATCATCCACCACTCGATATTAACTTCACTAATCCTTTCAAAAGTGACACTCTGAAATCAGCAGTTACATTCCACTACAAATTTAACAAAGGTGATTATACTGGCATGAATAGGTACCTTGCCCAATATGACTGGGCAGGTATGTTATCAAACAACAATATTAACGATGCTGTATTTAAATTCAACGAATGTATAACTCATGCTATAGATTTGTTCGTTCCAAGGGGAACTTATTCCCAGCCTAAATTTCCTATTTGGTTCAGTATGACACTAAAGCATTTGATTATGGAAAAAAAGAAAACACACAAGTTATTCAAACTAACGAACAACTTAGCGCTTTATCAAAAATTTTCTCAGTTAAGAGAATTATCCAAAATTGAATCTAACTTTTGTTACAAATCTTATATTGAACTCACTGTGACAAAATTAAATCTTAACCTTAAACAATTTTGGAAATTTATTAAACAAAAACGTATTGATAACGATCTCCCTTCAAGTTTATTTTTAATGATACTCACGCCACCAACGATTTCGATATTGTCAACCTTTTTGCTGAACATTTCTCCTCTGTCTATACTGATAACATATGCACCATCCCTCCACTTAAATATGCTAATACTATTGACCTTAATAATTGCGAAATCACACTTGTAGATCTTTTCAATTACTTAAAAAATCTTCCCAGCAAAACAAGCACTGGTCCTGATGGTATACCTGAAATATTATTGAAAGAATGTAAATCTGTTGTATCTAAGCCAATTTGTTTATTATATAACTTATCACTATCATCTGCCACTTTTCCGGATTCCTGGAAGGTTTCCTATATACGACCTATTTTTAAATCGGGTAATAAGTCGAACGTAGAAAACTATAGACCTATATCGATGTTATCTCATATTCCTAAAATCTTTGAATCTATAATCACAAAAAAAATAACACCTATTTTCAAAAATGTGCTGATTGAGGAACAGCATGGCTTTAGATCTGCTAAATCTACCACTTCAAACTTACTCTCCTTCACCAACACTGTAGTCAATGGCCTAGAAGATAAATCACAAGTAGATGTTCTATATACCGACTTTTCTAAAGCTTTTGACAAAGTAAAACACGCTATCCTCATGACCAAGCTATATGCTATAGGTATACGAAACCCATTGCTATCTTTCTTTAATTCTTATTTAAGCAATAGAAAACAAAGAGTTAAAATAAATAACATTGAGCCTATTATTATTGAAGTAACATCCGGCGTACCGCAAGAGCACAATTAGCCCCGCTTCTCTTCAACTTGTTTATAAATGACATTATTCGTATTTTCTCTCACACACGCTTTTGGCTTTTTGCTGATGACAATAAGATCCTAAAAATAATCAAAAACTACCATGACTGCCTTCTTTTCCAATCAGATATTGACTCTTTCAATGACTGGTGTAAAATTAATTGCTTGGAACTAAATGTCAATAAGTGCAAAATTATGTCCTTCTACAGATCTAAAAATCCGATTGTTTTCGAATACAAATTAAATAATAATTGCCTAACAACTGTTTAATCTATTAAAGATTTTGGTGTCTCTCTTGATAGCAAGCTTTCTTTCCGGGAACATATAAATATGATTGTTAATAAATCTCTCAAGCTACTTGGTTTTATCACTAGAACTAGTTCTGACTTCAAAAACATATATACCCTAAGAACTCTTTACTGCTCCTTGGTTCGCCCCCATCTTGAATATGCTTGTATTATATGGTGTCCTTTTTATGCTGTCCATATTCGTCATATTGAATCCGTTCAACATCGGTTCCTAAAGGGAATTGCTTGGAGGCTAGGATTAGAGCGAGGCAATTACTCGTATGCTGAAATTGAACAAACTCTAAACCTTTCTCCTTTAGAAGACCGTCGGATAAAATCTGATCTCATTTGTTTCTTCAAAATTATTAACTGTTTAATCGACTCGTCTACATTACTACAACTCATCACATTTAATATACCTTCTCGTAGACTCAGAAATAAAGACCTGCTTTTCCTCAATCAGCACTCGACTAACTATGGTTATAACTCACCACTGTCCAGAATGTGTAGACTGGTCAACTCACGTCAAGACCTTGATATTTTTGGTATTAGCTTAAATGATTTCTGTCGCTCTTTAAACAAATGAAAATATGTCATATTCACCCTAATTTTTGCAAGGTCTTGACGTGACTTGACACTTATTTTTTCTTCTATTTTCACTGTTTGTCTTTGCTTTCATGTACCATCCGAATCCTTACATTGTTCATTTCTATACTTCGTGATACTTTGTTTTAAATTGGACGTAAGTCCGTAAATAAATAAATAAATAAATAAAATTCATTTCAGAAATTAAATTGATGTAATTAATTAATTATTTTTAATATTTGTTTGAAACATCTACGTTAAAATCACCAATTATTGTTTATTCTGTTCACTTTTTTATTTTAATCAAATTATGTTTCTGAATTTATCCATAAAATTATATTCATTAGACACGTGCGCTCGGTAAATCGTGATAATTTAAATTTTTGAAGTGAAAACTTCTTTATCACCGTTGCGATTTTAAACTTGATGAAACGAAAAAGCGACACTAAGAAGAGACAAACACCTTTAGCCTGCGAGGGAATGAGAATAATTGGTCTCCACTTTGTGCCACCGCAGCTACGAAGCACCCTTCATAGCATCCCTTCTCTTGTCTTCTTTAGTGTTCTGAAGATTTCAATTCTTCCGCGTGTGGACTGCATACTTGTATAAATATATATTTTTTTATTCACATTTAGATTAATATCTAATCAATTAAATCACTGCTATACTTCTTCCAATTTCCAATCTGTAGGTTTCGGGATCAAATCCAGGCTTGGGCGAAGAAATTTTGTTTATTTAATTTCCCAATTAATTAATTAAAGATTATATACAGTACATGGCATCACGTTCCATAGCAGATGATACTCTCAGTATCGCTTTGGTACAATACCGCCTGGTGTCGCAAAACTGCGACTCCACTGTAAATTGGCATTAAGTGCGCAGAGCAAAGCCTATGCAACCCTCGAAGGACCAGTCCCGAAACTATGTGATCGCTAAGTTATACTGGATGATAAAATAGCATACACTCACAAAACCTGATGGATAGTCTGTCGATAGTTCAGATCTGTGCTTTTGGAAAATTAGATAAGCCCAGATTGGAAAAATAGGACTCACCGTTGCAGATGGGGCCTCGCTGATCACCAGTTTGTGGTGTACACTTCACAACGTTTAGTTTAAAAATCGCAATATTCTTATAGCAAGAGGTTATGATACATGCGCCCTGTCTGAGATGTTATTTTGCACTGAACAGCAAAGCACACTGTCACCTCTCCAAAGTTTACTTTCTTGCAACAATTTTTCATGGTAACATTTAGGAACTAAAGATTAGGTAGGTGGGATAAATTCAGAATTTTGATATATGCTACTCACCAAGTCTGCGAATGCAATACCCAATCAATCCCATATAATAATGTGCGAACACCACCATTCAGAAGAGAAACGTTATTTGAAATGGCTTTAGCCGTGTTTAGTGACCAGATCTAATTAGCCAGGTCTTTCTCCGACTTCATCTTACCCATCTCTTTCTCCTCCCTTCAACCTTCAGCCTCACCTCTTCATGCACCAATTGGGGATGCCATAATTCCCCTGGCTCCAGAAGGCAACAGTTAGGACACTTGTGCAACAATTAAAAAAAAAATCGTCAGGGTTGTTTACTCCTTTATGCTGGTGTTTTAATGTAAATACCGCAGAAAAGTCCCAACTGCTCCCGTCCGGTGCCAGTGAGATTATGATATTCACAATTGGGGTATGTTCTGAGGCTGAAGGTAGTTGGAAGTAGAAGGAGATGGTAAAGGGGAAGGTAAGGGAGTAGCAGGCTATTCAGATCTAGTCATCAAACGCGACCAAAGCCATTTCAAGCAACGTTAATTTTGAATGATGGTCTTACACCAGGGCGATACTGAAAGTCTTTTCCACACTGCAACGTGCCAAAAATATACTTTACATATACCAACATATTATTTTGAACAAATAAATTGTGAAATGACACAAAATAATCAAATAAAATTTTCTTGCACACGCTTGGTTTCGAACCCGCGACCACTGTCGAGGCTAAAACATTTAATAAACACAAATAGTGCTTACACCGCGCCGCCGGATAAAGGTTAAACTCTTTTTCACAAATTGCCAGCGCCAGAGCTCACCAAGGGCGTTAGCGATAAAAAAAATCTCACGGAAAAACTTTTCGGTTATTGTTTAGAAATAATTAAAATTTTATTAGTAATTATTGTTCAAATATGATTATTCAAACAGGTGTCCGGTAACTGATAGTAAAAACGGGAAACTGGTAATTCTACATCAAATAGATAACTTTTGGAGACAGTCTACACTTTCTCAGTCTACAGATTCTCTAGTTTCCGCTTGTGTCACTTGTTTCCGAATACCATGCATAATAATATGCTGAGACTCTCCAGTTCCTGATTGTGCCACTAGTTTCCCGACACCGTGTATAATAATATAATGAGTCTCCAGTTCCCCCTTGTGCCACTAGTTTCCGGACACCATGTATAATAATAACATGAGTCTCTCCAGTTCTTACTTAGGTCACTAGTTTTCGGACACCGTGTGTAATAAAATGCTAAGACTCTTCAATTCCTGCTTTTGCCGCTAGTTTCCAGGCACCATGTATAATAATATACTGAGACCCTTCAATTCCTGCTTGTGCCTCAGTTTCCCGACACCGTGTAAAATAACATGATGAGACTCTCCAATTCCCGCTTGTGGTTCAGTTTCCCGACACCGTGTATAATAATATGATGAGACTCCAGTTCCCGCTTGTACAACTAGTTTCTCGACACCGTGCATAATAATATGATTAGACTCCAGTTCACGCTTGTGCCACTAGTTTCTGGATTATAACACCATGTGTTATAATCTGCTGAGACTCTCCAATTCCTGCTTTTTCTACTAGTTTTCGGACACCATGTATATAAGATGAGACTCTCCAGTTCTTACTTATGTCAATAGTTTTCGTACTCCATGTATAATAATAATATGCTGAGACTCTCCACTTCTTGTTTTTGCAACTAGTTTCTGGACACCATGTATGATAAAATGCTGAGACTCTTCGGTTTCCGCTTGTGCCAATAGTTTCCGGACACCGTTTAAAATATATATTTCATCAAATAATCAATCTAATTGTTGTATATTCCAATACTTTCATTTATCTAGACACAAATAGTCGTACGAGTATTTACATTAAATTTTTTATAAGAACTACTCTTTTTTATAACTTTTGAGGGTTATTTCCATCAATGTAATATATCATTGAAGAAGAAGATAACATTAATAAACTAAACGGAGATAAAAGAGAACACAGACGAGATGTTCTGGGTTCGAGTACTAATAGCGACAATTATATTTTTCTATTTTCATGTGTCTTGTTCTCTTTCATATTTTCGTTAAGATTATTAGTGGTATCTTCTTCTTTAATTAAGTATCACATTAATAACAATAACTTTCAAAAGTTATAAAAAGAGAGTTGTTCTTATAAAAAATTGAAAATTCATTTATCTTTATTATAATAAAAAAAATCAATTGCTGTTCGTTTGTCTCGCTAAAACTCGAGAACGGCTGGGCCGATTTAGCTGATTTTGGTTTTGAAATGTTTGTCATAGTCCAGGAAAGGCTGAAAGGGTGAGAAAATATGGAAAAATTGCGAGGAAGATAGTAAAAACAACCATTTCATTTTCCCATATAAACTGTTCGTCCTACTTTACTGTGAATTGCTAACCGTTCATCCGATTGCGATGAAACTTTGGTGAGTTGTTGTCAGCACGCCCGCAAAGGTTTCTGTATGTACTGGTGAGCTCTGGCATTATGAAATTTGTATATAAAATTGCAATTGGTACCACGCGAACTGTTTGAAAACTGAGTGTACCGGTACTGAATGAATGGAATGCGGGAGGGGGTGGCGGATCGGAGAGGGGTGAAGGATGAGGGAGGAGAGGGGAGGGGAACAAGGGAGGGAAACTCTGGAAAGGGGGTCCGCGGGAGGTGTGGGGAGGGGAACCCTGGAGGGGGATTCGGGAAGGGGAACCGGGAGGGGAATTCGGGAGGGGGGAGAGGAATACGGTAGGGGGGTTTAAGGAATAGGGGAAGCGGGCGAGGGGAGTGAGGAGAGGGAAGGCGGAAAAGAAGGAGTGGGAACGCGAGAGGGGAAGGGGACGCGGGAGAGGGGAGGAGGAAGGGGAACGGGACGAATGGGAAAGGACACGAGCTCTGGCATCATGAAATTTGTATAAAAAAATTGCAATAAATGGCACACGAGCTGTTTGAAAACTGAATGTATCGGGAATGAATGTAGGGAATGCAGGAGGGGGGAGGGGAACCCGAGAGGGTGGAGGGGACCTCGGGAGAGGGGAGGGGAGCTCGGGAGGGGGATCCGCGGGAGGGAGGAGGTGATTATGGGAGGGGGAGGAGAACTCGGGAGGGGAAGGGGACGCGGGAGAGGAAGGGAAGGAGGAAGGTGAACGGGACGAATGGGAAAGGACGGGCAGGGAGAAAAAGTCTCGTTATTAAATGGCATAGCAACACATGCCGGGTACCAGCTAGTACTTTTATAAAAAAGGACAACATACGAGTATATTCCATATACCTAAATAAAATAATAATAATAATACTTCTACGTGGGAACCTGGAACGTGGGTACCTCTGGCGTACCACAGGGGTCAATCCTGGGTCCGCTGTTATTTATACTTTTTATTAACACTATTACTAAATGTTTCATGCATTGTTTATTTCTTTTGTACGCCGATGATATAAAAATATTTGCCATTGTTAGGAATTTAAACGATTGTCTGCTCATCCAAAACGACTTAGTAAGGTTCGAAGCATTTTGCAATGAAAACAAAATTTACCTAAGGTACAACAAATGTAAACAAATAAGCTTCACTAAAAATCACAACGCTATTATACACAATTATTGTATTGGTAACTATTTACTCGAGCGCGTTTACTGTATAAAAGATCTAGGCGTACTTTTTGATTCTAAACTCCATTTCGATGCGCACATTGAGAACATTGCTTTATCGATGCGCACATTGATAAAGCTTACCGCATGCTAGGATTTGTCATCAGAAACAGCCGCGAATTTCGAAAACCTGAAACTTATCTTCTACTTTACTACACGCTGGTTCGTTCTCAACTTGAATACTGCACCTCCATATGGACACCACTTTACGGTGTCTATAAAGTCAACATTGAAAGTATTCAAAAGAAATTTCTGCAATACCTCAATTACAGAATGAGCGCACCTAAAAGGGGGGTACATAAATATGCTCTCGAATTATAACGTCACCACTCTAACTAACCGGCGAACATACCTTGACCTCATGACGCTTTATAAAATCTGCAATAACTTTATCGACTGTCCTGACCTACTGAAACTAATAAACTTCAAAATACAACCCAGAGTAACAAGGCTTAACGGCTTATTCCACATTAGCCGGACGCGTACAAATGCTGGTGTCAGGGATCCAATCAGAAGAATGTGCGAATCGTTTAATCAAAATCAAAACATCAAGGATTCCGACTTATTTTTTGATACACGCAGTACTTTTAGTAGAAAATTGAAGGCCGTTTTCCTACAAAGTACAATACCTTAGACATTGCTTAGTTTATAATTTTGACTACCTTTCTTTTTTTAAATTTCTGTATTACATTATTTTTTATCTATATATATATTTGGTCTTACCTTCAAAATTTTTACAAAAACAATTTGTAAACCTTTATAAGGATATTGCGCATTTTTTTTTCATCTCTCTGTAAAATAATATTTACTTATGTATATACATACGTCTATTCCGTATTTAACGGTAAAAATATTTGTATATGTTTTTATCTGCTGTCAATGTTAATTCGTGAGAAATAGTTTGGATGCAGGCGAATTCTCTATTAATTGTCTTGTATATTCTTGTCAATTGACGTCTGTATCTGTATTTTCTCCTTAATAAAAAAAAAATAATAAAAATAAAAAATAAAAAAATCGGATATATTTATCCGAGACGCTATCTAGGTTACAAACCAGTTCTTAGAACTTTTTCGTTATTTGTTTTTGGGGTGTTATGCCGTGTTGCGCTACCTCCTTCTTTAGCCAACGTTTCGGACATCGTTGCAGTGTCCATCATCAGGGCAGATCCGGCAGATCCGGTAGATGTGAGATCTGCCCTGATGATGGACACTGCAACGATGTCCGAAACGTTGGCTAAAGAAGGAGGTAGCGCAACACGGCATAACACCCCAAAAACAAATAACGAAAATACTTTTGGCCGTGAAAATCTTAAAACTTATCAGTTCTTAGAACGATTGTTTCGGTTGACGGATTATGACGGTTTGACGGAAGGTGGCAATGGCTGAATTGGTAAAAATGCACTTCACGGTTAGACGAGAGGTTCTGGGTTCGACCGTTGCGAGTTGCGACCTTTATCTTTTTCTATTTTTATGTGTCTTGTTCTCTTTCTCATTTTCGTTTAGATTTTTAGTGTTATCTTCTTTTTCAAGTAAATACTTTCTTCTATTTTTGTTATATTGAATATCTTTTTATATGTTTTATATTTTAGAATCGTCTTCTTATTCTCTGTCACATTTTTACTAATGTATTTTAATTTATGCTTTTGTTGTTAAATTTTTTAATTTTATTATATTCTCTTTGTTGTTTTATTTGTTAAGCATTTATAATAACAGTGACACAAACAACTTGTAACATAGAATGTAAAAGCCTTGTAACATAGAATGTAAAAGCCCATTAGCGCCTGTATTTTGATCATTGTTATTAGTTGGTCATAGAGCAGTGGCGTGCATTGCTCTATGAACAAAGAATAATAATTGTTTATGTGAATACCGCGCAACTGCACCCGACCGTCTGGATCCAGTGAGACTATGCTACCCTTAATTGGGGTATTTTGTGAGGCTGAAGGTAGTGGGGAGGGGAAGGAGATGGGGCAGAGGTTAGGGAATTACCTGGCTTTTTGAATCTGGTCACCGAAGCAATTTCAAAAAACGTATCGATTCTGAATGGCGTTCTTTCACCAAGGTGATACTGATTGTAGAGTGTGAGTATTTGTCACTGTTGAACGTACGAAAATATAAATTTCATAATTATGTTCGTATATTTGTCATTGACGCGGTTAATTAATTTTGTTTTTTGATAATAATTACGTATACTATCATCTTCCGGCGACTGTTGTTGTCAATTGAATATATATTTAGCTTTATTGTCTGTCTGTCCATTTACAATACGTGCACTTATGAAAAAAATCGTATATTCTATGAGGCGCCCTTTCATATATTTCCAAATGTCTAAAAAATTACACAGTTTTTCTTTCAGTTTTATTGATAGGGTTTTAGGGGTCACTACCAGCACTATAAAAATGTAGAGGTTCTATAAAAAAGTAAGAGAAGTTGCATACTGTTTGCAAGATTTTAAAACACACCCTAGAAACTTATAGCGATGATATCAACTGCTATATATTGTTTACAGACTGCCACTAGATGTTAGATGGATTCTACTGACTTCAATACATCTTGTTTTGTATGTATGTACGAATGAAATAGCTATATAAATGGCCCGCAATAGTACGTCTACAGGATCATGCACGTTTTGTCAGTATTCTTCATTTAAACAGTTAACTTTGTCAAACATTTTCATATTTGCATATTCGGAACCACGACCAAAATACAAGACCTGCTGAGGTCTGCAAAGATCAAATTTCCTCTGGAAACAGATGGAGTATATAAACTCAGCTGTTCCGGATGTGATAAGGTCTATGTGGGCCAGACAGAGCGGACGATCTCCAAAAGGATATCGGAACACTTTCGAGCGTGTAAACTTGGCCACCCTGACAAATCGGCAATCGCCGAGCATTTAATTGGAACTGGCCATTACTTTGGATTTGTTGTGCAAAGTCCTGGGAAGACCCAAAACTTACTGAGCACGCCTAATTACAGAGGCAATTGAAATTCATAAAAATCCTATTAACATTAATAGACACGACGGAGCTCAATAGTTCTTGGTATCCTGTAATTGACGGCTACACCAAAGCTAAATGCAGAAAACCGGGCGTATCTGCAAATCTTACAACGCCCTAAGAGATATCGATATTTTCCACTGCTCTCTTAAAACGTTTAAAACTAAATTAACCTTACAATGTACTTAAACCAAAACGATTATTTCTTTGTTATTTCTTCATTGTTTATTTTTTCTTTCGACTCACTTTTTACTAATACTATATTATAATATTATTACTATCTACTTACTTCCTAATCAGTAACCATTTCCTTTTTTTTTTAAATCATAAATGGAACTTCACTGGTTTATACTATATTCAATATTAAAATGTAAAATTAATGTATTTACAACTGTATGTTTCCTAAATAAACTTAAATAAATAAATAAATAAAATAAAAAAACCATCTTCAAGTATACTGTAATTCCAGCTCGCAGTGGAGTGGAGCTGGTAACACGGTATTGCTTCGAAGTACTTAAGCACACATTTTACCACTAACATTTACATATCTGCCCTGACGAAGGACACTGTAACGCTGTCCGAAACGTTGGCTAAAGGAGGAGGTAAAAAACAAACAACAAAAATTTGCATATTTGTTAAAAAAAAAATAATTAATGAATTGTACTTATCATTAGTTCCAAGTTTTAAAACTAAAATTTCATTGAAATTGAATAGTGTTGAGCATTACACAGGAATATTTCACATTATCCATGCACCAACAACCGACATTTTATGTTTAAGTATTCATATTAAAAGATTCGTTCGTTTTTCTTACGGTTTTTTTTAGACCGCACGCCACTGTATATCAGTAAAGAGTGCAAACACTACTTCATAATTATTTATTTATAGCTCTGGAGTCTGGAGGAGAGAGTTTATTTGGTATAATTTAAATGTCCTCGTTTACTACGAGTAATATCGTTTAATCAGTCATAACAAAACATGGCGTTGATTTTTGCCACTTACTTGTGTGCGATACAATGCAGATAAACAAAGCAGTTACGGAATTAATGTATTATTTTTCCTGTTTATCCGATTTAAAATATTTGATGGTGTTTTATTTCAATGCGACTATAAGCTCATTATCTCGGGCCCAGAGATCAGAGAGGTCACAGATATAAAACTGTGCCAAGTAAAATACCTACAAATTAATGCGATTTGTTCGGGTTACACAAACAGTTAAACAAATAAATTAATAAATACAATAGGCCACTTGCATAGACTTCATTACGACTTTGAAAAAATCGTGTGGATAGATTTTTTTACTAAGATTACGAAAATGTTAGTAAAAATTTTTAGAAATGTACAGTTATTTTTATTTTTATATAAATAAATCCATTATTTGCGCTCGTGAAGTCTACATGAAAATATACCGACTCCGAAAATGTTCCTATTAATTTTATTAAATTCCACACTGATTTTTTTTTTATATGGCATCACTTTGATTTCGGGCGAATTTTTGAATTTGACATTTAACGTTCACTAGATTTATTATTTGTTGTCTGCGAACGTATCATTTGGTTTGAATTTTTGACAGATGTTATGAAGAGAACCCCGTACATTTTACGTTGTCCGTACGTGTTTTAGAGGTATAATGATTATGGTGCGGATTTTAACAAAATCAAATTTTATAATATTCTTATTATTATTATAATTTACAAGTGCAAGTATATTACATTTGATTTAGTAATAGAGACGTTGAACATTATAATGATTTATAATCAATAAGATGGATCAAGGAAAAAAATATTTATGTAATTTAATATTTTTGATATGCCTAGTTATTCTCTTGTGTCATTCGTGTGGAAAACGTTCTTTTTTTTAAATGTATTTCGGCTACGTAATTATCGTTTTTTCGCACCTATAAAATTATGTCCCGTCTTTCCGGTTTATAAAAATATGGTCTGATTTTTCGGATTGAAATTTTCAAAAATACGATTAAAAAAATATGTATACCGAATGTCTTAAAATATTATTTGCCTAAACCGGAATTTTTTTTAAATGTGATGTAAATGGCCTATTAGTAGTGTCCTCGTAGAAATCACGTACATAAAAGCATGTTTCTAAATTTCCCTTATTTAATAAATCAAAACCGAAAATAAATCGAAAATATGTGTACCTAAGAAGATACCTACTTCAATTTCTCTTTTAAATTTCAAATTAGGAATTATACAATTTGTCTACAGAAGCATCACTGTCTCAAAGACATCTCAATTATGTTTTCTAACTTTATTTAGGCGAATAAGAAAGATCAAACAGACAGCCAAACAACATCACAGACAACCAGAATGCAAAACGGTTGAATTAAAACTGGATATAATTTTTTAACCCCAATTGGGGTATGTTTAGAGGTTGAAGGGAGTGGGGAGTGGAAGGAGATGGGGAAAAGGAAGGTGTGGCAGTAGGTACCTGTTTATTCAGACTTGGCCACCAAATACGGATAAACCCATAGCCGATGTTGAGAGGATCTTCCACTTTGAAAAATCGACTTAAAAACCAAAATCAACTTTAAAAATACCCTTAACCCATTGGCCACAGAATAAATGAGCTAAAAAGTTGGCCTTTACCACTGAATTAATTTTGTACTAAAAATTGAAAACCTGCATTGGTGTACTAAATCTTGTGTAACTTTTGAACCATATGTTTAAATGAATTATTATATTTAAATTTGTTTACATATTGTATTAAGGTAAAACACAAAAAGAAAAATTTTAAAATTTAAAATATTAAAGTATACATACATAACTTTCTCTTTTTTCGTAAGTTTTTTTCCACATTTTTGTTCAAAAAGTTACAAAAAAACATAATATTCGTAAACCGAACAATAATATATTTTGTGTTTTTACATACATGTAAAATAATTGTCCTCAAATCAATCAGGGCCGTTCAGGGTCACTACCAAAAGCCTTGAACCACTTTCAATTTTGAAGAAATTAAATGGCGGCTGGCTGCATTCAAAACTTGGAACACAAATGTGGCGACACATCATTATCTTTTCGCTATTGAAAGAACGCACGAGAAACATCTGATATTCGTGCGGCGCTGGTAAGCCACTCACCTATGTACCTATCTACCTACGATGGCACGATGGACTTCGGCCGCCTGCCGCACCGATAAATAATAATATCGCCACCGCCTAGAAAGGTCTACAGCCTTACTAAAAAACCCAGTGAAAATTTTTTTCAATTGACAAACGGCCGCGGATGTGAAAACATTACTAATTAAAAAATTGTTCTTTGAAAGAAATACACATGGTTTCCTCGGCCTGAGAGAGTAGTTTATCTCTGTTTTAGCCATTGATGTCCGAACGATATTTGTAATTTTTCCATAGTATTTTGAATGTCCTATATATTTCTTATTTTTGAAGGTGTCGTAAATACCATTTATGAAAACTAGATAAAATTACCTTTTAGATTTTAGTATTTGAAATACACTTTAGCTTTCAAAAACTGCCATACTTTATGATTCAAACTCGGAAAAACATGGAAAAAAATTTCCTCCGACAACATTTTTGACCAAAATGTAGAGAAATTTAAATAAAATCAAAATTTAAAAAACACAGTCCTTTTATGTAATAAATTTGGAAGGAAACTATCACCTCACTTTTTTATCGTGTATACAATAAAAAAAATAATAAAAAATTTCAAAGTTGTTTTTATTGCCAAAAAAATAAGTTAGAAATAATACCGAAATTTAAAACAGATTTCTTTTTTTTTTTTTTACATTATCTCCACACAGGAGGCCCTGAGGAAAATAATTTCCCTCAGGGCCTATGTCATCTGTATTTCTTGCATCTCTAAAGACGTTAATTTTTTTGATACGTTTACGAACACATGTATTAGATTTTAATATTATAAAAAATTATCACTTTTAAGAAATTCTCTTAAAATAAAGATCTTAAAATGAAAATTTTATCTTAAGTAACCTATAAAAAACAATATTCTGACAGTTCAACTTTGAAAGTACGGCATTTGTACAATAACTTGATTAAACTGATGTAAACCACACAAATAATATGGTAAATATATCAATTATGTGAACAGAAGAGTAAATTCGTCACTACAATAGAAATTATTTAGTAAAATCACACCATTTAGGCACTAACAAAATTTTCATATCCCGCCATAAACACACCGAACTGTTTTGTCATCGCGGGCCGATATGCACCGGCGCACCAATAATGCCCCTAGCGGAGAAGAATTAAAACAACATTGTTTCCTAGGAAATTAAAACCATTTACAATTTTGTCAGATCTTAATGCATTTTAACAGCGTGATCACGCAAGAAACGTTATTGGTAATAAAACGTGATTTAGTGTATACGGGGTTTAATTATGTTATTGCAATAACACAGTTAATTGGTCGCGCTGTGTTTTTTTTTTAGTAAGGCTGCTAGAGTTTATAAGCCGCCTGAATATTCAGCACCGGGTATGTTCGAGTACCTTCTAGTGTACACATTACTGGCGAATGGAAAATTACTCCACCAACTCGGCGCTCGCTCAGTCATTCCCAGACCATTAGTCAGTCAACAAATCAACATGTAACAGATCTCCGCACAAGTGCTCCTGCATGGCATCTCTACGCATCCGCGAGGTCCATCACCACGTCTCAGCTATAAGGCCCATCATGCCTTCAGCTCCGCAGAACAGCTACATCCCGCGACTTACAAGGCTTGCGTCACCTTCAGTCCAGGGATCAGCTCACCATTTCATGGCACCCCGAAGCGCACCGTGCTTCGCTGCCATGGAAACACGCTCCGCCTCGCCAGGACTACCTGCTGGTGGCTCAGCTCATCGAGCCACTCACCGTTCATCTCCGCGACTCAAAGCGTCGAGTAACGGCCTGGAAAATAGGTCAGACGACCTCCGTAGTCCAGTGGGTAAGACTCTTGACTCACAATCCCAACCCGGCATGCGGAAATAAATTTTATTTGATTAATTTGTGTTATTTCACAATTCATTCATTTCAAATAATACATAGTATATTTGCGGCATGTTCCAGAGTGGAAGATACTATCAGTATCGCCCTGGTGTAAGACAACCATTCAGAATTGAAACGTTGCTTGAAAATGGCTTTAGCAGTGTTTGGTGACCAGATCTGAATAGCCAGGTACTTTCCAACCTTCCTCTTTCCCCCACCTCCTTCCCCTCCCCACTACCTTCAGCCTCACAACATACTCCAATTGGGGATGCCATAGTCTCACTGGCTCCAGACGGGAGCAGTTGAGATTCTTGTGCGGTATTCACTGTAAAAAAAAAAAAAATCTCCACCTCCAAGGTGTTGAGCAACTCACTGACCTTCACCACACCATCTCCATCACCTCCGTGCGCCTGCAGCATTTCATCTACGGCACTCCGCATTACATCATGTTACCACTTCACCGACCCTCGCTACCTAGCCCAATAAACGACTGACTCACATCTTTGACTGACGCCTTTCATTCCTGTCTCCCGTCTCTGCCGAATGGCCCGCTCCCTCACAAATATCAGGGAAAAACATAAGAAATATATTATTTCCAATTCTACAAAATAAATGATTAATTATCTACAGAGGGTTAGGCATTTAAAATTTTATTCGAAATGTCACTGTCGTGCTCGTTTTCCGTTTTTTGGCGGACCTACTCTAGCCGTCAGCGCGCCGGGGTTTGTGGAAAAGTACCTGAGTTGCACACCCGGCAGGCTGCCGGGGTTTGTGGCCAATGGGAATAATAAGTTGGTATAAATATCAAACGAATTTATACACAGTGTTGATTTGTTTGTACATATGCGTTATATAGAGAAACAAATCTTTCCTTGATATATTTGAATGAAAACATATTTTATACTTTTGTTACTCGGCAGTAAATCCTCTCTGCACATCCCTTCGGGGTCACTTAGACATATTTTATGTAATTAGGTGTACCATATTATCTCTAAGCCGACAGCACATATATAATTAAGCCGGGGGACAAATTGTCGACGGACCAACTGTCATGGAACCGTTGACAGACCTCGTGTATCTCAGTAACAATGATTAATCGTTAAAAAGAGTCTCCGTACAGCTTCCCCAATGAAGACAGACATTCAGGGAAATTATTTACATAAAAGCTTCCTATTTGCAAAAAATAACTGGCATCCAGAGGGTTAGGATAGTTATTCATGAATAATTTACATATGAGAGAGAAAAATTCTTATCTTCTGTGTGACTCCAAATGCAAATAAACTGATATAATATGAAAGTAAAGTTCATTTAATCACAGTTGGAGTTCAACTCTTCGAGTGATAATAACAAGAGATTTTTTTTTAAATAAATTCGGTGTTGTAAAATTATTTTCAAAATGAAATTCCTAGAAATTGTGTTAACGGTTTTAGTGGTGGTAAAGTTCGTGAGAGCACAGAGGCAAGGTAAGAATATTTTTCATACTTTATGAACATTCCCACTTCATAATATTAAAGTTAAATTGGTATTTGAAATCAAAATATTTAATTTTTTTTACAACACGGCGTAACACCCCAAAAACAAACGAAAATCTAAAATCATATATTATACTGTTTGAACATGCTTTGGAAAATAATAATAAAATTAATAACAGAACTGTTGATAATTTAATTAAATTAAATTGTTTTTATTTTGTTATAAGCTATAACATGAAAAAAATCTTCAAACTAAAATGGAGTTCCACAAATTAAACTTGACAGCAATCTTTATCACAATAACATGTATTTTATTAATTTATTTATTGTTATTAAGTTTATTTTGGAAAACTTCATTTCAATTTTTTATTTATTTTTTTTATTATAATCCTAATTTTTTTTATGTTACATAGGTAATTGTGCTGTGCCTGTCTCACTAGGAGTTCCTGTGTTGAGAGCAGGGGCATTTTAACATAAATAATTTTAAAATAGTGTATAAAGGATAACAACAACAATGTTATTTACATTTAAAGTAAAAGTACAAGGACAATCAGCATCATATCAATGGGTTAGCATGCATTAGGAGGTTCTAAAAATATTGTTGATATATGATCTGTCTTTGGTAGTGATCCAAAACTTGGTATCTGTTTTGTATTTTATGTGATTAGTGTGCTGTCTATTGGTCAGTGGAAGTGTATTATAAAGTTTTGTTGCAAAGTACCTGAAGTTTCTTTGACCAAACGTTGTTTTGGCGAAAGAGATAAGTAAGAGATTTTGCCCTTTGGTTCTTGTATCACGAACAGTTTGGATATTGTCAAAAACAGTTCTATGATTGAATAGATAAATTAGTATATTTTTGGCATAAAGTTGCCTAATGTCCAAAACACCGATTCTCCTAAAGATTTCATCCGAACTGCTTGTGATCGGTAGTTTAAGAATAATCTTTATAATTAGTTTCTGGGCTTTAGAGATCGGATCAATGGCGGCAGCGTTTGCTCCTCCCCAGGCTATGATACCATACTCGATTAGAGATTGACATAGTGCATAGTAAATTGTTTTAAGTTGGTTCAAGTTAAGAAAGTTGCGAGTTTGTCTAAAAAGGTATATAGATTTTCGAAGTTTGTTTGCTGTAGTGATAATATGTTCTTTCCACTTTAAATTACTATCAAAAATAATACCCAAGTATTTGATTTTTGTAACACGTTCTAGATAGGGGCAATCACATATATTAGCTTTTGACAGGGGGCAAGCACATATTTGAATATTATTTTCAGGGTTACTTAGGGACGGATTAATACTAAACTCAATGTATTTGGTTTTTGACACATTCATTGTTAGCGTATTATTGTCTAACCATCTTTTAACAATAGATATGCCCCTGTTTGCTTTTATATAAACATCATACCAGTTACTTGATTTGAAGAGGAGAATCGTATCATCAGCGAAACTAACGATTTTGGCATCAATAGGCAGATTACACAGTTCATTTATATAAATTAGGAATAACGTGGGACCCAGGACGCTTCCTTTATTTTATATATTTAATAATATAATTATTCCATGTATAAAAAGAGTTTATTATAAACAAGTTCTGCTTCTGCTTTGTAATTATTATTATGAGTTACAGCTGTTTCGCCCTCTGAAGGCATTCTCAAACTGTGGTTGTTACCACCTACAGACGATGTATTTATGTCATTTCTAGACAGGTACTTATGTATGACGAAAAAATGAATAACTTTTTATTTTTATTACCTGTGCCCCTAAACTTCTAAGTAAAATGACTGAAATATTAAAGGTTATGTTTCCCAATTACAGGATTGTTTAAATTTGACTGAAAGTCGTTAATTATTCCATAAAATAAACCCGTTATAATTCATCAGGAACCTTATAATACAATTGATATTTGAAATGGTCATCATTGTGCTCTTGAATAAACCAACGGGGGCTCATGTATTTACTGCATAACATAGTTAGGTATTTGGACTAGGTTTGAATATATCTTAAAGTGGCGAGCGAATTATATTTCTTTGTTCGTTAATTAAAATAGCTTTCTGATTATTAGAGTTTTTATTAATTTCGTCCTTTGAGTTTGCGTCCTTTATGGTTTATATTAGGATATGAGGAAATGGTTTATATTATCACTAAGTTAGTGATTGTTGATAGATAGATCTACATAAATATCTACATGAAGAAAGTCTGAAAAAAGAATTTTCGATGAGAAAGTAGCGTTTCTTTGGATGAATGAAGTACTATATATTATTTGAAATGAATAAATTGTGAAATACAAAAATTAATCAAATAAAATTTATTTGCCACGCCGGGATTCTATCCCGCGACCTTCGGAACGCGAGTCAAGCGCCTTACCGCTGCACTACGCCGGCCGTAAATTGGAGTAATGATGGTTTGTTTATAAATATACTAGCTGACCCGGCGAACTTCGTACCGCCTCAGAATCAATAACTGTTATGTTAACTTATTTGCTGAATTAAGTCCAATTTTTTTATGATGTTAAAAATTACAAAATGAAGCAATTATCGATGCGCGACTGTCCGTGTTTTGTATTTGTCAGTATCAGAGATGGCATTGTGTACGGATGTATAATTTTTGTGATTTTCTTACTTTCGCAATTACTTACATTTACTTTATTCGTGTGAGGGAGATTTATTATAATTACTGTATTTTTCCTTTGGAGGGGTGCAGACATACGTTCAACAAGTGTCCCATTTTTTAATGTTGACATTTAGCGTGTAAAAAAGAGGGTCAGCATTATATGTTTAAGATCAAAACCAAAACAATTAGCGCATTTACATTTGATGTTTTTGAATTTTTGGAATTTACTCATTACCCAATATATTCATAATATTCCTGCATCTCTTTCAAAAGATGAGAATTCGTTCCATACAAAATAAACGAGGAAAAGAATTTACTTAATAATTGTTTTTTTCGTGATTTTTTACAATATTTTAAAAGCTATTCTGCTGTTCGGGGCGGAGAAAATCAAAGATCATAAAAATCTCGTTCAAAGTTCTCGAGTTATAAATGGTGTAACTAACCCGACTTTGTTTTATATATTACTAGCAGACCCGCCCACACATTGCTGTGGCTAACGAAACATAACGCCATTACCCAATCTTTATAAAATCCACACCACCCGCTTGCCAGCTGCCCGCTGCCCGCTGCCTGAATTGAATATTTGAATCTATCGGCTTTTCTCCACTATAATAAGCATGTATTATACATATAAACTAATCAACTCGCATCTAAATATACAATGCTTGCAATGCAACACTGGATATTTGAAAAGGGAAAATCAAATACCTACTTACTCAAGGACATCTATTTTCCAATTTCTTCCGTAGAACGAATTTTAAAAGTGACTATAGTACGGCCCGCCAGCCGTTTTAAATTGCACAAAAATATGTTTTCTTTGAATTTCTCGGCTTTTCTCTAATATAATTTACATGTATTATACATATAAACATTCCTCTTCAATCATTCTATCTATTGGAGAAAACAGTATGAAAATCCGTTACGTAGTTTAAATGATTAACGCGCACATACATTTTGGGCGACTTCAGTTTATACTATGTAATGATAATGATAATGATGATGAAGATTGAAATACTCCGCCTTAGAAACTTATATTTACTATTATGCAGTTTAGAATTGTGATTTTTACATTTTTAAAGATATTAACAGTAATTACATCAAATCACGGGACAGAACCTCCTTGCATCCTGTTTATAATAGATATTATTTCATCGTCTGTTGTGACTTGAAATGTTGGTATTTTATTTCCTGCATCAATATTACAGTCTGAAATTGGGTTGATATTTGTGTGATTTGCAAGATTTTTCCCTTTGTTTTTGCAAAGAAGGTGATACATTTGCAGCTATTGACAGGTTTTCTTTACAACATATTTTTGATTTATCATGAGTAATAGGACACATTCTTAATGGTGGTCGTCTTACACCAGGACGATATTTAAAGTATCTTAAAGTACGATTATAAATATATAATTAATTATGAAATAACACAAATTAATCAAATAAAATTTATTTACGCACGCCGGAATTCGATTCTGGTTGCGAGTCAAGAGCCTTACCCCTCGACCATGGTGGCGATCAAATTCGTTCCTCTGTTCACAGCTCAGCTGTGGAACGATTTGCAGACACCCGTATTTTCTCCCTCCTACAAATATGACTCAGACCCAGATTCTTTCCTAATTTTCCTCAAACAGACCTTAACACAGCAACCCGAAAGGTGACATAGGCTCTGAGGGAAATTATTTTGTAAAATTATCTTTCTAAATAATGTAACATGTTTCAAAAAATATCTCCACGAATTGTGCACCTAAAAAAAAAATATAAAAAAAAAAATTGTTGTTTTATTATATCTCAGGAAATACTTCATAAATAGTGTATACTTATAATGTATTTCAATTTTGTATTTAAGTTTTTTTAAAGTTATGTATAAATAATACTTGCATTGTTTTTCATGTGTTTGCTTCTGTAAAAATTCAAATGTAATTACTGCAGATACATTAGTCTAGGGATATTTATATTTGTATTTTAATTTATTATATTTTACCCACAAAAATGTTTTATAAATATCCTGTTTGTGTCTCAAATAAATAAAATAAAAATAAATAAAAATAAAATAAAATTGTGTGGAGTTAATGTAAAAGAAAAATTTCGAGAACTAAGAGATAACAATGAGATGGCCAAATAATAACCCACCTACATATTAATCGTGAACTAGTGACTTACTGTGACAGCCTCCACCGTCGAGGGGTAGAATCCTCAACTACGAATCCAGAAGTCACGGGTTCCTCTCCTTACTCTCACTTGGTTCTGGTATTACGTTACAGGAGATCTGTGTGTCATGGCCGGAACGATCCAGCCGGGTGTCTGCAGACACATAATGAGTTGCTCCGTCGTCTTGGACGCGGCATTCCACGGATTGCCATATCAGGTGAATTCGCACAGATATAATCTCTCTGTATATCAAGTTAATTCGTAATTCATTTTACCAACTAAAGTTACTATAATACTTATGTATTTTCAGGTTCCATGACAGTTGGTCCGGCGACAGTTGGTCCGGCCGACAGTTCGTCCGGCCGACATTTGGTCCGCTGACAATTGGTCCGGCGGCAATTGGTCCGGCCGAAAGTTTAGAAGATGTTTTCTTCAAGTGAGTATGCAAAGAGAATATACGGCCGTACAATCAAAGTCGATATACTTATATCTGAAGGCATCTTGAGTGAAAATCCGCTGTAAAAATATTTTTACCTAATAATTTCGACTCTCCGAAGTAGCATGCGGCAATCATAAAATACCACATACTTGTACGTGCAATATCTACTTAAGATTTAGAAGGCGGATATGGTTACCGCCGCCCCGGGAACCATTTATTGGATAACCAACACCCCTGCCATAATCCCATCCCAAGTGGTTTGCTACGTTTGGTGACCGTGTTTACGGGAAGAGGTTTGTCTAGGTCTTGGCGGGGGATGCCTTTGCCCACCTAATGTATGGCGGGCCGGATTAGAAGAGATCGGTTGAGGGAGACCTGTTAATCTCTCCAGCCTGACTCTCTCGACCCATTGCCTTGCAGTGCAGTGTGGAAAATTTACTTTATTTATTTTAATTTTGCTATTCGTCAGTATTCATTCAGAATTGTAACGTTACTTGAAATGGCTTTAGCCGTGTTTGATGACTATATCTGAATAGCCAAGTACATTTTCCACATCTTCTTCCCCTCCCCACTACCTTCAGCATCACACCATACCAAAATTGGGGATGCAATAGTCTCACTGGCTCGAGACGATTGGGAGCAGTGGGGTCTCTTGTGTTATATTCAGATATAAAGATGTAATTAATAAAAACAAATGTCAAAATACTATAGTAACGGGTGACTTCAATATAAATATAGGTTTAAATTCAAACAGTGTCGAAAAAAATGATCTACATAATACGATGGCTGAACTGAACTTCATTTCATGCATAAACGACTATACTAGAGTTGTGCCCCGACAAAACCCATCATGTATTGATCATATTTGGACAAAAGCTGACTTAACTACACAATCAACACCACTCATTTGGAAAACAAACATAACTGATCACTTTACGTGTTTTTTGATTCTCGATTTTAAAAAAAGAATCCTTTTCCTCAACTGCATTAGAGCAGTATAATACAAAAAACCATTAACACACAACTTCTAGAATAAAAATTAAAATCGGAAAAGTGGGAATAAATATTAAATACCGAAGATGCCGAAAAATCTTCAATTAATTTCGAAAAAACACTTCGCGATCACATAATACATACAACTAAAGAAAATAACGTGAAACTAAAATCAAAACATAGAAAAATTAAACCTTGGATCACCCATGGAATAGTTACCTCAATTAGGAATGAAGAAAAACTATTTTATCAAACCCGTAAACAACCCAATGCCTTTATTTTATTACAATTATGTAAAAAATACAGAAATAATCTTACAAACTTGATTAAAAAAACAAAAGAAAATTACTTCAAAGAAAAAATTGAAGATTGTGGTGAAGATAACAAAAAAGTCTGGGCTACAATTAATAACATCATTGGCAAGGGTAATAAAAATAAACAAATAAATAAAATAACATATGACAAGGAAACAATAGAGACAGTAAAAGAACCAACTAAAATTGCTAATATTTTCAACAACTACTTTGCAAAAGTCGGTGAGAACCTAGCCAAAAAATTGACGCTGTCCAATCTAAAAAAACTTTCAGTACATCCACAAAAACTTGCCAAAATATTTTCAAAAAGTTTGAAAAATTCACACAGATAGAAATAGAAAAAATAATAATGAACTTACGAGTGTCCGCGAGCCCTGGTTTCGATCATATTACAGTAAATTTACTAAAACAAATGAGACAACTAATATCAAAACCAATAGCACATATCATAAATAACAGCATGCAACAAGGAATTTACCCGAAAATATATAAAAATACAATAATAACTCCGATTTTCAAATCAGGAATTGCAACCGACATCTCAAACTACCGTCCCATATCTATTGTATCAAACATAGCAAAAATATTTGAAAAAGTCGTAAAGTCACAATTAACTAAGCACATCACTTCAAATAAAATTATTAATGATAACCAATTCGGCTTCAGAGAAAATTAAGGCACGCAAGATGCAATCGCAAAAATAACCTCAATAATATATAATGCTCTTGACTCGGGAAATAAATGTTTAAGTATATTCATTGATCTAAGAAAAGCTTTTGACAGTATATGCCACAAAAAACTAATCAAGAAATTAGAAAATATTGGAATTCAAGGAACAGTTATAGAATGGTTCAAAAGTTATCTACATGAAAGACACCAACACGTGAAAATTAACAATACATTGAGTGAACCCACCTATTCAGAATTTGGAATTCCTCAAGGGACAGTGTTAGGTCCAATATTGTTTATCATTTACGTGAATGAAATGCTTATAATACCGAAAATTGGAAAAATCATATCTTTCGCTGACGACACAGTCTTAATCATAGAAAAAAAAACTTGGGATGAAGCCTACCCAACCGCAAATGTAGAAATAAACAACTTAAAACAATGGCTGGATGACAATTATCTTTCCTTAAACTCTGACAAAACTTACTTCATGATATTTACACTATCAGACAAATTCCTTCCAATTATAAATTCCAATATAACTATTCATAGCTCTTGTAAAAATTATACTGACAACTGCAACTTATCTAAATGCACAAAAAATTCAAAAAAGAACAACATTAAATATTTAGGCATAATAATAGATCAACATATTAAATGGACAGAACATATTGCACAAACTATAAACAGAATACGTAAACTTTTTTACGTATTCCTCAAACTAAGAAATATACTTCATAAATCTATACTACTGAAGGTTTACTATGCATTAGCCCAATCAGTTCTGCAATACGGAATAATAGGTTGGGGAGGATCGTATAAAACCAACTTAGCCCCACTTGAAATAGTACATAGAAGACTCATCAAAATTATTCTAAAAAATCCTTTAGACTATTCAACTCAAAAAATATTCGATGAATTCAAAGTTTTACAAATAAACAGAATCTATCAAAAAAATGCATTACTTCAAATCCATAAAGACAAACTAACAATAAAGTCATTTAGCACCAGGCCGAGAACAACAGGACAAATAATAATCCCTAAACTTAATACTACAACGGCCCAACACCATTACACATACTCAGCCATAAAATGCTTTAACGAACTCCCTAAAGATATTCAATCCGAAAAAAATTATAAAATTTTTAAGAAAAAAATTAAAATACATTTCACCACTAAGTAATTTCATGTTTGTGTTATATTACGCCCACTTATATTTTCAATGTGTACAAAATGTATAAAAAAAAACTTTCTTCCCAAAATAGTGCACAGGTATATAATTTTACATACATGTTGTTTTTATTTTATTTTTTCATAAATACGCTCATGGTAGCATCAATTAAACATATATCAAAATATCAATTGTGTTAGTACTCCCTCCCTAAACACGAGAAATTCTCAATTAGAGAGGTATTATTACCACCATTAAAAAATATTTGCATTACATGTACATAATTAAAAAAATAATTGTACTTATACCTAACTTTGTAAAATTGTAAAAATGGAATAAATAAATTTAAAAAAATAAAAAATAAAAAAAAGTTATATTTTATGCAAGTATGAATCTTTAGCCCTCTTTTGCTAAGCCGACTGCATGTATAAGCATGTCGTATTTTGTGATTGCCGCATGCTACTTCGGAGAGTCGAAATAATTAGAAAAATATTTTACAGCGGATTTTCACTCAAGATGCCTTCAGATATAAATATATCGACTTTGGTTTTACGGCCGTATATTCTCTTCGCAAACCCACTTGAAGAAAACATTTTCTAAACTCTCGGCCGGACGAACTGTCGGCCGGACCAACAGTCGGGTCATTTTCACGTGGATATTTTACTATCAAAAACGCTGCAGTTCAAGATATAAATTAGCCAACTCATAATATTATAAACCGAACCAGTTATTTTATTTCAAAGCATTTCTGTTTTTCTCACTGCATAAATATATAAATGATATTTCTCATCACCAATGCAGACATTCGTTCTGAATTTCCAAGGATCAAAAATGAAGAAAAGTATTGCTTATTTCTACTTAAAATATTTTCTGGAAAATTCGTAAAATCACAATTTCTTTTGTTTTATGTTTCTGTATTGTTATGTACTTGTGTTCCTACGCTAATAATTATCTATATATGTGTACCCACATGAATTATATATGGCTGCACTCGTTTTTTGCTTAAAGCTTATTTTTTTATGAATTTTTATTGAAAACATTGAATGTTCCAATGAATAAGAAGTGAAGTAACCGTTTTTCGTAGTTAGTTAGTTTATAAATTAACTTAACGTACGGCATTGTTCAAGTGGAGAGTTTTATCTTACATTGAAACACAATATTGAAAGGAATCCTACTTGTGTAGTACTGAATTAAAATATAAATTTAATAAGATATAATGTATTTTAAATTTTATCCTGTCGAAGAAAACATTGGTTTTGAAACACGTTGACAATTTTGATTAAATAAGTGGTGTATAAAAAGTGATTCATTAAATGAAATAAAATATTTAACATATCAGGTTTTATAACGTTGTGACATGTCTTTAACTACTTAAAAATCGCTTTCTACTACCGAAAATTGTTTATAACATTCTATTCCTTCCAATTGCAATTCGTTTTCGATTCAATTCAATTCAAATTCGATTCGTTTTACTTCTATAAATTAGTTTTCAATGGTATCGAAATCAGGATTTGCTTCTGTGAACATGAATGAAGCAGCAGTATTTGTGTATCAGGGAAGAGAAGATAGCAATATGCTTTATTCAAAGATCATTCCTATGAAATATAAGAAAATACCGTTGATTTTATTTATATTTCATAGGAATATTTTATTTGGTGGGTTTCAAAGGTTAAGTAAACAATGTTTCAGGTATAGTAAATTATTTCACAGGTGCAGATGTATAAATGAATTGGTAATACAATGTAGTGTACTTTCAGGTATGCACCTCCCCGGAGAACAGGCTGATAGTGTGCTGCCCCTGGGTACCAGGGCAAGAGACAAGACTAAAATCCAGATACCGGGCAAACACTACTACCCTTAGAGAAGGTACTTCACTTTCATTTCATACAATTTATTTACCTACACCTGTTATTTTGTGTAACTCTGGTGTGTATGTTTGTTTGAAGGTGATAACTGTACGATGGTGGACACAGGAAAAGTCGGAGTATGCAGGCGATTCGGCAACTGCCAGACAGCGATAGAGGCCGCCAGTAAAGGCATGTCCCCTCAGGTATTCCATCACCATTCATGTAAAATTATTCCATTTTTTTAACAGTGACATTTTAACACTTGGAATGATATAATTGTTTGAAATCAATCTATTTCAAATAAGAGTACCAGAAGACAACTTTGCAAAATTATTAATTTCATCATTACATAGTATAAAATGAAGTCACCCAAAATGGATTTTCATGCGGTTTTCACCAATAGATAGAGTGATTCAAGAGGAAGGTTTATATTTATAATACATGTTTATTAAAGTAGATAAAAGCCGAGAAATTCAGATATTCTATTCAGGCAGCGGGCAGCTGGCAAGCGGGTGGTGTGGATTTTATAAAGGTTGGGTAATGGCGTTGTGTTTCGTTAGCTACAGCAACGTGTGGCCGGGTCTGCTAGTATGTAGTAAACAAAGATATTTTATTTTCGCTATCTTTTATAATCACTGTTTAATTAAGTAATATTTTAAACATAAAACGAAATAAGCATGCAAAATTTTCATGTAATGTTATTTGTTTGTTACCTGCATGAACAAAAGAGAGACGACAGACGTCCAATTAATTTGCACTATCATAAAATGCACAAAAATCGCTAACAAAATAAAAGATTTTATTTTTTCATCCTGAATCCTTAAGGGGTTCCAATACGGTCAAGAGTGTAATTTTATTTTTAAGTAGTCATCAAGCGTCTTGTTCAAAAGAGAATAATTGTTTTGTTACTTATTACAATCACAATAAACACTAAACCTATTGTATTTTCAGATTTGCGCAGTAGAAGGCATTGTACAGATGGTTTGCTGCCCTCGGGTGACAATAGCTGAAGGTATTAGCCAGAACTTAATCATCATTCTCTCGTTAAAATTTCTCTCTTCTTGTATAACCGTCATGTTGCTTTTGCAGGTGATCAATGCACGCTAGCTAAAACAAGGCGGACCGGCAAGTGCCTTCGGATATCAAAGTGCCCCGTTGCCGTGGAGGCAGCCCTGAATGGAATAACTCCTCAGGTAAAGCATCTTGACACTATTATATTAACCACTGCATGTCTATCTTTTTTTTAGTTATTTAAATCAACTAACATTGCACCATTCATAAAAATCACAATGAAGCAAACAGCTTTAATAAACGAATATTTATTAAATTTGATTTAGTCTTCGTATACATTCCTATTTTTAATAAAAAATATTAACTTGTCCCAAACCTGATGTTTTTTTTTTGATCAGGATGCAAATGTAAGTTTATTTTTTTACTTTTTTTTTGTTGTTTTTGATTTCAGATTTGCACTTTAGATGGCTCTGTTCCGGTTGTCTGCTGCGAGGGGGTTTTTGGAGGTATGGCAATAATTTTTGTCAAAAATCAATACGAACCCAGTTAAGTTTGGTGTAGGCTTCATCATCAACGCAAAACTGTTATTTATCACAAAAGGCAGTGAGACGTTGATGCGGAATATCAAGTGTTTGAATCTTTATCAGTAGTAATTCTTGAAGATATATTTATCATACCGTAGACCGGCAAACATCAATTCTGAAATATTCCACGGACGCACATTACCTCCGGATTATGGGTAGAATCTTCATCGACATATTGTGTTGTGTAACCCTGGTCTGTTTGTTTGTTTGCAGATTATAACTGAACGATGGTGGATACAGGAAGGGCGGGAGTATGCAGACCATTCGCCAACTGTCAGGCAGCGAAGGAGGCCACTTATAAAGGAATTTTGCCACAGGTAGAGCAAATTAAGTTTTATTAAAGCCCACTCATTCAACAGAAAGCTAAAACGTGAACTTTTGTTTATTTTTTCATTGCTTTGATGGTTACATAATTCGGGGATTTTTCGATCTCCATACTAGGCGCATGCCCGTGTTGTGGTTTCCGATTAAACTAAATTTCAATTTAACAATCAGTTAACATGTGAAATAGGACTATGCGCGGTATCAAAGATAGTTATGATATAGTAATAATTGTTAGTTTTCACAGAAAAAAGAAAAATATTCCTCGAATTTGTGTGAAAAATGTACCGCACTATTTTGGGTGAGGTCACATCATGAATTAAATTTGCAAACCAGGACAACTGTCAATATATTCCCCTGTATTTTGGTTAGTGTCGTTCTCCGGTTTTGTTCCTACAACAATATTTTTGTGAATATTTATAAATAAATGTCCTATTAATACATGCGATGTGGTACGGAAAAAATAGAAATATTCCATAAGCCACCACTTTTTATAAAAGGCATAGGTTTTGAAAAGAACTCTTATTTGAAACATAGCTACCACAAGAAACATCGGTTTCAGTCGGAAAAGATAAAATAATATGAATTTTAATTCATGTTTTATTACTCCACATATTGCACATTTTCCGGGGCACTGTTTTGTAAATATTAAAAAAGATTGCCATACTGCAAAAATCAACACACATACATCTAGTTTTTTTGTTTACCCACTTGCACCGTGATTGTTTTGGAACACACGTATCGAGAGTCTGATTCTTAATATTTCCTAAAAATCGTGCAACTCAACAGGATAATTATTTCCATCTGAGAATTAACGAACAATAAATATACGAACGAACATAAATAAAAGAACGCCCACTCGTTTTTCTTCACATCCCAGGTTTTTAATGGTTTACACGGCAAAAGTATATTTTGTCAAAAGTGTTTGCGTAATTATTCTAATACCTTTCTTTACATGTTTTTCTGTTATAAATAAGTTCAGGTTCAAAGTTGAGAACCAAAAATTTCTGGATGAACTATATTAGAATATATATTGTATTATCGTTAATATACACAAATAAATAAATAAAAAATCAGAATATGAAAATTCCACCATATAAGTACTTTCCTCGAATATATTTGATTATTGCGGTATGGCAATTTTTTTTAATTTAATATTTGATAATGTTCAAAAGTACCCCCACATGGACACTTCTGAGCGACCATGCCACGCGTCATTTCATACCGCCGCGTAGAAATGTAAAGACCGAAAGTAAGACAATGGTTTACGTCGCAGTTTGCTGTGAGACTTTTCTGCGCGACGGCCTGAAGTGGTGCGGAGCACGTTCGCTCCGAAGTGTCCGTATGGGGGTGACTAATATGTAAAGGAATGTAACATGAAATGAAAAACAAATTTTTATGCATCTATCCTGACTGAAACCGATGTTTCTTGTGGTAACTAAGTTTACAAGTGGTCTATATTTCAAAATCTGTGTCTATTAAAAAAGCGGCGACTTAAACAAAAATTTACTTTCTGTTAGTTGTAATATCACCTTAAATTTGATGTTTAAGAAATTTTAATAGATCTTTTGACGACATGCGATACCACGCCAAGATCATTACAAATAACCATATCACATATAACACGCGTTCGAAATATTTTTGGTTTTCGGTTTTGGTTCGGCATATTGGGTAAGGACTAATATAAATAATGCTTGATAATCAATGTTGAAGCGCGCAATTTCGTTCCATACCTCCAATAGAACAACTGTTAAATACATCAAAATGTCGGAGTTAATCCGGGGCTTTAGTATCACAGGGGCCTATCTACAAAAACCTAGTTTTGAGATAAACGCTAATAAAGATTTTAATGCTTTGAAACTCGGAAAACGATAAACATTTTAGTGAAAGTATTTTTTCAATTAACAGATTCATTATCTAACTCCTTAAAACACATACATTTTGGTAATTATTTAAGACTTATGATAATTTAAAAAATATATTTACTAAAAATGAGTGAGATGTGCTTGTGTGTTCCTAACTATTCAGCAATAATTGACCAGGGAGGTAAGTATCACAGGGGCCTATTTACCAAACCATTGCTTTCAGATGAAAGTTTTAATGTTATGAAAAAAATCAGAAAATAAAACACACGTCCAGGATACATAATTATTTTTTGTAATAATAATCATCATCATCATCGCTATTGGCTCTTCAACCCCTGGTGGGTCTTGGCCTCTTCAAGAGTCTTCCTCCACTCATCTCGGTTTTGAGCCAGCTCTATCCAGTTTGGAAGCTCCAAGATAGATATGTCTTTGAGGACGTTGTCGCTCCATCTTAGTCTTGGCCTTCCCAGGCTCCTTCGCCCTATTGGTCTTGAGTTCAGCAGGGAATTTGGTGCTTGATGCTGGGTCATTCTCTCCACATGACCCAGCCACCGAAGTCTTCCCAATTTTATAAATTTGGCGACGTTTAGCTCCTTAAACAAAGTATAGAGCTCATTGTATAACGTCTGCGCCAAAATCCATTTTCTAGAACCGGTCCGAAGATGCGCCTCAAATTTTTTCTTTCAAAAACGTCCAATGCTCGCTCACTCCTCTTAGTTAGTACCCAAGTCTCAGCTGCGTACGTAAGTACTGGTCTGATAAGTGTTTTGTACACTAATAACTTCGTGTTTCTGGACAGCAGTCTGGACTTTAATTGGTTTTGTAGGCGGAAATAACAGCGATTTGCGTTCACTATGCGCTTCTGGATCTCCTTTGTGGTATTATTGTCGTTTATTATCAGGGAGCCTAGGTATGTGAATCTTGGTACCG
The DNA here is from genome assembly GCA_929108145.2 of Limnephilus rhombicus. Taxonomy (NCBI): domain Eukaryota; kingdom Metazoa; phylum Arthropoda; class Insecta; order Trichoptera; family Limnephilidae; genus Limnephilus; species Limnephilus rhombicus. Next base: position 15,630,221 of record OV815290.1, on the reverse strand, counting down.
TTTCGAAATTTTGGTTTCCACATGAGAGAGTTGGGATTTGTTGGGTGCATCCTACAGCCATGTATTTGGTCTTTTGCTGGTTTACTACGAGACCCATAATTTTGGCAGAGCTTTCAAGATTTATAAAGGCGTTACGTAAAGCATCTGGAGTTTTCACGATTACGTCGATATCATCAGCGTAAGCCAATAGCTGCACAGAGTTGTCAAATATCGTTGCTCTTATCTCGATGCCTGAGTCACGAATAACTTTTTCTAAGGCTATGTTGAATAAGAGGCAGGCCAATCCATCTCCTTGTCACACCCCGTGGAGCGCTTCAAAGGGCTCGGACAGATCACTGCCAACCCTGACTCTACACGTTACTGGGGACATTGTTAATTTCACCAGATTGATCAGCTTACGTGGTATTCCGAACTCACTCATTGCATTGTACAATGCATTCCTGTTTATGCTATCGTACGCGGCCTTGAAGTCTACAAAGAGATGATGTGTTTCGACATTGTGTTCTAACGTATTTTCCAAAATCTGTCTTAAGGAGAAAATTTGGTCAATACATGATTTGCCTGGCCTGAAGCCACATTGGTAGTTGCCAATGATTTCTTCAGACATTGGAAGCAATCTTTTGTACAAGATGTTGGACATAATTTTATAGCCGGTGTTCAATAGCGTTATTCCCCTGTAATTGCAGCACTCGAGTTGGTCGCCCTTCTTATGTAGTGGACACACAATTCCTTGTCTCCACTCTTCGGGCATCTCTTCTTCTGTCCATACTTTTTGGATAAGGGTATGCAGGTATTGGGTAAACTCTCCACCTGCTGCTTTAAATAATTCAGCCACCAGCTGGTCTGACTCGGGGGATTTGTTGTTTTTCAGCTGTCTTATTGCCTGTTCCACTTCCTCCAGTGAAGGGGGTTCAGCATTGTCAATGTGCAAGTCATCTTCCGTGCTCACCACCGTGTTGTGCTCCACCTCTGCCCAGTTGTTATTGAGAACCGTATCAAAGTGCCTCACCCATCTCCTCAGGATGTCAGGCTTTTCACTCAGTATCACTGCGTTCTCGTCCTTGCATATATTTATTTTTGGCTTAAACTCTGCTCTCATGTTATTTACTTTTTTGTAGAAAAGCTTACTCTCATTTTTAAGCCTGAGTGCTTCAGCTTCTCTAATTTCTTTTTGTAAATATTTGCGTTTCTTTTTCCTGTGCATTTTCTTTTCTCTCTTTCTTTTTTCCCTATAGGTGTCCATAAGTTGTCTTGTGCAGCCTTGTTGTAACATTTTTTGATAGAGTTCATTTTTCTTTTTCGTTACCTCTGCGCAGTCTGAGTCAAACCAATGGTTTTTTCTTATAGGGATTTCTTTTCCCAGGGTTTTGAGAGCAGCTATTGTTAAAAGGTTTTTGCAGGTCCTCCATTGTGAGTTGATATCTTGTGTGTCACACTGCGCTATCCTGTTGAGCGTAGTTAGAAATTCCATTTTGGTTTCGGGGACCTTTAATTTGTTCGTATTAAATTTTGTGATTTCAGACCTTCTTGTTTTACCAGCATTTGATATTTTAAACCGCAGTCGACTTGCAACGAGAAAGTGGTCAGAGTCAATATTAGCTCACATATAAATGCGGACATCTAGTAAATTTGATTTATGTCTGGCACTAGTAATAATAATATTATGCAATAAAAAAACACATAAATTTGTTTAAGACCACTTTTATTTTAAAACACTCTACCGGTTTCAGAAGCACCCTTCCTTCGTCAGTAGAATATTATAACTTAAGTTATAATATTCTCCGAAGGAAGGGTGCTTCTGAAATTGGTAGAGTGTTTTAAAATAAAAGTGGTGTTTAACAAATTTATGTGTTTTTTTATTGTAAATTATGGCGAGCCACAAAGTTAGTGCTTTTTACAAATATGTAATAATATTATAAGTTTACTTAAAACATACATATTACACAAAAATTAAAGACTTTTGATAAATTATTTTTGTTTGAACCGTTTTTGTTTATCTTCCTCTTGCCAAATCTATAGCATGATAAATTATATACATATATTTATTATTCACAACTTAATCCTTAAAAACATAAACAAAAAAAACAAAAATTTATTTTATTTTATTTTAAATCAGATCTCAAAACTATGGTCACCCTAAAAGTCTAAATTAATGTAGTACCTAGCGCCATCAGTTTAGTAGGTACCAGTAGGTACCCATAATCTAATCTCAATCTGTAAGAAATACAACAATATTGTTCTTTCAAAATCTGTGTAATTTTGTGTTATTTTGTTAACTTGTATAATTATTGTTAACCTCAACACAGGCTTGTCCTAGTGAGGTAACAAATTGTATAGTAAACATTTTTACCTGCAGTGTAAAGAAACAATAAATAAATAAATAAAAAAATATATTAAAATATATTTATAAAAAATGACTGAGATATGCCTTTGTGATCCTTAATATATTTAGCAATACTTTACAAACTTTACATGGGTTGTTTGAGAGCAGAGGAATATCTACAGAAACAAAGATTTTAAAATGCTATCTATTGATTTTTTTTAGAAATATGCATTCTTCCTAACTATTCTTTCTCAACTACAGAACAATAATTATTATTTACAAGCATGAAAAAGGACTAAATTTCTCATGATTGGCAGAGAAATAATACAAAATTTATCAACTATCATTATCTTCCACGGCAGAGCTAGTTAGCAAAGAATTATAAAAAGTATGGTATTGCTCGCGAATAATTCCCATTGTACACAAATCCTTCAAATCTTTAAGTTTTTCCGCCGTAATTGGTATTGGAGAATTATATTTTTGTACAAGCTCTCCCAATACGAATTGAACCCGAGGAGCTCTTCGAATGCTTGGGAGGATTCTGAATTCTTCATCAAAATTATATTTAAAATGAATCCTATTTGGATCATCTTTTCGGTAGTGAAACCATTTTATTTTCAGCCAATTAATGTTTTGTCCTTGTGAATCGACTTTTTTGTTTTTTTATCACGCAGTTTTGAATTATGCCAAAATCTATTAAATCTTTTTGATTCATTTCAATAACACTGTAATTTTGATTGGCCATCTGCACAGCAAAATTCCACCCCGTTGGATGAAAAATGTCTAATTTTTTTGTTTTGTTTCTATCCTAGCATGTACAGAGTCACATTCCATCCGGGAATGGCCGGATTCGAAAAGCATTGGGATGTCCAATTTTTTCACCGCATAGATGAACATTGCTGACATGTCTATATTTCGGTTTTGACCGCCGCATGTGTCTGAAAAAAAATTCCACTCCTTGCCATCGGAATACTTTTGTAAATAATGGTAAATGCAAGAGGCAATTTCGGTAGATCCCCGTCTTGCAGTAGCTTCGTCCCACATATAGCAAGATGCTTGTTTATCAATATTATAGACGGTTAAATTGTATACCGCCAACTTTCTACGGTAAAAAAGAGCCTTGGCATTCGTCTTCGGGCAATAACATACCGCTTGCAAATCAAATTCTGCTAAGTGGCATTCATTGTCCAAAGCCTGTTATTTGACAGAATTTTTCTTCTGTCTGGCTGAATCCTTTTTTAATATGTGGACATCTTGTTCTTCCTTTTGGAGAAGCTTTTCTTCATCGTTCATGTGCGAATATTTAAAGCACGTATCGCATATGTCATTACGTGGCACACGAAATGACAAATTGAAATCGTTATTGAAAATTTGACGATAGAGCCAAAGTTTTTCCGGGATACGGCTCTCCTTGCACTTATCTGAGTACAATTTATACATTATCGGTACGTTGAGGTCTTTTGCCAAGTATTCCTTGCTGGAATCTTTCCTGGCATAATGAGAGGGCATCTTGGGAAATGATTTTATATGATTTCTAATGAATTCCTTAGTCTCATCTGGTATTTTTGAGGAAGGGGGGTGGCGCCCTCTTTTATCTATTGCAACAAAATTAATGGCATTTCGTGCCAACAGGACACTTCGTAAATTTTTTTAAGAAATATCTAATGTTGAAATTAAGAATCCCTTGCAAACTTTTAATTTTACGCCCGAGTCGTTCATCAAAAAATACTCATTGCTTTTTGATATCCTGGAGACTAATTGAGCTGTTGTTGTGCTCTTTTTATCCCCAGATTCTATTAAACAATTTTAAAGTAGCTTCTGTTGTTCTAAATCTCCAATGGACCAAAATTCAGAAAAAAATGCATTGTCGCAAAGGTTCGGAAAAATTATCATTGCAGGACCTGGGACATTTACTGCAGTCTTTAATCTTTAAACTTCTCCCCTCAACGCTTTTACCCCTCATGGAAATATACGGTAATCCATTTTGTCTACTAATCCTACGTTTGTTATTTTTCCAATCCTTGGGATCCGCTATTTTGCGTCGTTTCCTCGGGTTGGAATCTGCTGCAACAGGTGGATTTGAAGAGCTGCACGGTAAATCTTCTGGCACCAGCGTATTCTCTAATCCATCATTGATCACTCCTGATGATGGCAACATAACATTATCTATCGAAGAGTCAGATAACAAATATTGAGGGTCAACATCTGAATTATCAGCAGAAAAATCTCCGTCAACATTAATTAATTCCACTGTACTAGAAATATCTGAAAGAAAATACGTCAAATATCTGAATCAAAATAAGTCAATGTTGAAAACATATTATGGCAAATTATTAATGAGCTATAATATTTTAATTAAGTTTTAATGAAGCATCAACTACTAATTTTTATTACTGTGTATAATTTACAACAGTTACAACAGCAACTATAGTGTTTTTTTCTTAAAGACAATAATTAAGTCTTGAAACTATACAATTACTTTGATATACTATTATCGATCTATCCAATTCCTGCTCTTCTGGCAGCGATAATTCATTTGCAGGTACGTTACGCTTCCATTCTTCTGTGACACAAACATCTTGAAGTTTTATAAGATATAGAATGAAATATTATCACCTGCGTTAAAATCTACTTGATGATATGCAAATTTGTTAAAATAACAACATAGCTAAACACATTTGAAAAACAAAATAATGTAAAATGTATGCACAACAGAAACTATAGAATTACCTTGGTATAGTTTTATCGATCTATCCGATTCTGGCTCTTCAGGCATCGATAATTCATTTGCAGGAACGTCATGCTTCCTTTCTTCTGCGACACAAACATCTTGAAGTTCTAGAACATACGAGATGGAAATATTATCACCTGCATTAAAATCTACTTGATGACATACATATCTGCCAGAAATAGCAGAACACATTTGAAAAACAAGAGAATGTAAAATGTACGTACATCAGAAACTATACAATTACTTTGACTTATTATTATAGATCTTTTCTTTTCTGGCTCTTCTGGCATCGATAATTTATTTGCAGGTACGTTATGTCTCCCTTCTTCTGCGACACTAGCTTCTTGAAGTTCTAGAATATTGGAAAACTAACATGAATATTATATGAAAATAAATTTGGGCACGCGAAAACCTAACCTCCAAATTTTTATATCCACAAGTTTTTCACTATTATTTAATAAAGTATTGAAATTTGTTGGTTATCACTTACTTGGTTTACGTTCAGCATCGTTCTTCACCATTTGCACAAGATTTCTACCCCTTGAAAACATTTTTATCGACTAATTAAAATGAGAGTGACAGCTGGTCAAAAGTTTCGCGTGGTCCTAACAACGTAGTGTAGAATAACCATAGATATCAGTAAGTCACACAGAAGCATAACAGCTCTTAGATCAGTGTGGCTCTTGTAAAAATATATTTATTTAATATCACAAAAGCATAACAGCTTTTACATCCGTGTGACCTTAAAAATATATTTTGTTGGTGTTGTCACAAAAGTATAACAGGGAATATGCCTTTGTGTTTCTAATTACTTCCTCCCGTACACATAAGATTTGCTTATTATGGGAGAATATTTTTTTAAAATATGTGTATTTGTATTTAATAATTGTATTAAGTTTTTGATATACTTTCATTATATTGATGTATCTATTGTATTTATTGTACCAAAAAAAATAAAAAAATAAAAAAAATAAATAAAAAAATTGGATTTGTTCATTTGTAGATACGCCCAACCGTATCTCTTAAACGGCTGTATGTACGAGATAGTGCTTTGTGTCACTAATAAATACGATTATTACATTACCGAAACCATGCTTAACTCAAAACACGCATTTTTGTAGCTAGGCCATAGTGTGTAAGTAAATTGAAATACGTACATATAAAAAGATATTTTATTTAATTTATCGAGGGGCTAGAATTCCAATAATCCATGAGCTTGATAGCTGCAAGACGAGTTGTTATCTAGCCTCCTAAGTTAAGTAAATTCTAATGTAAAATCCATCCTAATTTGTACAGCGCTTTTGAGCCGATTTTTCGCAAAAACAGCGCTATATAAATTGTCCAAATTTATTATTATTATTATAGGCCCCTGTGATACTAAACCCCCGAATCTAGAGTAACTATCGATTTTCGGAAAGTAAAAGCAAAGTTAACAGTGAAGAGTGACGTAAAACACGCATTTAAATTGATTTAAAAACGCAATTTTGGCATATTTAACTGAAGCAATTTCTTGTTCTCTTACTTTTACTCTAGCAACTTTTGAAGCAGATGGTTTTTAATATTTAATTTAACGTCTTAAAACTAATTAAAATAATAATAAATGTTCAATTTCATTAGAATATGTTTTATATAAACTTTATTAGTATCTTCTACCTTAATGATATAAATTACAATTTAACGTTTGTTTTCAGACATGCGATGTAGAGGGCTCCGTTCAGATTATTTGCTGTCCCCTGACGACAGTTGTTGAAGGTACGATACCCACAACTTAATCATTATTCATCACAAATTATATCATCTAGTGAGCAATGCGATGGTTCGTTGATTTCCAAGCCTCCCTCATCACCACAATACTGTCATTGTAAAATGCACCGAGTCATTTAGGCGAAATACCAACGGCTCTGGGTATTTGCAACTTGATCACTATGAATTCTTGAAGATACATACCGAAGACCTGCAAACACCAATCCTCAAATTTTAGACTGACGTACATTACTTCTGGATTGTGGGTAGAATTTTCATTATGTTGTGATGTGTTGTGTAACCCTGGTGTATTTATTTGTTTGAAGGTGATAACTGTACAATGGCGGATACAGGAAGGGCAGGAGTGTGTAGACCATTTGCCAACTGCCAGTCAGCGAAGGAGACTGCCAGTAGAGGCATTTTCCAAGAGGTACTGCTCTTCCCTTTATGCTTTTCTGACAATAATAAAATTTTCGACTCACGCGCCACTAACATGACCTTCCTTTCCTTACAGAAATGTGACCTAACTGATAATGAGTCAAAGTTGGTATGCTGCACGAAGACTGACTGTCCCCCGCTGCCGAAGGGACTTGTCACTCAACTACCGATTGGCTCCAAGGCCGCCGACTGTGAGTTTCACAAATCCTGAGCTGAATATTTTATAATATTGTTATGTTGCATTTTGACATGCTCTACGTAAAGTGGTCTATCTTAATATTTGTTCCGCTTACAGGAGAAAGCTTTGAAAAAAAATCTCACTGATTGGTCGTAAATAAACCTAAAATTTGTGAAATTTAAACACTTACCTATTTTCTCTAATTTCAAACTGTGTAATAAGATGATTTACGATAAAACTGTAAAATTCTATTCACAGATTTCAGATAGAGTGTTTTACGTACGACAGGTAGAATTATTCTCTTGTGACCTTAGACTTAACCAAACACCATTAAAAACAAATTTGTGTTTTCGCTTTATTGTAAGTGAAAAACATGAATATTTTATATTTAAAAGATAAATTAAAATATTTAATTAAATTTATCGTGGCTTACGTAAATTACTTTTAAATCATACTCAAATCATCACAACTTAACTTTTAAAATTTATAAAGAAGAATATGATATCCAATTATTTCTACTGAACTTCCGTATTGTGTAAAGTTGGGAAGCTGACAGAGATAATGAAACGAAGAAGAACCTATCCACATCTGCTATAAATACTAGAAATATCTTACACTCTATGAGTAACTTAGACCTATGAATAACTGTAGGCACTTCTAATGTTTATTTGTAATGTTTTGTTTTTTCTACAGACTGCATAGAGCTGGCAGAGAAGATTCACCCGTGCCAAGAAACACGCTCCGGTTGGACTCGGGGGGATATGTGTTCTCTACTCATACAAGATTCGAATATAGAATATCACAGGACTCCTATGACAACTGCAGCAGAGGTCCCCTGCTATGTGAGTTACAAAAATTAGGTATCTTCATTTATAACCTAAAATATTCTTTATTTAAAAAAATTAGGATTTTTTTGCATTAATCCCACGCAGTAGGCCCATAAGGAAAAAAATCCGTAAGGGTCTATGTCATATTTGGGGGTGCAGTGTGGAGGGTATTTTTAAGGAAAGGAAGAAGAGGAAGTTTGAGGAAAGAAAAGCATATGAGGAATGGGTAGGTTTCTAGAGATCAGTATATCCAAGAGTGACGGACGAATAAATCCTGTAGTCTCGCGGCGGTGCTGGATCGAGAGAGACTAGCTGGAAAGGTCAGAGGGTCTTCCCGAACACACTTCACCCGATGAATTCGGGCACCTCTGCTACGTCCCCAAGTAAAGCAAATTTTTGGGGTGACTCATGGCGGAGGTGTTGGTTATCCAATAAATAGGTTCCAGAGGAGGCGGCACACATATTCGCCTCCCAAACTAACCAGCACGCCGTTTCACGACAGGAGTGGGAAGGATGATAGACCGCTATAAAACTCTGTCTCAGCAACTCCTTGCTTCATTCACATTCATATTTCATCTCATGTCTATATACACTCTTCTTGTGTTATTCTGACTCTTTAACCGACCCAACTCAAGTAACTTTCAGTAACATTCTCCTTACACTATTTTTCGTTTATCCGTTCTACATGACCAAACCATCCAAGGGTCTTTTCTTAAGAGCGTTTAACCAGCCAGCGGACGAAAATCCACATTTCGTCGAAAGTTGTTCTTCCGATCGTGCAGGACGGTTACAATGAGAAAGATTAATTATTCTCCGTACCAGCTTTTTAAAATTAGAACTCAATATCGAATTTATTTCAATCCAAATTAGCTTTAATTTATACCTTCATCCAAAAATGCTGAAAGGCGTGATGATAAAACTATTAAAATAGTGTACTTTTGTAGTTATTTTTTGATTATAAGTATTTATCATTTTTCAATAATGTCTAAATTTAATAAGAATGTTAAAAAAATCTGAAATATATTAGTTTGTAAGTGCGCAAATAAATACACAAATGGACCAATTTTCGTCAAGAAACACATGTACGTACATATTTTTTAATGATTTTATTGAAACTAAAATTAAAATTCTAATACATAACTTTGCTAGATAATGTATTGATTTATTTTACTGCATGATTACATTATTTGAAATGGGTGTGGTATAATACAAAAACTTTTTTGAAAATTTAACAAATCTGCCAACGACCTATGGAATAACCTTATTATACTAAAAATTAAAAAAAATTCTAAAAATTTATTACAAACGAATGCTAGATAAAAGAACAATCTTTCGAAATCCATTTATAATTTTTTGTGGAAAAGAGTCAATACGTCTAAAAACTTTTTTGAAAATGACGTATTTCAGGCTTTCTCTGGTAATGCCCTCTTAATCTTATGAGATATACTATACATCCCTTAAAGCTTTTAAACTCTTTAACAAAATTTTAGTTATTTGTTTTGGTGTTATGCCGTGTTGCGCTACCTCTTTCTTTAGCCAACGTTTCGGACAGCGTTGCAGTGTCCATAATCAGGGCAGATCCGGTCAGGTAGATGTCTACCGGATCTGTCGGATCTGCCCTGATGATGGAAACTGCAACGCTGTCCAAAATGTTAGCTAAAGAAGGAGGTAGCGCAACACGGCATAACACCCCAAAACAAATAACGAAAATACTTTTAGCCATGAAAATCTTAAAACGTATCTTAAACAAAATGTTACTTTTGAAGAAAACATGTATTCAGATGTCGGGTCGAAAAAGTAAAAGTATACGAAGTTCCCTCCACAAAAAAAGTTGTAATTTTTTTTTATTGAAAAATATAATAAGGTTACAGTTTTACAACATAATAATATATACATCAATATTTCAATCACTCTCCTAATAAAGCAACTGTTTAGGAGAGGACAACTAAAAAAAAGTACATTTGTTTAAATTAAAACAAAAAATATTAGTAATTTAACAAAAAATATTAGTGATTTTATGAGAAAATACAGATAAAAGTTATAAAAATATAGGTTAGTTAATAAATGATTTAAACTATTGATAAGGCAAAAACATATTTGTAAATCAATACATATTTCTAAATATAATATACAATAAGTTAGGTTGTGAGGTGGTACTAGAATATTTTAATTTCATCTTGTTTTTTTTTTAAAAATATTTTCGTAGCTTTCTTTATTATGTTGGGTTATTTCTAAATTTATTCTTTTAAAATTATATATATTAATATAATTTGGGAGGTGGGATGGGTACCCCCGCCCCGGTAACCATTTATTGGATAACCAAAACCCCTGTCAAACTTTACCCTAAGTGTGGTGACTGGTACGCGTGGTGGGCTGGTTTGGGAGAGATTTGTTAGGGGTGACCTTTTGACCTCTCCAGCCGGACTCTCTTGACCCATTGCCATGCACCTCAATGGGAGGGATGGATTCACACGTTCATCACTCCTGATCACATTGACCCGCAGATTCCTACCCACCCTTTATTCCTTTTTCTTCCAAAAACTTATTTTCCTTCCTTCAAATAAAATAGCCCTCCACCCAGCATCCTCAAATACGCCATAGGCCCAGAGGGAATTTTTTCCTCAGGGTCTCCTGTGTAGAGATAATTTAAAAAAATCTATAGATGTCTCATTCCAAGGTGGAAGATACCCTTAGCGTCGCCCTGGTGTCAGACCACCAATCAGAATTTGAAATGTTTGTAGCCACGTTTGGTGGCCATGATCTTCACCACCTTTATCTTCCACGTCTCCTTCATCTCCCCACTATCTTCAGTCATACAAAATACCCCAATTTGGGATGCCATAATATCACTGGATACAGATGGTAAGGTGCAGTTTGAACTCTTGTGCGGAATACATAATATGAAAAAAAGAAGTTAGAAAAACAAAATCATTAAATATTTTTAGAGCAATAATTAAAACAACACTTACTTGGAGAATAATATTTGGATGTCGTGTTGTGTTCCCAGGGACGTATTGGATCAGGTCAGAGGGGAGAAATTACCTGGCAGGGGTCTCCTGTAAGTCTAGTGAGTGACCAGTTCGTGTTGTGTTCTGCATGGGCCATTGATTGGATTGGGTGAGTTTATTGTTTCTTTATTGTAAAAACTCGTCCTTAAAATACTGAACACAACTATGTACATAGACAAACGTATTGATTTGAAGTTTGAATGATCAAGCTTTAAATATTTAAGCACCTTTGAGGTGTTATTTCACAAAACTGGCACAGCACACGGTGTCTGGAAACTCGTGGTATAAGCGGGCAACTAGTGAATCTACTTCAAATTATTATTGACGGAACGTAGCCATGTCCTTTTAAACTCATACGTTTTTTTTTATTTCGTCTGTATTTAATGGTTATTTAAAGGTTATATTTTCAAAGGTTAAATAGTCGTGCTTTTTGGATATTTTATTCGAATCTGTTCAATATTCTAGTACTTACCTGTCTAAAGAAAGTCTGAAAAAAGAATTGTCATAGAGCGACGTTTCCTCAAACTAAATATATATAAATATTCTTCAATTGAAATTTTAAAATGTTAAGTGGGAAGGTATTTGTACCTACTTGTAAATTTCATGATTTCAGAGGAAATTATAGTTTGTATTTATTAAAAAGGAAATAAAAAATTTTTGGACGCGAGGTCTATTATTACAGAATAACTACCTAGTTGTATAGTCATGAGACCCCAAAATAATATCGTGGTTTTTTTGAACTGTTTGGTTTTTCATCTGACTTTTTCGCATGCTAAAATGATAAAATCTTATTCTAAATAATAAGACTATATCTCATTCTAAATAATATTTGTTAAAAACATGGTATCACCCTAGTGGTTTTTAATTTTCACTTTGATTGTTTGTGGAAATAATTATTTATATGTCTTTCCATTATTGTTACAAATTCACTTTATGAAGATTCCTTCAGGACACTCATGTAATTTTTTTCTCCGTGTAATATTTAGTGTCTTTATACATGTAGTGATTAATTATGCAACTTCACTGAAATTTTTAAATGTTAACCACAGTACAGGCTCAGTACAGACGACCTCCGTAGTCCAGTGGGTAAGACTCTTGACTCACAATCCGGAAGTCGCGGGTTCGAAATAAATTTTATTTGATTAAATGAATTAATTGTGTTATTTCACAATTAATTCATTTAAAATAATATATAGTATATTTGCGGCATGTTCCAGAGTGGAAGATTCTATTAGTATCGCCCTGGTGTAAGACCACCATTCAGAATTGAAACGTTGCTTGAAAATGGCTTTAGCCGTGTTTGGTGGCCAGATCTGAATAGCCAGGTACTTCACAACCTTCCTCTTCCCCACCTCCTTCCCCTCCCCACTACCTACCCAAACAACATACAACATACCCCAATTGAGGATGCCATTGTCTCACTGGCTCCAGACGGGAGCAGTTGAGATTCTTGTGCGGTATTCACTGTAAATGCTATTAGCTCTAATGAGGTTAATGTTTTTACATTTGTAAATAAAACATATGATTTACGTACGGTGAGAAACAAATAAAAAATATTTAAAATGATGTCCGGTCGACGCTTCAACGCGTTTTATAAGATAGTAAACATCTGAAAGTAAAATAAATATACTAGTAAAAATATTCTACTTCGGACACGATTTACTCCAAAACAGAAGCTTAAGTCTTGCACCGCAGTGAGAGGGATGGATTCGTATGTCCATAACTCCAGGACGTTCATTATTCCTAGACCACCTTCACACCTGTTGATTTCGGAATTTAAAAAAAGAATTAACTATAGATAACACATCATGTATTTTCCCCAAAAAATACTTCCGGGAAAATTGAAAAAATTGATTTTCTTGCTAGGAAAATATATAGCGGAAATTTATATAAAAAAAAATTTGAAATGTATCAAGATATAATGGGAAAAAATAAAGGAAAAAAATATATAGATATATGAAATACGATAAATTAACGTTCAATGGGGTAAATAACGTATTAAGTAGTTAAGTACATACGAGTATATCTTATTGATTTATAAGTACATGTTACATGATTAATACATTTACTTGAGAAGATACACAAGTCACCTTACTAGGCAGATGCATGTATCATGGTGACCAATGGAGGATAGTTATTTTGAAATGAAGTCTAGGAAGTGTAGGTGAACATATTTAAGTAAAAATTATTACAAGCAATAATTGTCAGCCTGAAACACTCATTTACATTGAAAAATCTTCCGAGAAAAGATACTTGCCGCCAACGGGACAAATGTTGTTGGCAAATTGTCCCGTTGGCGGCAAGTATCTTTTCTCGGAAGATTTTTCAATGTAAATGAGTGTTTCAGGCTGACAATTATTGCTTGTAATAATTGTTACCCTTTGTGCTATGCATAAAAATCTTGTCTAAACGTTAGTTTATAAATTAAAAAAATAATAATTAATATTTAAGTAAAATTATAAAAACAAAATAGAAAAGTGGTAGAAATGTTTCCAATAACTCACAAATTGCCAAAGTTGCCTGGAAAATAAACATAAATAAGTAAGGTAGCTTTTATGTATGTACATAAATACACATACAAACATACATACATGCACACATACACACATATATATACTAACATAAACATGTATTTATGCATACTCACACATACATACTTGTATATTTGGTATCCCAAATGCGACACGTGCAGTGGACTGTATCAATATATTTAAAAAAAATGTTATGCTTGTGAATACTTTGACACAACTATGGGGAATGGTAAACAGATGAATGGAGAAGGAAACTGACTTACTCCTTATGGTTGATGTTCTGCTCAATATTATGGGTCTGAGGGAGCACTAAATCACTCACTGCACAAGCTTCCATAAACTGGTCGATGTTATATAAAACTGAGAGAATAATGTTGTTCGTTGCACAGTTTCTTTTAACACACTGCCGGACATATTGATTTTATTGTTGTATGGTAGGTAATATTGTCAGTAGGGACAGGTAATTGTGGTAAAAAAAGGATGGGTAGAAAAATGGAACAAGGTATATAGATAGGTATACATAGTTGCGTCAAAAATATTCATATATATATACACATATTCATTTCTATAAGGTTATGTATTACAAGGGTACTTTAAATAGCTTCCTGTAGTTATTGAAGAGAGATAAGGGTGAGATCTTAATGGAGGATTGTGTAACGTAAAGGGAGGAATTTTCCATCCATAGATACCTTGCACATATGTATAGCCTTTAGAAAATTTAAATATTGTTCACAGCCAAGAGAAAAGTTAAAAGAAAAAGAAAAGGTCAGAAAGCGGAAACATTACAAACTAACCCAACTTTTTATATATTAAGATGAAACTAACCCGACTTTGTTTTATGAGTCGTTCAATTTCTATATCCGCTATATCAACTTTCATTGATTCGTCGAGAACCGCAAAAACTTGTCACATCTCTAACGTAAATAAAAAATAACATTTAATTTTTTTATAAAATGAGTTGGAGTAATAATACACATTCGAAAAGTGTTCATTTTTCAATGTATGTCTAGAAATATTTTACTAATTTGGATAAATAAAATGGATATAGCGGACTTTGCTACTCACTTCGAGATTTATATGGAATTTAGAGGCTTTTGAAACTCAACTGACCAGATGGGCGTGTTTCTACCTCCGCCATCTTGGCAAAATAACTGCTCGTGATTGGTTGAATTCCGAAATGGCGTGTTTTGATAGTAACTTCTTGAACGATGTAGCGAGTTTTGTTTCTCACTAGCAGTTTTAACATGGTTTTTGGTCGTGATGAGGGAGGTTTTGAAACTCAATTTTAGATTAGTTTTGTCCTTGCAAAAATTGTGAACAAGATGTCATACTCAGATCATTTTGTGAAAAAAATCGGATATAGCGGGTTTTGAAATTGTAGGACTTTTATATTTTAAGATGTAACTAACGCGACATTGTTTCATAAATTAAGATTTTTAAATTTCAAAGAGTAATTTCATCACCTTTCAAAAACTTTTTTTTGTTTTTAGATGCATTCAGAAATATTGTATTAAAATTGATTTTATTGAAAAACGGAAATATTTTGACCTGCCGACAAAAAAAGCCCGAGGCCTGAAGGTTTTTTACACATGTTTGACATGTTCTTATCTAGAACGCTGTTTGAAACTTCTACTTTTATTTTTGAAATTAACAGACAAAAACACTGTCGTTTGCAACAATCGAAAATATACAGTCCTTCAGATAATATCAGATAAGCATTAAAGAAGCGTCTTTTGTTTCAGTTCCAGTAATGTTCAGTTTGTTGGATTGGGCGGGACATTTACACCCGGGTACAATCCAGATGAGATATATGGCGTCACTAAACAATACATTCACCCGCTATACAATAGTGGTTATTCTACAGTGTACAACAGCATCGCCCTCCTTCAGCTAGACAGAGAGTAAGTATTTCATAGTAGTAATTATAAAAAATATTGAAATAATTTATAGTAAAAATTACACAACAAAAACTAAAAATAAATATTCCCATATATGCAACCGTAATTGGAATTCCAGACCATATGCTGTTCGAGCGTTTACTATAGCAACTGAGCTATCTCTCGAACCTTCTGATCTGCTGTTTTTCTCGATTCCATTTTATCAACTTTCAAATCCTCAAGTATTTATTTTATCAATATTACAAATCTGACGGCCTTCGTGGTGAAGGGAAAAGGCTCTCGACTAGTAATCTGGTGGTCACGGATTCGAATTCGCACGTGTAACTAGATATTATTTAGTAATTTTTGTAATTTATCTTATTTAACAATTTGTTTACTTGGAATGTCGTTAGCCGTGTTTCATGACCAGACCTGAATAGCCAGGTACTTATCCACCCATTGCGTCGTAATACCACCTCATAGTTTTTTTTAAAACAAATTATTGTTTGTAATACAAACTACAAACAATATAAGTGAAACCTTCAGATAAATAAAGTAGACAAGATTGGGTAGGCCACGAAGCACTACACAAAAAGGAGGCCAATCATTCTCTCGCAGGCTAATTACTGACTAAACCCTACAGATGTATGTGTTTTTTTTCTTTAGTGTCGCTTTTTTGTTTCATCGAGTTTCAAATTTCAACCGTGCTGAAGAATTTTCACTTAAAAAAATTATAATTTACCGTTTTTCGATTTCAGGGTGAAATTCACGAGCAAAATTCTACCAATCTGTCTCCACACGGGCACCCCTCTTCCCGACAGAGGCTTCATACTAACTGGGCTGGGCCGCTTAGAATACAAGGTTAGAACACTTTTCTCTGCCTTCATAATGAACAATGATCACTGATGTGATAACTACAAGATTGACAGCTGTCGCCGGTACTAAATGTACATTTTTTTAATATATGTCCAACAAACATGCCGTTTTCCGCAGGGATAGGTAGAGAGGGTATTCCGTCAAACGCCTCTGTTTTAACACACACTCATTGCTTCATTCACATTCGTTCACCGTCTCATACATAGGCACTCTTCTGTTATTCTGAATTTTGAGATGATCCAACTCTCGTAGGTTTTTGATTCACTTGGTTGAGCCATGTCTTCCTCACGCTTCCCACACTCTCCTACCATTCCCATCTGCGCTTTTTAAAACTTGCTCTCCCGATCTCCTCATGTATATAGTTTTCTACCACTCTAAAGAGGTGCAAATATACAAAAAAATTATTAAATTAATGTTGATTAAAGCACACATTCCGACGGTCCCAGCGGTCCAGTAGTTAAGATCCTTGACGGCGAATTTAGAGGTAGCGGGTTCAAATCCTAGCGTGGAATTTCATAATCATTAAAAATAACATATTATGTTTGTGGCATGTTTCAGAGCGAAATATACTCTCAGTATCGCCCTGGTGAAAGACTGAAGTAAGAATGGCTTTAGTCGTGTTTGGTGACTAGATTTACTTAGTCAGGTACTTTCCCACCTTCCTCTCCCCAACTCCTTCTCCTTTCCCACTTCATTCAGTTTCACAACATACCTATATTAGGGATGCCATAGTCCCACTGGCTCTAGACCAACGATACTCAACCTGCGGCCCGCCAAGCTTTTGTGTGCGGCCCTAACCACTTTACCATCAGGAACTTGATTTAAAGTCGGGTCCATTGGGCGGGAAAACGCCAGACTTTTGCTTTGATAGTCAAGGTCAAAACATTGAAGGTCATAAATGTTTGACAATTTTTGTAGTGTTTGAGCTTCCCATGTTCTGCGGAAAACAAAACAAAAATAAAACTTAAACATCCCATCTCGGGTGAAGCGGGAAGGCAGGCGGGGGCTGGCGGGGGGGAGAATTCATTTTTTGACAGAAGATACGCGATGCGGTCGTGTGTGGGGAAAACGGAATGGCCTTTTATGGTTATGTGCCATGAGCGAGCATAATCACGAGTTTAAAATATTATTATACCTAAATATAATATAATAATCAAAATATTTTATAATAAAATTATAATATAATATCAAATATTTATAATTATTCTGTTTTTGACGTAAATGTTTACGCACTTTAAATTCTAGTAACTTTAGGTCGTGCAATACAATGACGTTATTATATAATGTTATTGGTGCAAAACCTAATCGATATTTGTCGGAAATCTTTCCTGATAAATAAATGTCTATGTTTTCTTCCTGGTGAAGCATTTTTTCCACATCGAACGCATTTTAACATTTACGTAAACGTCAAGTTTTTTGGTTATCAACTGCGCGGACCTAAAATTATTACTTATGATTTTAAATAAACACACTGTCGTAATGGATGATTATTTCTTTCGTGAACTCACTTGTAAATAAAGTCTATTAATTTATAAATCGGTTTCAGAGACACGAAGGAAATTGACCAATTTAAATTTATTCTATTTTTGATGCTACGTAATTATTCACGCACTCTAAATTCAATAGTAATCGATATTAGTTGGAAATATTTTCTAATAAATAAATATCTTTTAAAATATCTGTGCATCTCAAATTCAATAGTAACTTAGGACATGCAATAAACGCCAAACGTAAAGTATTGCGTACGCGTGGACGTCCGTATTCCAGACCAGTTGTCAAATTGTGTGAACTGCACGAACTTCACCCTAATTAATTGTTTGAAAGTCCTCCAAGCGCCGAAATGACCTTCAAACGCCGAACACTGGAAACTCAAACACTACAAAAATGTATGACCTTGAATGTGTGTTATGGGACTGTCAAAGCAAACGTCTGGCCATAGTCTGGAGTTTGCCCGCCCAATGGACCCGACTTAAAAAAAACTATCATTCTAAATTTCGAATATTCGATTCGATTCGATTTATAATCTTGAGATTCGTTTGGACTTTGACGCACGTCGCACAGGCCACAGATAGTGACACCCGGAAAGGATTGTCATTATGGTCCACACGATCTGCTACAAGAGTAAGATACTTGTTTAGATATTCACGGCCAAAAGGTTTTTTTGTTATTTGTATTTGGGGTGTTATACCGTGTTGCGCTACCTCCGTCTTTAGCCAACGTTTCGGACAGCGTTACAGTGTCCATCATCAGGGCAGATGTGTAAGAGTGTTGCTATTTACACACGCTAGATTTAATCCCAAAAAACAAATATTTGACACACAAGTACGCGCGCAAATCTATAATATAAATATGAATCTCTGAATGTGTTTCTAAGGGCATAACTTCCTAACGACTGCACCAAATTGGATAATTCTTTTTTTTTTGTGTTTGTTATTGTCAGGACAAGGTTTGTATAAACTGGTGAGCTCTGACGTTATGAAATTTGTATAAAAAAAATTGAATAGGTGGCACACGAGCTATTTGAAAACTGAATGTACCGGGACTGAATGTATGGAGTGCGGGAGGGTTGGAGTGAAACCAGGGAAAGGGGAGGGGAATCTGGGAGGGGGGAGGTGAACTTGGGAGTGGGAGTCGCGGGACGGGGAAGGGGGGAGTGGAGTGGGGAGAGGGAAGGTGGAGGAGGCGGAGTGGGAACGCGAGAGGGGAAGGGGACGCGGGAGAGAAAGGGGAGGCGGAAGGGGAAAGAGACGAATGGTAAAGGACACGCAGTGAGAAACTATTTCCTTATTAAACGGCATAGCAACGCATGCCGTGTACCAGCTAGTAATTTATAAATAAAAGTGCCACTTCTAGAAACAACCGCATCAATTATAATACATAAAAACTGGTTAATGTCAATGGTTAGTCAGGTACCTACTAATTTTAAAAGCATTTCTTGCTGTCGTATAAAGTACTATTTTCTTATAATATAAATACGCATAAATAGGTAATTTTTCACAAAAACAGCGCTCTACAAATTATCCAAATATTATTATTATTAATGGCGGAGTGTCTTCAAAATTAAATCGAAAAAATGTTAGGGGGTGGGCGTGATGATTTTAGTGTTAGTGTTGCGGCCCGCGTAACTTTACAAATACATGTATGTGGCCCGAAGAGAAAAAAGGTTGAGTATCGTTGCTCTAGACGGTTAGGAGCAGTTGAGTGATTTGTGCTGTAATCACAATACAAAACATATTTTTTAATACCTCACTTCATATTGTAATACTATAGGGATAGCGCGGTAGAAATGTTCTGTGGTTGTTATTGCTTTGTTATTTTTTTTTTTACATTAGCTCCACACAGGAGGCCCTGAGGAAAATGACTTCCCTCAGGGCCTATGTCATCTTTGAAGATGCTGTGTGGAGGGTCTTTTTGAAGATAGGAAGGAGTGAACACGGGTCTTGAAGAGACCCATGTTGTAGGAGGGAGGAAACACAGAGGCCGGCAAATCGTTCCACAGCCGAGCCGTTGAACTCAAGAACGAGTCATAGAAACGACCCGTTCTCATGTTACTAATGTCAACCGTGTACAAATGTTGGGCGCGTGTTTGGCGTGTTTCCCGACTATGCACCGGTGCCGAGGGGATCAATGACGCTAGTTCCTCGGAGCATCTTCCATTGTAATACCGGTAGAACAAGGACAGCATTCCCACCTGACACCTGTGCTCTAAAGATTGCAGTCCGTCTGTTAATAATGTCTGGGAGAATCTATCAAACGGACCGCCCGTTTCTGCACAGAGTCAAGGTTTTTTTTTAGGTATTTTGGAGCTCCAGACCAGAGGTGGCTGCCAAATTCAACCGTGGGGCGCACTTGCAATTTGTACAGGGTTAGCAGTTGTGTACTATTAAAGTATCTGCGGGCCCTGTACAGTACGCTCAGTTTCTGAGAGGCTAACTTAACTCTGGTTTCGATGGAGCCCCCATACCTGAGCTGGCCACTTAGAGTTACACCAAGCATATCGATGGAGGTCCTGTTCGGAAGATTGCTTCCGTTGAAGGAGACTAGATTTTCATTTCGATCCCTTTTAGACGTTATCAAACATGATTGGGTCTTTGAAACATTAAATTCGACGAGGTTATTCTTACCTCAATAGAAAACACCCTCGAAGTAACCGTCCATTATTTGCTTCAAAGCCCTCCGAGCTATTCGAGTTTGTGTGCCCTTTGGGGGCTTGTCAAACAAAAAGCTATCATGGACTGTACTGTCATCCGCGTAACAATGAATCGGTGCACATGTCAAGAGGTCATTGATGTGTAACAGAAACAAAGTCGGTGACAGAACCGATCCCTGTGGGACGCCAGCATTTATCGAATGCGTGGAAGAGGTGAAACCGTCAGCAACCGCCTGAATCGACCTCTCCTTCAAAAGTCGGCAATCCACGTACACAAGGATGCGGGAAGTCCGTAAGAAGACAGTTTGTTGACAAGCCCTCGGTGCCAAACCCGGTCACATTCCTTGGAAATATCAAGTGCAACCGTTTGAGTCTCATCGAAACGTTCCAGGCACCGCCTCCAAACATGCGTCACATACGCGAGAAGATCACCGCACGAGCGGTTCCGCCGGAATCCGTATTGACGGTCGTTAATAATTTTGTTCTTCTCGAGGTATGTGAGCAGTTTGTCGTTGATCACACGTTCCATCACCTTAGACAGAACTGATGTGATCGCTGTGGGGCGGTAGTTGGCTGGGTTGGAGCGGTCACCCTTCTTTGGAATAGGGTGAATGATCGCTTTTTTCCAACCAGAGGGCACAGAGCCAGACTTCAGGGACATTTTGAAAAGCTTCGCCTATTCCGTCAGGCCCACTAGCTTTATTAATATCAAGCCCGCGTAAAACTTGGAGTACATCCCGATGCCGGATCCTCAGCTTTTTCATATGAAAACCGCAATGAGAAACCGACGGCGGGGTAGCACCTTGATCATCGAGGGTCGAGTTTTCCGCGAACATTTTGCCTAATAAGTTAGCCTTTTCGGCGGCGGTATTTGCTAGAGAGCCGTCAGGTCTGGTAAGAGGTGGCAGACTGGGTTTGCAGAAATTGCGACCTATTGAGCCCGCAAGCGACCAGAACGCTCTGCTGCCGTGCAGGCAGGCAGCCAGCTTTCTGCTGATCTGTAGGTCGTGCTCTAATTTTGACCTGTTTATGATCCTCTTGCTTTCCTTTGCCATTTTGTTATATGCTATTCTGTTTTCGGACGTTCGAGATGTGTTGTAGGCTCGGTACGCCGCGTTTTTTCGTTGCACTGCTTCAGAGCACTGTCGACTGAACCACGGCTTTGAGCCCACACCAGTTTCTTTTACAGTGGATTGGATGAAGCCATCCATCGCGGATGTGATGACTTCACCGATTTCCTGGGCACATCTTGAGGGATCCGAGGTCCGAAAACAGACAGCTGACCACGGGAAAGTATTTAAATGTGCCCACAGACCAAACCAATCTGCTGATCTATAGTGCCACACTTTTCTCTTCAGCCGCTCGTTAGGCGGTCTGAAGGTTACGGGGATTGACGTCGTCACCAGGCAGTGGTCCGACGATCCTAAAGGCGCTGTGACGTCAATCTTGTAACCGTGTGGCACAATGGTTAAAAACAAATCTAACAGATTGGAGCGGTGAGTCTGGACATCAGGAACCCTTGTAGGCTTCTGAACCATTTGCTCCAGTCCGTGGCAGAGGGCAAAGGATTCCACCTCTTATCCAGCAGAGTCCGTTGGTCCTGAGAATTTTAACCAAGGTTCGTTATGAACATTGAAGTCCCCCAGGACCACAAACTCTGCCGTAGGGAAGCGGGGCAAGGGGTCATCCACAGTATAACTTAGATGTTTGAAGAGTTCGGACGTATCTGAAACGCTAAGGTTCGGTGAGCGGTATAAACACGCGTAAAATCTTACCGTACTGGCAAGATTGACACGCACCCACATTACGTCGAATCTAGAGTTCTCCAGATTCAACAGTCGCACACAGTTGACGTCAGCTCGGCTGAAGTGACAAACACCTCCTTTGGGTCTGAATTTGCCTGCGAGTGTGTAGCCCGGGCAATCCAGGTAGGAGGCGTCTGTAGGCTCGGCTATCTGTGTCTCAGAAAGGAAAAGAAGGTTAGGACATTGGAAGAGAAGGTGGTGGTGGACGAAGTTTAAGTTTTTGTGCAGGCCGCGAATGTTGGTGAAATTCACCAACAGTTTTGGCCTGCACCGGGGACCCCTGCTTCTCGCCGTTGTGATAGTGATATTACTGTTGTTTGTGTAATTCATGATTTTATACGGTTTATTATTTTTTTGGGATTATTAGGAGAAAGGAAGGTCCGGGAAGGAAAAGGTATGAGGGATGGGTAGGAGGAAAGCTGGGGATCGGAGTATCCAGGAGTGACGGACGTATGAATCCAACCCACCCACTGCGGTGCAAGGCGGTGGGCCGGGAGAGTCCGGCTGGAGAGGTCGCCCAAATGCGCCCCAAACGCTACTGCTGGGTCCCCTCCGGTCACGAACCGGCACAACAGCATCGGCGGGGTTTTTGCACTCGTTGATGGGGCAGCCCACCCTCAGTCGTGAGCCTGAGGGTCGGGCCCCTGTACTACCGAGCGGCCCGAACAACGGTAACCGGTTGTAAAGGGTCTCCCTCAACCAGCATCTCCCAGTCCGGCACGCCACGCAGAAGGTGGGCCGACGCACCCGCCATCAAGACCCAGACAAACATTACCCCATGAACCCGGGCACCGCTGCTAAGTTACCAAACGTGGCGAATCACTTGGGGTGACCTGTGGCAGAGGTGTTGGTCATCCAATAAGTGGTTCCCAGGGCGGCGGTACCCATACCCGCCTACCAAATTAATTCCTACTAAGTATAACAATTCTGGGTTATTCTCCACTATGTTATGTTAAAACTATTCATTTAATGGCTCTCTCGATGATAACTAATAAAGCTAAAAACAAACTAATTATTAATTTGTGAGGCGGGTATGGGTACTAACACCTCAGGAACCATTTCTTGAATAACCAACACCCAACACCTCTGATACTGGTCACACTATGTAGTTTGCTACGTTTGGTGACTGCGCAGGGGTGCCCCTGCTCATAGGTTGAGATTTGTCTAGGTCTTTGCGACGGATCTATTTAACCACCTACTACATGACGGGCAGGATCGGGAGAGACTGTTTGAGGGAGAACTTTTGAACACTCCAGACGGACTCTCTTGACCCATCGACTGGCACCGCAGAGGGAGGAATGGATTAACACGTTGACCCCCAGATTCCTATCCACCCCACACCCTCTTTTTTTCCCAGAACTTCCTCTCGTTCTTTTTCCTATAAAGACTCTCCACACAGCATCTACTAAGATGCCATTGGTCCAGAGGTATTTTTGGCCTCCTGTGAGGGGTTAAAGAAAAACAATGCTAATATTAATTAACTCTTCGGTTATTTGTTGCTAAAAGTAATGGCACATTTGTTCTAACTGGATAAAACAATCAGTTGCTTTGATTTTCAACATTTCAGACGAGCATGCAGAGAGTGTCTCAGGAGGAGTGCTCCCGAGTATTTACCACTAGCAGCTCTAAACACCCTGACGGCGTAAAACCTGACGTGGAGATTTGCAGCCGCCAAGTCAACACAGCTTCGGGATGTGAGGTATGTAACACTGGGATGCATTGTAGACCGAGCTTTTTATAATGAAGATTTCAATTTTTATTTTAAATTATTTTTACTATAAACATTAATATTACAATAAATTTAATAATAACAAAAAAGTAGTAAAGCAAAGCTACTGAAAATAGCCGATATGAGACATTCATTATTGGCGTGAGCCATAGAATAAACAAGAACAAAGGAAATATGTGTGTTTTATATATCTTGTATAATATTGAAATCCAAATGGGAATGGCGATATTCATTGTGAAACAGAGCGCGTGCTAAATGGGCTAAAACCAAAATGTATTAAGTCGGTGGTGGCATTGGTTTCTATTTAAATCTGCACGAAAGGCATTTCTAGTGTTTGCGCAAATGTGTTTCAAATTTTAGTTTTTTTTTTGCACATATAATTTTAGTAAAATGATTTTATTACATTTCCGGCACGCAGTTGAAGATATTCTTAGTACTGGGTGGAGGACCATCATTCGAACCGAAAAGTTTATTCATAATTGAGTATGCAGGTATTTAAGTACCTTCTTACAAATCTCATGAATTCAGAAGAAATTTTGTCTAAGAGAAAAATGGAAACGTACTTTTTTGAACCCGAGGTCTACTAACTGTTGACAGAACTACTAGTATTAGGTTGGATTAGGTTGACCGCACTGAACCGCAATTAGAACCATTGACCGTGAATGTAATCACTGACTATCTATCCCTATTATGGGCGAAAATTGTTTTAAGCCGCTAAATATCTTTGAAAATAGTTTTTTTTTACATTAACTCCACACAGGAGGCCCTGAGGAAAATAATTTTCCTCAGGGCCTATGTCATCTAGGATGCTGTGTCCCCACACAGCATCCACAGGTCTTTTTGAGGAGAAGAAGGAATGAAAATTGGTCTTGAAGAGACCCATGTTGTAGGAAGAAGGAAACACAGAGGCCGGCAAATCATTCCACAGCCGAGCTGTTGAACACAAGAACGAGTCGAAGAAACGACCCGTTCTCATGTGACAAATTTCAACCGTGTACAAATGTTGGGCACGCGTTTGGCGTGTTTCCCGACTATGCACCGGTGCCGAAGGGATCAATGATGCTAGTTCCTCGGAGCATCTGCCATTGTAATACCGGTAGAACAAGGATAGCATTCCCACCCGTCGCCTGTGCTCTAAAGATTGCAATCCGTCTTTTAAGAGGGGAGAATCTATTAAACGGACCGCCCGTTTCTGCACAGAGTCGAAGGTATTTTTCAGGTATTTTGGAGCTCCAGACCAGAGGTGGCTGCCAAATTCAACCGTGGGGCGCACTTGCGATTTGTACAGGGTTAGCAGTTGTGTACTATTAAAGTATCTGCGGGCCCTGTACAGTACGCCCAGTTTTTGGGACGCTAACTTTACTCTGGCTTCGATGGAGCCCCCGTACCTTAGCTGCGTAAATATATTATGAACGTTTTTGCATAGTACCCACTACACCCCAAATATTAAAGTATTGTCTGATATTAAAGGCTACTTTGTAACACGACTCCTTAAACTGAAGTTAAACGTCATTAAGTAAAGTCAGTGTTGGGCAATTATATGGTGTACTTTTAAATAGTAAAATGTGCTGTTTTGTTAATCGTAAATGATAAACAATTTTTCATAACACAAAACAACAATTTGCGCATCTCCACTGCTACAAGCGTGGGGATTTATTTCCCATTCTGCGGGCTTAAGAGAAACAAATGTCTAGCCGGTTTCGGTCCGTTTCATACAAAATACCCAACAAGACTGAATAATATATTTTAATAAAAAAATATATTAAACATCTAGTACGGAAATGTGATCCTTAACACATTTTTGTTTTAAATTAGGAATATGATAATATATACATAGGTAATTAAAGAATTCGTTTTTGATAAAATGAAGATAATATTAGCGAACCTCAATAGAAGATCTGGAGAAAGAAAAATCATATAAAGATATTGGCACCTCTGGGACTCGAACCCAGGACTTTCTGCTTACCAGGATTGTCTTCATTTAATTATATATTATGATTTGAGATTTTACTCATAAAGATGAAAATAAAAATAAAAACTCACCTTTGTTTATTTATTTATTTATTTATTTATTTACGGACTTACGTCCAATTTAAAACAAAGTATCACGAAGTATAGAAATGAACAATGTAAGGATTCGGATGGTACATGAAAGCAAAGACAAACAGTGAAAATAGAAGAAAAATAAGTGTCAAGTCACGTCAAGACCTTGCAAAAATTAGGGTGAATATTACATATCTTCATTTGTTTAAAGAGCGACAGAAATCATTTAAGCTAATACCAAAAAAATCAAGGTCTTGACGTGAGTTGACCAGTCTACACATTCTGGACAGTGGTGAGTTATAACCATAGTTAGTCGAGTGCTGATTGAGGAAAAGCAGGTCTTTATTTCTGAGTCTACGAGAAGGTATATTAAATGTGATGAATTGTAGTAATGTAGGCGAGTCGATTAAACAGTTAATAATTTTGAAGAAACAAATGAGATCAGATTTTATCCGACGGTCTTCTAAAGGAGAAAGGTTTAGAGTTTGTTCAATTTCAGCATACGAGTAATTGCCTCGCTTTAATCCTAGCCTCCAAGCAATTCCCTTTAGGAACCGATGTTGAACGGATTCAATATGACGAATATGGACAGCATAAAAAGGAGACCATATAATACAAGCATATTCAAGATGGGGGCGAACCAAGGAGCAGTATAGAGTTCTTAGGGTATTTATGTTTTTGAAGTCAGAAGTGGTTCTAGTGATAGAACCAAGTAGTTTGAGAGATTTATTAACAATCGTATTTATATGTTCCCGGAAAGTTTGTTTCATTTTAGAGGCATCTTTGGATTTTTTTTGTAAGTTATTTATAATTATTTAAAAAAAATATATCTTGCACTATCTACTGTGTTAATATAATGAAAAAATAATAAAAAATCGTAAAAACAGGGTTATTTTGTAGAGAACTTTAATTTATATGGGGCAAATTTGGGTTCCGACGTAAATAGGTCATTTGTATTTTAAATGAACGCCCATCGAATTGCGTTCTTTTAATATATTTTTTTTTATCTTTTAATTTATTTCAACTTCATGACATTTTTATAATAAACCTTGTTAAATTGTTTTTTTTTAATGTTTATCACTTATAAACAATTGCCCAAGTTGCCTCTTAAATCAAAATTTTAAATTATTATTATTTTTTTTTTTTTTTTTTAAATTTATAAACTAACGTTTAGACAAGATTTTTATGCATAGCACAAAGGGTAACAATTATTACAAGCAATAATTGTCAGCCTGAGACACTCATTTACATTGAAAAATCTTCCGAGAAAAGATACTTGCCGCCAACGGGACTTGAACCCGTGTCCTTCCGATTGCCGGTCGAATGCTCTGACCACTGAGCTATGGCGGCTTATCAAATACCCGCCAAATAATTCAATATATACTAGTGTTTCATTCAACAATTACTGCTTGTTATATTTTTTCCACCTGAAAACAACCAACTTTATTTTTGCGAGGAAGACATTGTTAGTGTTAAATCCCTCGCTAGGTGGCGTCGAGACAAATTATGTCTGCATTTATTGGGGAAATACTTAAACTTGTTAAATATTAATTATTATTATTATTATTTTTTTTTTTTTAATTTATAAACTAACGTTTAGACAAGATTTTTATGCATAGCACAAAGGGTAACAATTATTACAAGCAATAATTGTCAGCCTGAGACACTCATTTACATTGAAAAATCTTCCGAGAAAAGATACTTGCCGCCAACGGGACTTGAACCCGTGTCCTTCCGATTGCCGGTCGAATGCTCTGACCACTGAGCTATGGCGGCTTATCAAATACCCGCCAAATAATTCAATATATACTAGTGTTTCATTCAACAATTACTGCTTGTTATATTTTTTCCACCTGAAAACAACCAACTTTATTTTTGCGAGGAAGACATTGTTAGTGTTAAATCCCTCGCTAGGTGGCGTCGAGACAAATTATGTCTGCATTTATTGGGGAAATACTTAAACTTGTTAAATATTTATTATTATTATTATTTTTTTTTTTTTTTTTAAATTTATAAACTAACGTTTAGACAAGATTTTTATGCATAGCACAAAGGGTAACAATTATTACAAGCAATAATTGTCAGCCTGAGACACTCATTTACATTGAAAAATCTTCCGAGAAAAGATAGCGAGGGATTTAACACTAACAATGTCTTCCTCGCAAAAATAAAGTTGGTTGTTTTCAGGTGGAAAAAATATAACAAGCAGTAATTGTTGAATGAAACACTAGTATATATTGAATTATTTGGCGGGTATTTGATAAGCCGCCATAGCTCAGTGGTCAGAGCATTCGACCGGCAATCGGAAGGACACGGGTTCAAGTCCCGTGGCGGCAAGTATCTTTTCTCGGAAGATTTTTCAATGTAAATGAGTGTCTCAGGCTGAAAATTATTGCTTGTAATAATTGTTACCCTTTGTGCTATGCATAAAAATCTTGTCTAAACGTTAGTTTATAAATTTAAAAAAAAAAAAAAATAATAATAATAATTAATATTTAACAAGTTTAAGTATTTCCCCAATAAATGCAGACATAATTTGTCTCGACGCCACCTAGCGAGGGATTTAACA
Source organism: Limnephilus rhombicus (assembly GCA_929108145.2). Lineage (NCBI taxonomy): Eukaryota > Metazoa > Arthropoda > Insecta > Trichoptera > Limnephilidae > Limnephilus > Limnephilus rhombicus. The sequence goes on along the minus strand of OV815290.1, from coordinate 15,601,393 downwards.
CTAACAATGTCTTCCTCGCAAAAATAAAGTTGGTTGTTTTCAGGTGGAAAAAATATAACAAGCAGTAATTGTTGAATGAAACACTAGTATATATTGAATTATTTGGCGGGTATTTGATAAGCCGCCATAGCTCAGTGGTCAGAGCATTCGACCGGCAATCGGAAGGACACGGGTTCAAGTCCCGTTGGCGGCAAGTATCTTTTCTCGGAAGATTTTTCAATGTAAATGAGTGTCTCAGGCTGACAATTATTGCTTGTAATAATTGTTACCCTTTGTGCTATGCATAAAAATCTTGTCTAAACGTTAGTTTATAAATTAAAAAAAAAATAATAATAATAATAATAATTAATATTTAACAAGTTTAAGTATTTCCCCAATAAATGCAGACATAATTTGTCTCGACGCCACCTAGCGAGGGATTTAACACTAACAATGTCTTCCTCGCAAAAATAAAGTTGGTTGTTTTCAGGTGGAAAAAATATAACAAGCAGTAATTGTTGAATGAAACACTAGTATATATTGAATTATTTGGCGGGTATTTGATAAGCCGCCATAGCTCAGTGGTCAGAGCATTCGACCGGCAATCGGAAGGACACGGGTTCAAGTCCCGTTGGCGGCAAGTATCTTTTCTCGGAAGATTTTTCAATGTAAATGAGTGTCTCAGGCTGACAATTATTGCTTGTAATAATTGTTACCCTTTGTGCTATGCATAAAAATCTTGTCTAAACGTTAGTTTATAAATTTAAAAAAAAAATATAATAATAATAATAATTAATATTTAACAAGTTTAAGTATTTCCCCAATAAATGCAGACATAATTTGTCTCGACGCCACCTAGCGAGGGATTTAACACTAACAATGTCTTCCTCGCAAAAATAAAGTTGGTTGTTTTCAGGTGGAAAAAATATAACAAGCAGTAATTGTTGAATGAAACACTAGTATATATTGAATTATTTGGCGGGTATTTGATAAGCCGCCATAGCTCAGTGGTCAGAGCATTCGACCGGCAATCGGAAGGACACGGGTTCAAGTCCCGTTGGCGGCAAGTATCTTTTCTCGGAAGATTTTTCAATGTAAATGAGTGTCTCAGGCTGACAATTATTGCTTGTAATAATTGTTAAAATTTTAAATGTTTTAAATATTTCATGGCGTATATTTAATAATTTTAAAACACGAATAAATAAAGTAGTACATATATTTGTAGTACACTTTTGATACATTTTTCGATTACAAAAATTATTTTTCAGTTTGGTTGTGTATTTTGGCATGCGCGACCCGTTTCATCAAATCCAAAATAATGATTTGTATGAAACGGGTCGCGCATCCGTTTCCCTTGATAAAGTTTTATTTTGGTAAAATATTCTTCCCCGCAAAAGACGATAAAAAGATATGAAAGACTTGTATCACATTTTTTTCACTTTTTTCCCATATGCTTTGGACTTTTACACAAGAGATTGGTGTAAAAGTATGGGTGCTTTTCATATCAAGTAGGATTAGGCAAGTCAGAACTATCCCTCCAATCGGTTCAAAAATCGATTTACTAATTTATAATCTGCTATTTGGAGTTTATTTAATTTTAATTTTATTTATTTCTATTTTTTAACTTTTTATAATTTTTTACTATTTGGAGTTACTTAATACTTTGTTTGTTCTCAGAGCTGGTATGGCGGCTCCCCATTGATCCTATTAAACAGCGACAGGGTGGCCTGCACCCACCTACTAGTGGGGTTGGTATCCTGGTGGGACACTTCATCCTGCACATACACCAACACCCGCATATCTGGCTTCATCCCTTGGATAGAAGGTATCGTGTGGCCTGAAAATGGTGTCGTTGTCTAGAATCTTGCTTAATTTTTATGTTTTTTTTTTTCATTAATAATATTTTTCACACACTTAGAGATAGAAATAACAACAAAAAATAATTAAAAATAAATTTGATATTAAAAAAAATTACATTTACGTATTGAAATTGTATAGACGCAATAAATAATATAATATAGTATATTTGCGGCATGTTCCAGAGTGGAAGATACTATCAGTATTGCCCTGGTGTAAGACCACCATTCAGAATTGAAAAGTTGCTTGAAAATGGCTTTAGCCGTGTTTGGTGACCAGATCTGAATAGCCAGGTACTTCCCAACCTTCCTCTTCCCCACCTCCTTCCCCACCCCACTACCTTCAGCCTCACAACATACCCCAATTGGGGATGCCATAGTCTCACTGAATCCAGATGGGAGCAGTTGAGATTCTTGTGCGGTATTCACTGTAAAAAAAAAGACGGTATTCGGAAACTCGTAGTACATGCGAGAAACTGGTCTACCAAAAAATTTTTTTTTTCGATCGTATCGCGATGGACGATTTGGCAAGCCGAGGAATCGAACAATTGACCCTTGGGTGGGACACAAACCCGATGCCCACTCAGCCATTGATCGGTCATAATCATAATACCTAACGATTTGGTTTTTTTTATTTTAAATTTTTCCGTTTTCTCGGAAACTAAATGCTTTCAGTTTTTTTTATTTTGACCGGTCATAATACTTCACAATTTAATTTTTATTTTTTTTCCGTTTTTCTCGAATAAAAAAAACGTCTTAAAAATTTCTGTCTAAATATCTAAAATGTCTAGCTGTCTAAATATTTAAAAACTTCTGGAGCCGGGCCCACGCTTCGACGTATTTAAAAATATAATAAACGGCTGATATTAATCCACAACAACCAATTCTTTCTTAAATTTAACTAAAAAAATTCAAACTTATACTGCTACCAATACGTAAAAAAAAGTTTAGTGAAGATATATAACAAATCAAAGCTCAATCGTCTAATTGGTTATCGAGAAATCTTAGTTTGATTTGTTAAAGTACATGTAAAATGAGAGCACTATTCGGTGATATTTAACCTTTGGCATGCCAAGATGCAAAACCATAAGGGGTGACGCTACAACACCAGGGATTTTATTATTTAAATGCCACTTTTCCCATTTATTCATTAGTTTGATGGAAAATTACTCTTATGGCCTACATGTTTAATGTATTTCCGTTAAAAAAATATCATTATACAGTTAATTTCATAATATAAAACCTATTCAGTTAATTTCATATAAAATCATTCATCAACAAACGCTCCGACCACGACGGCTTTGACTAGCTTCCTAGTCGGTACTTTGGTACCTGCTGGCAGGTCAGTGTGACCGGCGGCCGACGAAGCGAATTGTAACCGGGTGGTTCCAAAATAACAAAAATAAAACTAAAAACAAAACACCGATTTTTTTTAACAAAAAGGCTCTCGGATGGTAGTTTTATTTTTCCCCTCATTTTGAACGCCAGGATTCGTATTTACAATATTTTGCGCTCTATTTTTGCCAGTGGTGATGGCACTGAACTCCACTTCATGCCCGATTTCGAGGTCATGAAAACTTCACTAGCCGCAAATGTTGTTGTGTTTTTATCTTCTCCGATGTCTTCATCAGATTCTGACTCCTCCTGGACCTCAACGTGGTCCTCCACGTCAGAAAGATCCTCTTGATAAATTGCTTCAAAATCCGTATCATTATCATTATCCCTTTCACTAATGTCACTGTCATCTTCGAGAAATTTTAATAATTCTTTATCAGTTAGACCCCTTCTTGTCATTATGGACACAGTTATTGAAAGGCAATATAACAAGAATGGAACGATATACTAAAAAAACCGCACTTCAAACTTTTTAATTTTCAAATTATTTTTTTACCGTCCGCTGTAGTGTTTCGGCACGCACTGTAGCTAAACCCCAATAAACACAGCTGGTTGGGTCAGCCAGACCGGCGACGCCCTAGGTGGCCTAGGTAAAGGACCCTATGTCGTTACACCCTTATGCAGTTTTCGATGTAGTGCGTGGGAACGAGATGCTGTAAATTGCCGAGGTGCGAGTAGAACAGGGAACCATATCCATAAGCGAACTAATACGGAAAAGAGATGGAGCATTTCTCATAGTTTATTTTGTCGTAGATGTGGTTCCAGCGAGCAAGAAATATCATACAAGGCAAGGAATGATACCTACACAGTAAAAAAATATTTTTTTACGCTTTAATCTAGGATAATTTTATATTTTTTTTAATGACCGAATATGTGTTTATCGGTTTCACAGGAATACAAAAAATATCGAAATCGTAAGGTCTCTATTAAAAATTCTACATGGAGAATAGTAAATTTAGAAATTATGGGAACCCCTGTCAGCAACGGGAGGGTTAAATAAAGTATTTAATTGATATTTCGCGGCTAATCAGCCAACCCAGGGCCAAGAACAACTTGTTCCTCTCTCTTGTAAAATGGATTTTAGTTAGAGAGGCATTCTGTCCTTCAGTTCTTGTTACTTGTTTCCTTCTCAGTACTTGTCAGTAGGAGCACGCAATGCCTCTCCCCCATACTTCTTTACTTATTCTGTAAATCTTTCATTTTATCAATATATCACTATTAACTTTGGACTGGCGTATTTAGAAAGGTCTAAAGTCAATTCTAGAACCTTTTCTTTCTAGACAACAATACCGCAGTGAGTAAGATAGGAATAAAGTTAGATACTGTGTGTGTAAATATTTTAGGAATATTTTATAGTGTTTCGTGAACACCTCACTTGAAGAACCTTCTATGCTGAGGTGTTCTCGTGTTTTACTTGGTAAAATATGTTTTTCTGTATTTTATCATTGTTATATTAATAGATTGAAAAATATTATGTAATATTGTATAACATCCGAATAAAATATGTAATATAATGTTTTGTAGTATGTTTGATGTTAATAAATTTTTGAAAAACTTTTGTAGCTTTTTTTTTATACAAACCTTTTGTTGGTGTATTTTCTATTACCGATGTTGTCGATAAAAGCCTTTATCGGGTCGATGTGGAATGTCCGTGCTAGGGTCCCAGTACTTTCACTAGAGGCGACAGATCAAATGCCCACTAGTGTGGTTTTGAGAAAGTGTTATTTGGAAAACGCATTGCAATCCTATTTTCGACTTCTTGTAAAAACATTCAGTGTTGTGGATGTTTCCTTTGTTTATTTGTATTCCCTCCACTGAAGAGGTATAAGTGTCCTTGTGCCAGAAGTTATCTCAATTTACTCCCACTTCTGATTACAAGTTTCTTGCGTGGAACAGAATCTGTAATCAATTTCATCAGCCAGGCTCAGCTATATCTAGGCGTTATGAATAATAATAAGAAAGGGACGCTTGTTTAGGAAAGATAGGAATATTAAAAGAAATGTAAATACAGTAAACTCTAATGGAGGACTTATCGCGGTTTTTCGCTAACAATAAATTGTCCAAAGAAGCAAAGCTAACATTCCACAACGGCGTGCTGGTGCTTCCCCTGATGTATGGCAGTGAGACATGGCTTTGGCAGAAGAAGGATGAAAGTAGTCTCAATTCTGTAAAAATGAGATCTCTGAGGCGTTTGTGGTAAAACCATGTATGATCGTGTGAGGAAATGGGAAGACGAAGATGAGATGTGTTAGCGTACCTAATGAGATGATTATTTAATTAGTAATCTAATTGGTAAGAAAGGGATGTCTACTGGACGGAGAAGTAGAGCGGATGACCGAAAAAAGGAGTGTATGGAATATGAAGCGAAAGTGAATGGTAAAAGAAATTGAGGATGCCCGAAAAATATACGGCATGTACAGGGGCTAAAATATTTTACTGTCAACAAATTATTTGTGATCAAATTACCATGTTCAATTTGGGAGGCAGGAATGGGTACCGCCGCCCCGAGAACCTTTATTGGACAACCAACACCTCTAACATAGCTCACGCCAAGTGGTTCGCCACGTTTAGTGATGTAGCAAAGGTGCCCGGGTTCATGGGGTGAGGTTTGTCTAGGTCTTGGAGGCGGATGACCAGGACACACTGAACCCCATATTCATACCCACCCCTTAAACCCTCTTCCTTCTCAGAACTCTCCTCTCCTTCCTTTCCTTTAAAATTTCATACAGCATCCTCAAAGATATTATTTTCCTCAGGGCCTCCTGTGTGGAGCTCAAGTAAAAAAAAAAACGGTATATAGCCATTCATACGGGACGCCTATTGACCTTTTTCTAAAAGTCGATGTGAAAATCATTTAAAAAGGATGTGAATATTATTTTTTTTAAATCATTTAAAAAAGTAGCCGTCGAAAAATTTGAAATAAAAATATTCGAAGATAATATTGTCAATTCTGAATTTAAAATATGATATTGACAAAATTGACTTCAAAAGAGGAGGTCTCAATAGCCGAGTCGGTTCAGGCGAGATATCCCGGGTTCGAGTCCCAGTTGCGACTGTCACCTTTTTATTTTTAATAATTAAACGTTTATTTGTCAATAGATAATTAATTTCTTACACATTTCCACATCACACTTGGCTTGACAACATTGGCAAAAAGGTCTCTGCCCGGCTTTGCACATTCCTGAATCGGAATGCAGCTGCTTTTGCGATAGAACCTCTAATATATAAACATGCATACATAATAAATAACTATACATAAATTAAGATTAAAATTAAATAACAAACACATAATCACAAGTAGGAATCTATTTATTAAATATTTATAAATATAATCAATTATTTTGTACGGGTGACTGTGCAGTCAGCAATCATTCGCGGCAGAGCTTCTTGAAACGATGTCGATCTTCGAATATTCAAATAGACTTTAAATGAATAGACATCATAAGGCGTTGTTATGTTCGCACATACGACAAAACAGTTAAAGAAGCGTCGCCTCTCCCACAGGTTGACAATCAAGTGTTTCTGTCGATGGATTCGCAAATTATCGTAATGGCGCGACCATCGCCTAGCAATACCGGAGAAAAGAAGCTATAAAAGGGCTAACGCACTTAAATTCGCTCTCTTTCCTCCCGCCCAGCTCATACTAGAAACATCGTGTACCTAGTCCTCGCCCGAGGCGGTAGCCTCGTGGGCACCCCGTCTGGGTACTTGAGACAATGGCGTTGCATTGGCCGTAGATTCGGTATATCAAGTGACTGTGAACCTGGAGCCCTGATCCTGGAAGTGGAGCATCATGTCCATCTTCGCCCTGGTTGAATGCTGGCCCGCAATGTCCAGCGACTGATTCCTGTTCTCCGGCTAAGGACTCTGCCAGGCAGGCATGAGCTTAGCCGGCACCTTCCACCGCACAATCCCTCAAGATGACCAAGGTAGTCTCCTAATTATAACTGTAGATATTCGAGCCATTAACTTCCAGTTTAGTATCATTTCAAGTACCTATCTTCCGTTCTAAAAGCTATCATTTAGGTCTTAAATCGTAATGTCCTATTGTACAACTTGAACCCCTTTATTGTAATAAATATGCTATGTTAAACCGACTTTCAATTACATTCATTGATCTTGTCAAGAGTGCACGAACCTAACCCTGAGACGAGTCCATGTGAGAGGTACGTAGTGAGGCGTTCGAGCCGCTCACCGTACAGACTGTATTCACAATCTTTGTATATAACAGCGTGGCTTCACGTTCATAATCAATCAATATGGAGTGCTACCCCACACGTTCAATATTTATTGTGATCCGTCAATATTTATCAAATATTGTGATAATTATTGAACTTGTAGGATAGCGTATTGACGGATCGCAATATAGATCACAGACTTTCTAGATTCAAATATCTATTGATTTGATTTCTGAATTCCGGATCATGATATGGGTCATTTTGGCTCGAACTGAACCCTGGTGAACTGCTTGGTAGGCAACCAAGCTGACCATCAAACCTTCAACTAATGTAAGAACGGCTGCATGGGTAGGCAGAGAGGACGGACCGCCAAACAACTCGGTCTAGGCATACGCCATTTGCCTCATTCACGTTCATACATCGTCTCATGCTTACTCTTTTATTATTCTGACTCAATGGCCCGATTCAAATGTCTCATTCACTTGATCGTGCTATGTTTTTTTCGGGCGTCCCCGACTTCTTCTACCATTCATACTTACGTCATAATATGTTTTTCTTATACTCTTTTCTTCGTTCATTCGCTCTACATGTCCTGAACCATCTGAGGGTCCATTTCTCAATCTTTCTCATTATAACGCTTGCACCAGCCTTGCATTCTTTACGGGTCTCCACAGTTCTAACAAGATCATAAGGTTTTACCACACATGCGTCTCAGGGATCTCATTTCTAGAGAATTCAGTCTTCAATTCAATCTTTCTCTGCCAGTTTCATGCCTCACTGCCATACATCAGGAGAGGTACCAGCACTCCATTGTGGACTGCTAGCTTCGCTTCTTTGCAATGTTTTTTGTTAGCACCTCCATTAATGATTTACCATTCTTTCTATATCTCATCAGCCTTCCCATCTCTCGTAAACATACTTCCGAAATACACAAACTCATCCACCTGCTCCAAGTATTCATAATTCACAACTTGTATATTAAGTTAAAGCTTAGACTTACGGATTTTCAATACTTCGTTTGTATGGAAACACTGTTACACTCTTTCAAATACTTGAATTGAATTTAGACTGTGCGTATTGAAAAAATGGTCATGCGTAAAATATTTTTTGCACTATCCATCATTATTTTTATTTTTTTATTCCTTGCTAGGTCAATCCCGATGAGTTACAGAACTCATTTTAAGACGGGAGTAGCTTACAATACTTAGGTTGCAGGAAATAATTACAATTTTACATAGGTATTAAATATTAAAAACTAGCTGACCCGGCCACGCATTGCTGTGGCTATCTAAACACAATACCATCTACTGGATGGTTACTCAACCTTTATAACCATCTGTTATTATAGCCATCTGTTGATTTGCATACAAATCAAAACCACCAGCTATCCACCACATACAGACATTCTCCTTTATATTTCAACCAATTTCAGACAAATTATATACTTAAACCTTCCTCAAGAATCGTTCTATCTATCTATTGGTGAAAACCGTATATAAATCCGGTCAGTAGTTTTTGAGTTTACGGCGAACGGACAGACAGACAGAATATAGACGAAAAATAAAAGACAGGGTAAGTAGAAACAAACAAAAGAAAACAAATAAAGAAAAAATAAACAAGGTTATAAAAATTTGGAAGATTGCATTTCCAAATATAATATTTTATGATTTTACTCCCAAATTTTTTCTATACTTTTAACGGTGTTTGTTTTTGATTTTATTTACTACTAGCTGCTCCCGGCATGCGTCGCTATGCCACTTAATAAAGAAATTGTTTCTCCCTGAGTGTCCTTTCCCATCGTCCCGTTCCCCTTCCGCCTCTTCTCCTGCGTCCTCTTCCCCTCTCGCGTTCCCACTCCGTCACCTCCACCTTCCCTCTCCCTACTCCACTCCCCGCCCCCTTCACCGTCCCGTGAACCCCCCTCCCGAGTTCCCCTCCCCCTCCCAGGTCCCCCTTCCCGCGTTCCCCTTCCACCTTCCCCGCCTTCCCTCTTCCCTTTACCGCTCCCTCGTCCCGCCAACCCTCCTCCCGCGTTCCATATATTCAATCCCAGTACATTCAGTTCCTAAACAGCCCGCGTGCCACCTTTTACAATTTTTATTCAAATTTCCATTTTTCATGTATATTAAATTTGGTACCTAACATAGGTACCTATTTAAAATATCTAAAATTCTTGATTCGATTCAAAATATTAGGGGAGTACCTACTTTAAATAAATTTTTCAACTTTTCAAAAATAGAATCCTGATTGCACTATCATTCATTGTTTTGCAAAATGTCATTCTCTAACACGCGAACTGTCAAACGTGCGATGTTTTCTGTTATTATCTAATTTTCTGCGCAATTTTCGTAATTTTTCTCTCCGTAAGAACCATCCTCGAACTTCAAGGAATATTCTAAAAAAAGAATTAGCGAAATCGGTTCAGCCGCTCTCGCGATTTGCGCTTACCAACAAATTTAGCGATTCATTTTTATATTATAGATAAATATCATTATGTGAACATAAAATAATAATGCTGTGATATAAATATATATATCGAAAATTTTAAGAAATAAATTGATTGGTGAACATTGAACAGCTGCGCGGTTTTTTTTTTAAGTCTTAAATTTAGAATCTAAATAATTGTTTTTTTTAATCAAGGCCGGTTCAGGAAGACTCTTTGACCTCTTCTCCAAATGGTCTCTCTCGGCTCATCGTCTTGCACCGCAGCGAGATGGATGGATTCATAGATCTGTCACTCCTGGACAAACTGACCCCTATATTCTTATCCACCCCTGATACTTTTTTTCCTTTCCTGAACTTTTTCTCTTACCTTTTCGTAAGAAGACCCTCCATACAGCATCAATTATTTTCCGCATGGCCTCCTGTGTGGGGTTAATGTAAATAAAAGCTATAGTAAATGTCTAGTATGGTCATGTGCTACTTTATTTCTTTGTGTCAAACTATACAGTTACTAGCAAATTCCCGGCATGCGTTGCAATCCCACTAATACAGCCGGCCGGCGTAGTGCAGCGGTAAGGCTCTTGACTCACACACCGAAGGTCGCGGGATCGAATCCCGGCGTGGCAAATAAATTTTATTTGATTCTACATGTTCAAAGCCACCAGTGGCGTACCCCAGGGTTCGCATCTTGGTCCTTTACTTTTTAATTTATTCATTAACGACGTAACAAACATATTCACCCGTGTTCTCATTCTAATGTTCGCTGATGATATGAAGATTTTTAGAATTATTGATAATATCGAGGACTGTCTGACACTTCAATCAAATATTAATAGCTTTTATGATTGGTGTCTTATCAACAAATTAACTCTAAATGTAAAAAAATGTCAACTTATGAGATTCCACAGAAAAAAAAACCCATTGTTGTTCACCTACTTTCTCAATAATCACATATTATCATCTGTTGATGAAATAAGAGACCTTGGTATAACCTTTGACACTAAATTAACATTCATTAAACATATTAATAATATAACCAGTAAAGCATTGCAAATTTTAGGATTTGTCTTACGGATTTCAAAGGATTTTTAAAATTTTAAAACTGTCAAATTACTTTACACTTCACTTGTTAGAAGCCAACTAGAATTTAACTCCACCATTTGGAATCCTTACTACAGTGTACATGAGAATTCTCTTGAGCGAGTCCAACATAAATTTTTACGTTATATTAATTTTAAATTGGGAATATTCATCGAAAACATTAATTATCCCTCTCAGTTACAATTATTGGGACTCGATACATTAAAAGAAAGAAGAATTTGTTCAGACCTATTTTATTTATTTAAAATCGTTACCAACCTGTTGAACTCCCCTGAACTTCTTTCGCTAATAAGTTTCCATGTACCTAGTCGATCAGTTCGTTTCAAATTACCTTATCATTGCAACAATACAGGATCTAACGCTGAACTCAATTCCATAATGAATCGCCTGCATGTACTTGGAAATAAATATGTTTTGGATGAATCTATAAACATTGCTAGTCTAACCTCATACAAACACTACTTAATTAAAACTGTCTGTCAGCGCTTCTCAGTTTGACTATAATCAAATACAGATTAAAAGTATTAATTTCCTGATGAGGATATATAATATGTTGTTTTGTATTTATAATAACCTACTCTTTGTACTTTTTTATGTCGATACTACAATTTTTATTGTTCTCCTTTATGAATTTTATATTTATATTTTTCTTTTTCTTTATCTATGTATATTCTGTATTCATATGTAAAATATTTGTAATTCTTTCGTAAAAGCCGCTATAATCGACGTTAATAAATAAATAAATAAATTATTCTTGTACAGCATAATTATTCCAATGACAGTACAATTTAGTAACTATATCAGTATTTAGGCATGTGACTCTTCAATAATAGTTTTAAGGCATATCAACAGTCACTTACATCCAAATGGTTTGCAATCACGGACATATGAATATATCTGGACCTGCCCTAAGTGATAAAAACGTATTATTTCCCCCTCCCCATTGAGCCAGCTGGAGCTCCTCCTTGGACACAGTTGGGCTTTACGAGAGCCTCGCTTGAATAAAAAAATGTGATGTCATCATTCTTGTCCTGACCAGCGCAGAGGTAAGATCATACATTTTACGAAATAACACGGCAAAATATGAGAGCTTGTGCTATAGAACTACCTAGAACATAGCGAATGTGGGCGTTTCTCTAGTGTGCTCGTCGCAGGTTACAGGGGTAAGTAAATTATAAAATATTTGTAAAAGTGTCTTAACTAAACACGGCAACAAAATATTGCTATGTGAATATTAGCGAACCTTTTCGGGGCAATCATTTGTCCTTCGCAAATATGTTATTAACGTGGCAGGCAATTCGCGCTCCCATGTAAAAAGGTCTATTCATTCGAAGCAGATTTTGCTTTTAAGAACTAAATGGTGATATTATAATGCGAGATGCCTATATACTGTCAGATTGTTTTTTTAACGAATCAAAGTATTTTTTCCCCTCTTCGCCCCCCATAGTTTGGTTTTACCCCTTACCTGTATCTTCTGGTCTATTGAATTTGGATGTCTATGTTTGCAATTCATTTAATAGCACCACTCCCCTCGTTATGCTATGCTTTGCCAAGACGTGAGTTCTGCCGTTTGGTACTCTGAACAGATCATGGTATCTCAGCTATAGCTGTAAAGTAGTGGTCTGGTACACATAAATCATAACATCCCAAGAGAAATGAGCTATCGATGAAATTGTTCCAAATTTTGAAAGACAGTTTAGCAAGACTGGCTTTCCGCCTAGTTTCTAGACTCACATAATCAGTTTCCTCAAGTAAGTCAATATGGTGCATGAACTCTGGATAGGTTCCATGCTTCCGTATATAAACATACCTGAGAAATTTCTTCTGGATTTGCTCTAACATGTCAATGTACCTACTTCTAGTGGTACGGTGCTCAAACATCGCTCGCGTACTCCAGCTTGCTTTTCAGTATGCCATCGAATAATGCTAGCATGGCTTTTTGATTATTAAACTGCTTACAAGCAAGGGCAGCTGGTCGCACAGTGTGTTTGTGTGCTGCACTGGCAAATTATAATGTCCAAATTTACTTTATTTACTTACTGAAGACTAAATAAAATCTCTAATTTAAATCTATAGAATTTCTAATATGACGACCTCCGTAGTCCAGTGGGTAAGACTCTTGACTCACAATCCGGAGGTCGCGGGTTCGAACCCGGCATGCGCAAATAAATTTTATTTGATTAATTTGTGTTATTTCACAATTAATTCATTTAAAATAATATATAGTATATTTGCGGCATGTTCCATGGTGGAAGATACTATCAGTATCGCTCTGGTATAAGACCACCATTCAGAATTGAAACGTTGCTTGAAAATGGCTTTAGCCGTGTTTGGTGACCAGATCTGAATAGCCAGGTACTTCCCAACCTTCCTCTTCCCCACCTCCTTCCCCTCCCCACTACCTTCAGCCTCACAACATAACCCAATTGGGGATGCCATAGTCTCACTGGATCCAGACGGGAGCAGTTGAGATTCTAGTGCGGTATTCACTGTAAAAAAAAATAAATAATAAAAATAATTTCAAAATATTAGTTACCAATATAATGCTACGAATATTATCAGGGAGAATGTTTTCAATCTCGAATAGCGCGCTCGCCTAGCGCCCTCGTATCGGTGTGCATTCGGTTTGCAAACGAACGAAATCATATTTTTGTATGAAAGCGCGTGGATTTCGCTATTTGTATCAGAATTTGGCTTCAATTGGTGTGCAACTCACGCAACATATTCCGATCCTTGCCGAAGTTTACCGATTGGCGGTCAATCATTGACCCGAACCATGACCCGAGGTGACACGAATACAATTGAATTTCGGCGAAGATCATACATAGCAGCGTTGCCAGAAGGTTACTTTTGTAACCTTTTAGGTGATTTTTAACTCCGAAAGGTTTCTTTCAGGTTACACTACTCAAAAGGTTACTTTTAGGTGATTTTTCGGAATTCGTAGAATTAATTCCCTAAGGAATTAGAACCATCGTCAAACGGAGCCCCCTTTTGTGTTTTTTTTCATGTTGGCTAACGGCATGCAAAACCATAGACTATACACATATTGCAAAACTTTACATCTTTCTCTTTCACACTATTGTGTAAATTAATTCCCAACTGCTCTAAAATATTGAGTTTACGGCGTTTATATTGTATTTGTACCGGAAACGGCTTATTAAGTGGGTAATTTTGGTTGTTACAATTTATTATTATGTTATTAAAAAATAAACTTCTTAAAAATGAACTTGAACAGCCTTTTATTTCAGACTTTGTATCAAAAACGGACAATTATAAGTTCATGCGTTTCATAAACGGACAATTGCTCCTTTTAGTATCAAAAAAGCGAACATAAGCATTTTTAAACTTAAAAATAAAACAGCTAAGAGTATTAAATTATAGAATGTTATGTATTATGGCTTGTGATTCTTTACGCGCAAGGAATCGCGCAGGTAGAAAATATAACAGATTTTTCATACCGGTATATTCGAAACAAAAAACTCGCTCTACTGAAAAATAATCCAAGTGGCTTATGTCCCACTTTGATACTGAGCTCCTAATGTATTCCATCAACTTTTTACCATAGGGGTCGTCCATTAATCACGTGAGGCTCGAAGGGGGGGGGGGGGGGTTCGAAAAAAATCACGAAATATCACGAGGGGGGGGGGGGGGGTATAATGAGATATCACGTGTATTTATTTTTCGTGATAATATTCTAAAACTTTCAAAATACTTTGTACTAAAAAAAAAACGTGATTTTGGGGGGGGGGGTTAGTCTAAAACCTCACCACATATCACCAGGGGGGGGGGGGGGGGTTAAAAAGTTGCTATAAACACCATGTGATTGGACGACCCCATACTACTGGAATAAATATGAAAGGTTATTTTTCACACAAAAAGGTTACTTTTTTATATATTTTAGGTGACTTTTTACAAGACACGACTGGCAACACTGATACATAGATCAGTTTGCGTCTAGCGCAGTCTAGCGGCGCGCGCTTGACGTCACGTGATAATGGTCATTATTTTGTTTTTTTTTTTTTATATTGATTATATTAAATACCAATAACCTAATTGTAGTGAACGTATGTCTTGCAGTATGAAAGAGACATGCGTGTAAGAGTGAGACAGCATTCGGAACGTATAAAAGGCGTGAATGTTGTCTATTTGTCCTCTCTTTGCATTTAGGCTTCCTACGAAGCACCTCTGTACGACCTCGGAATAAACAGTAATAGTCTACCCACTTATTATTATTGCAATCCCCCTGAGATCACCATCAAGAGAAATCTGGATCCACCACAAGGAGTCCAGAAGTAATGTATAAAACCGGCCACGGTCATTACATTTGGCGCAGCCGATAAAAGGACTAATTTAGGCAGCAGCAATCACATTTGGCAGCCTATAATGGATTTACGCAGCAGCCAAAATCATTTAACAACATCCCGAGATTGAGGCTACAGTGGTCAACAGGTGATCGGGCAGGAAACGGGCCAGATCACGACTCCACATCAGTGCGGAGCAGGAAGAGCAAGGAACGGTCATTACACTAATTTATTAACATTTAATTTTATTACATAAATGAGTGCAACCAGTGTTGAGTATATTAGAGGAAATAACAGTTTGTTTGAAAATAAATTAATTATTGAAAATTCCTAATTAATAATTTTTTGTCATAAGTAGATACGGATTGTCTGACGGCCGGCATAGTCCAGCGGTAAGGCTCTTGAATAGCATTACGAAGGTCGCGGGATCGAATCCCGGCGTGGCAAATAAATTTTATTTGATTAATTTGCGTTATTTCACAATTTATTCATTTAAAATTATATGTAGTATATTTGCGGCACGTTCCAGAGTGGAAGATACTCTCAGTATCGCCCTGGTGTAAGACCACCATTCAGAATTGAAACGTTGCTTGAAATGGCGTTAGCCGTGTTTGGTGACCAGATCTGAATAGCCAGGTACTATCCCTACCTTCCTCTTCCCTATCTCTTTCCCCTCCCCTCTACCTTCAGCCTCACAACATACCCCAATTGGGGATGCCATAGTCCCACTGGCTCCAGACGGGAGCAGTTTGGACTCTTGTGTGGTATTCATGTAAAAAAAAAAGTGAACCACCACATTCTCAAGGCAGCGGCCGCCACTGCTTACAAGTCCTGATGGTGAACCCAAGAAGTTTGTAGCAAGACTGAGTGAGCAGCGATATATTATGGCAAGAGAATGTCAGTTATAGTTCGGGATCAAAGATGACACCGATATCCCTCACGGATTTTACACGTGATAACCTGTTCGTGTTCGCTCTTTATCTTATAATCGTAAACTATAATATCGCCTTCTGAACTGCGGTTTAATGAAGTCTAGAACGATTGCTTTGAATTAAACTTTCATTTCAAAATCGGAACTGATTGTAGAAATCTTCAAAGTGTAATTAAGTAGGTACCTACTTATGATATAATATTTTAACTTGGAATTGTAGTAACCCGTGATTTTCCACGGGTCTGCGTTAGCAAATTTGGGTTGTTCTCCTTTTTTTCACATAAGTTCCACACGGGAAGAACTGAGGAAAAGAATTTCCCTCGGGGCCTATGACATCTTAGGGGATGCTGTGTGGGGGGTTTATTTAAGGAAAGAAAGAAGAGGAAGTTCTGGAACGGAAATAGGTATGAGGGGCGATTAGGAATCTGGGGGTCAGTGTGTCCAGGAGTGACGGATGTATGAATCCATCCCTCCCACAGCGGGTCGAGGGATTCTGGCTTGAGAAGTCCAGTCTCTCTCGATCCGGCCCACCACGCAGCAGGTGTATCAGCTATTTCCCATGTTTTTATTTATTTTAACAACTTTTTCATAATAACTTTTGACAGTTATTACCTATTTTTTTGTTAGTTTGATTGTTCCAGTTTATATTTTTAATAATTGTTTCCAGTTTAAAAAGAAAGCTTCCGATAATATCGAAAAAAAAACAGTTCAAGATAATATTCTGTTCATTCTGAAATTTGAAATATGAGATTGACAAAAATGAGAGGTATAAACAGAAGCCGTATTGGTTAAAGCGTTCGTCTCAGATAGACGAGAGATCCTGGGTTCGAGTCCCAGTTGCCATCATTATCCTTTAATTTTTCGGCAGAAGACACATCATGTATCTTGAACATTTTTTATATTTCGTTTAGTATTTTATTTTTCTTTTCTTCTTCAATGGAGTAATGAAGTATATTTAATTAGACGCAGCAGTACTTTTTAAAATCAATATTTAAAAAAAAAATCGTGCAAGTATATTTGTCAAGAAACCTTATTAATTCACAAAAATAATATTATTTCAATCATTTATAAATCCAATCTATCAGGACTTATAAGTATTGGAAGAGATGTACACTTTTTTAGGCCTAATTTTAATTTATTTTCCTATTTTATATAAATAGGCAAATTCAAAATTGTATGAAAATATGATGTGATATTTTATTTTCTTTATTCTCTGTAGGAACGTGAGATAATGTCAATTTCAAATAGTTTCAATGCATAATTAGAGTCCTAAATATTTAGATTTTTTTTAATTCTGCACAGGAGTCCCAACGGGTAATTAGGTGAAAAACATTAACACGTTTTTTTTACTGTATTTTGAAGGCCTTATAAGATGCAGTCTTTTTACTATTTTTTTCTTCCGTGGGGTGCAATCTAATGAGTGATAACATGTTAATTTTATGTCAACATTTTATTGCGGCCTCCGTGGTCGAGTGGTAAGGATTTTGACTAGCAAATTAACATTACGCGTTCAAACCCGGCGTGCGCAAATACATTTTAATTCATTAATTATTATTGTTATTTCATAATTAATTTAATTGAATGTAGCGGTAAACAGAGTGGAAAATACTCTCAGTATCCCCTGGTGAAAAACCACCATTTAGATTTGAAACCATTTGCTTGAAATGGCTTTAGCCATATTTGATGACCAGATCTGAATAGCCAGGTAGGTACTCCCACCTACCTCTTCCCCATTCCTTCCCCTTATTAAGCCTCACAACATTCCCCGATTGGGGATGTTATAGTCTCATTTGCTCCAGACCGGAGCAGTTAGGACTCACAAAAAAAATATATAATTTTTTGAAAAATATAATTGTAACACAGTGCTATTTAAATTTCACCGTTTTTCATTTCGTCGGTCTGTAAATTTGTTTGTATGTTCCCTTTCCGGTTCATGGAGAAAACTGTTTCAATGGTTGTTTAAATTGTAAGGGTCCTTTTAAATAAAATAATTCCTTTTGCAAAAAACTTCACTTTTTAATTCACTTGAACATGTTATAAATGTATTATATTTTACGGTGATAACACCGGGCCAAACACTGGCAGTTGTTTTACTGTTAAAACTTGCGTTAGGAAGAAGCAATAATAATGAAATGCTAGCATTTTTATAATGTAAAAACCTGCACACATTTAAAGAATTAACTATTATACATCTGACGTTTGAGAGTATTTACAAAAAAAATGGCTTCTCCTGTAGTACGTACTTCGTAGTTAAAACAGGTTGCTACCGATCTACCGAACACTCAGCGACTAGCCAAGCTTCGCACCATTTGTTTGAAATACTAAAACCTGGGAGTTTGCTCAAACAACCCATAGGTGCCGGTAGCATCTCAATTTTTAACATAGCTGCCGCCTCGGGGTTCCTAAATCGCCTATACCGATTTATGACCCCTTCAAGAAAACATAACAAAAACAGGGGAAGACAATCAAGGCAAAAAAAAAGCACAAATCCTAACTCTAAATACCGTACAAATATTAACAAATAATTTAACCTACTATAAATTAGCAGCCAAAACTTATTTTTTTAAAACTATAATCCTGCACTGATTATTATACTATTATTTAAAAATGTACATTCACAAGTTGGATTTTAAGGTGATTAACCTAAACTAATTACATAAACTTAAATTTACCAAAAAAAATTTTACATATTTAAATAATAACTTAACACAAAATAATATTATAATAGAACACAACCCAACACAAAATAATATTATAATAAAACCCAACCCAACACAACACAATTGTCTTTTTTTTTTCTTCAAGTCCATTGGTTTGGATCTTCTCTCGGTGCAGTCCACGATATAAGCACCACAACGCGGGGTGCAATCAATCATCAATTTATAGGTCGTCATGTTGTTCCTGGGTTTGGTATCTTTAAAGGGTCCTTTTTTAATATCTTCACCCTAAAAAGTTTCATCATGGCCGTCCAGGGTGTCCGGACTGACGGAAGGGTCTGGGGCGTCCGTCACAGGTTCAGCTTCCGGATCCAGAGGCATTAGACATATCTTTGTGATAGGCCTGACAAAGATTCCTTGAGGGGTTTTCAGGGTAACCACTCGCACTACACCATCCGCGCCGGGATGTGTACATATAACTCGCGCCATTTTCCATAATGGTGGAGGTAAATTATCTTCCTTCAGAATAACCTGATCATCCTTTTTTAGTGCCCGTTGATTACTGGTTTGCCATTTAGTCCATTTTTGTAGCTCCATCAAGTACTCTCGCTTCCATCTAGACCAAAAGGATAACATTAGCGCATGGATTCTCTGATATTGGGTCAGCCTGTTGTCTGGTATGGCTCGGACATCTCTCTCCGGAATGATAGAGGATTTAGTGCCTATGAGGAAATGGTTTGGGGTGAGGGGTTGGTAATCGTGGATGTCATCAGACAAGGAAGTCAATGGACGGGAATGTAGACAGGCCTCAATCTGACAAATTAAGGATACAAAAGTTCAAACGTTAAAGCAGAATTATTAGTGACTCTATACAAATTAAACTTTGCTGACTTGACCGCAGCTTCCCACAGCCCTCCCTAACTAGGGGCTCGAGGGGTTATGAACCTCCACTCAATACCTCTTTTAGCTAAATAATTTTGAATTTTGTCGTTGTTTTCTCTCAAACTGGTATACAGCTCCTTGAGCCTGTTACTGGCTCCCCGAAAGTTGCTAGCGTTGTCGGAAAAGATCTTATCAGGTTCTCCCCTACGGGATATAAATCTCTTTAAACTGTTCAAGAAAGCATTGCTAGATAAATCCGAAACTAATTCCAAGTGAACCGCCTTTGTGGAAAAACAGACAAAAATACATAAATACGACTTCACGAGTGGAGCTCTCCTCAGTGGCCCACTTTTGGTTGGAATCGGTCCAGCAAAATCGACTCCCGTGATAGCAAACGGTCGGCTCGGTGTGATTCTTTCGCTCGGTAAGCTGCCCATGATTTGGTTACCAGTACGAGGATGACACCTAAAACACACAATACACTTATGTAATATCTTTTTAACAGTATTTTTCCCAAAAATAGGCCAAAACCTTAATCTTATTTCAGCTAATAGGGCTTGAGGTCCTGCGTGTAAGTTTACATAATGATAGTGACGTATAATCAATTCGGTTAGCTTATGTTTAGCTGGCAATATAATTGGATGTCTTTGTTGGTACGATAGGTGTGTAGCTAAATTTAGTCTACCGCCCACATATATAAGACCATCGCATAAAAAAGGATGAAGAGATTTTAAGTTACTATTTTTGTTGACATTTACCTGGTTTTTTAATGTCTTCAACTCCTTTTGAAAGGCATGTGCCTGAGCTGATTTCAGTAGACAATTCAAACTTGCTTCTAGTTCAGCTACACTTAAATTACCTGAAATTTTACTTTTAATTTTCTGCAGTTATTCACAAACCGCAGTACATATGCTGTAACCCTTTTCAATTTGATAAATGAGGAAAATTTTCCAAATATTTTCCATTCTTGAATATCAGTAGATAATAGAATATTTTTACTCTTGAGCTCCGGAGGGTTTGAACAGGAAATGTTCGATATAGGCCAATCGTTGACTCCGTCAGTCAACCAATTTGGTCCATTCCACCATATTGTAGAATTTATCAATTTATCCGCAGTAGTTCCTCTTGAAAGTATATCCGCTGCATTGTCAGATGATGATACGTGTCTCCATTGATCTGGATCACTTAGTTCTTGTATTTCGGCTACTCGATTAGCCACGAAAGTGCTCCAACGAGTAGGTTGACCTTTCAGCCAACACAGCGCTATCGTAGAGTCACACCAATAATATGTGTTAATCTTCATTATATTTAATGCTTGTTTTATAGTTTTCATTAATTTTGCCAGTAGTACAGCACTACACAGCTCCAACTTAGGCAGTGAAATAGACTTCAATGGTGCTACCCTTGATTTGGATGTTATTAAGTTTGAATGCCATTACCGCTGTGGTCCATTAGCACCATATAGATACAGGCCCCAAAAGCCTTCTCAGACGAATCGCAAAAACCGTGTAGCTGTAGCTCTTTTGCTTGCTTGCAAATAATTTTTCTTGGTATTTTCAACACATTTAGCTGAATTAAATCTTGCAGGTAGGTCCTCCAGGGTGCTAATATTTCATTAGGTAATTGATCATCCCATGCTGCTTTGGACTGCCACAGCCTTTGCATTATCAATTTGGCTATGACTATTATCGGCCCTAGGAGTCCCAATAGATCGAAGGTTGATGGGATCGAGACAATATCTCTCGTTTGCTCTCGGTTGGACCTGATGGCTTCATTATTGCTTAAGAAAAGTAATCAGATTCATTGTTCCATGTTAATCCTAATATTTTCTCAGTCTTTGGATTGTCAGTAATAATTTTGTCGGAATCGCCTGAATCGGAACACTTAAGCTTGGCCCGACTCGGCTGACAATTCCAACGCATTGGACCTCCACTTCCTCAATGTCATCCCCGCAGATGACAAGATGCTGATTAATTCTTCTTTTAACTTTTTACAGGATTCCAGCTCATCTGCTCCCGTTAACAAGTCATCCATATAGAAGTCATTTTCTATGACCTGACTAGCTCTAGGAAAAATTAAATTATTATCCATACCAATTTGCTTTAAGCATCTTGTGGCCAAGAAGGAGGAAGGTGCCAGTCCATAAGTCACAGTCTTCAGACGATAATGCTTGAGCACATCCTGTGGCGACTCGCGCCATACTATCTTCTGTAGGTCCTGGTCATCTTCACACATGTTAATCTGGCGGCACATTTTCTCGATGTCGGCAGTCATGACTATTTGATGTTTCCTAAAATGCAATAGTTGGTTATATAGATCCTTTTGTATAACAGGTCCTGTCATCAAGGCTTCATTGAGGGAAATTCCATTTGAGGTTTTGGCGGAGCCGTCAAAAACGACCCTCACTTTAGTAGTAGTGCTGGATTCTTTCACTACAGTCACGATCCCCCTTTGACTGGTCACACACCTCCATGTGTCCCAGTTCTTCATATTCACGCATGAATTTTACATATTGTGTCTTTAACTCGGGATGTGACACAATTTTTTTTTCCATATTTTTAAATCTTTTTTCGGCAGTGAGCAATGATTTTCCCAACTGATCAATGCATGCCCGACGCGGTAAACTTACTACATATCTACCGTCATCTTCTCTAGTATGAGTACTTACAAAACTGTCTTCGCAAGCCTTTTCTTCTTGAGTTTGAATTTTAGTGGAATTAATCTCTTCCAATTTCCAAAATTTTTCTATTTGATGACTCAACTTATTTATAGATAAACTCCAAAAATCTGATACAGGCCTTTGTTTGGGGTACACGTTGATAGGACCAGACACAATCCATCCCAGTTGCGTACGTTGAAGCGTTGGTCCTGAATCGAGTTTCAATCTATCGTTGTTTAGCATTTCCCAGAAGCTCTCCGCGCCCAACAGGATGTCGATGGGTGCAGCTATATTGAAGTTCGGGTCTGCCAGCTCCAGTCCTGGTGGTATTTTGAACTCTTTTTTCGCCATTGTCACTTGTGGTAAATTGGTTGTAATTTCCTGTAAAATCAGACATGATATTTCGCGTTTATAATCCGTATTAAGCGAAATCATCTCCACTGAAATTCTCCTTTTTATGTGTGTGATATTATTATGGATCCCAGACACGGGTTTGTTTATCCATTCACATGGTAACTTTAATTTATTAGCAAATTCAGCTCTCATAAAATTATTCTGCGTACCAGAGTCAATCAGGGCGCGAGCCTTAAACATTTTATTGTTGGCCCCCACAATTCCTATGTAGGCGGTTGACAATAATATTATTTTTTCTGCCTTTTCCAATGCAGAAAAATTCGATACTATAACCTCGTTATTAGCATCCATATTTGAGGTCTCCGGCGGAGGTACCTCCTTGTGTAGTAGAGTATTGTGGCTATACTTGCCACAAATTTTGCAGGTTAGGTTTGTCTTGCAACTCTGTGCTTGATGACCCAACCTCAAACATTTAAAACACGCCCGGATTGATTTCGTAGCATCAATCCTATCCTGTAATTTTAATTTTAGAAATTTTTTGCAAAAATAAATTTGATGACCTTTATCATTACAATAAATGCAGTTGTTTGCCTTTATTGCCAAGAATACTGATGAATCTTTTTTGTTATTATTGTTGCCTATTTGCGTTTTATGTAGGTTAGAAGATTTTTTCTCTGAATCATTCATGAGCTCCAATACTTGCGCTCTAGCAGATAAACATTTTATGAATTCCTTTAATGTAGGTAATTCACCTTGCAATGTTTATTGTTCCCAATTTTTCCGGGTAGCTATATCCAATTTATTTGAAATTATGTCAATAATCAAAGGATCCCAATGATCTACTTTGACTCCGATGTTTTGTAACGCTTTCAAATTGACATTAGTTTCATCAATTAAATACCTTAATGCTACAGGCTCTTCATGTTTCATATCCTTTAATTGAAATAGAGTTTGGATATGTTTATGTACGGTAGCCCTGAGATTCGCAAATCTGTCGTGCAACAATTCCCAAGCCGATAGGTAGTTTAATTCCAAAACTTCTAGATTAGCAATTATTTTCAATGCGGTCCCTTTCAGCGCAGATTGCAAGTAAAAGAATTTTTGGACGTTGCTCAAGGAACTGTTATTATGAACCAAAGTTTTAAAGGTTTCAACGAAATTTACCCAATCTTTTTGATTTCCATCGAATTCTCTCAATTGGAGAGTTGTAAGTTTGATGTCGACCCTACCCTGGTCGATTGAGTCAATCGCCCCCTTGGCAGTCGCTTAAACTGAAAAATATTGATTTTCAAACGTCTCGCGCTGAATAGAATTTTCCAGTTCCTCATCCGATAAAATTTCAATTTCGTCCTGTATAGATTCGAATTGATCTAACAATGGCTTAATTCGGTCGTACCTCAGTTTAATTTCATTCGCGGACAAGGAGTTTATAGAATCCGCGAAACGCGTCAATTTCCCCTTAATCACGCCTCTCTTGGTTATTAAAGATTTGATCTTATCCATTTTGGGTACAAATACCTTTTCGTAGCTTAATCCCTGATAAAATGTGTTCCGACAATGCATATTTATTTATTTGAGAAGCTACCCGCCTGAAAGACAACAACGACAATATTTCTGGCAATTATTAATTGAGAACCTATTGTTCAATCATTAATTGAGAATCATGAGTTGCATAAAATCTTTACGTGGGTAGTGATTTTATTTTTTACAATACAATATTTATGGGATTAATCTTGTTAACCTTTCCCATACCAAGCTAAAAATACCCTCGACAAACCGTCTTGTAACACAGCGTTACTCTATGTGATTTGGAAATTATTTCAGGTTTTTTGTAAGAATATTGTGGTGAATATTTTTTATTTGGCTTATATTAATTTATTGTAAGAAAGAAATATTGATTTTGTGCCCTAAAACTGAATAATCAAATATTATTTGAAACGCCCAACAAGGCGGGCGGCTGTGACAGCGACCGCCCAGGGTCACGTTAGCCTCTAGAATAGCACCATTGTTTCAGAAAGCCACATGTGGAATGCGCTAGGTACTAGTAAGGGCTGACACCGACCTACTATCATTTTTTAAATACATTTACATAAATACTTTATATCGTAAAGAGCTTTTCATGTTTGCTGATCTAAGTTAATACCAGATAAAATGGTTTTAACACTAGTTGCATAGAGAAATAGATTACAATAAAAACACAATACTTAAAGAGCACTCGAATTTTAAATTTTTGTTACAGTTTTACGCGAAAGCAAACCACGAAAAAAAAAATTATTTTGAAGTGAAAAACTTCTTTAGCACCATTGTGATTTGAAACTGGATGAAACGAAAAAGCGACACTAAAAAGAAACAATAAGCAAACCACGAAAAAAATAATTTTATAATTATTTTGAAGTGAAAAACTTCTTTAGCACCGTTGTAATTTGAAACTGCATGAAACGAAAAAGCGACACTAAAAAAAACAATAAGCAAACCAAGAAAAAAATAATGTTATAATTACATTGAAGTGAAAACTTCTTTAGCACCGTTGTCATTTGAAACTGGATGAAACGAAAAGGCGACACTAAAAAGAGACAAACACATGCATCTATGGCATTTATAGAGAATGGGTTAGAATAATCGGTCTCCTCTTTATGCGGTGCTTCGTAGCCTTCCGACTCTTGTCTACTTTAATTTTCTGAAGGTTTCGCTTCTACCGGTGTGAACTGCCCACTAGTATTTTTTAAATACTCGTATATTTTAACATTTTTGCGAAATTTATTTTTTATATCGATTTTTAGTGATAACCTTTAGGATAAAATTGACTTTTATGGGTGGAAATAGTTTACATAGCAAATTAAAAACATTGATTTTACAGGAACATAACGACAAAAACCATTTAGGTAAATTGTTATTTTAACATTAATCCGATGTGTTTATCATAACAAAATATCGGTTAAAATGTAGATGTAAAAGATTTCTACAAAAAAGCAAAACAAAGACTTTGTTATTATATTTACCTACATATTATGTAATGCATTCGTCTATAGTAAATCTACAATAAATCGTAAAATGGCAACCACACATCATCTAGTACTACACGAAACTATAAGAACTTAAGCTGTGGATAATGTAGTTCAGACATACAGTATTTTTTTTACATTAGCTCCATACATGAGGCCCTGAGGAAAATAATTCGCTTCAGGGCCTATGTCATCTTTGGGGAAAGGTCATCCTGCTGGAGAGGTCAAAAGGTCTCCCTCAACCAGTCTCTCCCGACCCGGCCAGTCACGCAGAGCCAGTTTGTAGGCAGACGTACCCGCCGCCAAGATCCGGAACCAAACCTACCCCCATGAACCTGGGCACCCCTGCTAAGTCACCAAACGTAACAAACTACTTGAGGTCACTTTTGGCAGAAGTGTTGGTTGTCCAATAAATGGTTTTCAAGGCGGCGGCATTCCGTTATTATTAAAAATATGCATTTTAGAAGATGATCGAAATAGCAAGTTAAACAAAGACAGTGAGAGTTCTAAAATAGTAAAAATAATAAATAATTAAAAAAAATATATATTCTAAAAATCCTAACATTCATTTCAAATTGTACCTTCAATTCATTGAAACCTAACCAATTATATTTATTGCTACTTCCTTCCATGTAATAATCATTTGTAAAGACGTCACTTTGCTACTATTTCGATGGAAAGAAAGTCCCTTTTTAAAATAATTATTTTATGGGGGTAGTTTTGGTAATAAAATAGGTAGGTAAGATTCTAAATATTGCACCCGACCCTCACAAAAGAGTTTTATGGTGATACAGTAATGTTTACAATCGTATTTTGGATGAAGTATTGTCTTCGATTCCGAAACTACATCATGCAGCAGAGAGGATATACCACCAACACCCTCTATCTCGACAAATACTCCTTGCTTCATTCGCATTCTTAAATCGTCTAATACTCGTCCAGATAAACCTGAATAAATATATGCTTGGTTGCGTTACGGTGCACTCTATCGGAGGACTACCGCGAGGTAAGAGATACATTCAAACGTGCTCTTTTTAAAATGATTTATCTGTATATTTCTATTATTCTGTCTCTTGGCGTGGTCCGACTGAAGTATTTGATTCACTTGACCATGCCATGACTTCCTTGGCTATTATTCACTTCGCGTCATATCTTCCCTTTTCAATGCCCTAACTAAATAAGCGTACCTACCTTTTAATCCTATCCATCAAGTACACTTGACGTGACTTTATCACTAAACGGCGCTTAAAAAAGGTAAAAATTATTATAATTTTTATGGACCTTGTAACCCTTCCAGATCTCCACAAATTAACATGGCTCTACCTATAATGTAACTATATGGTTTTACAACACATACATATCAGAAATCTCATTTATAGAGCATTTCAACAATTATCCTTCCTTTGCCAGTTCAATGCCTTACTTTTCAATTTGGGAGGCGGGTATGGGTTCCGCCGCCCCGGGAACCATTTATTGGATAACCAACACTTCTGCCAAAGGTCATTCCAAATAGTTAGCTACGTTTCGTGACTTAGTAGGGGTGCCCGGGTTCGTGGGAAGAGATTTGTCCAGGTTTTGGCGGCGGATGCATCTGCCTACCAACTGCATGGCAAGCCGGATCGGGAGAGAATGGTTGAGGGAGTCCCTTGGACTTCTCCAGCTGTACCCTCTCGGAACATCGCCTTAAACCGCAGTGGTAGAGATGGCTTCATACGTCTGTCACTCCTGGACACAATGACACCCAGACTCCTACCCACCCCTTATATCCTTTTCCTTCTCAGAACTTCCTAACCTTCCTTTCCTAAAAAGACCCTTCACACATCATCCCCAAGGATGACATAGGCCCTGAGGGGAATTATTTTCCTCAGGGCCTCCTGTGTGGAGCTATTGTAAAAAAAGCACTGCATTGTCATTGTCTTAATCAAGTCTTCCACAAAGAGATTATTTGATAAAAATAAAATGAAATTAAACAAACATTTATTACTTGTGAACTAATGTGGCATGACCCTGCAAATAACCCAAAACCCATAAAACTAAACAAAAAACCTCCCCCGTCATCTGATTGTCAAATGTTACAATCGTAACATTTTGTCGTTAATTTTAAGGAAATACGCAGAAAGGGATTAAAAAAAGACTCTGGTTTGAGGATCAGGTGATCGGTCGGCCGAACCTTCCGATGTGGTTCCTTATTTTCATGGTCATCTCTGTTTTCAGACATTTCAAATAAATGCACTAGAAAGCGACGACAAACGTATTATGATGTCAACTTTGAGAAGTAAAATAGTCTCTACAGATAGGCAAAAGGTTTTAACGTTTTATTTTACATCTCTTTTTATCATACATTACTAAAAGGAGATCGTAATATTGGACGTAGGTTAATGAGGTTGGAATGAATTAATGTTTTGTCTTCTCTGTTATTCCCGTAGAAATTTAAAATTTGTTGTCTCACCTGACATAGAAATGTGTTGACTTTTAGGAAAACATTTTTTATTATTTTATACAGAATTGTCACAATTTTTTAAATATTTTTTACGGATGCAAAAATATATTTTTTAGGAATACCTAAAATGTTGATTTAATGATTGAAGCATTTGAGTAGTTATTGATATTTTAAAGAGCGTTGTAAACTAAAATCGCATCGTGGATCTGGGAGTGTTAAAAAACTACGTATGAGTTCTGAATGGATGTTAAAAAGGATATGGGTACGGGTGGGAAGGCACTAAAAACTTATCTCATTTCCGATGTGAATCCAGTCTTCTTTTGTTCATCTTTGTAATTCCGGTAATTGTAATTTTGGTCATCTGTATTAATTGGCAGCTGGTTCTTGTTTTTATATTATTGTAGTCCTCTGATTGCAATCCGGCTCGAAGGACCATGTTAAAATTGTAAGGGTCCGTTTAAATAAAATAATTCCTTTTGCAAAAAACTTCACTTTTTAATTTACTTGAACATGTTATAAATGTATTATATTTTACGGTGATAACACCGGGCCAAACACTGGCAGTTGTTTTACTGTTAAAACTTGCGTTAGGAAGAAGCAATAATAATGAAATGCTAGCATTTTTATAATGTAAAAACCTGCACACATTTAAAGAATTAACTATTATACATCTGACGTTTGAGAGTATTTACAAAAAAATGGCTTCTCCTGTAGTACGTACTTCGTAGTTAAAACAGGTTGCTACCGATCTACCGAACACTCAGCGACTAGCCAAGCTTCGCACCATTTGTTTGAAATACTAAAACCTGGGAGTTTGTTCAAGCAACCCATAGGTGCCGGTAGCATCTCAATTTTTAACAATGGTTCAGTAAAAGTTCCTCTTTCAAAAATGTGAAAAGGTTTTGTTTATTTGGATTTTCTTATTCACTTTAAAAAAATCCTGACCAATTTTACGATTATTTCAGAAAGTTTTTGCAGAAAAATAATGTTTTCCAGTATCAAAAATTTCGCAAAAATAAAAAAAATTTTAAATTTCAAATAACAAAATCGAAAATAAATGTCTAAATAATGTTTTCCAAAATCAAATTTAAAAAAAAATTTTGAAACAGAATTCTTAAACGAACATTTTATTTGATGAATTGTTCATACTCTTTGAAACAACCGGTTCAAACTATTGCTTGTCTCAATGACTTAGCTGCCACTGGCCACTGGATCGTCCGATGTTATTTTTCCTAGGTGTTTTTGGAATCCGTTCCTTTTGGCTTTAGCTGTTCCCATGAACAACACTATGTTTCGAAAATGATATATGTATTCAAATAATTGTATTATATACTAGCTGGTTTCCGGCATGCGTTGCAATGCCATATTCAAAGAAATAAATTGTTTCTCCCTGCACGTCCTTTCTCCCGCTATCTCTGCTAAAACGGCAGGTTTGCGCAAAGGGACGCGTGGTGGGGGTCTTTACTCGCGCGAAAAATAGAACAAAATGGATTGAATCCACTAACGAGATGACTAACGCACTCTACAAAAACGATGGTATTCGGACGCGTTTAGTTACTAACATACTTTCCACTTGACTAAAATATTTGGCGTGTCCGAACGGCTCTTAAGTGCACATTGTCAATATATTTCCTACAAGGACAGATTGATAGTTTATATTATTTTGCCACAGTCATAAAACTCAACTCAATTTTGACAAAAATGCGCATTATAGCGTTCAAATTATATTCTAATGAACTTATGTAAACTACAAATGGGATCCATTTCTGGTCTGGAGCCCAACTATACAAAAAAACCGACTTTGTGCAGAAACTAGCGGTCCGTTTGAAAGATCTCCCATCTTAACAAAGAGATTGCAATATTTACTGCATAGGCCTGTTGTTCGACCGGTATTTCAATGGAAGATGCTCCGAAGAACTACTGTCATTGATCCCATCATCACCGGTGCACAGTCGGAAAATACGCCAATCGCGGTCTCAACATTTGTATCATGAAAACGGGAAGTTTCTACGATTCGTTCCTGAGTTCACAGCTCAGTTGTGGAACTTTTCGTAAACCCCTGAGTTTTCTCCCTCTCTCCTACAAAATGGCTTTCTTCAAGATCCAGGATCATTCCTAATTTCCCTCAATAAGACCCTCTACACAGCATCCAAAAAGATTACATAGGCCCGAAGCGATATTATTTTTGTGAAATTATCTTGTGTGGGGTTAACGTAAAAGAAATGTTTACAGAACTAAAAGTTAACATTGAGATGGTCAACTAACAACCCACCTGTAATCGTCACTAATGACTAACTGTGACGGCGTCCGTAGTCGAGGGTTAGAATCCTCAACTACGAATCCAGAAGTCGCGGGTTCCTCTCCTGTCTCTCACATGGTTCTGGTATTACGTTACAGGAGATCTGTGTGTCATGACGGAAACCATCCAGCCGGGTGTCTGCAGACACATAATGAGGTGCTCCGTCGTCTTGGAAGCGGCATTTAACGGATTGCCATATCAGGTGAAGTCACATAGATATTTAAATAAATGAAGACAATATAAGCGAAACTCAATCGAAAATCTGCAAACAGAAAAACATATTGACACCTCTGGGACTTGAATCCAGGACCTCTTATTATTTCGAGTCTCAGAGGTGTCAATATGTTTTTCTGATTTTTCTGTTTCCAGATTTTCGATTGAGTTTCGCTTATATTGTCTTCATTTATTTAAATATTACAATTTGAGGTTTTACTCATAAAGTTAAAATAAAAAATTTAAAAAAAAATCACATAGATATTATCTTTCTGCATATCAAGTTAATTCGTAATTTATTTTACCAATCAAAGTTACTTAGTATTATATGTATTTTTCTACGGATATTTTACAATTAAAAACACTGTAGTACAAGATGCAAATTGACAAACTCATCATATTATATACCGATTCAGTTATTTCATTTCAAAGCATTCCTGTTATTCTCGCTGTTTAAATATATTAAAAAAAATTCTTCGCTAATGCAAACATTCTTTTTGAATTTCCAAGAATCAACAATGATGTTTGGGTATCTTCTTTCTACTTTAAATAAAACCAGTAATATTATGATTTCTATTGTTTTGTGTATCTACGAAGATGTTTGTATTATTATGCACTTGTGTACCTATGCCAATAATTATCTTATAAATGTACACCTAAATGAATGATATATTGTTGCTGTTGTTGATATATTGTTGTATTAATATTAAATTGAAAACATTGAATGTTTCAAAGAAAAATCGTGGTATAGTTAGTTTTTTAAAAGTAACTTTACATTTGCCATGCCTTAACTCACAATGATATACAACATTGATGAGGAATACTCGTGTAGTACTCAAATACTGTATAAAAATAAAATAAGTTATACTATAATATATTTTAATTTAATGAAAATAGTTTTTTTACCATTGGTTTTGAAACATGTCGATTAAATATAAGGTGTGTACAAAGTGATATCATTTAATAAAGTAAAATATTTCACATGGCAGGTGTTATGACTTATGACATGTCTTTCACCACTTAAAACTTTTTGTCCACTAACCAAAACGGTTATGTTCTAATTCTGGCAATAAGTGTTCAATGGTATGGAAATCAGGATGCTTTATTTCTGTGAACAAAAATAGAGCAGCGATATTTGACGTTGCAGTTCTGATCAGCATGTTTATCAAGGAAGAGAAGATAGTAATATAAAAGAATAGATAAAATAACGTAGTTTGTTTTCAGGTGTGCGCCTCTCCGGAGAACAGACTGATAGTGTGCTGCCCCTGGATACCAGGGCAAGAGACAAGACTGCAAGTCAGATACCAGGCAAACACTACTACCCCTAGAGAAGGTACTTTACTTTCACTTCATACAATTTATTCACCTTCACTTGTTGTGTTGTGTAACTCTGGTGTATCTGCTTGTTTGAAGGTGATAACTGTACAATGGCGGATACAGGAAAGGCGGGAGTGTGCAGTCAATTCGGCAACTGCCCGACAGCGATGGAGGCCGCCAGTAAAGGCAAATTTCCACAGGTACTGTTCATCCATTTATGTAAAATAACATATTTTCACAGTCACAATTTTACCTGCTATTCGTAAAACTTACCATTGCAATGATATAATTATTTGAAATCAATCTACTTAAAATATGAGTGTCAGAAGACAACATTGCGAAATTATAAATTTCATAAAAATGGTGTTGTAATGTATGTGTGGATTGTATGAGTGCAAGCGAGATAGCATGCTTGCGCGAATCTATGTAAGGCGATGCGTACTAGATCCATCCTCTTTTGTGTTAGACAGCTCCACAATAAATACTAGTACAGTATTCCGTTACTCTCTCTTCTTTGAATACTACCTACCAATATTCGTCTACACTTCCAATGTAAGTCCGCTGGACCTTACAACAGACTCAGCCTGTAGAGCTGACATCAACATATCGCAACCGATATTACAATGTGAAAGTATCAAACAAAAGTTTGATATTTTCACAATCAGTAATAAACACATGTTGAAGTCCTTTTATTTTTAATTTTAAACATAAAACGAAATAAGCATGCAAAATTTTCACGTAATGTAATTTTTTACCTGCATAAACCAATGAGAGATGACATATGTTAAATTAATTTCCGCCATCCTAAACTGTGCGAAAATCGCTACCAAATTTTTTCATCCCGAATCCTTAAAAAGGGTTCCGATACGGTCAGGCGTGTAATTTTATTCTCCGCGCTCAAGCTTGATGAACACGTCAGGCCTCATGTTCAAAAGACAATCATTTAGTATTCATTCGTCGGTGCAGTTTGTCAAACAAAGTGGATTTTGTGTGACTGTGTACGAAATATAATCCAATGGAGATAAAGCTTTCTAGCTTTGAGTTTGAAAAAAAACAAACGAATTTATGGTCAAGAATGGTACAAGTTAATAACCATTTTACTCACGCTTGATCAAGCCGATCGCAAATACGATTAACCGCACGTCTTGAATATAAGATCTTATCAAGTTGGCTGGGAATATAAGATCTTATCAAGTTGATGCTGGACTCAAGCATCAATCAAACATTGTAAACGATCAAATTGCTCGACCCAAACAAAAAAACTAGGCAATATTTTAAGCCACTTGATCTAATCGCTTATTTTCAGTTTTTTTTTCTCTTTCATATTCTTTAAAACAATATCACAATGAAGACTAAGCCAATTGTGTTTACAGGTTTGCGCTGTAGAGGGTCCTGATCAGATTGTTTGCTGCCCTCTGGTGACAGAAGCTGAAGGTATAGTCCCGAGAACTTTATCTTTATTATCTCAATAATATTTCTCCTTATTTAACGGTCATTTTACTTTTGCAGGTGATCAATGCACGTTAGCTACAACAGGGCGGGCCGGCAAATGCCTTCGAATAACGAAGTGCCCCGTCGTCATGGAGGCAGCCCTGAAGGGAGTGACTCCTCAGGTGAAGTCACATTTTGATACTTTTATAGTAACCACTGCCTGTCTCGCTTTTTTAAAATATTTTTTAAATATCTCTAATAAGGAACCATTCATAAACCTCACAATGAAGAATACAGCTTTAATTAATTTTTATTTATTAAATTTGATTTAGTATTTGCATACCTACATTATTATTTTTTAATAAAAATATCAACATACTTCAAAACTAATGGTTTTAAACATCGGGATTTTTTTAAACAGTCAGTGTGTCAGTCATCTTTGGGGATGCTGTGTGGAGGGTCTTTTTAGAAAAGAAAAAGGAGGAAGTTCTGGGAAGGAAAAGGGCACAAAATTCTGGGAGGAAAGGGGGTACGAATCTGAAAGTCAATGAGTCCGAAAATGGCGGACGTATACATCCATCACTCCCACTGCGGTTCAAGGCAATGTTCCGAGAGAGTACGGCTGGAGAAGTAAAAAAAACCCTTGAACTATTCTCTTCAGATCCAGCCTCCCGGGCAGACGCATCTGCCGCTAAAACCCAGACAAACCTCATCACATGAAACCGAGCACCCCTGCTACGTCACAAAACGTAGCGAACTACTTGAGGTGACCTATGGCAGAGATGTTGGTTATCCAGTAAGTTATTCCCTGGGCGGCAGTACCCCCGCCAGCTTCCCAAAATGAGAATTCCCAAAGGATATAAACATAGGGTTTCGTTTTTGAATAATCTCTATTTTTTTCAGATTTGCTCTTCAGATGGCTCTGTTCCAGTTGTCTGCTGCGAAGGGGTTGTTGAAGGTATATACACCATTCATTAATAATTACAAATCCTGTAGGCAATGGTAAAAATAGTAATGTAGGCTTCCCCATCAATACAAAACTGTTTTATATTGCAAAAGGCAGCAAGTCGTTGAGGCGGGATACCAACGGCTCAAGAGTATTTGCAGCTTTATCATTAGGAATTCAAACAGGCAAACATCAACCCTCAAATATTTCATTGACACATATTACTTCTGGATTATTGGCAGAATCTCCACCGTCATTTTATCTTATGTAACCCTGGTGTGTGTTTGTTTGAAGGTGATAACTGTACGATGGTGGACACAGGAAGGGCTGGAGTATGCAGCCGATTCGCCAACTGCCAGTCAGCGATGGAGGCATCCAGTAAAGGCATTTTCCCACAGGTACTGTTCTTTTTTTACAAATTCTTCAAATACACGGCAATATGTAAAGATTTTGCAAAAACTCATAACCTTCTATATTGATCGACAATCTTAAATTATCCAAATCACTCCTTATGATTTTCAAATGTAAAAACAAAAACTCAATCGAATACCCTAAGTATGGTAAGACGGAAGGAAAATGGAAAGTAGCCGTAGAGTAAAAAAAGTAAAGTACGCATAGCATATTATCACAGAAGACCTGAAAAACATCGAGGATATGGAAAGACAACGAAGAACTTCCGTTAGAGCAGGTATGCTATCAAGACATTTTTAATTTTGCAGCCCAAACGTAAAAATAATACTCAACCCATTATACACATCACTGTTTACGTTAGAACTGTGAATAGATTACAGTGCATCCCAATGGAATAATAATGCAACTATACTGCCTACGAAGAAATTGCAGCGCTACGAAAATGTTCCTGGGGGATACAGTTTCAGAGCGCTTCTCTGCCATCGCATGAGAAGCGCAAACAAAGACTTAATCATCACTAAAGAGGTTGCCTAGAGGCTGCTTATATATATTTTTGTGTCTACTTTTTTTCAGTTTCATTTTTATGTTTATTCGTTTTTATTTTATATATGTATTGTTATTTTGTTACTTTTTCAATTATAAGTTTGATTTTTTTGTTATTTCAAAATGTAGAATGTATGGCACTGCACTATCCATGCGTACATTTTGGAATTTGGCCGTGATAATCTAAAATCACATCTATTATGTTATTTGTTATTATTATAAGTACTGCAACAAAATCGAAATCGCTTAAATGCTGTATAGATTCGAGATCTGTATAACTGTACAGACTGTACACTGACCGTGTATGTAAATCACATCATTGTGTGCACTAATGATAAATCAATATAGTTATTAATAAAATCATTTAGGTTAAAAATCAAAAAATAAAAATATTTGATAGTTAATAAAAAAGATATTTCAGAAGCACAGAAGATGAATCAATCCTCTCGGAGGCAGGAGATGCCCCGAGGTCAATTATCGGTGGAGATAAGATCTCTTAATTTCCGTGTCTTTTCTCTTTCGTGTTTTTTAAATATTAATAACTTTGTCACTTTATTTATTAAAATCACAATGAAGATAAAGCCTTATTTTTTTTCAGATTTGCGCTTTAGAGGACAGAGTTCAGATAGTATGTTGCCCTCCGGTGACAGTTATTGAAGGTACGATACCCAAAACTTAAACTTTCTACTTTTGATACCGACATTTCCTAGTGGACTTCCATTATAATTACATAATTAATTAAGGATTAAACTTATTTCCATTAAATTTATTTATGACCGTGATCTTTTGACAGGTACAGTGGTTGCTTAATCGACAATTTACACATATGTATAATATATAGAGGGAGGAGTCTACGAGAATTTTTTTTAATCTTAACGCGTCTTTGAAGGTTGATAACTAGAAATCTAATCGTCAAATATGACTTTAATTTGATCAAACGGAAGGAATAACTAGACTACTGAATGCAAATGCTTTTAATGGAAGATCAGTCGTATTATAATGTGTACTATTTTTCAGATAAATAAACAATAAAAATAAATTATTGTGTAGAACTAAGCCTATTTAAATTCAATGATAAATACTACATTCAATCTATTGGCTTAGCCATGGGCTGTCCGATCTCCCCGGTGTTAGCTGAATTCTTCTTTGATTACATCGAAGAATCTATTGATAAATTAGATTTTTTTAAATGTTGCCTTCTATCGTAGATATGTAGATGACTTTCTAATTATCTGGACAAGAAATTAGATTTTTTTCAAAAAAAATTTATTAAATTATTAAAATTGACAAATCCATCCAGTTAACGGCAGAAATGGGGTAAAATTTGATTAATTTTCATGGCATTGGTATCGTAATTGTTCACAAAAAAAATTTTAATTTTCAATCTACAAAAAACCAATATAAAAACCATATAGTGATAAAATCATACACAATCATATTTATATCGACACCATATTTCACACAACTTATCAGTATTCTACCTACTCATTTACCGACATTATATTCATTCACATACTGAGAATTTGCAACTTTATTACGAGGAATTCTTGATAGAGAATAACGGCAAACGTTAATCCTTAAATATTATACGGATGTTCATTACTTTTGGATTGTGGATAGGATCTTCATCGCCATGTTGTGTTGTGAAACACTGGTTTGTCTGTTTGTTTGCAGGTGATAACTGCACTGTAGCAGACACAGGAACGGCGGGAGTGTGCAAACCATTCGCTACCTGCCACACAGCAAAAGAGGCCGCCAGTAAAGGCATTTTTCCACAGGTACCGTTCCTTACTTCATTTAAAATAACATGGTTTTACACTCACGGAAATTTAACTAACTGCTAAAAATAAATACACTATTAATGCTACAATTGTATGAAATCAATCCACATTCCGGTCGTTTCTTCCAGAAATTCCTCCATATCTCTTTTGTAAAAATAGTGAGTGTCAGCAGACAACAAGAAAAATTAATTTAAACCCGTATAATAACAGGAGAAAAAATTTGGTCCATCTAACGAAGGTCTCATACAAATCGTTGTATTTCCCTTACTGCCTTGGTGAGAAATATGATCTAAACGGTTTTAGAAAGACAAAACGCTATGCATTATATGAAAATCTTGAAATGAAATTTGAAATTTAATTATAATGAAATTTTAAATTTAATTATAAAGAATTTTTAAAATTAAATGTGCACCTCTCTCTATACAACCAGCATTTCAGAAATATGTGTAAAAAAATTTTTGTTTTTTTTATGAAGCGACCAAAACCCGAGATTATAATAACGTTTATAATACATTTTCCTAATAAAAGATTTATGTGCTTTTCTTTTATTTTCATTATCAATAATTTTAGATAGATAAAATGTAAGGTGAGGGAATTTTTTTAACTTTTTCAATGTTTATTTTATTTTTTTTTAACTTTATACCTAAAATCTCAAATTATTATATTTAATTAAATGAAGACAATATTAGCGAAACTCAATCGAAAATCCGGAGACAGAAAAATCAGAAAAGATATTGTCTCCCCAGGTACTCAAACCCATTACCCTTTGCTTACATATAAGTAAAGGGTCCTGGGATCGAGTCCCAGCGGACCTTATATCTTTTTTGATTTTTCTGTCTCCAGATTTTTGATTGAGTTTCGCTAATATTGTCTTCATTTATTATAAAAAAATTATGTTTAATAATAATAACGTAGTATGTATATAGAGCAGTTTTGTAGTATTTCACTTCAAGTGCGCTTATTTATAATAAACTT
This sequence comes from Limnephilus rhombicus, assembly GCA_929108145.2. NCBI lineage: Eukaryota > Metazoa > Arthropoda > Insecta > Trichoptera > Limnephilidae > Limnephilus > Limnephilus rhombicus. The sequence goes on along the minus strand of OV815290.1, from coordinate 15,563,300 downwards.
AAAAGCTATAGGTTTCTTAGAAGTCCTTACAAAAAATTATTAAAAAATGTGAAATAAAGAATATACAGTAAGCAATACCGTAAGCAATGCCAAAAGAACAATATTTTTTTAATAAATAATAATAAATATTTTTTTCCGATAGCCATTTTTTCACCATGTATTTAACCTTATTCATAGAATTACATTGCTTTATAGTGTCAGGTAATAAATTAAATATCTTCGGTATGATGTATTCAAACGTTCTCTATCCGTACTTATTGTTAAATTTCGGAACTATTAACTCGTCGCGTCGTTTCGCATGAATCTAGTGCTGTGTTTATGTTCTAATTTCTCTTTATAGTGCGGGGTAAATATATGATAATTTTGTGCCACAGTATTGCCTTAATCGGTAAAATTTTGGCACTCAGGAACAGTAATGGTGTATTATGTCTCGTTTGAAAATATTGGGGACGACTAGTAATTTTACAATTGCGTTTTGTGCAACTTGGCCTTGTTTCAGATTGGTTGTGGTCAGTGGCGGTCCTTCCCTCAGGACAATTGGTCAAAAACCTCCCAAAATTATAAGATGACAGTAAAACAATATTCAAATCAAAACAACTGGTATTATTCTAATGTATTTGATATGTACCGCGAGAGAAAGCCGGCAGCGGCAAGCAGTGACATCTACCATTTTAAATGGAATCTTCCTTTTTGTTTTTTGAAGAGTTTTATTAAATGCACATTTGTTACTTAAATTAAATTTTTCCGCGACCGGTTTCGATACAACCGTATCATTCACGAGCAGAATTAAAACTAAAAGATTAATTAGGTGGGAGTAGTGGGAGGGATGATTTTGGGGGGAGGGGGAAAGCGGTGGGAGGAGTCAATATTATACGGAAACATGGTTAGTAAAGGAGATTTGCAAGGCGCTATTATTTTATTCACTAAATTAATTTTAGATTTAATTTTTTTGTTTATTTCGAGCGTTTCTAAAGCGCAAAGATTAAAGTATGAATTTATATTGCAATGTTTAAATTTGGTTTTTTCTTTATTGAAGCTATGGCCTGACTCTATTAAATGATTCGCAAATTCGGAATAATTATTATTTCTTAAACAAAGTTCATGTTCCCTGATTCTAGTTTTGAAATTTCTAGTTGTCATACCTACATACTGTGCGTCACAATCATTACATTCTAAAGTGTATATCCCGTTTTTTTCAAATTTATTAAAAACATCCTTATTATTTATCAAATTTTTTATTTTAGAATTAGTATAGAAAGCTGGAGAAATATGATCTGGTAATAAAATGGATATTTTTAAGTTATTTATTTTTTTATTATTATATATTTATTTTTATTATTTATTATATATTTTTTTAAGTTAGTTAGTTATTTTTTTTATCTCCTTTACTAACCATGTTTCCGTATAATATTGACTCCTCCCACCGCTTTCCCCCTCCCCCCAAAATCATCCCTCCCACTACTCCCACCTAATTAATCTTTGGTACTTGCATATTATTTTTTAAGTTAGTTTTAATTCTGCTCGTGAATGATACGGTTGTATCGAAACCGGTCGCGGAAAAATTTAATTTAAGTAACAAATGTACATTTAATAAAACTCTTCAAAAAACAAAATGTCTAGAAATTGTTACATAGTTAATGCCCAAGAAATACAAAAAAATTGGAAGCTTCCTTTCCCACGCACTGCGATTGGCTGAGTCAAATTATGAAATGCCCTCGTATCATATCTTCTGTCTCTTTACGTACTACACAATAAATGAGATGGCACTATGACCCTTTTTAAAAAGTTTTCGGATTCTGAAGACGGTTTGGGTCAGAGCCGTGAGGGAGAGAGAGCATGCTGAATATCATTCGTCTGAAAGAGATGGTTTGATAAACGTAGGTTGATTTCGCATATTTTACGCTTGTCGCATGAAATAATTTACTATATTAAACGTAATTTGACGTATGTGGGTGAATTTGACTCTCAATCTTGTGAGGTTCCTACAAATGAATATTTTATATTTAATATGACATTGTATCATAGGTAATATAATTTTTTTAAATGACCTTCCACTTCTGGACCCCTAGAGCCGCCTTTGGTTATGGAAGTATTTCCCCATATTGTTAATCCACATCTTATAATAGGTTCTGCCAGTGACATATAAATTATTTTAAGTGTTTCAATTGATATTTGATAATTAAAACTAAAATGTAATATAGAACAGGAGGCAGTTTAGGTTTAGAAATAATACAAATTCGGAGTGCACACAAAATATAGTAAAGAGGTTATCGAAACTAAACAATAACCGGAAACTTGAGGAACATGGCTTATTAGAGTGGGTATATTGAAAAGTATTTAATTACATGAAAGATATGATTTTTTAAATAAGTTTGTTTTTAAAATACTACAGGAATACCCTGGAATACTACAGGAATAAAAAGACCACCACGTACGCATGTTTTCTAGATCTGAGCAAGGCCTTCGACAGGGTTTCTCACCCTCTACTATGGGGTAAACTAAGGGAAAGAGGCATATCACCGGCGGTGATACATATCCTCGACTCGTGGCATAGACAGCAGGAAAACTTAGTAAGGTGGAAAGATGGACTCTCCGAACCTTTCCTCCTGAAGAGCGGCGTTAGACAGGGAGGATGCATGTCCCCGATATTGTTCAACCTGTACATGGACGAACTCACCGACAGGCTAAACAATGCAGGGGTAGGCTGCCAAATTGGAGGACAGTTCCTGAACAACATCAGTTATGCGGACGACATGGTATTGATGGCACCATCCATAAGGGGCCTACGTATTCTTTTAAAGATCTGCGAAGAGTTTGCTGAAGAAACAAACATGCAATACAACCCCACTAAAACGGCTCTACTGGTCGTAAGATATGGACAAGGACCAAAAAATATTCCTCCAGCTACCCTGAATGGTGTGAACCTGCAGGTGACTGAAGGAACTAAATACCTTGGACACATAATCACCAGTAATCTGATGGACGATGACGACATCGATAGGCAAAGAAGAGCTCTCAGTGTAAAAGCTAACATGCTCAGTAGAAGATTCCGCCTTTGCAGTACTGCTGTAAAAAGGACGCTCTTCCTTTCCTTCTGCGCACCACTGTATACGTGTGAACTCTGGGCAAACTACAAGAAGAGTAGTATAGAAAGACTTCGGGTTCAGTATAACAACGCCTTCCGCATAATGTTTGGTCTCCCCAGATATTGCAGCGCTTCCCGGATGTTCACGGAGGGGCGAGTTCCTGGCTTTGCAGCCCTTATTAGATCCAGGGTGGCAGGAATTAGGGAAAGGATAACCAGCTCTGGAAACATCCTCGTCATGGAAGCCCGCCTCAGTCCATCATCCAGTATTGATGCACACTGGAGAAAAATACTGGCTCCTTACGTGCTCACAGAATCCTGAAAGCTTAATATTATTATTTCATTTGTTTTTCCTTTTACTACTATTAGCTTATTATCTTTTTTTGTTTCGTGTACATTCATATCCACCTTCTTTTTCTTTTTTTCCTTTCAAATACTTTGTACATGTATGTGTATATTACCCTTATGGAATGTGTGGGATTGCACTCTCCTCCCCACATACTGGAATAAACACTTATTTATTTATTTATTTATTTATTTTATTTAAAGCCCTTTTTTTGTTTGCGTCATGCATTTTAATATTTTAAACATTATTTTTATTTCTAAAAATTATAATCTAAACAGTTGAAAGCATATTTTATCACCTTTCAAAAACAGTTTTTTAGTTTATAGGATACATTCAGAAATATTCCACTCACTTGCATTTAATTGGAAAACGGAAATTTTCTGACTTTCTCAAAGAATGGGCCCAAGACCTGAAGGGTTAAATTAGAAATTTCATAGTATTCATTTATTCATTTCATAAATTATCATATATTAAACAAACGTTGATTACTTACACACATACAACCATGCTTGGAAATTGATATGGTCATCAGAAGAGACAACTGATTCAACAACAAGATCTACCTCCCACCTTGACTATAAGGCTATGAATATTGTGACCATTGGCAAATTAGACTTGCAGGCCGAAAGATAAAACAGTGTATGTAAAAGACAACCATCAAGAACACAGAAATTAACGCGACAATTAATGCAACTTGTCAGTCACAATTTTATTAGCCACTACATCAAAACAGCTTCGATACTGTTTAGATTTTAGTTAAGTAATTGTCATTCACCGTGCATTAATGAATGTTTTTCAGTCGTCTAAAATTAAAAATGCATTAAGGGTAGAAGGATATAGTTGAGATCGCATAATCGTAAGCGCCCATGTTATATCACACAGATTTTCATCAAAGACAGTCAGTTTTTTCGAAAAATTTGAACGTTATTCATCAAATTTGAATGTTAATCTATCTATCTATATATAACCTGTCTACCTATCTATCTATCTATCCTCTATCTATCTATATACATAAAAATGAATCTCCGAAATGTATATACGCGCATAACTTCCGAACGACTGCACCAAGTTGGTAATTCTTTTATTTTGTGTTTGTTATTGTTAGGACAAGGTTTCTGGTGACTCTTGGCATTATGAAATTTGTATAAAAAATTACAATCGGTGTCCCGCGAGCTGTTTGAAATCTGAATGAACCGGGACTGAATGTATGGAATGCGGGAGTGGGGTAGGGGGAGAGGAACCCAGGGAAGGGGGTTCGCGGGAGGGGGGGTAGGGGAACCTGGGAGAGGGAGGGGAACTCGGGAGGAGGTTTACGGGACGGGGGAAGGGGGGAGTGGATTGGGGAGAGAGGCAAGGGGGAGAAAGCGGAATGAGAACGCGAGAGTGGGAGGGGAAGCGGGAGTGGAAGGTGACGAATGGGAAAGGAGACGCGAGAGAAATAATTTCTTTATTAAATGGCAAAGCAACGCATTCCAGGAACCAGCTAGTTTTCCAATTAGGATTTTTTTTAATTCTAAAAATATTGAAGTTTTATTGGAATTTTCTTTTACTACAGTGATATAAAAATAACAAAACTGTTTTTGTTTTCAGGCATGCGATGTGGGGGGCGCCGTTCAGATCGTCTGCTGCCCACTGTCGACAGTTATTGAAGGTACGGTACCCCGAACTTAATCATCATTCATTTTAAATCCAGCCACCATAAAATCAATCCACCATAAAACTGTCCTTGCAAAAGACGGTGAGTCGTCGAGGTAAAATACCAAGGGCTCTGAGAGTTTGGAACATTATCAATAGTAATTCTTGAAGATACCTCATACCGTAGACCGAGAAACATCAACCCTGAAATATTCCACCGACCCACATTGATTATGGATTGTGGGTAGAATCTTCATTGTCATGATGTGTTGTGTAACTCTGGTATATCTGTTTATTTGCAGGAAGCATTTGCTTGGCAAAGGACACAAAAATAGCGGGGGTATACAAACCATTTGCCAACTGCCAGACAGCGATGAAGGCCGCCAGTGAAGGCACTTTACCACAGGTACGGTTATTCCTTTTATCTCTAAAAATAACAAGTATGTACAATCACAGCAATTTTACTTTCTACATATTAATTAAAAAATAAACTGTCATTGAAAATATTTCGATCTAATGCGTCGGTTAGCGTTGTAAGCTCCGATCCCATTGTTAGTTCTTCTCTTATTCTTGTCGCTCGGGTTACCTTCAATGATGAGTCAGTAGATTCAGTGCATAGACACCAAGTCCCTTGGGTAGATTTTCTATTCACATTGTGCCCCAGACTATCATTTTCTTTTCGCATCACCTCTTTCCATCATTACGAAAACGCAGTTTATTATAATTGATTTTCTGCTACACTGTTAATTTACCAAAAATAAATGCAGAAAAGCACACAAATTTCATTAATTTATTATAACTGCCGTAAGACGATTAGAGCATGCAACATTGTTCTGCAGGTTGGAAGATAAAAAAGACTAGAAGAAGAAGATAACCATCAGGAACACAGAAATGAAATGAACAATAAATGCATTTTGACACATACGAGTATATTAGGCACTGCGGAAAATCCAAAATCGATAAAATACTTTACAGATCACAACGTCATCTTATAAACTAATTCTAGATCAGACAGTTATTCATCATTTCTTTAAGATAAATTTGGCTTTCACCCTTTAAGAGTTTTTATGCCACTCAAAGTTCAGATTTTGTCTTAAAATTAGTTACATTTTTTTTTAAACTACAGTTACACTGAAGAAACAAAACTTATTCATTAAAAACACTAAAAGAGAACAAACCAACAACAATTGATTTTAGAAGAGTGACTAACAAAACCGATTTATATGTAGTAATATCAATTAGATGAAAGACGGCAAAATGGTTCATCAATAGTAGATTCACCGGCAGTTGATGCATTTAAATCTTGGTGGAGATTTAATTTCCTTTTTCTGGGTCCTTTTCTCTTTCGCCGTCTTTGAGTCTCAATAGTATTGTTGCATTAATTAAAATCATCATGAAGATTCAAACTTAATTTGTTTTTCAGATTGGCGCTTTAGAGGACAACGTTCAGATTGTCTGCTGCCCTCTGGTTATTGAAGGTAGTGTACCCAGAAATGTACCATAATTCATCACAAATCTGTAGGTGATGATTCGTTGATTTCCTAGGCTCCCTATCACTACAATACTGTCATTGTAAAAGTCAGCAAGGCGTTGAGGTGGAATACCAACGGCTGAGGAGTGTTTGCAACTTTATCACTAGAAATTCTTCAAGATACCTCAAACCGTAGACCGGCAAACTTCAACCCTCAAATTTTCCACTGAAGCACATTACTTCTGGATTGTGAATGGAATCTTCATATTCATTTCAATTTAAACAATAACACCTAAATTAAAAAGGTAAAGAAACAATAAATAAATAAACATATAGGGGTTATCGTATCCCATAACTTAGTCAAAACTAAAAGAATACACGGATGGCATTTCTAAGGTGTTACTTACACTATAAAATACATTCATATTTTAATGAAAACGGATATTTAAATGGAACGAAAACAAAAATGTTGTTTTCAAAACGGTTTTTTTCATATTAATTTTATTATTATTTGATAGTCACTTTAATATTGCATAAGAAAAATTCGCTTTAATGTAATCGCTTATAAATCTTTGTTTTTTCATTTAGTTATTTTTTACATATTTAAAAAAAAAAACCTTAAGGATATATATTTTTTAGTTTTATCCATTGTTGAAAATGGTATGAATTAATGATATAATGAATGATAACATTGTGTTTGATCTCTCAACACTTTGTAATTAATTCATATATTTTTATCACTTATAATTTTCTCTGTTTATCATTTTATTTTTAAATTTTATTATTTTGCTTTAACTTAACTGTTTGATGACCGATATTTACGTGTGTTATTTTTATTAAATTTTGAAATTATTAACTCCGATACAGGCGAACCCTAGTGGGGTTAATAATTACATGCTAAAAAATGTATTCAAATTGTAAAGAAGCAATAAATAAATAAATAAAATACAATAATGAGTAACTCTGTATTTATTTGTAGGAAGTAATTGCACGCTAATGGACACAGGGATGGAGGGAGTGTGCAGATCATTCGCCAACTGCCGGAGAGCGAAGAAGGCCGCCGGTAGAGGCGTTGTACCACAGGTACTGTTCTTTCCTTTTTGTTTCTCTGTCAATAACAACATGTTTGACTAACGTGCCCCTAATGTGACCTTCCTTTGCTTACAGAAATGTGACTTAACTGATAACGAGTCGGAGTTGGTGTGCTGCGCGGAGACTGACTGTCCTCCGCTGCCGAAGGCACTTGTCACTCAACTACCAATTGGCTCCAAGGCTGCGGATTGTGAGTTACACAAAACCCCAGCTGAAATATTTTAATACTGTTATGATGCATTTCAACAAACTCTGCGTAAAGTGTTTTTTTCTTAAAATTAGTTTACAGAAGAGAACATTAAAAAATATATGATAAATAAACCTAAAACCAGTTTTAAAATTAATAAGTATCGTGTTTTACCAAATTTCAAATTATATTAAATTATGGTTTATATTAAATTATGGTATACGACAAAAATATGAGATTTTTCTTGCAAAGTTATCTTCTGTAAACTAATAGGTTTTTAGATAAAATTCATTACACAGGGCGCGTATCTATTTGAGTTTTTTCCTTTATTGTAAGGAAAAAACCCTTTTGAATTAAAAAATAAAACAAAAAGTTACAATTTCTCTGGTATAAGAAATCGGGTTTTTTAAAAGAAGAGATGTACCGAATATGGAATAGCTCAGGTAAAAAACATCTGTATTATTTTAACCGTTTATTAAGTAATATACATTTAAATCTTAGGGAATGTACTTACGGAACTTCAAATGTCAACGAAATATTAAAAGATACACAGAAACGTCTTTTTTTTTTTTTTTTTTTTTAATGGCTCTTCACCCCAAAAGAGTGTTCTTGCCAGTGTCAAGTGAATGCTTTTGTGAGTGTAATTTTGTGAGTGTAATTTTTGGTTAATATTAACTAATTTAGTTTTAATAACAAGAACCTATCTACATTATATAATAATACTATACAAATAATTATAATAATACGCAAAATTATTACAATAAGAGAAGATTTTAATTAAACATAACAAGGAACTTAAAAGATATGCTGACACAATTTATTGTGCGTAAAAAATAAAATAAATAAATAAATACATGAAACTTAACTTACAGTTACAAATTGATGCTGTTAATATTCAGGAAATTAGCCAAGACTTTATACACGCGTTTGTTCACAGAAGATAACAGGGATGCAATGTTGTAGGGAGCCAATATATCCGAACTGATTAGGTGAGGGAAGAAATTTTTGTATGAATTATTTAAAGGACAACTGAAAAAAAAAATGATTGAGATCCTCTTCACCAAGACGACATTCACACATCGCAGAATTCTTAATATGAATTTTTGTCAGGTGAACATTGTGGCAGCAATGCCCTATCCGCATGCGGCAAATGGATGATGTCGAGAATTTGTTAAAAGAAAGTCTTGAAAACCACGGTTTTGAAGGAATCGTTGGCTGAATTGTGAAAAAGCTATATCCTTTTGATTGACTAGATTCTTCCCAATGATTCTGCCATGTGGAAATCATGTTTTCCTTCAATTTTATGAAAATGTCATCGGTGTTTAAAAATTTATATAAAATATCCCCCGAAATAATGGCATCTTTCGCCAATGAATCGGCCTTTTCATTTCCAGGGATACCGCAGTGACTAGGTATCCAAGCCAAGATGATTTCTTTGCCAGAGTCGGTTAATTTATGAATTAAAGTGCGAATTCCAACACAGAAATCGTCTTCTGGGTAATGGAAAGGGGAAGAGTTTAATTTTTGAAGTGCACTCAGGGAATCGGAGAGAATTAAGAATTTTCCAATGTTAACATCGTCAATGTATTTGAGGGATTCAAAAATGGCTATACATTCAGCAGTGAAAACGGAAGCCTCTTTTGGAAGTTTAATTTTTCTATCGATTTGATCTGATGAGCAGTGAAATGCCGCTCCCACATGGTTTGATAAGGGAGACTTGGAACCATCTGTGTAAATAATTTTCCAGTTGGAATATTTCGTATTTAAAATTTGGATAAGTTTTGTTGGAGCCTCGTGATTGTTAATTATGCCGAGAGAAAAAAGAATATTTGGTTTACACAAATGAATACAAAAGGAGTTGGCATATAAAGGAAGTCTGTCTGATGGATTTAAGAGGGGTTTATACGAACAGTACGTATGGAGGCTTTTGACAAGAAGAGGGATTGATTTGTTCCTCCAATATGGAAGTGATTTCACTTGAGCAGTGAGTGCAGTAATTTTGTCTTTCAGTGGGTGATTAGAAAGTCTTAAGCATTTAAATAAAAACTTGTCAGCCAAGAACTGTCTTCTGAAATGAAGAGGAGTCTCCACAGCCTCCACTTGTAAAGCGTTAATTGGGGAAGAACGCATTGCTCCGATAATCAATCTTAAACATTGAAATTGAATACGGTCCAACCTTGCGAGGTTCTTTTTAGAAGTGGGTTCAATGAGGAATGACGCGTAATCCAAATGACTCCTAACATATGCGTTATAAAAAAGTTTTTGGGTGAATGGATGACTTCCCCACCAGACCCGTGAAACGGCACGTAAAGTGTTGAGGCCTGCTTGACATTTGTTAATGATTAAATTAACATACGGGTTCCATGTTAACTTAGAGTCTAAAATTACCCCAAGGAATCTTATTTGTACCTGCATAGGCAGAATTGAATTATTTATTTGGACTGTTACACGCGGAGTAACACGTTTTCTGGAAAAGACGATAACATTGCTTTTGCATTTCACAGAAACGTCTTCATTTTAAACGAAAGGTAAAAGAATAGAAAAAAAACAATATAAAAAAGTGCTCCTATTTTTTGTTTTACATGAGCTCTACACAGGAGGCCCAGAGGAAAATAATTTCCTTCAGGGCCTATGTCATCTTTGAGAATTTTTTTAAAGGAAAGGAAGGATAGGAGAGTTCTGGGAAAGAAGGGGATTTAAGGGGTGGGTAGGAATCTGGGGTTCAGTGTGTCCTGGCCATCCGCCTCCTAGTCCAAGACAAACCTCACCCCATGAACCCAGGCGCCCCTGCCTAGTCACCAAACCACCTGGGTTGACCTATGGTAGAGGTGTTGGTTATTCAATAAAGGTTCCCGGGGCAGCGGTACCCATTCCCGCCTCCCAAATTATGGGATACACTAATTTTTTTTAAATTTTGCATGCAATAATCACATAAAAAATTAATATTATCGGCTCCCGAACAGTCAAAATGGCATAAATTGCGGCAAGCTAAACATTGGATCCACCCTTCGCCTCCGATATCCCACGGTCTTCGATTTTACAGCTTCGATGACTTTTATTATTTTTTTTAGTCCCACGCCCTCCGCTGTTTCTTCTACATGTTGACGTTCGTGTTGGACAAAATGGAATAGCAAAAAAAAATAGTTCTTCTAGAATTCCATATTGGAAGCACTCTTCCTAATATGAGACAGTATTACATATTAGGGTCATCGAGAAATCCCATATTAGGAACAAGATCAATGCAAACAAATATATTCGTAGAATAAAATCTTCTTGAATTAACTTCAAATCATAAAAACATATAATTTAAACAAAAAAAATTGTCTATCGGTGAAAGATTGACAATGTCGCAGAGAAAAAATAAAATGAAACTTACGTTAATATCAAATCGGTGAGGCACAAAAACTTGTCACTCAACAAACAATCACTCTCTCAGGTGAGTGTGGTGTGGTCGGGGTCCGGACGAGTACTGACACTTTCAAGGTCGGTTGGTGGGGAATCGGGAACGCTGGGTAGGCTTGCCGCACACATCAGGTTATTCCATCCGATTGTCTGATCAGACAAAAATCGATTTGAAATCCGATTGGTTATAATAACGGGGCCACACCCATTGTCGGACCGGATTGGACGGTCGACCCGGTGTTAATAAAAATAGGCCACGCCAATCGAATTTTGTCTGATCAGACAATCGGATAAAAAAATCTAATGTTTGCGGCGTGCCTTATAGAGGCTGTTCTCACATCAATTTTGAGAAACACCACCATTTCACATTAGGGACATAAAATATGCCATATCGGTACATCAACAATATTTGAGTTTTAAATATCATAAAGAAGAAAATCCTATTTAATAATTTTCACTGGACTGACGGAGGTAACGAAGCAAAGAGGAACTACCTGGCTATCCACATCTGCTATAAATACTGGAAATTTTCTTCCACTATATGAGTTACTTAGTCCCACGAATAACTGTAGGCACTTCTTACGTTTATTTGTAATGTTTTGTTCCCTCAACAGACTGCATAGAGTTAGCAGAGAAGATTCACCCGTGCCAAGAAACACGCTCCGGTTGGACTCGGGGGGATTTGGGTCCTCTACTCACACCAGACTCCAGTGTAGTATATTACAGGAATCCTCTAACGACTGCAGCAGGGGCTCCATACTATGTAAGTTACAGACATTAGGTAGCTTTATTTTATTTTATTTTATTTTTTTTTTATTTTTTTTTTTTATTCTTCATTTTAAGCACCCGCTAAACTGCCAAAGCAGTTTGTCAGCAGGTCAATTTAACAATATTAATATAACATTAAATCACAAATATAACATGAAACCACAATACACAAAATAGATACAGAAGAATAACTTTTAAATAGCTACAATACAAAGGCATAAAATATACAGATAGACAGATATAACACAGGCAAATTACTCATATTTATACATAAGATTACAAAACAATATCAGTATAAAAAGTGTTGATCCATTAGCCATTTTTTAATTTTTTTTTTTAAATCGGTGGTGCAATTTGATTCGATTTTTATGTTTGCTGGCATCTTATTAAATATGGTAGGGACAAGATAAGTGAATGTCCGTTGTCCGTATTTATTTATAATTTTCGGAATGGATAAACCCTCATTTTTACTAAATCTAGTGCCATGTGCATGGTCAACTTTTTCTTTATATATTGAATCCGACAAAAGGTTTTGGCATACAATCTTAAACCATAATATCCCTCGAACAGGTAATATATTAACTGACTCATATAATAATTTTATGTCTCTTCTTTGTGCATAAATACTTTTGCTTACCAAGAGCGTAGTCAAAGAGTTTTGAATTGTTTGAATGTAACCTATATTTGTCTTGCACGAGTTTCCCCAAGACGTTATTCCATATCTGATAGTAGATTCCGCCAATGACAAATAAATTATTTTTAACGTACTTATGGGCATGAAAAATTTAATTTTGTAAATTCGCCCAGCAATAGCTCGTAGGCGTTTGCAGATGTTGCTTATGTGAGTATCCCATTTCATATGCGTATCTACAGTTATCCCCAAATATATATACGTTTGTACAATTTCAATGGTTCCGCATTTGCAAGATTGTGACGAATTATGTATACACTCAAATGTATGCGATTTTATTACAGGCGTGATGGTATATTTGGCATGTGGAGATCGTATGTGCATTAATTTAGTTTTTTTGGAATTTATTATAAGACCCGCATCATGTGACCATTTCTGTAAGGAAAGGAAATCGTGCTGCATGAGTTTTATTGCAATCCATAATTCTTCATGCGAAATGACTAGTGCCGTATCATCTGCATAAACGTAATGTTTCACAAATGTGAAAATTTTATTCATGAGTGAAACGAATATTATGTATAATGTTGGGCCGAGAATTGAGCCCTGCGGGACGCCTGTTGACATATATTTAGCTTTGCTGTAAGTTTGAAAGAGTTTCACTTTAATTTGTCGATTGTTTAAATAGTTTTTGAGTAGTTCTAGAAATTTTCCCCTAATTCCTATCGCCTCCAATATCTGTAATAGTTTGGTCGGATCAATGGTATCAAACGCTTTAGAGTTGTCTATGAATAAAACCAGAATATGTTTTTTATTATTGAGTTCTTGATTTACGTAATTCGAAAAGTCTTGTAGTAACATTTCTGTGCTTTTATTTTTTTTAAATCCGTATTGGTTAGGATCAATAATAGAGAAACTTTCTAGGTATTTTATTAAATTTACGGAAATGTATTTTTCTAGAATTTTTTCAATAGCTGGCAGTATACTGATTGGTCTGTAATTTTCTATATCAGTATGTTTTCCCCCTTTGTATATTGGCCTAATAATACTACATTTAAGCTCATCAGGTATAACTGCTTGAAACAAGATTTTATTAATTAAATGGGTAATTACCGGACATAGAAGAGTTATATGTTTTTTAATGTCGAACATTCGAATATTGTCAATCCCCGGCGATTTGGAATTATTCAGTTGACTAATAATCCTGCGTATGTCTTCACAGGTAGCTCTGGGCAGGTACATGCTATGCGGCAAATCAACGGGAGATATGTTAGACGCTTTGTAGTCGCATTTGTGTAACATCGAACTGATGCTGTTTGAGAAGTACTCAGCGAATCTATTTACAACGATTTCCTCTGTTTGCCCATTTTTATTTAGCATATACTTTGATATAATTTCATCGCAGTTTGTTTTTGTTTTCCGCCCTAACAATTTGTTTATTTGATCCCACGTTTTTTTTGGAATTGCTGAAGTAGTTTTTAAATGTTTCATTAAAATGTGTAGTTTTACTTTTTATGATTAATTTGGAAACATTATTTCGAAATGATTTGTAATTTTTTTCGTAGTTTTTATTGGAAGGGGAATTTTTCCACCTTTTGAACAGGGAATCTCGGATTTTAATTTTTTCTAAGATGTCATCGGTTATCCACAATTTTGTTGCAAAAGGTCTTTTTTGGGGGTTTGGGCAGAAAGAGATTTTACTTTTTTCATATAGCTCATTAAAAACGTTTTTGAGTTTATTATATATGTCAACGCAATCTTGTTCCGCAAGCAGGGCATTCCAGTTATAACTATGTATGTATTTATCAATTCGTTTTTGAGATAGTATTGAAATACTTTCCCCGCGTTTTTTGGATTTTGTAATTGCACTACTGCATGTGATGTTGAGAGCTGTCGCGAAGTGATCCGCTATAGTAAAATCACAAATACAAGATGAAAGTGAGTCAGCTTGTTGCTGCCTGCTATTAAACCTAATAAAAATGGGATCAATGCACGTACGTGTAATATTGCCGGCTACTAATGCTTCCCTTGTCACATCGTCGATACACTTTATTAAATAATGGCTCGATAATATGTTTTCGTATGACATAATGATGGGGTTTTGAGAGTTTAATAAATCTAAATTAACGTCTCCAAAAAATAAAATATTTTCCAAGGGGTTGATAACATTTGATAATATGGATGAAATTTCATTCAGAAACAATGATTTACTATTATTTGGAGGACGGTATATTGCTAAAATGTTAATTGATATATTATTAGGTAGAGTTATGATGCCAAATACATTTTCAAAATATTTTGTTCGTAGTGATTTTTGCAGAAAAGTCTCTAACATATAATAATATCCCGCCTCCTGTTTTTTTTGTTCGACAATAGCTATAAGATTTGAAACCAGGAATTTCGTAGAGACAAGTAAGGTCATTTGTAATTGCTATCTCACATAACATCAAAATATGTATATGCTTCCAGCAGGTATTAAGGTAAATGTTAAGAATGTCCCAGTATTTGGAAATGGACCTTAAGTTTAGTTGCACAATATTTATTTGTTCCCTATTGCAACCCTTATGTGTTGAAACATTGTGTGTTTTGTCCTCAAACCATTTTTGAAGATCACTGGTTTTGTGAAAATCAACCTCATTGTCCTCCTCAAAATAATAATTATTGGACGCCAT
Organism: Limnephilus rhombicus; assembly: GCA_929108145.2. Taxonomy (NCBI): domain Eukaryota; kingdom Metazoa; phylum Arthropoda; class Insecta; order Trichoptera; family Limnephilidae; genus Limnephilus; species Limnephilus rhombicus. The sequence continues at coordinate 15,548,014 of OV815290.1, read as the reverse complement.
AATCGATCGTAGCAAGGTCCTTTTTTAGTGCAGCTTTGTAGGCAGGGCAGTTGTCCCTGTCTCCAGTCGAATCGAAATTTAAAACCAAAAACATTCATGTATTTATCCAAAAACTATTATTATTTTAACATTAGCCCCACGCGGTCCAAGAAGAAAAACAATCCGTGAGGGTCTATATCATATTTGGGGATGCTGTGTGGAGGGTCTTTTTAAGGGAAGGATGAATGAGGAGTGGTAGGATTCTTGAGATCAGTGTGTCCAAGAGTGACGGACGCATAAATCCTGTAGTCACGCGGCGGTGCAAGAAAATGGACCAAGATAGATCAGCTGGAGAGGTCAGAGGGTTTCTCCAAATCTGCCTCTCCCGATCATGCCCACCACGTACACCTGCTAAGTGATTCAAACCACTGGGGCTACCTATGGCAGAGGTGTTGGTTATCCAAAAAATGATTCCCGTGGCAGCGAAACATATATTCGCTTCCCATCTAATTTAACGTCATGCCTTTCCGCGCCAGTTGTAGGCAGAGATGATATACCGCTATAAAACTCTGTCTCGGTACACATTCCTTGCTTAATTCACATTCATATTTCACATACACTCTTCTTGTTTTATTATTTCCCAAGAAATTAACTACCGCGTCGTACATTCTCCTTATTCTACTTTCTTCGTTCATCCGCTCTACATGCCCAAACCATAAAGGCGTCCCTTTCTTAACCTTAATAGATATAACATACTTCCCTTGAACAGTTTAAGTTTTAAGCTCTTAAAAAATAAATGTTACTTTCGAAGAAAACATGTATTCAGATTTCGGATTGAGAAAGTAATAAGTATATGAAGTTTTTTTATGCGAATACCTCGCATTAGTCCCAGCTGCTTCCGTCTGGAGCAAGTGAGACTATGGCATCCCAATTGGGGTATGTTGTGAGGCTGAAGGTAGTGGGGAGGGGAAGGAGTTGTGAAAGAAGAAGGTGTGGTAATACCAGGCTATTCAGATCCGGTCACCGAACACGACATATTGTGCTATTTTAACTTTAGAGGCGGGATAGGTACCGCCTCCCCGGGAACTAATTATTGGATAACCCAAACCCCTGACAAAAGTCACCCCAAGTGGTTCACTACGTTTGGTGACTCAGGGGTGTCCAGATATGAGGGGTGAGGTTTGTTTAGGTCTTGGCGGCTGATGCTTTCGCCCATCTACTGAGTGGCGGGCCGGATCGGGAGATACTGGTTTAAGGCCACTTTTTGACCTCTCCAGCCAGACTCTCTCAACCCATCGCCATGCACCGTAATGGTAGGGATGGATTCACACGTTCATCACTCCTGATCACATTAACCCGCAGATTCCTACCCACCCCTAATTCTTTTTTCTTCACAGAACTTCTTCTCCTTCCTTTCCCTAAAATGACTCTCAACACAGCATCATCAAAGACGTCATAGACCCTGAGTGAATTTTTTTCCGCATGGTCTCCTGGGTATAGATAATGTTAAATCTATAAATATCTCGTTTTTATATTAATATTTGCAACACGTACAACTAAAGTGTAAAATACTATCAGTATCGCCCTGGTGTAAGCCCACTACTCAGAATTGATACGTTATTTGAAAGTCTGTAGCCGCGTTTTGTGACTAGATCTGAATAGCCATGTAATTTCCTTACCCATCTCCTTCTCTTTCCCACTACCTTTAACCGCATTAAACAGGATGCCATAGTCTCACTGGCTCCAGATAGTTGGGTGCAGTTTGAACTCTTGTGCGGAATTCATATAACAAAAGAAGATGAAATAAGGTCCTTACATATGAAATTGGCGTCTTGCCGTACTGGCAACTTTGATCTCAAATATCTTCTCTTTGGTTAGAAATTCCAAATTCAAATTTATACAGCTATTAACTCATGTATTTGTTTTTTGACAATTATAATTCATTTATTTTTTCCTTAATTGTTTTTTTTCTTTGCGTCACTTAGTTTACAAAATGGAAAACTTGAAATATCGCGTTATTTACGAGTACGAGTTCCACCGTGGCACCAGTGCTGCAGAAACGGCTCGAAGGATTATGAGAGGTGTGTACGAGACCACTTATCTGTTCCATACAAATACTATAAACAATAGGGCGCTGGACTCCAATCGTCACTTCAGTTTCCGGAGATGGTTTATAAATAACGATTCAAAGACCTTTCGGGTAATGACCCAAATATTTATTTTCAGACGGTTTTTATACTAAATTCTGCGCACACCTGTTTTGAAGAAAAGGGTAAACATATTTTTCATCTCTGCCGGTGAGCGGGTGCACCTGTTGTTTATCTTGATTATCCCAGGTGTTCGAAGCAGGTGTCCGGTATTAATATTAGTCTGCAAAGGGCGTTTTGTTTTGAATAACAAGCTGGTTCGGACACGCGCGGTGCTTTTTTTTGCATGAGTCGACCTGATTACTCCAGGTGGCCGTGCACCTGCTGTTTATTGCAGAATTTGTTGTCAATAATAATGCAAGTCATGTTGGTTCCTAAGTCCTTGGTTTTTTAAATAACACGTGCAGTCTTTTATGTAACATTTTGCAAAAATCGACCTGTATATTTTGTTTACTCTTCTCTGAACAGGTGGTTGGCAATAATATTTAAAAGGAACACGTGCGGCAACCAGCTGCCACTTTTCAAGAAACAAGATCTGGCAAATGCAAATGCAAGAGACGTCTGTTACATTGTGTATGGCGACGGTGGGAAACGCAGTGGGTTTTTGGTTCCAACGTTTTCGTTCTGGAAATTTTGACGTGCAGAACAAGCCCCGTGGACGGCCAGAGACCAAAGTTGGTAATGAAGAATTGAAAGCTATAGCTGTAGGCCGCGGTGTTAGTGATAAAACTGTTTTAATTCACTTGAAGCAAATTGGGAAGGTGAAAAAGCTTGAAAGGTGGGTACCTCACGAATCAAGTGGAGCAAATCAACAAACGCGCGTTGACTGCTGCGTTGAATTACTCAACCGGCACAATAATGAAGGTATTTTAAATCCAATCATTACCTTTGATGAAAAGTGGATCCTGTACGATAATCAGAGGCGCTCATCGCAATGGCTGAACCCTGCCGAACCAGCCAAACCATACCCCAAGCGAAAATTGACTCCAAAAATGTAACTTGTGTGCGTTTGGTGGACTAGTGCTGTTGTCGTTCACTACAGCTTTTTTAAATCTGGCCAGACGATTACGGCAGATGTCTATTGTCAGCATATTCCACCATGATGGAAAAGCTAGCTGCTAAGTAACCGAGGCTGGTTAATTGCTCTAGGCCACTGCTGCTTCATGACAACGCTAGACCACACACTGCACAATAAATGGCTACCAAATTAGAGGAGCTTCAATTGGAATGTCTAAGACATCCACCGTACTCTCCGGACCTTGCCCCAACAGATTACCATTTTTTTCGAAATTTGGATAACTTCTTGCAAGGGAAAAAATTCAACGCCGATGGGGCAGTCCAAACCGCCTTCACAGGTTTTATTGATTGCCGTCCGAATGGTTTTTTTAGTAAAGGGATCGATGAACTACGAGATGGCAAATGTGCATAGATAGCAATGATACATACTTTGATTAAATAAATTTATTATATTTAAAAAAATCGACTTGATGTTCCTCCCATTAAAAAAGCCAATTTCATATGTAAGGACCTAATAACAAAATCAACAAATATTATTAGAGCAATGAATAATTAAATTTGCTTAGAGAATTATATTTGGATGTCGTGTTGTGTTTCCAGGGACGTATTGGATCAGGTCAGAGAGGAGACATTACCTGGGAGGTGTGGCCTGTAAGTCTAGTGAGTGACCACTGGGTGTTGTGTTCTGCATTCGCCATTCAACGGATTGGGTGAGTTTATTGTTTCTTTTTTTTTTTAATTCAACACGTCCTTGAAATAATTACCGCAACGCTGAGCATAGACCAACGTATTGATTTTAAGTTTGAATGATCAAGTTTTAAAGATTTAATCACCTTTGAGGTATTATTTCACTAAACTGGCGCTATACACGGTGTGTCGTAACTCGTAGTATAAGCGGGCAACTGGTGAATTTACTTCAAATTATTGTTGACTGAGCCTAGCGAAGTCCCGTTTTAACTACTCCGTTTTGTATTCTGTCAATATGTATTTTTGTTTGTACTTTCTGTTTCCGGATCAATACGGTGGCTTTATTAAGGGTTATTTAAAGATAATATTTTCAAATTTGAAATCGTCGTGCATTTTTTTGGACTTTTCATTCGAACTTTTTGAAGAAAGTCTGAAAAAAGAATTATCATTGAGATAGTTACGTTTCCTTGAACAAGATATTTAATTATTCTTTATTTAAAAATTAAAAAGGTTACATAAAATATTCTTTTTATAATTAAGTAGATAAGTAGGAACTTAATTACCAACATACAAATCTTATGATTTCATAAGAAATTGAGGTTTTTATTTATTAAATACTAGAATGTCAGAATCAAGCCTTTCTAGACATGATAATAATAAAAATAATATTATTTGGATGATGCATATAGCGCCGTTTTTGTGAAAAACCACCTCAAGAGCGCTGTACATGTACAAACTTATAATACATTTCTAAAATCTAGCAAAACTACGAGCTACACAAACAACTAAAAACAACAAATGTCTAAAACTTGCATCCGCTGGTTCATTGATCACCGATACGAAATTATATGTACAATGTTTTGACCAATTGACAATGAACGCGATGCTGCCTAAAAATGAATGAATATAGGACCATACTTTTACCTGGGAGGTCGCTTGAAATACGTGTCGCACTATATATTGTCTATTTAAATAAATTTAGAGAGTTCGCACGCAGAGGACATAATGTGAACACGTTTTATTTAGTCCTGAGAAATATTTTAATATTATTATGTAATATATTCTTTAATGAGAGTATTTTGGAAAAAAAAAACAACATTTTAATGGTGGGTAGTGCAGAAGTACCTATAAGGATTTGATCTTCCTAAATGTGATTCATGAAGAGACAGATTGATGTGTAAGGACTTGAATAATTTTAATTCAGTAAGAAAAGTGTGATTAAGACATATCATAGGCAATACAAGTATAATACTCTCAGATAGGTATATTTAAATTAAGGGTATGAGAGCCCAAAAAGGTAGGTTTTTAGTTTGAACTTTAAACTCTGTTGGGCTTGTTATGCATCTTGATTCCGGAGGGAGTCTATTCAAAGCCTTAGGCTCAGAATTTCCGAAAGCACGATCGCCAAACTTAGTATTTGGCTTTCGTTTAGGTTCTATTAGTATGCTTTTAGAGATTAGAAACTTTTATAAAATCTAATTGTAAATATAACGATTTTATATAAGTTCCATTTCTTAAAAACAGTTCCACCCTAGTTGTTTTTAATGTACACTTTGATTGTTTGTGGAAATAATTATTTATTTGTGGTTCAAATATAATAACAAATTCACTCACAAAGTTCCCTTCAGGCCACTCATGTAATTTATTTCCCCATGTAATGTTTAGTGTTTTTAAATGTAGTGATTAATTATGCTACTTCACTCAAATTTTTAAATGTTTACCTCAAAACAGGCTATTTTATTCCTAGTGAGGTTAATGCTTTTTATTTTAAAATAATAATATAACCCAAATAATAAAAAAAGAGTGTGCAATTCACACGCGGTAGAACTGAAATCTTCAAAAAACTAAAGTAGTCAAGAGTGGGGAGGCTACGAAGCACCGCACAAAGAGGAGACCGATTATACTATCTCATTCTCTCGTGGGCTAAATCCTATAGATGTATGTGTTTGTCTCTTTTTAGTGTCGCTATTTTTCGTTTAATCAAGTTTCAAATCACAACGGTGCTAAAGAATTTTTCGATTAAATAAATCGAGGTCGAGTCATCGCATCGACGCATTTATAAGATAGTAAACAGCTGAAAGTAATATTAATATGCCAGTTAAAAAAATCTACTTCGGACACGATTTACTCCAAAACAAAGCTTACGGGAGGGATGGATTCGTGCGTCCGATACTACAGGTACAGGACATCCGTCAGTGACGGACCGTCACTCCTGTTTATTAGAGTTTTTTTTAAAGTGTAAACTTCTTGAGCACTGTTGTGATTTGAAACTTAATGAAACGACATTAAAAAGAGACAAACACAAACATCTATAGGATTTAGCCTGCGAGTGAATGAGGTGTCCTCTTTGTGCGGTGCTTAGTAGAATAAGTAGTAAAATAATAACTTGGTAACAATATTATAATAAATAAACTCTCTACTTATCCTACGCTTCTGCATTCGTCTCATTTTCTCCAACTTGTGAAATGCATACACTGATTTTTTTAAATAATTTTCAGCGTAATGTTTTCCCATGAAATTCTTTCAAGAAATTGATTAAAACATATTTTTGCAGGGGTAAAATTGAATGAAAACATTTATATTCTTGATTTTGTTATGTGTGGTAAAACTTTTCAAATTTTAAAAATTTCTTCTGGAAAAATTGTAAATTGAGAAAAAAATTGCTCTCAAAATGGGTCGGGAAATTTTGTTAGAGTTTTTAGAAACAGAAATTCAAAGTTTTGTTAACCCCCCAGACCAATTTGTTTCCTTTTCGTAACAACTCAAAGAGGTCTCATAGATATCGTAGGATTCTCTTACTATCATATTTAGAAATATGATCTAAAAACGGTGTTAGAAATAGTTTAAATTCATATCTTCTTAGATTAAATTCATAATTCTTATTAACCACAAAATAATTAAAATGTTCGCCTTTAAGAAACCAAAGTTTCCGACCAAAATTTGATAAAAATTATGGATTTTCTGAAATTTTATAATAATTATTTTTGCATGAAACGATAAAAAATAGAGTTGACGATAATTTTTATATAACATTTACTAAAAAAATGTGTGAGTGTGTATGTTATTTTTGTTATCAGTAATTTAAATTAAAAAACATAATAAATTTTTGTTAAAATTGTTGTCCATTTTGAATTATAAAATTTTGAAGCGTTTTCTATCACCTTTCAAAAACAGGTTTTTATTTTTCGGATGCGTTCATAAATATTCCATTTATATAGATTTTATTGCAAAATGGAAATATTTTGATCTTCCGACAAAATAGGCCGGAGACCTGAGGGGTTAATTATATTTTGACATTTTCTTGTCTGAGACTGTTCTTTTTGAAAATAACAGAGAAAGTCATTTCCGTTTATAACAATCGAAAATGTACAGTCCTTCAGATAATAATACTATCAGATAAGGTTATATTTAGTATTAAAGACGCGTCTTTTGTTTCATTTCCAGTAAAGTTCAGTTTGTTGGATTGGGCGGAACCTTTTCACCCCAGTACAATCCAGATGAGATATATGGCGTCACAACCCAATACGTCCACCCGCTATACAACGGAATTCACACTTTAGTGTACAACGACATCGCCCTCCTTCAGCTAGACAGAGAGTAAGTATTTCATAATGATATAATACGAGTATATTGAAATTATTTGAAGTAAAAATAACATAACAACAAAAAAACTGAAAATAAATAAGCCCCCACGTGCAACCGTAATTGGAATTCCAGACCATATACTGTTCGGGAGTTTACTCTAGCAACTGAGCTAAAGTTAAAAAAAAATAAATATAATTTACCATTTTTCAATTTCAGGGTAAAATTCACGAGCAGAATTCTGCCAGTCTGTCTCCACACGGGCACCCCTCTTCCTGACAGTGGCTTCATACTAACTGCGTCAGAATACCCATCCAAAACTGACTACAAGGTTAGTTTCTCTGTCTTCATGATGAACAATGACCAATGATGTGATAACGACAAGATTGACAGCTGTCGCCGGAACAAAATGTACTTTTTTTTTTAAATAGATGTCCAACAAACATGCCGTGTTTCCGCAGGGGTAGGCAAAGAGGATGGTCCGCCACACGCCTCTGTTTTAACAAACACTATTTGCTTCATTCACATTTGTACATCGTCTCATGCATAGGTACTCTTCTGTTATTTTGAATCTTGAGATGAAACAACTCAAGTAGGTACTTGATTCACTTGGTCGTGCCATGTCTTCCTCGGGCGTGCCACACCTCTTCTACCATTCACTTACGCGTCTTATATTCTCCTGACACCCCGTTCACTGTCCATCCGCTCTACATGTTAAAACCATCTGATTTTCCCATTTTAAAGCCTTTTCATTATTACATGACGACCTCCGTAGTCCAGTGGGTAAGACTCTTGACTCACAATCCGGAGATCGCGGGTTCGAACCCGGCATGTGCAAATAAATTTTATTTGATTAATTTGTGTTATTTCACAATTAATTCATTAAAAATAATATATAGTATATTTGCGGCATGTTCCAGAGTGGAAGATACTATCAGTATCGCCCTGGTGTAAGACCACCATTCAGAATTGAAACGTTGCTTGAAAATGGCTTTAGCCGTGTTTGGTGACCAGATCTGAATAGCCAGGTACTTCCCAACCTTCCTCTTCCCCACCTCCTTCCCCTCCCCACTACCTTCAGCCTCACAACATACCCCAATTGGGGATGCCATAGTCTCACTGGCTCCAGACGGGAGCAGTTGAGATTCTTGTGCGGCATTCACTGTAAAAAAAAAAAAACATCGCTCTCCAAATGTTTATGACTTTTCTACCACTCTAAAGTGGTGCAAATATACTGAATTAATATTAAATGTTGATTAACGCACACTTTCCTAAGGCCTCCATGGTCAAGTGAGTGGTCATGACGAATTCAGAGGTAGCGGGTTCAAATCCTGGCGTTTAATAACACACCATGATTGTGGCACGTTCCAGGGTGAATGGTATTGTCAGTATCGCCCTGGTGAATGACTGAAGAATTAGTGGCTCTATCTAGTTTGGTGACCAGATCTAATTAGTCAGCCTTCCCACCTTCCTCTCCCAACTCCTCCTCCTCGCCACTTCATTCTGTTTCACAACATGCCTACATTGGGGATGCCATAGTCCCACTGGCTCCATTAGAAGCATTTGGGAGACTTGTGCTGTATTCACATAGAAAACATATTACTTTGATATCTCACTTCATATACAACAACAATATTAAGTATAACGGTCGATTGTTTTAACGCTCCTAAATAAACTTGATAATACGGAATAAATCACTACAAAAACTCTAACTTCTCGGTGCACTTTAGTAACTATTGCAAATCGAAGTCGTTGGTGTTAAACTCAACTGTGCAAGCATTATAGTAACTTTAAACTTACAAAGTTAACACTGTGAGAAGTGACATTATTTACAACACCAGTGCACTACAATTGATGTGTGTGTGTCGAATGTGCTACGTATTTGCATGTGATTGTGTCAGTAATTCCGTCTAATGCGACAGGGTTGTCACAAGATATTTCTTGTTCATAATTAAACAAATAAACTTTTATTTTTCTACAATGAATAACAACGACAGTGTTGTGTTATCCTTAAATAATGCGACTGAATCACTTAGTGCTCTTCACAAATCCATAACTGATCCTGCGCTCAAAATAACCAAAGATCAGATGACAAAAATATTATCTCTTCTCTCCGCCGTCTCTGGAAACATGACAGATGTAGGAGTGAAAGTGGGGATTCTTGTTGATAAAATAGAATCTTACGAACGGATAATTGACAAACCTCAACCGCCAGCTAATAACACCTCTTCAATCAATGATTTGCTCGCGGAGGCTGAGGATAGGAAAACCAGAGCGAAGAACATAATTCTATTCAATATTCCTGAAAGTTTATCTGAATCAAAAACCACGGACAACGGACAACGACAAAGTTACCTCAGCAATAAGCGATGTAAACAGTGAAATTATACCTAATATGTTAAAGATGTACAGACTGGGTCTAAAAAAACCAAACAAAATTAGACCAATTAAGGTCGAATTTAAGGATTTTATCTCGGCACGTGAGATCTTGACCAATAATGCTAAACTGAAAAATGGTGTCAAGGCCAGAAGTGATCAAACGCTGTTGCAGAGGACCCAACTTCTAGACTTACGCCAAAAACTTGAGACCAGAAAGGATAATGGTGAAACCAATATCACTATCAAATATATAAACTCCATACCCAAAATTATTGACTGTACGCCAAAAAACTAAAGCAAAATAAAATAAAATGCTATTATCAAAATGTGAGAGGGGTCCGTACAAAACTTCCCAAATTATTGAATTCGGCGGCAACTATCACCAGTGATATTTTCATATTAACGGAAACATGGCTCGATTCAGGAATTAATTCGGCTGAATTAGGCTTCCCTTATTTTAATATTTATCGTATGTATAGAAACTCGAAAACAAGTGCCAAATCAAGAGGTGGCGGAGTGGTCATAGCTATCTCAAAAAATTTCAGCTCCTTAAAAATATCCACGAAGAACCCATCCATAGAGCAACTTTTTGTCAAAGTGAACACTTCTAATGGTAAATTAATAGTGGGATATTTACCTCCAAATTCTGACGTCCAAAGCTACAGCAATCACTGTGACGAGTTTGAATCAATCTGTGCTAAAAACACTAATACTAAATTACTTCTAGTTGGTGACTACAACCTGCCTCAATACGATTGGTGTAATATGAATTCTGACAATTATTGTTCTAATGTTAATATTCGTATAATTAGAGATATGACTCTTTTCTTAGGACTAACTTAGTGTAATAGTATCCATAATATTGGTGGTCGTAAATTGGATTTGGCATTGTCAAATGTGTCTGACATCTGTGTTGCGAGAAGTACCAAAATACTATTACCTGTTGATGTTTACCATCCACCACTAGAAATATGCATGTCTAACCTCAAACCGATTCCTATTGAAAAAAGGGTAGTAAAAACTAGAAATTTCAAAAAAGCAGACTATGAACAAATTTCCAACTATCTCAACCAGATTGACTGGTCATTCTTGGATAGCGAGGCTGATATCAATGCACACCTTAACTTTTTTTACTCCATTATTAATTCTGCAATTGAAAAAATTGTACCTTTTACGGCTTACAGGGAAACTCAATACCGAAATTTGTTCTCAAAAGAACTGATAGACTTAATATACCTCAAAAAAATATCTCATAAGAAATTCAAACAAAGTCGCCTGGCTATCGATTATTCCGTGTTTCAAAAATTGAGGGGAGACTGCAATAAGCTCTCTGCAGAATGTTACAAAACTTTCATACGTGATGTTGAAGGCTCTATCATGAACGACTCATATTTTTTTTGGAAATATGTTAAATTCCAAAAAGAAAACGGTACTTGTATACCTAGTTTTATGTCATTCGAATCTTAACTATCCCAAAATCTTCAGGAAACTGTTAATCTGTTCGCCGATTTCTTTAGCGGTGTATATGTTAATGCAAATGTAGACAGCAATATGTCTTGCTCTAATTTAGTTGAGACTCTTGATATATCTGATTGTACTCTAACCATAGATGATATTATATCCAAGCTGAAGAGTCTCGATTCCCGCAAATCCGCAAGACCTCACAAAGTTCCACCCAGATTCTTAGTTAATTGTATGCATACATTATCGTATCCCATACATAAGTTATTTACAAAGTCACTCTCATCAGGTGTGTTCCCTGACCTTTGGAAGTTTAGTCTTTTGACACCCATTTTTAAAAAAGGAAATAAGAGCGACGTAACCAACTATAGGCCAATATGCACCATGTCTACATTACCCAAACTCTTTGAAAGCCTGGTACTAGACAAATTGATATCCCAAATCAATCAAACCATCTCACCGCTTCAACATGGATTTATCAAAGGAAGATCAACTCTGTCCAATTTAATATTATACACGAATGACATTGTTTATCCCTTGACTTCATCACATCAAACTGATTCCATATATACTGATTTCAGTAAGGCATTTCATAAGGTTAACCACAGACTCTTATTACGAAAACTGAAGTTGTTGGGAATGAGAGGGAGTATTTTGGAATGGTTTAAGAGTTATCTATTGGGAAGGTACTTAGCGGTCAAAGTTGATTTGTTTACTTCTTATACATTTGCTGCCTCGAGTGGGGTACCACAGGGATCTCCTTTGGGCCCGATATTATTTTGCTTATTCATAAATGATATTGTTAATATTTTTAGTAATGTCAAAGTCCTATTATTTGCTGATGATCTGAAGATTTACAGAACAATTAGAAACGATGACGATCGCGCCATTCTGCAGTTAAACCTGAACAAACTATGCGCGTGGTGTTCTGTCAATGATTTACAACTAAATATTGGTAAATGCCAGTTATTAGTTTTTACAGAGGTAAAAATCCTTTTAACTTTTCTTATGATATGAATGGTGTTAATCTTCTTCGTGTATCGCAGATTCGTGATCTTGGTGTTATATTCCATGAGAGTCTACAGTTCAATGTACACATCGATGAAATAATAAGCGATGCAATGAGAATACTAGGTTTTATCCTGAGAATGGGGGCAAATTTTAAAAGTATGTTAACATTAAAACATCTGTATTGCTCACTAGTACGAAGCAGATTAGAATACAATTCCTCTGTATGGTCACCACACTACAATGTTCATTCTCAATCATTGGAAAAGGTACAAAACAAATTTCTTCGGTACATTAATTTTAAAATGAAAATTCCAATCGAATTTATAAATTATAATTACTTACGCGCTGAAACCAGACTTTAATTATCAGATAGAAGAGTGTTAATTGATTTATTATTTTTATACAAAATTATAAAATCTTTAATTTACAGCCCTAATTTGTTGGAACTAATTTGCATTAGCATACCCGCTAGGTAAACTCGTAGTAAAGATATTTTTAAATGCAACAATAAACTCAACACTAATTACTCTATATACTCACCAATTCCAAGAATCCATAACCTTGCGAATAAATACTGCGAATCTATAGATATATTTAGTGTTGACAGTTTTGAATGTTTCAAAAATCAACTAATCTCGATTCTATCTGCTAATAATTAACTTTTATTATTTGTTTTGTTTTTTCTCATAAAATATTTTCTCATCTAAACCTCACCAGTAAAATGTATACTTACTTTATAATATTTTTGCAGTTCTATTTACACTTTGTTCTATGTCAGGTCTTATTATTATTGTTAATAATATGTATAAATATTTAAAGCTGAATTGTTTTAGTTTTTTAAAAGTACAACTTGTACTATTTCATTTCATTTCTTTTTTATGTAGTAATATTCTTTTTCTAACGAGTCGATTGCATTCATATTTATTCTGTTTTATTGTTTATGTAATACATGTAATTAATATTGTTAATTATATATTTGCTTCTTTTCTTGTAAAAGCCCACTAGGGCGTTAATAAAGTATAAATAAAAAATATTGTAATACTATAGGGATAGCGCCGTAGAAATGTTCTTCGGGTTAATTAGAAGAAAGCGGCAGAAAGGCCACATCACTCCACTATGTAATGTTAAATCTATTCAAAAAACCTAATTAATTATTAATTTGGGAGGCGGGTATGGGTTCCGCCGCCTCGGAAACCATTTATTGAATAACCAACAAATCTGACATAGGTAACACCATGTGGTTTGCTACGTTTTATGACTTAGCAGGGGGGCCCGTATTCATGGAGTGAGATTTGTCTAGGTCTTGGCGACGAATCCATTTACCCACCTACCACGTGGTGGGCCAGATCGGGGGAATCTGGTTGAGGGAGAACTTTTGAACACTCCAGAAGGACTCTCTTGACCTACGGCACCGCAGAGGGAGGGATGGATTAACACGTTAACCTCCAGATTCCTACCCCCCCCCCCCTGATACCATATTTCTTCCCAGAACTTGCTCTTCCTCTTTTCTTATAAAGACTCTCCACACAGCATCCACAAAAATGCCATAGGTCCAGAGGATTTTTTTCCCTCGGGGCCTCCTGTGAGGGGTTAATTAAAAACAATGCTAATGTAAATTTTCGTATATTTGTTGCAAAAAGTAATGGCAATTTTTTTCTCACTGGCTAAAACAATCATTTGGTTTGTTTTTAAACATTTCAGACAAGCATGCAGAGACTGTCTCAGGAGGAGTGCTCCAAAGTAGATACCACTCGCAGCTATGGTCACCCTGCCGGTATAAAACATGAATTGGAGATTTGCAGCCGCCCAGTCAACACAACTAGGAGATGTCTGGTATGTAACGCTGAGATGTATTGTAAACCAAACTTATTTAATGTAGATGTAATTTTTCTTTATTAAATATATTTACTGTAAACATAACTATTACAAGAAATTTAATAATAACAAAAAAGTAGGAACGTAAGGCTGCTGAAGATAGCCGACACGTGGCAATCATTATTGGCGCGCGCCATAGAATAAAGAAGTACAAAAGAAATGCCATGTGGGCGTGTTTTGTGGTACAAAAGTCTGACTATTCTTTGCTAAAAATATTATTATAGGAGTACATAATATCCTATATAATAATGAAATTAAAATTGGAAAGCGATATTCAATGTGGGACAGAGCGCGTACTAAGTGGACTAATATCAAAATGTATTAAGTTGGTGGCGACATTGGTTTCTATTTAAATCTGCATGGAAGGCATTTCTAGTTTTTACGCAAATAACTTAAATTTCCTCTGTTGTCGTGAGATTTGTAAGTAGGTACTTAAAAAATAGAAAACGGGAAAAATAGAAACGTACTTCTTCTGGCGCTAATCTTAATTGTAAATATGTGTGTTAATAAGCCACCAGTTTTATGTTAGAATCTATATGTCTTAGTCATAAGTCACTAGCTATAAGTCTTAGATGTAAGTCACTAGTTGTAATTGTAAATCTTAGTTTTAAGCCAGTGATATTAATTCCTTTATATATTATTTGTACAGCGCCCTTGAGGTGATTTTCCACGAAAACGGAAAAAAATAGCAATAAATATAAATATAAATTAGCCAATTATAAATAAATATAAATTAGCCAATTATTATTATTATTATTATTATTACTTTTTTGAACGCGAGGTCTACTAACTGTTGACAGACCTACTAGTATTAGGTTGGATTAGGTTGACCGCACTGAACTGCAATTAGAACCATTGACCACGAATGTAATCACTGACTATCTACCCGTATTATGGTCGAAAACAAGAGGGAACTTCCACTAAATGCATTTTGTTTTAAACCGCAAAATATATTTGAAAATAATAAATAAATTTTATGAATGTTTTTACATAGTACTCACTACACCCCAAATATTAAATTATTTTCTGATATTAAAGGCTACTTTGTAATACGACTCCTTAAACTAAAGTTAACTCCCTAAAGTCAGTGTTGGGCCCATTTGGTGGTGTTTCATGTGGAAACACAATGTACTATTTTATTACTCGTACATTACAAATAAATTGGTTTTCACTTTGGCACAAATCATTATAAAAAAACAACATTCGCGCATCTCTATTGCTACAAGTGTAAGGGTTTTCGAGGAACGGATGTTATCGGATGTTAACGGATGTGTAGTCCATTTCGGCCCGTTTTATACGTAACTTTATTTTAGATTTGAGGCTAAAATACCAAAACAGACTGAAAAATATATTTTTAATAAAAATTTTTACTAAATATCTTGTACGAATATATGCTACTTTATATATTTTTGTTTAAAATGAAGAATATGATGATATACGGGTAATTAAATAATTCCGTTTTGCTTCATTTCGGAACCGACTTTTAAAATTTTGTAGTGGGTTAATTATAATGAAAAATAAATATAATCTTGCACTATCTCTTGTGTTAATATAATAAATAAAATAAGAAATAAATCATCGTTAACCGTTGACTGCTGACGTGGGGCCGCTCAGGCCCAGCCATAATAATAATATCGAAATACTTCCCTCCTCCGCTCGAGACGTATACTTCGCTTCCAGTAGCTTTGAATTTAGTGACGCTACAGCCGTAAGCTTAAAGTTTTTAATTTTATTTGTGTTGAATTTCTGTACAGAAATACATTTCAATTTTTTTTTGCGGGTCCCTCTGATCCATCGTCAGTTCATACGTGACTTTTTGATTTTTACTATATTATAATAAACATAAACAACTTTACTAAAGTTTATATACAAAGTTTATACGAGACAATATTGAAATATTATAATAAAAGTGAGTTCATTGTTTTTATTTAGTTTAAAAGATAATACAGACTGATTTCTGATCTCAAGCGGTTTTTGCCAAAAATTATTACATAAAATCCAAATAGTCAAATACCTTTAAGTTACTTAACAATAAAAAAAGTATCTTATTTTATTTAAATATATCTAAATTTTCCAATAAATAATAATTTTGACCACAAAATTTGTGGATCTCTAATATATAAACATTTAAAGTAACGGGCCGTACAGGCCCTACGTCAGAGAATACATTAAAAAATCACGTCAGCAGCTAATGGTTAAAAATGCGTTTTTTTAAGATAATTTTAATTCGCACTGGTAAATTTGGGTTTAGACGTAAATGGGTTTTTTTTTTTAATTTTTTCTTTTCGAAAAGATTTTATTTTTATGTTCTTCAAAGTACAATTCCGTTAAGCCGCAATAAAGCAGTTTCAGGTCAATGGTACATTTTTAATTTAAATTTAGACCCATCAAAATGCTTTCTTTTAATCTGAAACAATTGCAAGAAAAATATTAACATTTTACATTTAAATGTAAATGAAAATAAAAAAAAATAAATGTAAATTGCCCATGGACATATGAATATATCTGGACCTGCCCTAAGTGATAAAAACGTAATATTTCCCCCTCCCCATGGAACCGGCTATAAGCTCCGCCTTGGCGCCAGCTCGCTCCATGGGGAGGGGAGAGAATCTAAAATATGTGACGTCATCATTCTTGTAGTGACCAGCGCGAAAGTAACGTCTATACGTTTTACGAAATATCACGCCAAAAACGGCAGCTTGCGCTAACATTATAGGTACATATTATATAGACATAGCGAATGTGGGCGGTTCTCCAGTGTTTTCGTCGCTGGTTACAGGGGTAAGTAAATTATGAAACATTTGTAATAGTGTTTTAACTAAACACGGCAACAAAATATTGCTTTGTGTATTGGGGCGAGTCTTTTTGCGGCGAACATTTGGCCTTAGCAAATATGTTATTATCGTGGCAAGCAATTCGCGCTCCCATGTAAAAAGGTCTATTCATTCAAAGCAGATTTTGCTTTTAAGAACTAAATGGTGATATTGTAATGCGAGATGCCTATTTACTGTCAGATTGATTGTATAACGAATCACAGTCATCTTTCCCCTCTTCCCCCTTCATAGTTTGGTTTTACCCCCTCGTCTGTATCTTCGGGTCTATTCAATTCTGATGTCTATGAAATTGCCTTATTTTAAGTAGCCTCTAAAATCATGAATATTAAAATCTTTCCTGGCGAATATTTTATAGTTAAAAACACAAATAAGTAAAGTTGCACATATACGTACTATACATTTTATATAGTTGTATGAAATATTTTTTTAGTTTGGTGGTGTATTTTGGCCTAAAATCCAAAATTAAGATTTGTGTGAAACGGATCGCGCATCCATTTCCCTTAATACAGTTTACATAATTTTGATAAAAAAATATTCCTTCACACAAAAGAAATGAAGATGAGGAAGACTTGTGCCACATTTACTATACATATTATTGGGACCTTTATATAAAGATCTGCATGCATACTTTATATAAAGTGCTCGGACGGCAATGCTTTCCCGTTCATTCAAGTAGGACCTGGCGTAAAAGGTAGAACTATCCCTCCCGCCGGAAACATGTTAAAAATCCGAATAAAAAATGCACTTATTTATAATCTGCCATTTGGAGTGTGTTCACCTTACTACTTTATTTGTTCTCAGGAGTGGCATTACGGTTCCCCGTTGACTTTACCAAACAGCCACAGGGTGGCCTGTACCCACCTACTGGTGGGGTTGGTATCCTGTAGGCTCCCTTCACGCTGCACAGTCACCACCACCCGCATATCCGCCTTCATACCCTGGATAGAGGGTATCGTGTGGCCTGAAAGCGGTGTTCTTGTCTAGAACCTTGTTTCAGATCATTTTTTATATAAATTTTTAAAAATTAATTATTTAATTGTTACATACTTATATGCACAATGATATTCATAGATAAAATAACAAAATAGAGAAAAAAAAATTGAACAAAATAAATATGTTTAAAAAGATAATAATTACATTTAAGTATAAAGTGTAAACACGGTGTCCGGAAATTCTTAGTACACGCGGGAAACAGATCTACCCGAAAAAAAAAACTCTTTTTCGATGTGAGTCATTGCTTTCAATTATTTATTTTAACACTTTATATTTCAATTTTTTAATTCCGTTTTCTTCGGAAACTAAACATATACAACTTCAATAATATGTTCAATGACACTATTTCTTCTAAATGGCCCAACTCTTCTCTTTTATTTACTGATGGCTCCATATCTTTGGACTCTCCTCACTGTGGTATAGGTATTAACGTTCACCGCAATAATTCTAAAGAAAGAATATTTTATTCAATTTCAAACCAATTTTCAATATTTTCTACCGAGTGCAATGCAATAATTGAATCTCTCAAATATGTAATAAAAAATAATTTTGAGCATTCTTTTGTTCCTCAGTTCTCAGTTCCCTCCAAAAACTTAAATCCAGTCCTCTTCTTCGTCCTAATGATCACTTTTTATGTCTTATTCGAGTACTGATAACCTCTATTCAAAGCTCTGGAAAATCTGTCACTCTGATTTCGATTTCTGGACATGTTGGCATAGTGGGTTACGATATTGCTGATTCCTTGGCAAAACAAGGAGCATTTAACCCTACCGTTACCCTCGTAAACCTCCCCTATCTTATATTTTTTTCCACCATCAAAGATAGATCCCGCAATGTTTGGACAGAGTATTGGAACATTCTTAGTCAACCCAAGGGTTTCCGCTACGCCTCAATACTATCCCATATATATCCTCAATACTATCGACTATCCCATCAAAACTGTGGTTTCAAAAATTCCCTCATATTTCCAAAAAATAAATTCCCTTACTTATTCGAATGAGACAGACATTGTTCCATTCCTTCTCACCTTTTTAAAATTCATGTGCTTGACTGCCCAGATTGTACGTTCTGTAGTCTAGATGTGGGAACTTTAGATCACATTTTTTTTGGTTGTCTCTCTCTAAATAAATATCCTCTCTTCTATCAAGCGTTATCCAAAATTGCCTCCCCTCCATTCAACATCTTATCTCTTCTAAGTTGGAACTCTACTCCAATCTCGGGTCGTTTCTTCGACTCGTTCTTGTGTTCAACAGCTCGGCTGTGGAATGATTTGCCGGCCTCTGTGTTTCCTCCTTCCTACAACATGGGTCTCTTCAAGACCAATGTTCATTCCTTCCTCTCCTCAAAAAGACCCTCCACACAGCATCCCAGATGACATAGGCCCTGAGGGAAATTATTTTCCTCAGGGCCTCCTGTGGAGTTAATGTAAAAAAAAATAAAAAAAAATTCCATTTAATTCTGAAATTTGCACATTTAAATAAAATTAATATATAAATTCACCTTTCCTTTCTCTGTAATTATAAATGATGGCCTATAATTGAAATTTAATTTTTAATTGATGGCAGAAATAATTGAAAAAAAAAAGATAGTTTACATAATCTAATGTTATTGTGATAGATTCACCAGTTTCCCGTTTGTAGTCTACCAACATGTATAGTTAAAGGTAGTTTATTGTGGAATGTACGAGTAGGTATTTCAAAACCATTTGAATTCTCACTTTTTAAATTGAAAACATGTTCCTACACGTTTTATAAACGGAAACAATATTATACATTATATTATTTCACAAACTAAACTTGAATACAATAACGGTGTGCAGAAAACAGAACTCAATGGCAACTAGTCTTCCGAAAGTTTAACAAAAAATGTTGAAATTCTCACTATGTATGAGTTTTGTAATGACTGGTAGCCATTCCGACAGTACATTTTTTCACAAAATGGCAGCATGCTTCAATTTTTTTTTTTTTTCCTCATTTTTTCTTTACTCTGATCCGAGTTATAGAAATGAAATTTTTTAAATGTCTACCTTATAACTGCTACCAACATTAAAAAAGTTAACTGTGGATATATAACAAATCTAACCTCAATCGTCCAATTGGTTATCGCGAAATTGTAGTTGCCGATTTGCAAAAGGCTTGTTAAATGGATACATCATTGGAAGAGATTTAAATGAAGTAATTGATATTTAGCGGCTAATCAGCCAACCCAGGGCCAAGAACAACTTGTTCCTCTCTCTTGTAAAATGGATTATAGTCAGAAAGGCATTCTGTCCTTCAGTTCTTGTTACTTGTTTCCTTCTCAGTACTTGTCAGTAGGAGCGCGCACTGCCTCTCCCGCCCATACTTCTTACTAATTCTATAACTATATTTTATCAATACATCACTATTCACTTTAAACAAGTGAACTTAGAAAAGTCTAACCTCAATTCTAAAACCTTTTCTTTCTAGACATAAAATAAGGAAGAAATAAAGATTAGGTACTGTGTGTTAATGTTTTAGAAATATTTTATAGTGTTTCGTGAACACCTCACTAGAAGAACCTTCTATGCTGACTGCTGAGGTGTTCACACTGTTCACGTATTTTACTTGTTGTAATAAAGTTTTTCTGTATTTTATTATTATTATTGTTATATTAATAGGTTGAAAAATATTAGGTATTATTGTACAACTTCCGAATAAAATTCGTAATGTTAATATCCTATGTTTGATTTTAATAAATTTAAAAAAAACGTGTGTAGTTTTTTTTTTTAATCCAGACTGAAACCTATTGTTGGTATACTTTCTCTTACCGATATTGTCGGTAAAAACCTTTCTCTGTGCTAAGGATCCAGACTGTGTGAGCATGCTTATTAATGGATATGCTCAATACAAGTATGCTCATTTATGAGTAGTTCATTTATGAACATGTGTGTCAGTACCATGATTTCACGTGTTGTGTGTTTATCGTGGATTTTTTTCTCAGGGCCTCCTGTGTGGAGTAGAAAACTTTAAAAAAAATTTAAAAATGTAATGAAATGTTACACCTTCATTTACTACCATTTTCAAAAAGAAAAGGTTCCTATAAAAACCTAAGCGATCCGGTGACAACTAGGTCACCGAGACGATATCGATTATCTCTAGCTGTATCACACCGACTGCTGAAAATAAGAAAGTTTCACCTGAAACAACAATGGTTTGCCAAAATGAGCTATTAAATAAATTACAGAGACTTTGTTAAATTACAGAGACCGTTTTCGCATGACATGGTCTCTGTAATTTAAACAGGTATAGGTATTTTTGTAATATGGTTCTAAATTTCAATTTTTCTTTAATTTATTGTTTGATAACATAAATATTCGTATTACTGTCATATATGAATTTTATAAAGGCTGATATGATTTTAGATTTTCACGGCCAAAAGTATTTTTGTTGTTTGTTTTTGGGGTGTTATGCCGTGTTACGCTACCTCCTCCTTTAGCCAACGTTTCGGATAGCGTTACAGTGTCCATCATCAGGGCAGATGTGTTGACGATCTCACAATGTCAGCAGATGTGTTGATCATAACACAAGATGAGGAGGTAGCGTAACACGGCATAACACCCCAAAAACAAACAACAAAAATTTATAAAGGCTGTTTATAACGATAATAAATTAAAAAAATGACATTTCCGTGTTACTTGTGGTTTACGATGACGTCACTCCATACCCCCATGCAATGTTACCAGATGCATTGATTTACCATGTTTTTATGGATTTTGGTTAATTTATACCACCATGCTTTACCGGTCACAAAAATATTTACTTTCGACTGAGATAGTAAACATTTTTTTGGTATGGGCCGCGTGTGTGAAATCCCAAATAAAGGAATGTTGTAGAATCTCGGTGCAGGTTCACACTGCCTGGCTATTATCCTTTTCAATAAATATTTACCAGTATTTCTATGAACAGTAGATCTCTTATCCTAAAATAGGGTCTTTCCAATTTTCTCTCGTTTAATTTTTTTTATTTAGTGATAATATATTACAAAATCGTAACATAATATTATAACACATTATTCCCAATGAGTTTAATAAAACTCACTTCGGAAAGGACAACATTATTCAATCACCTAGGAAAATTATTTTTACACAAGAACACCAATTTAAAGGGGAGTTGAATGAAAAGTACACAGATTTCAAAACAGACTAAACACACTTGATTCAGTTGGTTGAAGAATAATTCATAATTAAAAAAAAGGAACAAAAGAGTTAAAAAGAAAGATATCTAAATTCTTCTCTGGTTAATATAGCTACTGTTAATGTACTACCTCAACACAGAAGGCCCTTAGGAAAATAATTTCCCTTGGGGCCTATGTCATCTTTAGGGATACTGTGTGGAGGGTCTCTTTAATCAAAGGGAGGAGAGGAAGTTCTGGGAAGGAAAAAGGTGTGAGGGATGGGCTGGGGGGTTTGGTGTGTCCAGATCATCCACTGCCAAGACCTAGACAAACCTCACTCATTTAAATACCTTCATAACTAACTGTTATACTTATATTTTATGTAGGATTTACTAAATGAAAAAAAAAATTGTATTCGCCACTTATTTTATCAAAATTATCATCATGTTTCCAAAGCAATGATCTCTTCGTCAGGATAAAATTATCAACATGTTTCCAAAGCAATGATCTCTTCGTCAGGATAAAATTATCAGCACGTTTCCAAAGCAATGATCTCTTCGTCAGGATAAAATTATCAAGATTTTTCCAAAGCAATGATCTCTTCGTCAGGATAAAATTATCAACATGTTTCCAAAGCAATGATCTCTTCGTCAGGATAAAATTATCAACATGTTTCCAAAGCAATGATCTCTTCGTCGGGATAAAATTATCAACATGTTTTCAAAGCAATGATCTCTTCGTCAGGATAAAATGAATTAAAATAAAATAACGCCACAATGTGAATTTTCAAATATGAAGATTTTTTTACAAATAATTAATTTCACAATTTGTCCAAAAAAACGTTAATATCTCAATGAAAATTATTTTTTAAGTTTTCTTCAGGTAGGTAGATACAGTAACATTGATAAAATGCATTTATGAAAGTTCAAACAAACGCGAAGATTTCTCGTTTGGAAAAAAAACCTTTACTGGACCATTTTTTTATTTAAATTTTTTTTTTATAAATATTTTTTTTTTTACAAATATTACAAAAAACATTTCTTTTGATAAAAAGTAAAACTCTAAAATTAAATAGGTAGCTTAAAGATAAACAATAGTACAATTAAACAAAAAAAAAGATATTACACAAAGGCATCGCCAGTTCGCGGGTATACTTAAGTTTTTTTTTAAAGCAGTTGGTTACGCATTGCAATATGTTTTGTCACAAAGAGGGTACTTACTCACTCCTTGGATTTAGCAGAGACGCCTAAATGGATTGTTTTCAAAAATAGAATCTAAAACAAGAAAATAACTGACACTGTCTGTTTCTTGGAAAATTTTCATGCTTTGTGAAAACTAATAAGTTTGTGTATTGATTGACAAATTTCATCTCTTGTGCAAATTTTCAAGTCACCTAAGGATTGCATTGACTGAAATTAATTATTGATTGAATGAAATTACGGAGGCCTCCAAGCTACAAGAACTACAAAACAAGGTTGGTGGATCTGTAATTTTCCTGGAGTTTTTCTTTGTGCCATCTTTTGTGATATATTTGTCGCGAGTAGAGTTTTCATAATCATATCCGTGAGTATTAGGCTCAGAGGGTTTGAGATTATTTATACATCTCAAACTTATATTTATAATGCATAAGTATGGTCCTTCGATTACGGATACGTTCTAGCAAGGTAATATTGAAGGTTGACTATTACACCAATAATTGACAGATGTCAAGTGCAATTTGCTCCGTATAAAACAGTAAAAATAAAGTGCAAAACGTATGTTTAATCAACATAAAACCTGTGAAACAGAAGCATAACAGTGTTGCTGTAAAACTGAAGCAATCACCACGTATGTACATGAACTATATCTAAGAAAAAATTGATTTTAAAAATTCAAATCACTGTGATTTTTTGACATTTAATGATTTGATATTGAATACTCTACCTACATACGTTCCATCTATCGCTACCCGTCAATAGATGGCAGTAAATGCACAAATCTAACCATATCGCAAAATAAACTAATAATTTGCGCTAATAAACAACAGATGGCAGTTAACGCATAAATCAAATAAAAATATATTATTTACCGCTATTGTTCAATAGAGGGCAATAAGTGCATACAATATCAAATTCTGTTGAATAATCTTTGAAAATGGAAAAAGGTAATAAAACACCTAAGACCCGTTTACAAAATCCTGCCTGACCCCAAGATCTCCAAATCAACACGAGGAGGATCCTTATTCAGATTCGGAGGATAAAAGAAAAAATGAAGAAGAAACGTCCACAATGATAGAGGCAAACGAGGTAAATAATGCCCTGAAAAACTCAAGACTTACCATAAATAATATTAAAAAAATAATAACGGAAGGGAAAGGAAAAATCATTCTAAAAGAAAAAATAAACGAAGGCATGGATCAACTATTCGACATTATTGCCCACTTAGTGGCTGAAAATAATGAAATGAAGGGCAAATTAAAAGTATTACGACCACTAATAAAAAACTCTACCCAAAATATTATTGAAATAAAAAATGTAATGAATGAAAACAAGTCGCTTCTCTTAAACATGGCAGAAAAAAATGAAGAATTTAAAAACAAATCGCATCTCACCAATATTAATAACCAAAATAAAGAAATTAAAACACCTCTTCCGGCACAGGACAACACACATCGCAGAATTAAAACAGCACAACTTCAAAGGAAAGAAATAAAAATACGGATCTTTGGGGAAGAAGCAGGCCACCAAATAAGAAGAAATCTGGAAAAAACTTTAAAGATGTAGATTGTTCCAGCTATATATACCCTAGGGCAACACTAGACTCGTACACGAAAAACATCATAAGAGAAAGCAAGAATTTAAACAAAAATGATTTTGTAATTTTAATAGCCGGAGAAAATGAGACATCCCCTAAAAACTTTCTAAGCAACTTGTACTACACCCTACGACAACTAGCCCATACTAATGTCCTAATACATCCAGTTACTAAAAACAACTATTTAAACATCTATAAACTGAATTCTGAGATTATATCTCACATCTTCGAATTCAAAAATTATTGTAAATTTAGTGGGCCCATTTTTTATGAAAAAATGAATAGCCATACAATTATCAAAATGATGAGCTTAACAAGGGCGCATATAAAAAATGAGATCAATAAAATATCAGTCTACAATTTTGAGCACCCAAATCCATCAGAAAAAAACCCAAAATATATTCATTCATCCATTCATACACAAACCCGAGATGACAGGAACTCACCTTATCCGAAAAAACAAACTATTTTTTTATGAATAATACACGTACTCCTAAACCTGACGACATCAAACCCACCTTCATAATAATGCATCAAAACGTGCAATGCATTCGAAATAAAATCTTAGAATTAGAAAATATTCTATATGAAAAAAATATCGATGTACTTTGTGTTAGCGAACACTGGTTACAAAAGGACGAAACAACATCTATTAATTTTAATGGTTATAAATTAGGTTCAATTTTTTGTCGAGAGAGTCATATTCATGGAGGTGTCTCCATTTACTTAAACGAAAACATTATATTTAAAGAACTAGAATTTGTTAAACAAATAACAAAAGAATTTGTATTTGAATGTGTTGGTATTGAAATTCCAAAACTTAAAATGATAATTTGTACAATTTACTATAATGACTCTGATATTAATATGTTTTTTGAACAACTTGAACTTTTACTAAACAAAATTTGCAAAAACAACAAAAAACAAATAATACTCTGCGGTGACTTAAATATTGATACAAGCTACAAGAACAAAAACGCAGACTTACTCAAAAACACATTAAAATCTCACAACATATGCTTGATTATTGATAAACCTACTCGTATACAAGGAAATAAAAAAAGTATAATTGATCATATAGATACAAATATACCAAAAAGCTCTTACACATGGGAAGTCACAGAATTAGCTGTATCAGATCACATGGCACAGTTAATGCACGTAAAAACAGAATATAATATAAACCAAACGTGGTATACAAAAAAAACAATTATTTAACACAGAAAACACTAACATTTTTAACAACTACTTATCATGTATATGTTGGGAACCACTGAAATCCTTTGAATCCACCAATGACAGCTACAAATACTTCATTAATGAAATAAATAATGGTATGAAGTTTTGTTTCCCCTTTAAACTTTATAAATATCCCCAAAAACGCAAAATAAATTGGGTAAAGACTGGTATTAAGATATCTATTAGACAAAAAAGACACCTGTACATGAAACAAAAAAACACAAATGACCTCACAATCATAAACAATTACAAACATTACAAAAAATTCTTAGTAAAGTAAAACAGGTAGCTAAACGGAATTATAATAGTAAACGAATTCAAAACGCGCAAAATAAAACCAAAACATCGTGGAACATAATAAAAGAGAACTCAAATAATTCTAATTCTAAAAGTAAACCAAAAATCTGTCTTAAAATAAATGATAACCTGGTATCAGAACCAAAAAATATTGCAAATGAATTTAACATTTTCTTTGCACCACCGCCACCACCACAAAATACATCTCTACATCCACAATCTGCCAAAACAGTCGAAAACAAACAGTCGCGATCATTCTTCATAACTCCTGTAAACAGGGAGGAAATTATTAAAATCATCGCAAAACTGAAAAATAAAAGCAGTGTCGGCACTGACAAAATCCCTATAAAAATTATAAAAGCATGTGCAGAAGCGTTAAGTTACCCGTCGGAAATATTAATTAACAAATCTTTCGAATCAGGAACCTTCCCAGAACAATTAAAACAATCTATTATTGTACCTTTGTATAAGAAGGGTCCTAAACAGGAAATCTCAAACTACAGACCGATATCCTTATTACCAAACTTTTCAAAAATATTTGAAAGAGCCATGTACAATCGCATTTATAACTTTCTCGAAAACTTTGAGATAATATGTCCACAACAATTTGGATTCCGTAAAGGCCGTTCAACAACACAGGCAGTATTCAATTTTTTGAACAAATTCTAGAAAATATTAATGTTAGTAAAAAAACCGTAGGTATCTTTCTCGACCTCTCAAAAGCATTCGACAATGTTGATCATGAGTTACTTCTAATTAAACTTGAACATGTAGGTATTAGAGGATTAGCATTAAAATGGTTTGAATCGTACTTAAAAAATCGTCAGCAGAAAGTTCAAATTTCAAATATCGATGAAAAAATGGTCCAGTACATGGTAGAATCCAAATGGAGAAAAATAAACAAGGGTGTGCCACAAGGAAGCATTCTTGGGCCTCTCCTCTTCCTTATCTATATAAACGAACTCCCAATAATTGCTGTCACAGAATGTTCAATGTTCGCTGATGACACCGCTTTGTTGTTTGAATGTAATGGAGACGTTGACGAATTTAACAAACAAGTTAACGAGACTTGCCAATTAATAGCAAACAGGCTGTTATCGCAACATCTATCACTCAACACAAACAAAACTCAAATTTTAAAATTTTGTCCAGTGCAAGCTACACCTATAAAAATAAATGTAAACATTAATAATAATATTATCGAACCTTCCCAAACCTGTTCACTACTGGGAATAGAATAAGACATAAACATAAACTGGAAAGAACATGTCTCAAAAATTGTAGCAAAAATCAGTAGTTTTTCTTATGTTCTGGGTACCTTGAGAAAAATATTGAACACCGAATCAGTAATAGCCGCATACTATGGTTATGTATATTCAATAATAAAATACGGTATTATTTTTTGGGGAAACTCGGTAAACGCCAAAGATGTCTTCATCATACAAAAGAGATGCATAAGAAAAATTACAAACTCCGGTCGTTTAGATTCATGTAGACCTATGTTTAAAAATCTGAAAATTCTAACAGTCACAGACATATATATAATGGAGTTATGCATGTTAGTGCGATCATCTACAGACAAGTTCCCACTAAAAAACTCAACACATAAATACGCTATAAGGCTCACAGAAAACCTATTAATACCAAAAGCAAACAAAACAACATTCCAAAAAGGACCATACTACATGGCCATTAAAGTATATAACAACCTTCCACATAACATTAAACAAATACAAGATACACACAAATTCAAATCGTCACTAAACACTTTCCTTGTTAATAAATGTCACTACACGTTGAGTGAATACCTCACGTAAATGAAACGCCTATTTTTATTGGTATATATATTTGTATTTTTTTTTTCATTGGAATATTGTTATTTTATCTGTATAAACATTGTAATTATAATAAAACAAATAATATTATATAAACATTGTAATTAAATAAATGTGGTTAGCTGGAAGAAATGGGGTCTACCCATAAGCTACACCTTTTGTAATTTTTATTTTACAATAAATATTTTTTGATTTGATTTGATTTGAATATAATAATTTGGAAATTCGGTTTACGTAATTTTGGTAAAATTCGGAATACCTATATTATATTGCTGGTTCTAAAATATTTCTTGGGTGTTAGTGAGAATTTGTGTATTAATTGACCAATCTCATTATACTCAATAACACTTAATTATTGTCTTACCCGAGCCTGATAATTCTTACAACATAAATTTTATAAGAAAGGTTTCAGATTTACGTAATTTTTGGTAATATTCTTGAAATACCTACCTCTTATAGAATTATTAAGAGAGCATCAATTTACGTATTTTTTTGGTAAATTTGAAGCAGAAAACTCAACATTACTGTTACTAGCTTATTTTCATAATTACCTTAACAAAGGATTGTCGGATTACGTAATTTTTGGTAAATATCGAAATACCTGTTTTATTGTTAAAGTTAAACTTTTTGTGTGATAACATTGTTGTATTTCTTTAAAAATGCTGGGGACTACGGAAGAAATTTCAAATGATCAATATGATCGAATGTTTATTTCGTTAACAGCAAAAAAGAGAAAACTTTTTTTACGTATTAATGATCTATTTAACTTGACAAAAAATGTCTCTGATTTCGATTTTAAGAATTATGAAACTTTCATGGTTAAGAGCGAATTAATAGATGAAATGTACATTCAGTTTGAAAACATTATTGACGATATTAATTATCGTCAGTTGACTTTAAATCCAGGGTTTCAACTGGAATTTGAATCTTTGAACGCCTTTGAAGATCTGTTTTTAACGGTCAAACGAACTCGTAACCAGATACTACCCTCGGCACTAATACTAATATCTTGTATGTTTTGTAAAAAAACTGATCATGCAATTGCTGCTTGCTCTCGATTCAGGGCGGTGAGATCTCCACGAGCCCGTTTTGACTTTATAAAATCAAAATATTTATGTGTAAATTGTTTTAGCACATCACATACTGTAAATTCTTGCAAATCAACGCTTGTGTGCGATGTGTGCAAAAAATCGCATAATACCTCACTATACTTTGGTAGTGGGAATAATTTAAAATCAAACAACGTACATACGTCAGAAGTACGAACCAATGAGGAGAAGTCTTCCCCCCCTCTAGTGCCATCCAGTAACAATGGAACGGGTAATTGCAATATGCAACTAGAGGAACCCTTGCACGTTAGCCCTTCATGCTTATTGCCCGCCAAAGTAACGCCTAATTTGAATAGTTTACTGTCAACTTCTCAAATATATGCGAAACTTAAAAATGGTAAGAAAATGATTGTTCAATGTTTAATTCATAATGGCTCGCAGAATAATTTGATTACGATAGATTGTTTTTAAGTCGCTGAATTTTCCAATAATTCCTTTGAGTAATTCTTTTGTCAAAGAAATTGTTTCAGCTTCACGACCAATCTTCGGTTACGTCTATTTAGACATTGAGTCGCGCGTGTATCCAAATAATAAATGTAATATACACGCACTTGTCGTTGATAATATCACAAATAAACTGCCTAATCACTGTATAATCAAAGGTGATATGAGGTTCTTAGTATTTTGTAGTAGGTCTGAAATTGCAGATGATGGATATTACATCCATCATGCCGCCATTCGTCCTGATAATCCTATGCCTAGGATTGTGCTGGACGCTAGCGCTAAGACACATACAGGGCTGTCACTAAATGACATCTTGCATACTGGTCTCAATTTGCAAACTGATTGGTTTTTGCTTTTATTTGACTTTCGTCAGTTAGCCAAAGATATGAGACCACATTTCCCGGATATTGCCAATGTGGCAGAATTTAAGTTGTGTGTGGACGACCTGGTCAATTCTATTGCAGATGAGTCCAGCGCCGTACGTCTTTCTCGAGAATTAATCTCGTTATTCAAGTCCGGTGCCTTTGATTTGGTCAAATGGACTACTAGTTCTCAAGTTGTACTTGAAAACCTTCCAGATTTTCACTGCAGTGCGGTACAATTCACTGTTGGTTCTAACAATGCCTTTAAGGTGTTAGACCTCTCGTGGGAACCAGTTGATGACAGGTTCTTCTTTACGACTTCGTATGTTCAGGAGAAGTGTACAAAGCGGAACATACTCTCTATAGTCGCCCGCTTATTCGATGTCCTCGGCTTGGTCGCCCCCATAATTTTGTACGCTAAATTGCTCATTAAAGAGCTATGGCTGTGCAACATTGGTTGGGAAGATACCCCCCCTGAGAGCATTATTCAAAGGTTCTCGTCACTCATACAGGAATTTCCTCTGATTTCTACGATTAAAATCCCGCGTCATGTTGGTGTCCTAAAGGACAGCACAGTACTCATTGTCGCTTTCTGAGATATGAGCCTGAATGATTATGGCTGTGTGATATATTTATACACAACTGATCCATCTGGGAATATTACCGTGAGATTGTTTTGTGCAAAATCAAAGGTCTCTCCCACCAAAGTGACACCACTCGCTCGTTTGGAGCTATGTGCCGCGGTCTTGATGTCCAAACTAATACGGATGGTTCAAGATAATTATCGTTCGCGTTTTACTATTGCAGGGATATACGCGTTTCCAGATTCTAGCATTGCACTTTCATGGATACATTCGTCGCCACATCGATGGTCGGTGTTTGTTAGTAATCACGTGGCTCAATGTCAGGAGAATTTGCCTCCTGAGAATTTTTATCATGTCGCCGTTAGCGAAAACCCTTGTGACTGCCTTTCACATGACATGCTTCCTTCCCAGCTCGTTTCACACGAACTATGGTGGAACGGCCCATCATGGATTCGCTGCCCACCTTCGGAGTGGCCAACAAAACCTTTTCATCTCACAAATACCGGTGAAATGCCTGGGCACAAAACTAATGTGCTCACTGCAATAGTTCATTGTGAACAATCGGTCCTGAGTGAACTGGCTCAGCGTATATCCACATGGGATAAACTTTTAAGGATAGTAGTTTATGTCCTCCGATTCGTAAAAAAGGTATCACCTTCCTCTAAAAAAGTTATGATTCGTTCTGTGCAGAGTTTTCATTTTATAGAAGATATTGCTGAACTCCAGAAAGGCAAATTGTCCATATACAATTCAAAAAAGCTTCGGAATTTATTAGTTTTTCTCGATGAGGATAATTTGTTACGTATTGGGGGCGGCTTTCTAAATCGGATTTACCATTTGAGGTTAAACATCCGGTTTTACATCCTAAACATGACTGTGTTGTGGATCTTATCGTTGATCATTTCCATGTCATGTACTTTCATATAGGCCCTGGACTTCTTATGTCCATCTTACGGCAGCGCTATTGGATATTAGATGCCAGGACTGTTATTAGGGCAAAAGTCGCTGCTTCCGCTTAAATCCATCGCATCCTACACTGAAGATGGCAGATTTACCTTCATATCGTGTTGTAGAAGCAAAGGCTTTCGTTCACGCCAGTGTAGATTACGCAGGTCCCCTCCGTATTACGCTTGCTCGTCTGAGAGGACAACTTTCACAAAAGGCATATATATATACTTTTTTTTTGTGCCTTGTAACCAAGGCCATTTATATTGAGTTGGTCTTTGACCTAACTTCAAATGCTTTCAACCGTTTTATTTCTCAGCGTGGCCATGTGTCGTTCTTGTATTCAGATAATGGCACCATTCATTCAGATAATGGTTCATCCTTGTACTGATAAAATTATTAGCGTTACGACGGTAAAGACAAGATATGGATTTTTTAAACGTCCTGTTGTTAAATTATATCCCATCCCAACGCAATAATTATATCATTATTTTATGTTAATATTTTGTTAAAGTTTAATTATTTCGGACTTAACCATGACATTCTTTATTTAACACTTAGTTGACTAAGCAACATGATATTCTTTATTTAACACTTAGTTGACTTAACAACATGATTTTTATTTTATTTTTAAACATTTTTCAACTTAGTGATTTTATCCTTAATAAGTTTAATTTTACCTTTGTTTTTTTAAAGTTCCGCGAACTTCCAAGGCGGGGAGCATGGTTACGCATTGCAATATGTTTTGTTTGTTCGAAAATTTAAATAAATATATATCACAAAGAGGGTACTTACTCACTCCTTGGATTTAGCAGAGACGCCTAAATGGACTGTTTTCAAAAATAGAATCTAAAACAAGAAAATAACTGATACTGTCTGTTTCTTGGAAAGTTTACATGCATTGTGAAAACTTATGAGTTTGTGTATTGATTGACAAATTTCATCTCTTGTGCAAATTTTGAAGTCACCTAAGGATTGCATTGACTGAAATTAATTATTGTTTGGATGATATTACGGAGGCCTCCAAGCTACAAAAACTACAAAAACAAGGTTGGTGGATCTGATATTTTCCCTGGAGTTTTTTCTTGGTGCCATTTCTTTGTGATATATTTGTTCGCGCAAGTAGAGTTTTCACATTCATATCTGTGAGTATTAGGCTCAGAGGGTTTGAGATTATTTATACATCTCAAACTCATATTATAATGCAGCAGTTAAGATTATAAGTAAATAACAACATAAACAGATTATAAGTAAATAACAACAAATTAAACTTTAAATTAGTAAATTAAAACATAATTATGTTTTGATATATTTTTAGAACAAATAATTCTGTATTTACAAAACTAATATTAAGAAAAAATATATAAAAAACAAAAAAAAAGGTTAAATAAAAATAAGGGATTTGTAAAGTTACAACAGGTAGGATGTTGTGTCATTTGTAGTTATCCAAGTCTTTATTAATTATTTGTATTTGCTGTAAGAAGATATGTTTTTAGATTGAATTTCTATAGTCTGATACAGTGCATTATAAATTATAAATTTTTGGTGCAATGAAAAAAGCATGTCTCTGCGCAAGCCTAGTTTTGCATAGGGGAGCCTCAAATGCATTATTTACTCTACTGCTGGAGCGATTTTCATTGTTTGTAAAATATACATTTCGTGAAAATATATATTTCGGACATTGCATACAGTAGAATTTTCTTATATCTAAGAGTTCAGCTTCCTGGAATAATTGCAAGGTAGGTAACATCCTTATGGAACTTTTTTTTTTTTTTTTGAGTTATTTCTAGTTTAATATGGGAATCGTAAATACCCCCCCATCCAATTATTCCATAAGATATTGATGATTGCACCAATGCATGATATACCAGTTTCATTCTTTTAATATAAACTATGTTATAATCGTTTGAAAATGTAAGTCAAATACCTTAGTGACAGTATACGGATGACAGTACAGTCCATGATAGCTTTTTTTGACAAGCCCCCAAAGGGCTCACAAATTCCAACG
The DNA here is from genome assembly GCA_929108145.2 of Limnephilus rhombicus. Lineage (NCBI taxonomy): Eukaryota > Metazoa > Arthropoda > Insecta > Trichoptera > Limnephilidae > Limnephilus > Limnephilus rhombicus. The sequence goes on along the minus strand of OV815290.1, from coordinate 15,514,299 downwards.
GCTCGAAGGGCTTTGAAGCAAAAAATGGACGGTTACCTTGAGAGTGTTTTCTCCTGGGGTAAAAATAATCTATACTTTAGAATGTAGCTGTTACTTTGTGGATATCCAATATAGATAAATGAAACAATTTAACTTTGTTTAAACCACTTATATATTTAAGTAAAGCCGACCGGTTTCAGAACGACCGTTCCTTCTTCAGGGCAAGCGTATCATGGATATGTTCCCCTACCCACCCACTCTTCATTAATACCTGCTCCACCCCTACCACAATAATACATTGTTCCCATCCATATTTCTAAACTGTCAAATTAGTATACGCTTGCCCTGAAGAAGGAACGGTCGTTCCAAAATCGGTCGGCTTTACTCAAATATATAAGTGGTACAAACAATTTTAAATTGTTTCATTTATCTATAAAAATAACCTCGTTGAATTTAATGTTTCAAAGACCCAATCATGCCTGATTACATCTAAAAAGGATCGAAATGAAAACCTAGTCTCCTTCAACGGAAGCAATCTTCCGAACAGGCCCTCCATTGATATGCTTGGTGTAACCCTAAGTAACCAGCTCAGGTATGGGGGCTCCATCGAAGCCAGAGTTAAGTTAGTCTCTCAACAACTGGGCGTACTGTACAGGGCCCGTAGATTCTTTAATAGTACACAAGCGCTAACCATGTACAAATCACACGTGCGCCCCACGGTTAAATTTGGCAGCCACCTCTGGTGTAGATTCCCAAAATACCTGAAAAATCGCTTGGCTCTGTGCACAGACGGGCGGTCCGTCTCTTAATTTAACAAACGGATTGCACAGGCACGCTTCGGGTGGGGATGCTATCCTTTTTCTACCGGTATTTCAATGGAAGATGCTCCGGGGAACTAGCGTCATTGATCCCTTCGGCACCGGTGCATAGTCTGGAAACACGCCAAACGCGTGCCCAACATATGTACACAGTTGACATTGGTCACATGAGAACGGGTCGCTTCTTCGCCTCGTTCTTGTGTTCAACAACTCGGCTGTGGAACGATTTGCCGGCCTTTGTGTTTCCTCTTTCCTACAACATGGGTCTCTTTAAGACCAATATTCATTCCTTTCTCTCCTCAAAAAGACCCTCCACACAGCATCTCAGATGACATAGGCCCTGAGGTAAATTATTTTATTCACGGCCTCCTGTGTGGAGTTAATGTAACCAAACAAAAACTTAGAGGGTGTAAACCAGAGAAAATCGGAAATATGTCATTTTTAAACCAAATTTTAGACATATTGACTCTTTTCCACAAAAAATTATAAATTGATTTCGAAAGTTTGTTCTTTTATCTATTTTTAGGACGAGTATAATAAGGATATACCATAGGTCGTTGGCAGATTTGTTGAATTTTGAAATGAAAAATCTTATTTTACAAGACATACTTAATACCATGTCATCATACATTATTGTAAATCAATACTTTATCTAGCAAACGCATGTTTTAAAATTTTACTTTTAGTTCAAATAAAATCATTAAAAAATATATCCGAACACTTATTTTTGACGAAAATTTTTCAATTTTGTCTGTCTATTTACGGTCCTACAAATTAATATATTAACGGTCCTACAAATTAATATATTTACGGTCCTACAAATCAATATATTTACGTTTTTTTTACATTCTTATTTTGCTTATACATTATTGAAAAATGACAAATACTTATGATCAAAAAATAATTTCCAAAAATACATAATTTTATCATCACGCCTTTCAGCATTTTTGGATGAAGGTATAAATTAATGCAAATTTGGAATGAAATAAAATCGATATTGATTTAAAATCTTTCTCATTGGAACCGCCATGTACGATCGTAAGAACATCTTTCGACGAAATTTGGACTTTCGGCCGCTGGCTGTTTAAAGGCACTTAAAAGTATTAATTGATAGTGTTTTACCTTAACTATTTACTCCATTCACATGTGTTTTCATAAATATTGCCTATTCCGCCATACTTCTAACATTACCAAATACAATATTTATTTCACTTTAAAATATAAGCAATAATAATTAAAATTGGCAAATGACGCATTTAATATTAGATCACTAACTGCCGCACCTTTATTAGGGACAGATTTTGGAAATGACACATTTTAACTTAATTACTAGAAGAAACAACAACGTTTGGGTAAAATATTAAGATTTAAATGATTATTAAGATTTTGTATCAGGTCAGGGATACCAACATAACAGTGACAAAATGGCGGGCGGCAGCGGGCGGGCTGTCGTAGTATCGGTTTGCGAACAAAATTTTATTTAAGGCAATTGAAAATTAAAATGCATTATTTATACACTATATATATACACTATCAATATACAGGATGTTAAGAGACGTACTTGACTTACTACAGTGATTCCTGACATTATTTATACACTATATATATACACACTATCAATATACAGGATGTTAAGAGACGCACTTGACTTACTACAGTGATTCCTGACATTATTTATACACTATATATATACACACTATCAATATACAGGATGTTAAGAGACGCACTTGACTTACTACAGTGATTCCTGACATTATTTATACACTATATATATACACACTATCAATATACAGGATGTTAAGAGACGTACTTGACTTACTACAGTGATTCCTGACATTATTTGGAGAAAAATACGTAAATAAAATTTTGATCTCCTGCGACATTTTTGATTTTTTTTGTTCTATAAAAAAATAGTAGGTATTGGAGTGAAATTCTTTTGAAGTGAAAACTTCTTTGGCACCGTTGTGATTTGAAACTCGATGAAACGAAAAATAGCGACAAAAAAAAAGAAACAAACACATACATCTATAGGATTTACCCTGTGAGAGAATATTTATTTATCTCACGGGTACTCGGTTCCAACATAATACGATAATTCCAAGGTCCCAAGCAAGTCTCCTTTGGTCTAGTGGTATAAAGCGCCTGACGAACCTTAGCGACCAGACATTCACCGGACCAAGTGTCGAATCCTTTGAAATCGAAAAAAAAATGTTATTTTTGTGAAATGATCAGGAAAAGAAAACACAAAAGAAAGCGACATCTAGCAACTTCGAAGAAGAAAACATAAATACTTATAAGATTACCAAATGTATAGGGAAAGGTACACTGGAATTCGATGACAAAAATATGGAAAATTCATCCATCACACTGATAAAAAAGTGCTTCATAGTCTCTCCACTCTTGTCTACTTTAGTTTTCTGAAGGTTTCACTTCTACCGCGTGTGAATCGCATACTCTATTTTTTTTACATACAGTAGACCATGAGCAAAAAAAAATCCTTGGGGTCATCTTTGAGGATGCCGTGCGGAGGGACTCTTTAGGAAAAGGAAGGAGAGGGAGTTCTGGGAAGCGAAACGGTATGAAGGGTGGGTAGGAATCTGGGATTCAATTTGTTCAGGAGTGACGAACTTATGAATCCATCCCTTCCACTGCGCTACAAGGCGGTGGTTTGATAGAGAACGGCTGGAGATGTAAGAAGATCTCCCTCAACCATTCTCTCCCGATTCGGTCCGCCATGCAGTAAGTGAGCAAACGCTTCCGCCACCAAGACCTCTAAAATCCTCAGCTCATGAACCCAGACACCTCTGCTAAGTAACCAAACGTAGCGAACCATTTGGGGTGACCTAAAGCAGGAGTGTTGGTAATTTAATAAATGTTTCCTGGAGCGGCGCGCGGTACCCATACCCGCATCCAAAATTAAAAACTTGAAATAATCATTTTTCGAAATCAAATCAATTTAGTCGAAAAAATTAATTTGTTTGAATATTTGCTGCTAAAGGAAAAGAAATTGGAGTATCTACATTCTCACAATTTATTATTGTAAATATTTTTTCAACGTGATTGGAAAATCAAGAAATTTTCAAAATCCACTCATTATCCCCGCAAAAAGGTTCTACCTGCGAGTAACCAATTTTTTAAAAATCTTTCTATCCTAAATCCGCTATTTGGGAAATTTTCCACCAATTGGCAACCCTGGTCATGGAGTCCGCAATTGAGTGATGCCATATTGCCAAAACGAAAAGCTCTAATCAAGTGAAAAAAATAAAATTTTCTAAACATTGATATCCAGTTTTTAAGGTAAAAAAATCGTTTAGAAATATGTTTGACAACATGACAAAAAATACAAGACACGTTATATTCAAGGCTCGTAGAAAATGTATTTAACAAGGCTGGATCGAGGGGGTAAAGCGGTGATTGGCTAAATATTCGTGACGTAGCTTGAAGTCCATGTTCCACCGGGAGATTTAAATAAACTGCAATACAAGTGGCAGTGTTTTACTTCATGCTAGGTCACGCGTGCGAAACTTCTAAAGCGGTCCGACGAGTTTGTCCGTTTGAGCTAACCTTATTAAACGCATTTCCTACTAACCTTGCGTTATACTAATCGTACTAAAAATGTAGCATCGCTTATGAAAAGAATAACGATTCAAAGAACACGAATGAAAAAGCTAAACATTTAACACATGTACATTTATATCTTTATCTAAGTTTCTTTCTTCTTCTTCTTTCCCCTTTATTAATTCTTCCCCCGTACAAGGTTTTCAGAGTCTTCGTAACAAACTTAAACGAAATGGATTTAATATTTGAGGTTATTATTTCCCAAAGCGCTGCACTTTTATTCACAGATTATGGAAATTATATTTTTTTCAAAATTACTCCAAGAACCAACAATTCACATGCACAAAATTGGTTTTAGATTCTTAGTTTGGGTTAATTAAGTAATTCATGCATATTTAGAATGAAACGACACTTGTGCAAATATCAGTCCATAAAAAATAAAATCATAATAGTGGCAAAGGAATCGTTTTGCAAGGGAAATTTTGAACTTTGAATAAAAATGGAATTTTAATTCGTTTTTTACCATTTATTGGATAACCAACACCTCTGCCATAGGTCACCCGAAGTAGTACGCTACGTTTGGTGACATAGCAGGGGTGCCCGAGTTCATGGGGTCAGGTTTGTCCGGATATTGGCGGCAGATGTTGTCACGGCGAAAATATAACATCAACATCTGCCAGCTTTATTTTTAAAAGGGGCGCCACTGGTTGATTAACCAGGCTAGCAGTTAGTAAAACAATAATCCTCTCTCAGGGTCTTTGGTATGAAAACTATACGATTAAATTAGAAGGATTTTTAAAATAAAATAGACAGTATTATTAAGAAATATGAATTAAAAGATTTATTATCACATAATAAAATAAACTAGAACAAATAAACATATAAACAGAACTTAAGACTCACCTTCCTTGAATCGACCAAAAAAATACATGTTTCTAACTATCTATCTGAATTACGATCTTGAGCTTCTGGTTTTTCTCCTGAAGTATGGTCAGACAAAATACCTGGAACTGATTTCAGCCGAAAACAGTATCTGCTCCCAAAATCAAACGCCAGCCATGAAAATCTTGTATTACCAGGCGAGAATAATTATTCCTTCGTTATTTAACAGATTAAATTCCTTGTATTTTAAATCTTCCATGTTTTAAAATAAATTGCTTGTTACTTGGCAAGTAAATTCAAAATTAACCATCAGTTATTTTCGGTGGAAATTACGAAGACAGAAATGTGTATTTACAACACTTATTGGCACCACGATTACAATAGTCGCGGCCTAGTTAATTATGATCCAGTTCGGATAAATTAATAATCGTTTTACTTTATAAAATTATTAACGTAATCAATAAGAATCACGCCCGACTTGTCAGTAAAACCCTCCACCGCCATAGAAAGATTACTCAGAAGTGGGCTCTAAACAAAATATTCGATTTTTATACCCTATTCAAAAAAGAAAAAATGAATGATGTTACTTCCAAAATTTAAAAAAATAAATTTATGTAGAAGCTTATTTAATATTATTTAATCACCTCTTGAAATGAGGTACCTGCTTGCCTAAATCTATGATAAAATAAACTTCGAGATATATTGACAAATATTTTATCATAACAATGTGTCTGCCCACCAACCGCGTGGCAGGCCGGATTTAGTTGGGGAAGATTTTTTTTGATCTCTCCAGCAGGACTCTCTCGGAACATTGCCTTGCACCGCAGTGGAAGGTATGGATTCATTCGTCCGTCGCTCCTGGACACACTGACCCCCAGATTCCTACCCACCCATCATACCGTTTTCCTTTCCAGAACTTCCTCTCCTCCCTTTCATCAAAGAGACCCCCCACACAGCATCCCCAAAGATAACAGGCCCTAGGGGGGAAATAATTTCCTCCGGGCCTCCTGTGTGGAGTAATACAGGATAGGTTAGGTTAGTAGCTATTGTATACATATTTTTTTAAATTAATTAATATTGTAGCCTGATATATTAATTGACTGAATGTCAATAAATTGTAACAGTGTCAATTTATGTCATTTTATTGATTAAATGTCACAAAGTCTGCAAATTTATTTATACGTTCATCTTTTAAGGGCCTTTAAACAGCCAGCGGCCGAAAGTCCAAATTTCGTCGAAAGATATTCTTACGATCGTACAGGGCGGTTCCAATGAGAAAGATTATAACTCGATATAGATTTTATTTCATTCCAAATTTGCATTAATTTATACCTTCATCCAAAAATGCTGAAAGGCGTGATGATAAAATTATGTATTTTTGGAAATTATTTTTTGATCATAAGTATTTGTCATTTTTCAATTATGTATAAGCAAAATAAGAATGTAAAAAAAACGTAAATATATTAATTTGTAGGACCGTAAATATATTAATTTGTAGGACAGTAAATAGACAGACAAAATTGAAAAATTTTCGTCAAAAATAAGTGTTCGGATATATTTTTTAATGATTTTATTTGAACTAAAAGTAAAATTTTAAAACATGCGTTTACTAGATAACGTATTGATTTACAATAATGTATGATGACATGGTATTAAGTATGTCTTGTAAAATAAGATTTTTCATTTCAAAATTCAACAAATCTGCCAACGACCTATGGTATATCCTTATTATACTCGTCCTAAGAATAGATAAAAGAACAAACTTTCGAAATCAATTAATAATTTGTTGTGGAAAAGAGTCAAGTTAGCGCTCTCCTCTAACATTCGTAATTTTGTATCTCTCCATATACTTCTTTTGTTATTCTCTTTCAATTCTTTCGGCACCGGTGCGTAGTCGGAAAACACGCCAAACGCGTGCCCAACATATGTACACGTTTGACATTATTCACTTGCGAACGGATCGTTTCTTCGACTCGTTCTTGTGTTAAACAGCTCGGCTGTTGAACGATTTGCCGTCCTCTGTGTTTCCTCCTTCCTACATCATGAGCCCTGAGGGAAATTATTTTCCTCAGGGCCTCCTGTGTGGAGTTAATGTAAGCAAAACACAACGTCCTGGGTGCTCCACCGGTTACGTTACTTAACCCCCCCCCCCTCCTCCCCATCCTCCCCAAGATAACAACCTAGGTTTTACGCTGGTTTTGTTTGTTGAACTCGCCCTCCCCCCCGCCCTCCCCCCCCCCCCCACTTAAGACATCAACATATACCTACATATTATTTTAATTTATCAGATATGTAATGTTAATGTACTTACATACGCCGGGTTTTGAACCCGCGACCTCCGATTGCTAGTTGAGTTCCTTTCTCCTTAACCATGGAGGCTGTCAAAGATAAAACATTTAATATGCCACGGGACAAAGATTATACTTCTTTCACAAATTGCCCGCGCCAGAGCTCACCAAGGGTGTCAGTGATTAAAAAATCTTGTGGAAAACATTTCGGGTAATTTAAATTTCTTTCGTCAGTTTTGTATTATAGGATTATGCAGGGTGTCCGGAAACTGGAAGAACAAGCGGGAAACTGGTAAATCCACATCGCGTAGCGAAATCAAAAAACTTTTGGAGACAGTCTAAGCTTTGACATATGTTTAAGGTCAACATTTTTTAAATTGATCAAAAAATTTCGAACTTCGGTCTCGATTTCTCGTCAAGCATAATTTAAAAAAGTTTTACCACCAAATCGACTCCAAATATAAAAATGTGACTCTCCTGTTCCCGCTTGAGCCACTAGTTTCCGGACACCGTGTATAATATGTTGAGACTTTCCATTTCCAACTTGTGTCACTAGTTTCCGGACACCACACTAATATGATGAGACTTTCCATTTCTAGCTTGTGCCACTAGTTTCTGGACACCGTGTATAATAATATGATGAGACTTTCCATTTCCAGCTTTTGCCACTAGTTTCTGGACACCGTGTATAAAAATATTATGAGACTTTCCATTTCCAGCTTGTGCCACTAGTTTCCGGACACCATATATATTAATATGATTAGACACTCCAAATATCGCTTGCGCCACTAGTTTCCGGACACCATGTATATTAATATGATTAGACACTCCAAATCCCGCTTGTGTCACTAGTTTCCGGACATCATCTATAATAATGTGATGAGACTTTCCATTTTTAGCTTGCGCCACTAGTTTCCGGACAAAGTGTATAATAATATGATTAGACACTCCAAATCCCGCTTGCGGCACTAGTTTCTGGACACCGTGTATAATAATATGATGAGACTTTCCATTTCCAGCTTGTGCCACTAGTATCCGGACACCATATATATTAATATGATTAGGCACTCCAAATCCCGCTTGCGCCACTAGTTTCCGGACACCATGTATATTAATATGATTAGACTCTACAAATCCCGCTTGTGCCACTAGTTTCCGGACACCATATAAACATTTATATTATTAGACAGTCCAAATCCCGCTTGTGCCACTAGTTTCCGGACTCTATGTATAATAATATGATGAGACTCTCCATTTCCCGCTTATGCCAATAGTTACCGGACACCATGTATATTAATATGATTAGACTCTACAAATCCCGCTTGTGCCACTAGTTTCCGGACACCATGTATATTAATATGATTAGACACTCCAAATCCCGCTTGTGCCACTAGTTTCCGGACACCATGTATATTAATATGATTAGACACTCCAAATCCCGCTTGTGCCACTAGTTTCCGGACACCATGTATATTAATATGATTAGACACTCCAAATCCCGCTTGTGCCACTAGTTTCCGGAAACCGTGTATAATAATATGATTAGACACTCCTAATCCCGCTTGTGCCACTAGTTTCCGGACTCCATGTATAATAATATGATGAGACTCTCCATTTCCCGCTTATGCCAATAGTTACCGGACACCATGTATAATAAAATTATGAGACTCTCCATTTCCAGCTTTTGCACCATGTATATTAATATGATGAGACTCTCCATTTCCCGTTTGTGTCATTAGTTTCCGGACACCATGTATATTAATATGATGAGACTCTCTATTTCCCGTTTGTGTCATTAGTTTCCGGACACCATGTATATTAATATGATGAGACTCTCCATTTCCCGTTTGTGTCATTAGTTTCCGGACACCATGTATATTAATATGATGAGACTCTCCATTTCCCGTTTGTGTCATTATTTTCCGGACACCATGTATATTAATATGATGAGACTCTCCATTTCCCGTTTGTGTCATTAGTTTCCGGACGCCATGTATATTAATATGATGAGACTTTCCATTTCCCGTTTGTGTCATTAGTTTCCGGACAACATTGTATGCTATATATTTCATCTAAAAATAATCAATATACCTAAGTGATGTATATTCCAATACCTTATTTAGCTTGATACAAATAGTCGTACATACTCGCACACTCCACTTTTTTTTATTATACAGAATATATATTTATGTGAGGATTCTTAGTCTATGTCACATAATTACTATAATGTATTTTAATGTGTGCTTTTGTTGTTAATTTTTTTTCATTTTATTATATTTTCTTTATTATTTTATTTTTGAAGTATTTAAATAATGTCACCAACAACTGCGCTACGCAACTTTGCTACTTTTTTAAGTATTTAAATAATGTCACCAACAACTGGGCTACGCAACTTTGCTACTTTTTGAAGTATTTAAATAATGTCACCAACAACTGCGCTACGCAACTATGCTACTTTTTGGGGATTTTGTTATTGATTCCAATTCAGACTGTCTTTTTTTTAATGAGAATCAAACATTTCATGAGCAGTATCGTCTTAACAGAATATTGTCCGCGTGTTGTTGGTCGGTGGTAAACAAGCATGTTTTATATTTGTTATTATAAGATTTATTACAAGTTACATTTCTTACAAGTCAGCAACCAGAGATGATCACGTTGCTCTACCAACAGTGGTATTAACTCTGTTACTGTGACCCTTGAATTCATTATCATTGAAAATAACACAAAGTAATAAATCGGGCTATAAAATGCAATTCAGCAATCGAAATGCTGTTTATTGATTGAAATTACACGAGTTTGGTGATAAAATAATAACAACAGTGAAATTATAATTAAGACATAGTCTGTTGGAAATGTAAATACTTTTGCTAATAAACAACAATTTTCAGTTCGCAACAAGATATCTGTTAGACTCCGTAAACCAGGGGTACTTTGCATCTTACGGGGGAATTTTGCATTAAAAAAATATTTTGAACCCGCCATTGCTATTAATTAAAACAGTTTGATTCCTTTAATATTCTATATATGTTTAATATTCGCACACCATTCTCCTTCAATGTGAAGTTTGAACCAGAATTCCATTTCAGTATTGAGTTATCAAAGATTAGGAGAGAAAGCGCGTTTTTTCAAAAAAATTCAATGAAAAAATACCATCTTCAACTGAGTGAATCATTTTAAGGTGAATAAAGTGGTTTATTACGAAAAATTTCATTTTTAAAATGAAAATATAATTGTGTTTTACCAAATGCAAAGATTAATATTTTTACTAATATATTTCTTGATGCTGTCGCATTTTCAATCAATTTAGAGTTCAATTTGCACCTGATGCAATGTTACCGCAATCTTGTTATTTATTTCTGTTGGTACGCTGTAATTTTTTTTTAATAAACTTATTTTTTGGCATGGGTGCAGTATATAAGAGGTAGGCTGGGAGTGGCGATCCATTTGTCCATGTCGGTTTGTCCATGTCGGGTATTAGATATTGTGTCAAGAAAATCGTAAGATGAAAAAAAAATCAATGTAACAGCTGCAAAAAGTGTGGCACACGAAGAAACATTTGAAGGAAAGAAAGTAATGGACATAGCAACAGTCTATATTCTACAACGAATGAGAGCAAGCCAGAATGAGTCAAGTGACGTAGTGTAGTGAGTCAAGTTTAAGAAGCAATGAAATGATATAGCGAGATTCCTCTGATGACAACCAAGGAACATTTGTTAGAATGCTGTTCCCAGGAAGAACCTGACGAGTACAACGAGGAGCAATTACCCGTTGAGTATTTATTTAAGCCCATTAATCGGCAGATTGGCGCATTTATAGTATTCATATATAAAAATGAACTGTACTCTGGGTCAGAAAATTTTTATGATGAAAGTACAACAATAAGCGATCTAAGACAAAATCTGTAAAGGCTTGGAAGTGACAAAACATTAGATAATTTATTATATGAATGTGCTGATATGCTCTGTGGTATTAGTCCTCCCCAGTGAATACAATCCTAGATTTATAAAATATTGGTAGCGGAATCAATTAATAAAAGTTTTTTTTCATGTTCATTTTATTGTTATTTTTTTTTTAATTTTCTTAGTTCAATATTATGAGCTACTGTATGTGGCAATATACATATACAATATGTGGCAGGTGGTAGACAGCTTATTTTGTTTATCTCTTTTACATACAAAATGTTTATTTTAAATAAATAAAAAATTTTAATACCTACGCATTTTCGTCATTAAACCAAAAAAAAAATTCCGTGGTAATAACGACTATTGGGGATCTCAACCACATTTTTGTTTGGTTAAATTGCATCGATATGCGATATCCAATGAGAAATTACGGAAATATAATTGTGATGCAAAGTCTCCCCCTTACAAGATTTACATTACATCACTTTTTAAAAATGTGTAATTAATTTATGAAGTTGATAAGAATACTTAAATCTACAAATAAAAAATCATTTTACCTTGCCACTTAAATTCAATAATCCTGCTCGTTAAAAAAAATTGAATTTTTCGTGAAAAGTGATGCAAAGTACCCCCGGTTTACCTACAATTTTATTTGGGGAGAAGTTTGTCCGGGTCTTGCGTCCGGTTTTGTCGGGATGCGTCTGCCCTTCAACTACGTGGCAGGACGGATCGGAAGAGACTGGTTAAAAGCAGTGTTGCCAGCTCAGTTTCTAAAATAAAGACATCAGAATTGAAAACTTGGCGCGGACAATGAAATCCATTATGTCGGGATCTGCCGGACCGAACCGACCCAAATATCATTTCCGGTAAAAATGATGGTCCAAAGACGAATCAATAACAAAATCTCCAAATGTACCATTTGTGGAAAATTCATCATTTTAATGGGAAAGGCTTGGTTCGGACGTTGAAAGACATTATCTCTTGTAGGTACGTTAGCGACCTACAGTTGTCTTAGAGAATCATCAGAGGGTACCAAAAATTTTCCAATCAATCCTTAACGATCGACCGTGCTAGAGGGCCAGGTCAAGTCAAAAGTCGAGATAACAGGATGATGCAATCTATAAATGATAGATACATTGAAGAAATAATGAACGCAAGAAACTATATTAAGAGGAAACCGTGCTGCATTTTGTCCATACAAACGTATTCCCCAATTTGATTTCAGTGTTTCGATACGATGCAATTTTTTTAACATAATAAAGATTTCGACCTATACTAGCGTTACTTTTTGATTTTTTTATTAGTGGCCATCCATAAATAACGTCACACCTTGGGGGGGAGGGGAATAAAAAAGTGTGATATTTTGTGACAAAGGGTACTGGGGGGGGGGGTCATCAGCTCTGTGACGTCACGCTACTAACACAAATAATCTTTCGTTAACAGGCCACTTGCATCACGTTTTAAAATTTTGTTCCGGTTTAGGTAAATATTCTAAGACATTCTTCTAAGCCTTGTACAGAAGACACAATGTGTGAGGGGTTCTCTTCGAAACATCTGTCAAACGGCGTAATATGTACGGAGTTCTCTTCGTAACATCTGTCAAAAATTCGCCGAAAATCAAAGTATTGCCATATAAAGAAATAAATCTGTTAAGAATAGTGACATCTATGAGATAAATACTGTAGTTAATCACACTGATTTAATTTTGATTAGCTTAGAGAGTATGAATGCTAGAGACCTCTGGATGAATTTTATTGAAGCTAGTGTTACCGACTAACTAAAAAGGACCACGTGACTCAGTAGGCTAGATACCTACTGAGTCACGTGGTCCATTTTGGTCAAAACCTCAATGGATATTCGTGCGGCTTACAACCAAATATGTTGCTGCTCCTGGATGGCGATCTGGGACCGGCCAGATGAACCGCACCCATAAGAAGAAAGAAGTTCCCAGAAGAAGATGAAAAAGGTCAATATAAAAAAGGAAGAAACATAATGACTCAACCCGGCAATCTTGGAATTTGCAATGCGCTCCTTGGTCTCTATCCTTGACCAGCTAGATGATTTTGTCCCTCCAATGATGAAAAGAAAATGGAAGGTCCTCGGTGCAGCTTCTCATAAAGGATCACGCAGATGACTAATCTCGGACTTCAAGACTTGAGTGTTTGTGTTGTTAAGAGTCGTTATTATGAAATTATTATTTGCATGTTATTTTAGTTGAATAATTTATAAAGGTTCAAATTTATTGATAAGTTTAATTTAGGTGGAGGTTATTTATTCTACAATATTTTGATCTATGAGTTTATTTTTGTGTTGATTTTTCGATAATATGGAATATTCTTTAATTATGTAATGTCAGTTGTAGCATTTTGTTTAGGAGAGTTTCTTAAAAAAAATGATGAGGATAAGCTGAACTTTGCAATTAAAATGAAAAAAGAGTATATTTTTTTCGGCTTGATACACAAATTGCTAAATATTAACGTAAATTAATACCTTAATAAAGTTCAACATTATAGAAAACGAATTACAGTATTTTTATTTTTTCTTTCGGTTGTGAGACTGAAATTTTATTGATAAATGAAAAATGAATTTATTTTAATAGATTAGCTCTATACTTTTCAGTTCATGTATATATTTTGTTTGTTAATCTGTCTGAATATTATGTTTAAATTTGCCATTAGGGTTAGATTTATAAATTTTTAATTTTTAATTGAAATTAATACATTTCCTGGGGGAGTGTTAAGAATAGTGACATCTATGAGAAAAATACTGTAGTTAATCACATTGATTTAATCTTGATTAGCTTATTAAGAGAGTATGAATGCTAGACACCTCTGGATGAATTTTATTGAAGCTAGTGTTACCGACTAACTAAAATGGACCACGTGACTCAGTAGGTGTCTAGTACCATTTTTATTTTTTATTCTCGTATTTTTAATAGTCTGAAAGACGGTATTTTTACAGTTTTTAGCAGTGTAAAAGGGGTGCTATTCAAAATATTTGCCTCTCGCATTAATCGATACTTAGAGTACAGTCCCTGTACTGCCCAGGCGGGGTCCAGTCCAAAATTAGTTACAAAAAGTGTTGATTTCATTTTTACTCAAAAATGATTGTAAATAAAACGACTCTGCATTAAAAAAGTGTTTTAGAATAAAAAAAGTCCACCACCCCAGATGAAATGAAGTGATTTGATAAAATCAATGTGGAATTTTACAAAATTAATTGAATATTAAAGGAGACGGAAAATTTTCATGGAGTGACGTCACGGGCCCAAATAACGTATTTAGTGAGTTAAAAAAAAAATTATAAAAAAAAAATTGTAATATTTTCGTAATCTTAGTAAAAAAAATCTATTCACACAATTTTTTCCAAGTCATTATGAAATCCATGCAAGTGGCTTATTCGTTTATTATTTTGTCATTTATTTAAAATATTTGGTATGATGTAGATTTTATTAAAAAATATTTTTAATAAAGAAAAAAATACATTTTGAATTACTGTTTTGTGACGTCACACTAGAGGGGAGGGGGTCTCACAAATATGACGATGTGTGACAAGGATGGGGGAGGGGTAAAAAAATCATGAATATCGTGTGATGTAATTTATGGATGGCCCTAAGTTACTTCTTATGGGAGCTAGCACCCTCCAAAATCGTTAAAATTGCCTGCGTTGAATGTCATCATCATGGGTTCACTGCACAAGCTGGTTAATGCATTAAAAAAACGTACAGACATAGAGTAATTTCTTCTAATAAAGTTTATAAAAAAAAACTCCAAAATCTGTTCAGTGCTGGAGGTGAAAAATGGGGAAAAAAGCCTCGAGAGAGATAATTTTATTTAGGTATTATCAGGCTGAGGTGCAGTTGTCCCTTTCGCTCGGTATTCTGGGGAGTAAGAGTTACAGTTACGGCAACAGTTTGGGTAAAATAACTATTGTTAAAAATTTTCAGCGACCGGGTTTCCTCTTAATAGAGAACTGAACGCGATAGTTGCTAATAAAGGGTTATCCAAAGCAACTGGGCTAGCAGTCCTCAAAGGAGTGCTGATGCGAACAATGATGAAAACATGCATTAATTGAGTGATGAGATCCCTTAGGCGTATGTGTGGTAAAACTATGTTTGTGTTAAACACATGGAATTCTAGAAATCTGCAAGGCCGAAGAAAGCGTAGATAACAAGAATAAGAAAGTGACGCATAGATGGTTTGGATATGCGAAGCGGTTAATTGAAAACGTTCCATGACCAAGTGCGTCATTTACTAGAGGGGGGACAAGTTAGTCATATTGAAAACAGAAGAGTATCTATGTGTGAGACGATGCATGCATGTAAATGAAGCAAGAAGCTTTATCACGTCCCAAAAATTAAAAACCATATTTCGGGGATAAAAAAACACGTTTTACCAAGTTGACCCTTTGCAATAACAAGGTTGCAACAATCGCGATAACGTCATGCAATAATGAACTCTAAAGTAGCTTAGTATGCATAATATATGTTGATCCCATTATCACATCACGTTGTAGCGACACATGGCACCGAGTTATTCCAAAAGGTCGAGGTCTTGACGGAAAAAAAAACAAAGTAAAAACGAAAATCAATAAGAAAATAATACTTCTTAAGTAAGGAATTTATAATGCTTTATTAAAACATTTTATAATTTTACTTTGAATAGGTAGTAGTTAAAAAACACAGTTTTCGAAAAAAAACACCATTAAAATTCAAACTGTCTTTTCTTATGTAAGGTTTTTTTTCTATAAAAAGTAGTTTTATTCCGTTATCAAGGTTAATTTGTAGTTCCTTCTTATTAGAACATAAATAACTTTTGAATTAAAAAAATAAGATTTTCAGGTCGATGAGATGAGGAAGAAAAAATCCCCACAACTCCAATAATATTTTACCCCACATTTTACAGAAGCTAGAGTAGGTTTTATTTTTTTTATTTTTTATTTCATATATATCCCGTTAAACTACAGTTAAGTAGTTTGTCAACAGGATTTTTATTACAACTTTTAACAGATTACAACTTAGACCTTAATTTATACAATAACAATAAACTTACACATTAATAGTAAAACTAAATCGTCTAATACAAATTATTTGTACCTAGTAGCCATGTTTTCAGCGAATATCTGACTCTATTTGGAAATTTGCATTTCTTAATATTACCAGGTAGCATATTATATATTTTAGGCACATTATACTCAAGGGTTCGCTGTCCGTATTTATTATTATGTTTAGGTACAAGCATGCCTTCATTCTTTGTGAACCTAGTATTGTGCCCATGTTCAACTTTCCTCTTATACTCAGAGTCAGATATGTGCTGAATCAATATTTTATACCATAATAAGTGAAATGTTTCGTCTTTGTGAAAAAATATTTTTTTAACTAGTAATTTAACGATAGAATTTTGTATTGATTGTGCGTAATTTAAATTTGTTAATAATTAATTTAATTGGTTCATAATTAAAGTTACTGCATGATGTATATTAATTTATTTTTATGAATGTATTCATATTACTTATTGACAAAGTTAAATTAAAAGAGACATGCTGAATTTCAAGTACTTCATTCCTAATTTCAGGATTTCCCCACCTGACCCAAGATAAACGAAACATATCCTATTGAAAAGCACACACTTTTATTGACCGGTAAAAAACCATGTCTTTTTCGACGTGGTTTTATGAAAAAAATTTAGAAATGACCAAAAAAAACCATGCAAATATGGTAAAAACCATCCATATGGCTACACTGCCCTGAGTGTTAAAACCAGGGTTGCCGATGCTTATGTTCTAAAATACCCACAATCAATGTTAAAAATACCCAATTGGGGAGAATGAAATAGCAAATTCCCCGCAATTCCCCCACAAGTTCTTTTATAATTCGGCCTCTAAAATAAAGCAAAATTCTACAAAAAATAGCATTATTTGTTGATTTATTTAATTTTATTTGGAACATTATCAAGATTAAAACATATTACATACATAAATAATACACGATTAAAAAATATGTTCAATAATTTCCCCAATAAATGTAGTCATAATTTGTCTCGACGCCACCTAGCGAGGGATTTAACAATTACAATGTCTCTCTCGCAAAAATAAAGTTGGTTGTTTTCAGGTGGAAAAAATATAATAAGCAGTAATTGTTGAATGAAACACTAGTATATATTGAATTATTTGGCGGGTATTTGATAAGCCCCCATAGCTCAGTGGTCAAGAGCAGCTGACCGGCAATCAGAAGGACACGGGCTCAAATCCCGTTGGCCGCAAGTATCTTTTCTCGGAAGATTTTTCAATGTTGATAAGTGTTTCAATGTTGATAAGTCAAAGTTGATTTCCAATACGTCGTGTTTAATTAGAATTTAGTTAGACAGGGACTGGGAGTTGCGGATTTCCAATACGTCGTGTTTAGTTATAATTTGGTTAGACAGGGACTGGGAGTTGCTGATTTCTAATACGTCGTGTTTAGTTAGAATTTAGTTAGACACGGACTGGGAGTTGCTGATTTCCAATACGTCGTGTTTAGTTAGAATTTAGTTAGATAGGGACTGGGAGTGCGGATTTCCAATAGGTCGTGTTTAGTTCGAATTTAGTTAGACAGGGACTGGGAGTTGCTGATTTCCAATACGTCGTGTTTAGTTAGAATTTAGTTAGACAGGGACTCTGAGTTGCTGATTTCCAATACGTCGTGTTTAGTTAAAAATTAGTTAGACAGGGACTGGGAGTTGCGGATTTACAATACGTCGTGTTTAGTTAGACTTTAGTTAGATAGGGACTGGGAGTTACGAATTTCAATACATCATTTTGGTCATTCTTCACATATTCACATATTTAAAAAAAAAATAAAATTTCCCCGCAGTTTGGGAAATTTTCCGCGTATTGGCAATCCTGGTTAAAACACTGATATCAACTCTATAAATACGATAACAAACCTTTTTAAAGCACAGTGTTTTTTTAACTCCGTACTGGAGAAGTTCAATACATCTTCTTTTAAATAAATTCAGTGTTGCAAATTTATTTCCAAAATGCGTAATTTAATTGTAATTGTGTTCACCGTTTTATTTCTTCCAACGCTTATTGAGGCACAGCGGGAAGGTAAGAATTATAAAATATTTCATTATTGTACTATTATTGTATTCATAACTAATTATTGATTAAATTAATGTTTAATTGTTTAAAATCAGAAAAATTTATTGTTTGATTTTTTTATATTAATAATTCAAACTTTTTGATTTTGCCTTCGGAAGCTGAAACAGCTGTCACGCGTTATAATAATTATATGGATGAACTTATTTATAAATAAATTGTTTTTTTTTTAATTTTAATTTATTTTGTCATAAATTAAATAATATAATAATAAATAAAATAAAATCTTAAAATTAAAATGGAGTTCTAGAAATTTAACCCGACACTAATTAATATAATAAATCGCTCTTCGTTTTTCTATTCTCTGTGTATGATAAAATTGTATAATATGCATTTTGACTGAAACCCGTGGTTTTGATGGGTGCCTGGTACCTACATTAAAATGCAGTTTATTATAAACTGATGCATTTTATTTTAATTTGATAAATTTTGAATAAGAAAATTATGCATATTTTTTTACAAAAAAATCATTTTTAATACTTTTAACAATGAAATACAGTCTGATAATATATTAAACTGATGCATTTTGTTTATTTATCAATTAATAGATTTTTAATAAAAAGCCTATTCTTATTTTTTAACAAAAAATCTATTTTAAATACGTATTACATTAATATAGTTTGATATATAAAACTGGTGCATTCTATTTATAACCAATTAACAGGTTTTTAATAAGAAGTTTATTCTTATATTTTAAAAAAAAATCTACCTTAAATGCGTATTACATTAAAATGCAGTTTGATGTATTAAACTGTTGCATTTTATTTGAATTTAAAAACAACTGAGTTACGGGTCCTTTCTTATTTTTTTACAAAAACTCCATTTTAAAAATATATTAAAATGCAATTGAATATATTAAACTGATGCATTACAAATTAACATATTTTAAATAATAGGTATATTCTTATATTTTTACAAAAAGACCATTTAAAATACTTAAAATAAAAAACAAAAGGGTTTTTTATTTAATATACTTTAACGGGTAGAACACTGCGGTGCCAACCGAGTGTAAAAAAAACATCACCAAGGAAACAGTAAATAAATGCGTTCAAGTGTGTTTAAATAAAAAAAGTTGGTGATAGACCGATCATTGAAATATGAATAAAGTGTATTAAAGTAAATGGAATGCAAATAAACAATTTCACAGGCAATTGTGTTGTTTTTAATAGTTTTTGTGACAGTTCGGATCGGGATCATAAATTGTGGATGATTATATGGTGACAAGGAAAATGGCGACCAAGGAAAACAGATTGATGGATTTAAAGATAGTGGAATTAAAGCGGAAACTCGAGGAACGTGACCTGAATACAACGGAAACGAAGAGTGCACTGCAACAACGGCTACGAGTGGCTCTCGCTAACACTGGTGAAGATCCGGAGAGTTTTTCTGTCGAAACGACTGGCGGAATTGACGACCTCTGCCGAGATATCGGCGCCAAACTGGAAGCAACCTCCCAAAGTATCAGTCACATGAGGACACAGCTGAAAGGAAAGCTAATCAACGTTTCTCGCTGCTTCAACGATAAGATAGTTGACAAGGAAGAACATGTCCATCCGGAGAATAGAGAAGCGACTCCACGAGACTGGTGGTGAGAATGCCGTCATGGGTGTGAAGAGTTCATCAAGGCCCAAGGATGCTAATGTCGAGGAAAGGATGGTCCTGACCCAGAGGAGGAATGACCTGCCCATCTTCGACGGGAAATCTTCCTGGGAGGAATACCTGAAGCTCTTCGAGACCTCGGCCATGGTCAACGAATGAGCAAAGATAAGGAAGGGGTCGATGTTGTGCCTATCACTGCGAGGAGATGCAGTAAGGGTATTGCAAACTATTACGCTGACTATGATATATTAACTGATGGTTACTCCTACAAGGCTCTCGCAAGATTCTAATTTTTTTGATTAAACGACGCTACATTTATTTCTTTTGAACGAATCTAGACCTCCAGTGTCCATGCATACGTTGTTAGTAAGCAGTATGCAAGTGCTTCACAGGAAAAACAAAATGCAAAAAAATAGGTTAGTAAGACAAAGATAAATTAAACAGGGCAAAAGAAAAACTCATTTACGAGACTCCATGACGCGGAATTGCATCTGTAAAAAACCTGCAAGCACCTGTATAAAATAGAGAACATAAAAAATACAACAAATCTCAAATCAATTGGCATATACCAACAAAAAATGTGAATGGCTTTCGGTCTGACCATAAACTACACTTAGCTTCCGTGTCCCTTAGCCAATTACTCAGTGAAGCCTCAAAGAATGTTAGCTGAATATTTGGGGTAAAATACCCGAAGACTAAAAGAAAAAGGAACAAAATAAATAATAACTAATGAGCAGTTGACGCAACGTCTGGAAATGCGGTTCTGTCATCGTCATATGGAGCAGATCTACCGCTCGCAACTGAAGATCCGCTTCCAAAAGCCGAACAAGACGTTGCAAGAATTCGAAACTGACATAGTCCGACTGGTTAGAGGCGCCTACTCAACAGTGACTGACGATGTCTACGAACGTCTGGCCATCGACAGATTCTTAGACGGACTGCGGAAGGGTGAAATGCACCAGGTCGTTAAGTTGGCAAGTCCGAAGATGCTGAGTGAGGTGTTGCAGTCCGTGAGAAGCCAAACTCGGGTACGTGCTCTGGAGACCACGGGGGAAGAATCGCAATCATCCATGGAGGAATTAGTGAAGCATGTTCAAAAGGCTTTGAAGTTACAGAAGAGAGAGATACGCTGCTGGAAGACTTTGCAATAGACGCCCGAAACCAAGGAGCCAAAACTGAGAAAACTAAAAAAGATTGATCGGAAGGGGCAGCCATCGATCCGTACTACCGAAGCCATTGAAGCATCCGTAACTGTGGCGATACTTGGAGAGGGAACTAACGGTGTCTACATAGAGGATCTGATGGATGAAAAAAGTTGCAGACTGTTGTTGGATACGGCAGCAACTGCGTCGATCGTAAGACCAGATATTGCTGCCTCCGGGGCAAGGATTGTGCTGTCATGATAGAAACTACACGAACTAAACACGACAACGAAGTTAATCACGATAAGTCCATCAGATGAACTTGCTGTCAAAATTGGGCTAAAAGCTGGACCTGAGAGAGGGAGTCATTTGGATCGACAACGAGGAAATGATACTACAAAAGAGGGTAGGCGGAACGGTGTGTGTGATCCTTAGTGTGGATACTCTGCTACCCCAGTGCAGTGAGACACTGGTTACCGGGTGTCTAGAGATGTGGAGTCCAACGGCGTAAACTGTCATCTTGGAACGGGAGAGGGACGATGCGGGACTAGGACAAGGAATTTTGGTCGGTAAGGCGCTAATCCGCACCTGTGAGGAATGTCAATGACTACCTGGTAACCCTGAAGAAAGGCACTCAGTTAGGGCGTGGTTCACCTAATATATTGTAATAAAACGAATATAAAACATTATTCAACTTAATTTTATTTCACCGTAACCGGTTTCAGATCGTTAGAGCCATCTTCAGACCGGTTCACCTGTTTTAGTGGTTGTCCGGCAAGTTAACAACGTGACCGTGACATTGAATAAGCTTCCAGACCAGCTAAAAGATCTCTTTGAACGGGCCAGTAGGGGACTTCCTGCAAGACAAAGGAACGCCATCGAAAAGCTGATCAGCAGATATCAGAATGTCTTTGAAGGTTCCAACGGGTTGTTGGGAAGGAATGACGTCGTACAGCATCGCATAAGAACGGGGAACACGGACCCTATTCGACAAACCTAAAATCCTAGGCGATTACCATTTGTGAGACTTGATGATTATGAACAGATAATCCGGGACATGGAGGAAGGGAAGATAATCGAGCCATCAAACACCCCATGGGTTTCACCCGTGGTACTGGCGAGGAAGAAGAATGAGACCACATATTTTTGTGTAGATTACCGATGACGCAACGATGTTACCAAGGACAGCTACCCTTTACCCCGGATTGATGATACTTTAGACAACTTGGGAGGCTGCCAAGTATTTTCCACCCTGGACTTGAAGAGCGGATGTTGGCAAGTGGAGTTGGACCCAAGAGACAAGGAAAAGACGTATTTTTCTAATGGGACGGGACTCTGGCAGTTTACAGTGATGTCGTTTGGACTTTGTAATGCTCCTGCAAAGTTTGAGCGGTTATGGAACTTGCGCTAAGAGGGCTTTCCTGGGAAATATGCCTGGTCTATCTGGATGACATCATCGTACTCGGCAAAACCTTTAAGGAACACCTGAAGAACTTGAAACAGGTGTTCCTGCGTTTGCAGGGCGCCCACTTGAGACTTAATCACAAGAAGTGTTACTTTTTTCAGAAACAGGTCAATTATCTCGGTCACGTGGTATCCAAAAGGGGAGTCTCAGTCAACCCAGTCAACAAAATCCCCGCTGTCAATGAGTGGCCAGTACCGAAGGACAAGCACGAGTTGAGAAGCTTCCTTGGCCTCTGCACCGTCGCGACGGTTCGTCTATGAGTTTGCAGATATTGCCAAGCCATTGACGAGACTCGCCAAAGAGAAGAATTGTTTTTTCCTGGGACTCTCACTGCCAGCAGGTCTTCGAAACCTGAAGCGAAAGTTGACCGACGCACCTATTTTGAGCTATCACAAACCAGAAGGGAAGTTTATATTGGATACAGACACCAGCAACGTGGATATGGGAAGCGTTCTTTGGCTAGTCCAGGAAGCGGAGGAGAAAGTCATCCGGTAGTTCAGCATGGTACTGTCTAGACCTGAGCGCAACCATTACGTGATGCGAAGGGAATTACTAATAGTAAAATTGTTAAGTTGGTGAAGCATTTTCACATGTACCTTTATGGGAGAAAGTTCCTGCTGAGGACGGATGATGCGGAACTCAAATGGCTCTTGCACTTCAAAAATCCCGAGGAACAGGTGGTGAGATGGATTGAACGGTTGCAGGAATACGATTACGATTCCGAACATCGAGTTGAAGTTCTCTACTGGAACGCAGACGCTCTATCCAGAAGACCTTGCGTGGAGAACTGCATGCACTGCGGGCGGATAGAGGAGAATTCAGCAGTTGTGTTGTAGAACAAGAGTCGTGGATGAGGATTGGAAACCTGGAGAAATCGGGAAGGACCAAGAGACTGACCGCGAACTGAAATATCTGGTTGAGTGTAAGAAGGCAGAAAAGCTCTTGGCTAGCACTCCGAAGGTCGCGGGATTGAATCCCGGCGTGGCAAATAAATTACATTTGAGTAATTTGTGTAATTTCACAATTTATTCATATAAAATAATATTTGGTATATTTGCGGCACGTTCCAGAGTGGAAGATACTCTCAGTATCGCCCTGGTGTAAGACCACCATTCAGAATTGAAACGTTGATTGAAATGGTGTTAGCCGTATTTGGTAACCAGGTCTGAATAGCCAGGTACTTCCCCATCGTCCTCTTCCATATCTCCTTCCTCTCCCCACACTACCTTCAGCCTCACAACATACCCCAATTGGGGATACCATAGTCCCACTGGCTCTAGACGGGAGCAGTTGGGACTCTGCGGTGCGGTATTCATGTAAAAAATATGTTAAATGCAGATTGTTAAATAAAAATAATTTTTTTGTAATTAATTTTTTAACTCTTCAATTCCCAGCGTCACCTGTAGGTGACAAAAGTTTAGTAATTTTTTTCTACCACATGGAAATTTTATTTTAAAAATCTACTACTACCATAGTAAAGGCAAGTAATTACTCTATTCGTTATTTTTTTCTGGCAACACTAGCCAGAAGCCATTTATCAAATTCATTCTCGTGTTTCACGTGAAATTGGAGCAGTCTGATTTTGTGTGATCTCTTGTGACATAAAGTGAAATTAAAATGCCTAAGCCGTAAGTATTACTTTTTTTTCTTATTGTATACAATAAATTAATAAATAAGGTAAAGTACAAATGTATTTTTTGACAAAAATAATTTACAGAATGTTTGTAACAACGTTGGAAATACGCCGTGTCACCTGTGGGTGACACTGGGCATTGTAACTATTCAAATGGTATAATGACTATTATTCGAAATTCATTCTAAGTAATAAATAACTAGACCGTTGTTTACATTTTGGCCTTATCTCTACATTGTGATGGTGTTTTAGAATTTGTTTACTTATTACAGGTTGACGTTAGATGAGATTGTGGAGGAATTGCAGGCCAGGAAGGACCCAGGGAATATTATTTTATTTTCTACTGGTGGATGGTGTGGTGATGGACGAAGGTAGTAATAATGAAAAAGAAGGCTAATATTTTTCAACCTCCCAGTCGAATGTTTCGATCTCTATAAGAACTCCAAAACAGACCTTCCATCTCTGGAGAAAAAAGTGTACATGATTTGGGAGAACGAGATTAAATCGACGTTCCTGTCCTGAAGAAAAAATATATATAAAAAATGGCAATACTTTAATTTCTTGTGGTAAGGGAGACGGTGATGAAGAAGTATTTTCTAACTCTAAATAATTGCGAAAGCAGAATGCTGGGTGTGCAGGTACTGTTCGGGGAAACCGTCTGGAGAACTGCAATTTGCCACACTCAAATGACATGAAAAAAGAGCCAAGAGGTAAGAAAGTGTCGTGTCATAAAGTTTCTAAGAAAATCAATGCAGCTAAATGGCATGAAAATAGTATTGTCACCATTGCATCTAACTGCCATGAATTGAATCCTATCTCGAAAGTGGAACGAATTAGATTTGCCAATAAGAAACGGGCAAAAATTCAAGTAGATTGCCCAGCAATTATCAAGATGTACAATAAGTACATGGGTGGGGTAGACCATTTTCACGAAAGCGTTCACTCCATAGGGTAGCTATTCGCGGCAAATATTGGTGGTTCCCTCTGTTTGTTTTTGGTTTAGATGCAGTTTGCCAAAATGCATGGCTGCTCAGAAGACAGTCAGAAAACAACTGGAAATACTGCGATTTCCATCGAAATGTCACAACCAAATACTTGCAAAAATATGGAAAGCCTCCGATCCTCAAATCCGATTATGGCATAACTCTGCAGATAAGAGTGCCTACCGAGGTAGGAGTGCAGAAAGTGTTGACGATCACTCGCAAATCGACTGCTCTCAACGAATATGTTGATATTGTTACCAACGCAACAGAAAAATGTGTGCCCAGTGCAATATCGGTTTGCATCTAAAGTGTCGGTACAAAATACAATAAATAAGTGCTCTGTTTTTAATTTTAAAAAATATATTTTTTTAATTTTATTTAAATAAATATTATTATAAAACTGTTATTTTATTCCTAACGTAAGAATAAGTAAAATACTGCTTCCTTTTCAAGCACAGTGCCCAGTGTCACCTGTAGGTGACACACCCATAAATAAGGGTGGGGGTATTTAATATTTATATTTTTTTGTCTTAACCATATATAGGTAAGCTATTTTATTTATAGAGAAAAGAAAAATCTGTATTAACTTTGACATGGGAATTGAAGAGTTAAATAAAAATATATAAGAAAAATCTTATATATTTTTAACACGAATGCTTATTAATTTTTTTTTAAATAATATAATAAAGACTTTTAGTGTCGACAGCGGAGATATGAAATGCTGTCAACGAATCCAAAAAAAGTCAAATGCTTCTTGGATAATAAGAGTGTCTTTTACGACGCAAATTAAACATAAATTAAGTATTGTTATTAAAGAAATTTGCAAAAAGGATTTTGATAGATCTGTTCAGCGTTATTTTATTACTAAAAAAATCATAAATAGGTCTTCAAAAACAGTAGATACGATTAAAAAAAACTTTCTTTTCGCTCTGCTGAACAATTAACAGTTTTTCAAATTTCCGTATCGATATGTTAGCAGCGGCGGTTCTTCACAGGGGACAGTCCCCGCCAGTTATACCCGAAACCCACAAAGGGAAATAAAAGTCGATGCTTTGTCTTCACCAAAATGATTGAATTCTTTAAATATAAAGTCAATTAACATTATTTGCAGAAATAAAATACAAAAACAATATTTCGGATCAATTTAAAGCGATCCAGCGACCACTCACTTTTGTGTTTGGACCTGATTAGCATGATTTGTAAAAAATAATATCGGTCGCCACAATCAAAGAGGTGCTCGGGCCGCTATTGTATAATATGTTACGTATTGGAAGACAGCTGAAGGGTCTCTCAATGGTAACTGGCAGGAAGACAGCAACAGCCGATTAAAAGCCTTATTACTATAGTAACGCACCCAGGATATTGTCCTGAAGGGGGCCAGTTAAAATAATGAAAATATGATACATGGATTAAAATTCACTGTAGGTCAGTGTAAAAGTCAAATTTAAAAAGTTTTGATGAATAATTAGGGTCCTGATTATATATTTTTAATACCGCATAAGAGACCCAACTGCCAACATTATATCAATTATCTTTGTTCAAAAAATCTTGATATTACACTTTGCGAACGTTTTTGAAGCAAAATTTTTATTTTGAAATACAAAATTGACTTTTTGAAAAACAATGATGATAAACATTTATTTACATTTCTTTATTATTGATTCTGTATAAGATCGTATATTTTTAAACATTATTTGATCATATGGACCTCACTGGGAGCTTTGCCCGTCCTGAGGCCCATATTTTACCATTAAATATATATATTTGTTTTTTGAAAACCTCACAAGAGTCTCAGCTGCTCCCGTTTGGAGCAAGTGAGACTATGGCATCCCCAATTGGGGTATGTTGTGAGGCTGAAGGTTGTGGGGAGGAGATGGAGGTGGGGAAGAGGAAGGTGGGGAAGTAGCTGGCTATTTACAATTTACAAATTTTAAATGAATTAATTGTGAAATAACACAAATTAATAAATCAAATTTATTAATTCGCAACTGGGATCTGGGTTCGTGTCCCAGTTGCGACCATTGTCTTTTTTTCTGTTTTTCTCTGTCTTGTTCTGTTTCATATTTTTGTTTAGATTATAAGATTCAATCTTTTTCTTCAATGATATATTACATTGATGGGAATAACCTTCAAAAGTTATAAAAGAAAGTTTTTCTTATAGAAAATTAAATAAAACTTAATTTAATACATTCTTTCGCTGAAATTTTGTTAATTGTTCAATTTAATTCAATATTCAATGTTAATTGTTCAATTGTTAAGTTTTATTATTAGTATTATTATTTCAAAAATCATATAGAATCGGCACGGCTGGTAGCACATTTTGTTCGTGTGCATCAATGGTAAATCATATAGAATCGGCACGGCTGGTAACACATTGTGTTCGTGTGCATCAATGGTAAATCATATAGAATTGGCACGGCTGGTAGCACATTGTGTTCGTGTGTATCAATGGTAAATCATATAGAATCGCCACGGCTGGTAGCACATTGTGTTCGTGTGCATCAATGGTAAATCATATAAAATCGGCACGGCTTGTAGCACATTGTGTTCGTGTGTATCAATGGTAAATCATATAGAATCGGCACGGCTGGTAGCACATTGTGTTCGTGTGTATCAATGGTAAATCGTATAGAATCGGCACGGCTGGTAGCACATTGTGTTAGTGCGCATCAATGGTAAATCATATAGAATCGGCACGGCTGGTAGCACATTGTGTTCGTGTGCATCAATGGTAAATTATAAAGTCTAAATATGTTTTATAATATCTCACTGAAGACTATAAAATCATTTACAAATATAACTTACCAATATCTTATTCGAATTTTGAACATCTAGCTGTCACAGTTACTTTGTTTTACTCTAGAAAAAAAATCTTTTTTTATTATTTAACTAATATTTTTATTAATTTAAAATAAAACAATAACTTTGTAAACACCACTTTTATTTTTATACTTTATGCCGACCGGGTTTCGCTACAACCGTAGCTTCATCAGGGCAGTATAATACTCTACTAACCTGGTTAGTAGAGTATTAGTTAGTTGAGGTTAGTTATTTATTGAGTTAGTTGAGGTTAGTAGAGTATTATACTGCCCTGATGAAGCTACGGTTGTAGCGAAACCCGGTCGGCATAAAGTATAAAAATAAAAGTGGTGTTTACAAAGTTATTGTTTTATTTTAAATTAATAATGTCACATCACAAATATAAAATATACATATGAACAAAAAAAAAAAAAATTATATGTTTTCTGGTCAATAAAAGTGTTGTGTGTTGTTCCTTGAGGATTCTTCTCCCCTCTGATCTTCCAGGAGTCACTTTTTGTAGCTGATTTCCACTTTCCATACATTTTTTTTCATTTGTAATTTTGTGAACAATGGAGGAGGACCCTCCTGGACACCCTAAAAAGCCCCCAGATCCTCCCCCTGACCCCCAGATGGTGAAAATGTAGTAATTTCGGACAGTGAATCTGTCATTCTAACTACCACAAAAAAAAGGAAGTTTAGTCCCTCTTCCTCAATAAAACATGACTCTCCTTCTTCTTCTCAGTCTTCACCTGCTCTTCCCCAACCTCCTCCTACAAACTTTTATTCTACTCATTCCTGTGGCCCGTTCATTGTGTACGCTCAAAAAACTGAGCAAGGTAAAACCATCCATCCTCTTGAATTTGGTAAATTCTTATCAAATAGCAAGAACCTTTCTATTAAGCCTGAAGGTATAAAATCCGAGGGTCGCTTCCGAATCTCTGTTGAATTCCTCTCCGGTTCAGCCGCCAACAACTTTATCAAAAACATATTTAATCAAATTCTAAATTCAAGGCATACATCCCAACTTTCAATGTCACTCGAATGGGCCTCGTCAGAGGTATCTCGACCGAAATATCCATTCCAGAAATCCTGTCTTCACTTTCAACTCCCCAACATATCGGCAATCCCATAAAAGCCAGGAGGCTAAATTATAAGGACACCTCTGTGGGCATCGTTTCCTGGAAGCCCTCACAATCTGTCGTCATCACATTCGAAGGACAATCTTTTCCCTCCCATATTTATATGTTTTTCAACTCCTTATCAGTTGAAATGTATACTTATCCCACCACTCAATGTTACAATTGGTGTCGTTTTGCTCAAACCAAATCTCCATGCAGATCCCCTCCCAGATGTTTCAAGTGTGGAGAAAACCACACGGCTGACCAATGTTCTCTCTCTTCACCTAAATATTTGAACTGCTCAGGTGCTCATTCCGCCATTAACTTTTCTTGTCCGGAACAATCTCGTCAAAAAAATATAAAAAATTTCTATGGCCTCTCAGAACTTGTCTTTTCTGCAGGCTTCTAAACTATTCCCGCCTGTCAAAAAATCATTTGCCGAGGTTTATCCCAGTAACTCTTCATCCAACCCATCCGCCTCCTCCTCAACATCTTCTCGTTCAACTAAATTCACATACAAAAACCCTATCTCCAAACCAGCTCCTGGATACGATCAGCACCAACACAACTCACTTCTCTAAAATCCCAATGGTTCACCTCTTTCAAATGCCACAAATGGGTGTGCAAACAATTATAATTCATCCTTGACAAACCATCAAAAGCTTTCTGAACAATCTCCCAAGATAATTCTTCATTTATTCAAACTCTTATTATGCTTCTAATTGACCTAATTTCTTTTCAAACTAATCTACCGTCCAACGCTGCTTCTATTATTTTCACATTAAAATCATTTATTCAAAATGGCTCTTCAAGATGTCAGAATTCTTCAGTGGAATAGCCGCAGTGCTATTTCTAACAAATCGAACCTTTTTAACCTATTAAATTCATACCTTGTTTCTGTGGCTGCTATCTCGGAGACATGGTTTACTCCATCCACCCACTTTAATGTGGGAGGGTACTCCTGTCGCCCGGAAGGTACGGGTGGTGGTGCTGCCCTTTTTATTAAAAAATTCCTCCCAATAAATAATATCAAACCCCCCAATGCTGACTTTCAAATGGTTGCAGCTAAAATAAAGGACACTTCCTTTGTTTCTATCTATCTTCCCCAAACATCGCATTTCAATAAACAAGCGTGGTTGCAAATTGTCCGTCAACTAAGCCCTCCTTTCTTTTTATTGGGCGATTTTAATGCCCATTCCCCCGTCTGGGGTTCTGCTTTCTCTGATCGAGACGGTCGAAGTGTGGTAGATTTCCTAGATGAATCCAACCTTTTTCTTTTGAATGACGGATCTCCGACGAGTCTCTCGCCCCAACACAAACCCCAGTGCAGTGGATCTCTCCATATGCTCTACTAATCTGGAACCTCTCTCCTCGTGGGTAGTGTCCCCCGACCCTTGCTCCAGTGATCATTTCTCGAGTACCATCACTTATCAAACTTCTTTTTGTAATGTTCTTTAAATGTGGCCTTACTAGCCCACAATAATAATATGTACAACGTAAGTTCTTTCGTCTGTTTATTGTGATGTTACAAAGGATTCGATAGTACTGTATTTAATGTCTAACGTAGCGAGTGATTACAAAGGCTACTCGAATGGTTCTGAGCGCGGCGAGCGGCTACGGGAGAGACCGCTGTCTGGCCCGCGAGTCGTTCGTCAAAGTTCGGCGGAACCCGAACGTTTCCGAATGAATCCAATACATGGATAATTATGTATACTACACTTTCCATTCAGACAAGTCCCATATTTCGACAAAGATTAAAACAAAACACACCAAATGGGACGAATTTAACTCGCAAAGGGATAAGTTTATACAAAATTTACCCTCTACCGATACATTATCTGTCAAAGATGACTACAATAACTTCAAATCAATGCTCATAACTGCAATTAATAAATCAAATCCTCCCCTAAAAACCAAATCACTCAAAAAACTCCCTCCGACTCCCCGGTGAGATGAGGAATGTTCCAAGGTAGTGAGAATTCGGAAAGCTAAATCTCTTCCCTATCGTCACAATATGACTATGGAGAACTATCTCATATACAAAAATGCCGAAGCCATTGCCAAAAGGATATTGAGGTCAAAAAAAAGATCCGGGTGGTACAACTTCTGCAGTTCAGTATCTCCGAGCACTCCAATTTCGGAAGTTTGGTCTATGATTCGAAGATTTCGATCCTCCTTCAGTTCAACATCTCCTCGAGCGTCTCATTCTAAATGGATAGATGAGTTCTTAGACAAAATTGCCCCCCCTTCTGTACCTAACTTAGATGAAATAACTCCAATCCACAACACTCCTATGTCTGATCATTGGCTAGACTCTCCATTCACTTTAATTGAATTAAAAAATTGTTTATCAACAGTCAAGGACTCATCTCCAGGCAGAGATGGTATACCTTATAGCATTATCAAAAAGAGTAATGATAATAATTATTACAAGCAATAATTGTCAGCCTAAGACACTCATTTACATTGAAAAATCTTCCGAGAAAAGATACTTGCCGCCAACGGGACTTGAACCCGTGTCCTTCCGATTGCCGGTCGAATGCTCTGACCACTGAGCTATGGCGGCTTATCAAATACCCGCCAAATAATTCAATATATACTAGTGTTTCATTCAACAATTACTGCTTGTTATATTTTTTCCACCTGAAAACAACCAACTTTATTTTTGCGAGGAAGACATTGTTAGTGTTAAATCCCTCGCTAGGTGGCGTCGAGACAAATTATGTCTGCATTTATTGGGGAAATACTTAAACTTGTTAAATATTAATTATTATTATTATTTTTTTTTTTTTTTTAAATTTATAAACTAACGTTTAGACAAGATTTTTATGCATAGCACAAAGGGTAACAATTATTACAAGCAATAATTGTCAGCCTGAGACACTCATTTACATTGAAAAATCTTCCGAGAAAAGATACTTGCCGCCAACGGGACTTGAACCCGTGTCCTTCCGATTGCCGGTCGAATGCTCTGACCACTGAGCTATGGCGGCTTATCAAATACCCGCCAAATAATTCAATATATACTAGTGTTTCATTCAACAATTACTGCTTGTTATATTTTTTCCACCTGAAAACAACCAACTTTATTTTTGCGAGGAAGACATTGTTAGTGTTAAATCCCTCGCTAGGTGGCGTCGAGACAAATTATGTCTGCATTTATTGGGGAAATACTTAAACTTGTTAAATATTAATTATTAATTTTTAATTTATAAACTAACGTTTAGACAAGATTTTTATGCATAGCACAAAGGGTAACAATTATTACTGACTGACAGTGTCTCAGGCTGACAATTATTGCTTGTAATAATTGTTACCCTTTGTGCTATGCATAAAAATCTTGTCTAAACGTTAGTTTATAAATTAAAAAAATAATAAGTAATGATAATGTTCTAAATTACTTCTTAAGCATCTTAAATAAAATATTCCAGACTGGCATAATACCTGATGACTGGAGTTCTCAAATAATCATTCCAATCCTAAAATCCAACAAATCACCCAATTCTGGATCCAACTATACGCCAATTGCTCTTTCATCCACCCTTAGTAAAATTTATGAAAAATTAATCATAAAACCGGTTAGAATTTTTTGTCGAGAGTAATCATCTTCTCTCTCCATCTTAATTTGGATTTAGAAAAAAAAATGCCTGCCCACTTTTTAGTACTGCATCCAAAAATGCACTTAGCACATTAGACAAAATTCAATCAAAGTCATTGCGAATAATAACTGGAGCCATGCAATCGTCGCCCATCAATTCCCTTCAAGTAGAATGTTCTGATCCTCCACTTTATTTAAAACGCCAACTATTTGCTGACAAATTTGTTCTTAAATGTTTAAATTCTAAATGCCATCAGGTTATTCCCAGAGTCTCGTTCAAAGACTCAACACATTCATCTACAATCAGAACTCGAACTAAACCTCTTCCTGCCATCTGTAAAAATTTTCGTTCTCTCTGAGAGCTTTAAATTATCCAAGATGATCTTCTTCCATTATTCAAATTAAAATATAGTCACGTCACCCTATCCCCAACGATTTTAGAAGGGATCGGCATCCTTAAAAGTCTTTCCAATCTTCCAGCCCATACTGTCAATAATATGTTCAATGACATTATTTCTTCTAAATGGCCTAACACTTCTCTTTTATTTACTGATGGCTCCAAATCTCCAGACTCTCCTAACTGTGGTAAAGGTATTAACGTTTACCACAATAATTCTAATGAAAGAATATTTTATTCAATTTCCAACCTATTTTCAATATTTTCTGCCGAGTGCATTGCAATAATTGAATCTCTCAAATATATATTAAAAAAAAAAAAATTTGAACATTCTCTTGTTCTCTCTGACTCTCTCAGTTCCCTTCAAAACCTTAAATCCAGTCCTCTTCTTCATCCTGATGATCACTTTGTATGTCTTATTCGAGTACTGATATCCTCCATTCAAAGTTCTGGAAAAACTGTCACTCTGATTTGGTTTCCTGGACATGTTGGCATAGTGGGTTACGATATTGCTGATTCCTTGGCAAAACAAGGAGCGTCTAACCCTACCGTTTCCCTCATAAACCATATTCCCCTATCTGATATTTTTTCCATCATCAAAGATAGATCCCGCAATGTTTGGACAGAGTATTGGAACATTGCTAGTCAACCCAAGGGTGCCCGCTGTGCCTCAATATAAAGGAGTATCCCATCAAAACCGTGGTTTCAAAAATTCCCCCATTTTTCCAAAAAAGAAAATTCCTTACTTATTTGAATGAGAATCGGATATTGTTCCGTCTCTTCACACCTTTTTAAAATTCATGTGCTTGACTCCCCAGATTGTACGTTCTGTGGTCTAGATGTGGGAACTTTAGATCACTTTTTTATTGTCCCTCTCTAAATAAATAACCTCTCTTCTATCAAGATTTATTCAAAATTGCCTCTCCTCCATTCAACATCTCATCTCTTCTAAGTCTGAACTCCACTCCAATCGTCCATAAAATTCTGAAATTTGCACATTTAAATAAAATTAATATGTAAATTCATGTTTCCTTTCTCTGTAATTATAAATGATGGCCTAGAACACCCTTAAAGGGTGAAAGCCAGAAATAATTGAAAAAAAAAACTTACCAATATAATGCCTTGAATATGTTCAGGCAGATAAAATATAATCTCCACAAGCACCTAGAAGCGCATCGCTCGTATCGGCCGTGTCACGTGTGCGAACGTTTGCTAGCGGAAAATTATGTTTTGTTTAAAATGACCCGACAGCTGATACCACGACATTTGCTGCTATTTTTACGCAAAGTTTCGATAACCAATCTTATCCACTTGAAAAGTACTTTTATTAATAAATAAATCGTAAAAAAAAATATTTTTAAATTCTTAGAGTGCCAAATGGGTTCAAAACGATGTGCTTAAATTTTTTTCAAATTTCTGATACGATTTTCTTTCTCCGAATTCACTTAAAAGTTTTGAAAATTTTCATTTTGTACCCATATAAAAGTAACTATAGATCCAATAAACCATATTTTTGGGAATCTTCCTTAGGAAATCTATAATATAAAAATGAATCACTGAATGTGTTGTTAAGCGCATAACTTTCGAACGACTGCACCAAATTAGATAATTCTTTTTTGTGTGTTTGTTATTGTCAGGACAAGGTTTTTATAAAACTTCCGGTGAGCTCTGGCATTATGCGATTTGTATAAAAAAATTGCTATTGGTGGCGAGGAAGCGGCTATTGCTATGGAAAGCGGAAGGGAGGAAGAGATGGGGGAGGGGAACCAGGGAGGGAGAGGGGAACCTGGGAGGGGGGAGGGGGACCTAAGAGGGGGGAGGGGAACTGGGGAGGGGGGTTCGCGGGACGGGGGAAGGGGGATGGGAGTGAAGTTGGGAGAGAGAAGGTGGAGGTGACGGAGTGGGAACGCGAGAGGGGAAGAGGACGCAGGAGAAGAAGGGGAGGCGGAAGGGGAACGGGACGAATGGGAAAGGACACTCAGGGAGAAACAATTTCCTTATTAATTGGCATAGCAACGCATGCCGGGAACCAGCTAGTGTAGTATATATTTACGAAATTATTTTTTAAAAAGTCCCAAGATTGAGTCTGGCAAAATAATGCCAAAATTTGGGATTAAAAAGGATTTTGCTGGAATTTGAATACACTGTGTTGAGATAATTTGAATTATATTAATATATGTTTTAAATAAATAAATCCAAATATCCCTATATTTGGTGTTTAATTGAAAAATTGTAAATTTTAAATGGTTTATCTAACATTTTTTAAAGATTTAACAAGGGTGGGTTTATCTCTATTATGAGAAATTTCAAAGTCAATCCGGAGGAAGAAGATGATATCCAAATATTATAAAAAAAATTGCATGATTTTATATCTTCATCTATCACCCTTTTATATTATTTAGACAAATTGGACAACTCATAACAAGAATTTTTTCCCATACAGCCGTGAGTCTGTGACCCACCTTAGTACAGATATCAAACGAATTGCAGTGACAATTTTATGTACTTATACGGACAAGTAGTTTTTACCTTGATGCTTTTGAATGACAATATGTTTTGTACTTATTTGGCTTATTCCTCTCTGCACACCTTTTCAGGGATACATTGTTTTATTTTGTGTTAGTTGTAAGTAGGTACACCGTATTTTCCTTAAACTGAATATATTCTTTACAAATCATAAAGCAAAGTCGCTCCCGCTGTCCGTACGCTTAGATCTTTTAAACTACCCAACGGATTTTCATGCGGTTTTCACCAATAGATAGAGTGATTCATGAGAAAGATGTTGGTGTATAATTTGTCAAGATTTTGTGTAAATTGGTTTAAATATAAATGGAGCGGGCTGGTAAGCGAGTGTCGTGGATTTGATATGTATGCAAATTAACAGATGGCGTTGGTTATAAAGGTTGGTTGATGGGGTTGCCAGTAGATTGCGTTATGTTTCGTTAGCCACAGCAGCGTGCGTCCGGGTCTAGTATTGTATACATGAACACGGTATGTTATTTTGTCCCCGTGGAGTGCCCCGAATTTTGCTAGAAGATCCCTACAGGCTGTAAGAGAGGTGTTTGACCCTGTGGAGATTACGGCAAGAGAGGTGGGTTTGCAAATCAATGAGAATAAAACTAAAATCATGATGCAAACCAGAACCCCACACCATAGAATAAAAGATAAAGTGAAATTTAAAGACACTTACAATTTCGAAGTGGTCGAAGAGTTTACCTACCTGGGCTCCATCATAACGCAGGACAATGAAGACCCAGTACAAGTAAGAAAGCGCATCCCAGCAGCTAACAACACTTACTTTGCGTTGCTGCCAGTGTTCAAATCCTGAAACGTCCATAGGAAAACCAAAATAACCTTATTTAAAACAATTATTAGAATGGTCTTGGCCTATGGATGTCAGGCGGAAACACTGACAGCAAAGTCAGCGGAACAGCTGGACACCTTCGAAAGAAAGGTACTTCGAAGAATCTTAGGAGCGATGCGAATAGTAGAGGCATGGAGAATCCGCCACAATAATTAACTCTATCATATCTGCCAAGCTCCCAGACTCTCCATCCATTAGAGGCTCCAAAGATTAAGATGGGCCGGACATGAACACCGAATGCCAAGCACACGAGTACCGAAGAAGGTTCTAATAGGACACCCGGGAGTTAAACAAAAGGCGGGCAGACCTGGACTGAGATGGGAGGATAATATCAGTAAGGATGCAAGAGGACTACTCCATGTCGCAGATTGGAAGAACGCGGCCGAGGACAAAGGGCGGTGGAGGCTTATTTTGAAGGAGGCCAAGGCTGGAAATGGGCTTTAGCGCCATGAAGAAGAAGAAGAAGAAAGCGCGTCGAGCGAAATTAGCTTGTATTCGTGTGTCACACGCAATCGACATAATCCGATTCTTGCCGAAGTTTACCGATCGTGAATGATCGTGAACTAAGAAGAGCCGAGGTTATACGATTACAACCCAAGTTCGTCGAAGATCAGTGAATGCAGACAATAACACCCCGACCCGCACACGGTACTGGTTAAGTGATAAATTCAAACAAATGATAAAGTACATCTGTCGTCAAACTTTTGAATTTTGATTGTCCGTGCTGTGCGTTAGTCCCGCGTGAAATCTTGTTCAACGAACTCATATTTGCTTTTGATTTTAGTGTCATTTAAAAAAAAATTTAAAGTGAATAAGTATCTTAATACATAAAATAAAGCCGGGTTAGTTACACCATTTATAACTCGAGAGCGGCTGGACCAATTTTTACGATCTTTGATTTGTTGGATTCGTCTCCGCCACGAATAGCTATTTAAACATCGGAAAAATTCACGAAAAAATAATTATGAAGATATTCTTTTCCTCATACATTTTGTATGGAACGAATTCTCATCATTTGAAAGAGCTGCAGGAATATTGTGATAAGTATAATATTGAGTAGTGAGTGAATTCCAAATCGTAGTGAGTGAACAAATCCAAAAACGTCAAATGTCAATGCGCTGATTGTTTTGCTTTTGTTCTTAAACAACAGTCGAAAATGGGACAAACGGTGAACGTATGTCTGCACCCCTCCAAAGGAAAAATATAATTAATCTCCCTCACAAGTACACAGAAAATGAAAAGTAATTCCCGCAAATAAGTGGAAAAGTAATAAAATCACAAAAAATATATATCCGTACACAACGCCATCTCTGAGACTGACAAAATCAAAACACGGACAGTTCCGCTTCGATAATTGCTTCATTGTGTAATTTTGACGTATGAATCCCTCCCTCCCACTGCGGTGCAATGCGATGTTCTGAGAAGCCAAGGGACTTCTCAACGGCTCTCTTCCGATACGGCCTGCCATACTGCTGGTGGGCAGACGTATCCGCCGCCAAGACCCGGACAAACCTCACCCCATGTAAACGTAGCCAAACGTAGCGAACCACTTGGGATGAGCTATGGCAGAGTTGTGGGTTACCCAATAAATGGTTCCCGGGGCGGCGGTACCCATACCCGCCTCTGAAATTAAATAATAGAATGGAATAAAATATATGAAGAGAATATTTCAAAATTGGAACCACAAGTATATAGAATAAAGTATAGGTAAACAAGTAGACGACGTGGTATTGTGTTCAGGCTATTGACTCGCAATCCGAAAGTCGCGGGATCGAATCCCGGTGTGGGCAAATAAATTTTATTTGATTAATTTGTGTTATTTCACATATACTTAGTATAAAATGAAGTCGCTCACGCTGTATGTGCGCTTAGACCTTTTAAACCACGCAACAGATTTGCATGCGGTTTTCACCAATAGATAGAATGATTCATGACGAAGGTTTTTAGGTATATAATTTGTCAAGGTTTTGTGTAAATTGATTGAAAACCATAATATATCTGGTCAAGCGGCGGCGGGCAGCGGGCAACGGGGAGCAGGCTGACAAACGGGCGGTGTGGATTTGATTTAACAGATGGCGTTGGTTATAAAGGTTTCGTTAGCCACAGCAACGTGTGGCCGGGTCTGCTAGTTTTATATAAATGGGAAAATTTCAAAATTATACGAAAATACGTTGTGCAATTTTATTGTTTTTAATTTCTATATTCTCTGTTGGAACATCTAAAAAGGGCAATTTCAAATTGTTTCATTAAATAATTCAATATTTATATTTATTAGAGTACCGCACGAGAATCTCGACTGCTAATTTGTTGAAAACATTAACACGGATTTTTTTAACCGTTGTTTTTTTCGCCTTGTACGGTGCAGTCCGTTTCCAGTTTTTCCTCCGCGAGGTGCAATCTAATGACTGGTTAAGCATTAAACAAAATTCTTTCATCCTTGTAAGGCTCTGTCTGTTTCTGTAATTTTCCTATGGTGAGGTGCAGCGCGTAATAATTGTGAGAATTTTTTAGTTTATGAATTACTCAATAACTCCCATAATGTACAGTTCTTGAACCAGTACTTACCAGAGGAAGAAATTAAAACTTAAAACCACTGCAAGCATTAAGCACACAGATAATGCAACGCTTCTTCTTGGAAACACTTCTATACAAGTTTTTTTGGTAGGGGGCTCCCTAGGACTTCCCCTGGGTGCGCCACTGATCTCTTTAAAAAAATCCATGCATTGATATCTGCAAAATCCAAAATGCTAACTACGATATTCTTCTTTCACAATATACAATGTGTGCTCCCTTTGATCAACTACAATATTACCTAAAATATGATCAAACATTTATATTACACTGTCACTTTATTCTTTCACACATTGAGATTAAGAACATCATGTTTTCGCAATTTTAATACATATTACGAAATACACTTTTATAAATCGTTTGAAAAAATATTGATGTTCCGGCGGCAGGGATAATTTTTTTTATACTGGCGATTCATAATTTGAAGATTAGAATAAATTCTCAAAAACTGTCCAAAATAAGAAATCTAAAAATTTATTTGGTGCATTTATTATGTAAAGTTTATCTCAACATTTTATGGCGGCCTCCGTAGTCGAGGGGTAAAGCTCTCAAATAGCAAACAAAAAGTCTCGCGTTCGAATCCCGGCGTGTGCAAATAAAATAAATAAATTCTGAAACACAGCTTTTTCAGATAATTTATTGATTTATTTTACTGCATGATTATATCATTTGAAATGAGTGTTGAATACAAAAAATTTTGTTTGAAAATTGAACAAATCTGCCAACGACCTACGGTATACCTATACCTTATTATGCTAAAAATAAACATATTTTCTCATAATTTAAAACATAACTTTACCAGATAAAAGAACAATCTTTCGAAATCAATTTATAGGTACTTTTATGTGCAAAAGAGTCAACGACTTCAACAAAATGACTTAAGTCATTCACTACTCAGTTTTACTTGTAGTTAGTTTTTACACTAAAGAACGACTCCAAAGTAGTCAATTATTTTACGGGTTGCAAAATTAGAAGGCCGACAAAGGAAACTGATTTAGATAATACACAGTTTAATATACACAGTTTCTCAACACCGTGTTTATTTGTAAATAGCATAATAACCAATACACTACAACTGTTATTAAAGAATTTAGCTCCTTACAAAGAATCTCTGTAATACATTTCTGAATATAATATGACGGGCTCGGGCGCAGATAGTGGCAACCCATTTTTTTCTCAGTTTCGAGCAAAAGAAATTTTTAGCTTTAGCCGAATTAATCCATCAACAAAAAAAAAACAAATAATTTAAATTTTTGGACAATATTTCATCTCAGTTAGACGAGACGAGTTAAACCTGGGTTCGAGTCCCAGTTGTCACCATTATCTCTAATTTTTTCTGTCTCCCGTTCTTTTTCGTATTTTATTAACATTTTTAGTATTCTCTTCTTCTTTAATGAAGTTATAAAGTTTATTAAATTAGAAGCAGCAGTGCTTTTTAAAATCATTAATTAAAAATAATAAAAAAATCGTCTAAGTATATTTGTCAACAAACCTTATTACGCTTCACAAAAATAATATTATTAAATTCATTTATTAATCCAATCTGTCAGGACTTATAATATTATGTGAGTATTGGAACAAAGGTACACATTTTTAATCCAATTTTTTTTCAATTTTATATAAATGGGTATATTTCAAAATTTTATGAAAATATGATTTGCATTTTCATTAATTTTACTAACTAACTAACTAACCATCACGCCGTTTCCCCGCAGGGGCAGGCAGAGAGGACGGACCGCCAAACAACTCGGTCTTGGCACACACTCTTTGCCTCACTCACATTCATACATCGTCTCATACATACTCTTCTATTATTCTGACTTTTGACATGGCCCGTCTCAAGTATCTGATTTACTTGATCGTGCCATGTCTTCCTCGGGCGTCCCCGACTTCTTCTTGTTATTCATTAATTTTAATTTCTATATTCTCTGTAGAAACGTGTGAATATGTCCATTTCAAATACTTTCGATGCATAAATTGAATTCTGATTTTGTTTAATTCTGCACGTGAGTCCTAACCATTTGTTTCTCTTATCTGTGGTCCCAACGGTTAATTTGGTGAAAACATTAAAACGTTTTTTATGTATTTTTTTAAGAACTTGTATGGCCCAGTCTTTTTCCTATTTTTCTACCATAAGGTGCAATCTAATGAGTGATAACATGTAAAGTTTATATCCTCTTATTGGCCGCAGGCGCGAATCCACGCGCAGTTCGTGCGCATGCGCGCGGAAAAAATTTCCAAAAAAAATGTTTGTCTGCGATTTTGACCCTTCTATGTACAGAATTTGTATGGAGGACAAGGTCAGAATCGCTTGCGCCAACATTTGCCCATAAGATGGGCATAAATTTCATTCACCTGGCAACCCCAGAATATTTTTAAATGATTTTACCTGTGGCATCAAAATGTCAAATTTGCCGCGATTCTTTCTGTCAAAGTCGATGCGTGTTACTTGACGAAAACATCGTAAAACCTATCAATTTACGTAATTCACGCAAGTAATGTTGTTTTGGTACATAGTTTATTGTTCTAGGAATGTGTTTCGGTCAATAAAATATACGATAGCTCAAAAATTAATCCACAAAACATTTAATTCAAAGTGGTGCTTTGTAAGGGAATTTTCGTGAAATGGCCTGGCCTTTAACCGGTTATGAACACTCAAAATTGATAATTTGCTTGA
Organism: Limnephilus rhombicus; assembly: GCA_929108145.2. Taxonomy (NCBI): domain Eukaryota; kingdom Metazoa; phylum Arthropoda; class Insecta; order Trichoptera; family Limnephilidae; genus Limnephilus; species Limnephilus rhombicus. Next base: position 15,472,386 of record OV815290.1, on the reverse strand, counting down.
AATGGCTGTAACCGTGTTTGGTGACCATATCTGAATTCCCAGCTGTACTTCCCCACATCCTTCCCCTCTCCGCCACCTTTAGCCTCACAACATTCCTTAATTGGGAATGTCATAGTCTCACTTGCTCCAGACGGGTGCAGTTGGGACTCTTGTGCGATATTAACATTATTTTTTTTTATTATTTTTTAAATCACGCTATTTTTGACTGAGCGTAACAAAGTCATATTTTAATTCGGCCGTTGTGCTTTTGATCTGTCTGTATTTTTTTGTACGTTCCGTTTCCGGTTAGAGGTGATTATCTGTGTAAAGAAAGTGTGAAAGAGGAATTTTCATAGAGAAAGTGATGTTTCTTCGGATGAATAATATAATTACAAATTTATTTAAGATGATTTTAAAAAGTTATAAAACATAAATCGTTTATATTTAAGACGGTAGTATTTACGTACTCACTTGCAAATCTTTCTAAATTTATCATATTCAATAAATACGCTAAATTTAGAAACACAATTTTTTGAACACGAGACATAATTGCTGAATTCTCCGGCATTGCCCGGGCTTAAGGCCTTGTGCGCATTAGCGGCCAGCCGCGTAGGCGATCAACCGCGCGGCCAGCCGCGTTTTTTTTTCAGTATGCAACCGCTCATATCCGTACGCACCCAACCGCCGAAAAATTTCATACTAAAATAAAAATGCGGCTAGCCGCTAGTGCGCACAAGGCCTTACCCTTTTTTTCATAATCAGATGTGGACAAGTAATTTTTATATATATATATATATATATATAGATTAATATATATATTTTAACAACTATCTTTTTAAAATCACTTTTGAAGGTTATTCCCAACATTTATTTTTTCGTTATTTCAAATTCAGAAAAATCTAATAATATGGAAAAAATTAGTAGAAAATAATATTGTTGGGATTGGCAAGATTAACTTTAAATTGAGAGGTCTCGGTAGCCGTATTGGTTAAATCGTTCGTCTCAGTTAGACAATAGATCCTGGGTTCGAGTCCCAGTTGTGACCAATATCTTTTAATTTTTCTGGGTCTTGTTTTTTTTTCATTTTTAATATTCTTTTATTCTTCAATGAAGTAATTCTCCTCTTATTTAAAACCACGGCGTGCAAAATTCCATTAATCTCGGAATAAAACCCCAGATTGGTATAAAAAATAAGGTCAGACCACTGCCCGCCACAGACACTCTCCTTTATATAATGTTTAACTATATAGAAATAGTATTTTGTTCCTCCTAGCTATATATATATATATATATAGCTTTCAATATTTTTTCCTCCGTGAGGTGCAATCTAATGACTAAATTTTATTTTATTCCACACATGAATCCCAACGCTAATTTCGCGAAAAACCATAACATTTTTTTACTTTTTTTACATTTTTTTTACATTTTTTTACTGATATTTTTAAGGCGCAGTACTTTTTCCACTTTTTTCTCTGTGAGGTGCAATCTAATGAGTGATAATATGTTAAGTTTATATTAACATTTAAAGCGGCCTCCTTGGTTGAGGGGTAAGGCTTTCGACTCGCAAACCAAAATTTGCGGGTTCAAATCCCGGCGTGCGCGGTGACCCGACAATTGGTCCGGCGACAGTTCGTCCGGCCGACATTTGGTCCGCCGACAATTGGTTCGGCCGAAAGTTTAGAAGATTTTTTTTCAAGTAAGTATGCAAAGAAGATATACGGCCGTACAACCAAAGTCGATGTACTTATATCTGAAGGCATCTTCAGTGAAAATCCGCTGTAAAAATATTTTTACTAATAATTTTTACTCTCCGACATAAAATATGACATACTTATACGTGCAGTCGGCTTAGCAAAAAAAAACACTAAAGATTCCTACTTGCATATAACATAACTTTAATATCTGAATATAACACAACAGTCCCAACTGGACCAATGAGACTAAATGACCAAATGTCGGCCGGACGAACTGTCGACCGGACCAACTGTCGCCGGACCAACTGTCGCCGGACCAACTGTCGCCGGACCAACTGTCGCCGGACCAACTTTCGCCGGACCAACTGTCGCCGGATCAATTGTCGCCGGACCAACTATCGCCGGACCAACTGTCGCCGGACCAACTGTCGCCGGACCAACTGTCATGGAACCATATCAACATTTCAAGCGGTTTCCTTGGTTGAGGGGTAAGGCTTTATACTAGCCAACCAAAATTTGCGGGTTCAAATCCCGGCGTACGCAAATGAATATTATTTCAGATTAAAAGAAAAATAATATGTAGTATAATTTCGTTTGTTTGTAATATATTCTCAGTAACACCCTGGTGTACGACTACCATTCCGAATTGAAACGTTGCTTATTAGCCGTGTTTGGTGACCATTTCTGAATAGCCAGGTACTTTCCCACCTTCCCCTATCCATCTCCTTTCCTTCGGCCTCACAACATTCCCCATTTGGGGATGCAATAGACTCTTGCACGATACTAACTTTTTTTTTAAACTACGCAAATTTTGACTGAGCAAAAGTCCTATTTTAACTCAGGCATTGTGCATTTCGACAGTCTCTAATTTTTTTTGTACGTTCCGTTTCCGGTTGTACGTGATAATCTGAAGAAAGTGTTAAAAAAAAGTTGTTTCCCAGATAGTGACATTTCTTTCGATGAATCATTTTCAATTTGGGAGGCGGGCATGGGTCCTGGATACCGCCGCCCGGGAAACCATTTATTGGATAACCAACACCTTTGCTACAAAGGTGTTGGTCAAAGGTCACCCCAAGTGGTTCGCTACGTTTGGTGACTTAGCAGGGGTGCCCACGTTCATGGGTGAGGTTTGTCCGGATCTTGGCGGTGGATGCGTTTGCCCACCAACTGCATGGCAGGCCGGATCGGGAGAGAATGGTTGAAGGAGTCCCTTTGAATTCTCCACCCGTACTCTCTCTTTAACATCGCCTTGCACCGCAGTGGGAGGGATGGATTCATACGTCTGTCACTCCTGGATACACTGACTTCTAGATTCCAACACACCCCTAATACCCTTTTCCTTCCCAGAACTTCCTCTCCTTCTTTTTTTAAAAAGATTCTCCACACAGCATCCCCAAAGTCGACTTGGGCTCTGAGGGGAATTATTTTCCTCAGGGCCTCTTGTGTGGAGCAAATGTAAAAAAAAAATTGTAATTTCTTATTTTAAATGATTTTAAAAAGTTACAATAAATAAATGTATGGTTTATAGTTAAGTAGGTAGGTATTTAAGTACCCACTTACAAATCTTATGTTTAAGGAGAAAATTTTGTTTTGGTTTATTAAATACGAGAAATTTAGAAACACACTTTTTTCACAAAAAATTCACGTATGAAAAATTCATATTGGTCAAAGAACCTTTAATACACTTCACAAAAATAATATTAATACATTCATTTATAAATCTAATCTGTCAGGACTTATAATATTATGTAAAGGTCATTTTTAAATAGTTTCAATACATCATTTGATTCCAGAATATTTAGTTTTTTTTTTTTAATTCTGCACAAGAGTCCCAACGAGTAATTTGGTGAAAAACATTAAAACGTTTTTTTATGAATTTTTTAGGACCTTGTAAGGCGCAGTCTTTTTCATATTTTCTTCTCCTTGAGGTGCAATCTAATGAGTGATAATGTCTTAAGTTCATGTTGCGGCCTCTGTGGTTGAGTGGTAAGTCTTTTAAAAAGGCAAACCAAAAGTTCCGGGTTCAAATCCCGGAGTGCGCATTAATTTTTTAATTCATTAATTAATGTTATTTCAGAATTAGTTAATTATTAATAATATGTTGGTGACAATCTGCATAAAGAAAGTGTGAAAAAAGAATTCTCACTGAGATAGTGCTGTTTCCTAGGATAAATAATATAATTACATATTTAAGATGATTTTAAAAAGTTACAATAAATAAATGGTTTATATTTAAGTATGTAGGTATTTACGTACCGACTTACAAATCTTATGTTTAAGGAGGAAATTTTTGTTTTGATTAATTAAATAAAATTTTTGCACACGAGACATACTTGCTGAAGTTCCCAGCATTACCCGGGCTTAATGCATTTTTTCGAAATTAGAAGTAGACAAGTGATTTTCCTTTTTTTCAACAACTTTATTTTTAAAATAACTTTTGAAGGTTATTCATAAAAAAAAGTATGGTTATTTCCTACCTTTTTAAAATTGTTTTCAAATCAGAAAGATAACATCCAATAATTTGGGAAAAAAAATTGTTGAAAATAATATTGTTATAATTGAAATTTGTAATATGGGATTGACAAAAATGACTTAAAATGAGAGGTCTCGATAGCCGTATTGTTTAAAGCGTTCGTGTCAGTTAGACAAAAGATCCTGAGTTCGAGCTCCAGTTGAGACCATTATCTTTTAATTTTCCTGTGTTTTGTTCTTTTACTTTTTTCGTTTAGATTTTTAGTATTTTTCTTCAATGAAATAATTTTCCAATCATTTTGAACCACGGTGTGCAAAATTTCATTAATCTCGGAATAAAACGGTAGATTGTTATAAAAATCAAGACAGGCTGCCCTCACGCCACAGACACCCTACTTTATATAATGTATAACTATATAGAAACAGTATTTTGTTTCTCCTGTAAGGCCCCAAATGTACTTGAGTCATTTACTACTATGTTTTACTTGTAGTTATTTTTTACACTAAAGAACGACTCCAAAATAGTAAATTATTTTACGGGTTGCAAAATTAGTATGCCGGCAAAGAAAACTGATTTAGATAATATAAACACAGTTTCCCACTTGTATCACGAGTTTTCGAACTCGTGTTTATTTGTTAATATCATTATAACCAACACAGTATATCTTATGTTAATTAAGAATTTAGCTCCTTACAAAGAATCTCTGTAATACATTTCTGAATATAATATGGCGGGCTCGGGCGCAGATAGTGGCAACCCTCATTTTCTTGGTTTCGAGAAAAAACAAATTTTTAACTTTTGCCTAATTCATCAACCAAAATACAAATAATTTCAATTATTGGACAAAATTTCGTGTCAGTTAGACGAGAGTTCCTGGGTTCGAGTCCCAGTTGCCACCATTATCTTTTCATTTTTCTGTCTCCTGTTCTTTTTCATATTTCGTTTAGATTTTTATTATTCTCTTCTTCGATGAAATTATAAAGTTGTAGCGCCCAGTATTTAGTCCGACGCACGGATCCGAATACTTTCTCCCTCACACGCATAGCGCCGTTTCGCTTTGCAACTTTCACCGAGCTACCTAACCGAAAGGACACCCCTTTGGCCGTAGCCACCCCATCCCCCCGCCAGCCGGACGCTGCTGCCCCGGCACTAAGGGGTATATAAGGGCGTACTGACCGATCTCAAGTCAGTGTAGCCGGACTCCGGGTAAACCAAGCAACAGCATCCTAGTGGTCAGTGCTAAGTTAACCAACCGGTACCAAGTCGAGAGATCCCGCTGGGTGTTCCTTGGGAATCACAGTAACAGTGCCCTAGTGGACATTACTTACCGGGCACCGTTTGCCCAACTAAGAGACCGCGGGTCCTATGTTGGAGTGTGTACCTACTGTTCTGTACCTACTCTTTACTAAAATTATAAGTTATGAACCCTGTATAAGTGTAATAAATTGCCATTGTTAATGTCGACTATCTCTTATATTAATACCCCGCCACAAAGTTTATTAAATTAGAAGCAGCAGTGTTTTTTTAAATCTGTCAGGACTTATGATATAATGTAAGTATTGGAAGAGAAGGACACTTTTCTAATCCATTTTTTTTTTCAATTTTACATATGTAAAAATTTTATGAAAACATGAGTTGCATTTTTATTAATTTTAAGTTCTGTAATATTCTCTGTAAGAACGTGTTTAAAGGTCAATTTCAAATAGTTTCGATGCATTATTAATTATTTAAATCTGTGCATGAATCCCAACGGGTAATTTGGTATATTAATTGACACGTTTTTTTACTGTATTTTTAAGGCCTTGGAGGTGCATTCTAATGAGTTATAAAATGTTAACTTAATATCAACATTTTATGGCGGCCTCCGTGGTCGAGTGGTATGGCTCTGGACTAGCAAACCAAAAGTCACAGGTTCAAATATTATTATGATTACTTATATATCAAATTTTATTACAATAATTAATGTTATTTCACAATGAATTTATTTATTTTTTTTTACAGTTTTTTAGAGAAAATGTGCCCTTACTGGGGTACCCCGTTCTAAGGACACATTGTACCAGTTTTATTATTTGAATTATAAGTAAATACCTAATCTATGTTAGAATATTGTCAAGGAAAATTATTAAGTTAGATCTAAAAGAAAGTACAAAACAAGCATTATTCTTTGTTGGGTTGCAAAATTGAATCTATTTTCTTCCTTCCCATGTCCATAATCCATATTTTTATGCTTCTTTTCAAGGCGGTTATTTTTTTGTGGTTTTCATTGCAAGAGGGAGTAAATTAAATAATTTTACAGAGAAGTATATTAAGTATATTTACGGTACGTCCCAGAGTGGAAAATACTCTTAGTAAAGCCCTGGTGAGAGACCACCATTCAAAATTGAAAATTTATTAGGTGACCAATCTGAATTGTCAGGTACTTCCATTTCCTTCCCCTCTCCGTCACCTTAAGTCTCAAAACATTCCACAATTGGATATGTCATCGTCTCACCTGCTCCAGACGGGGTAGTTGGGACTCTTGTACGATATTAACATTATTTTTTTTAAATCACGCTATTTTTGACTGATCGTAACAAAGTCGGATTTCAACTCAGCCGTCGTGCTTTTGATCGATCTGTATTTCCGGTTAGAGGTGATCATCTGAATGAAGAAAGTGTGAAAGAAGAATTGTCACAGAGATACTAGTAGGGATGTTTCTTTGGATGAATAATATAATTACATATTTTAAATTATTTTGAAAAGTTAAAATAAATAAATGGTTCACAGTTTAGTAGCTAGGTATTTACGTATCCACTTACAAATCTTATGTTTAAGGAATAAATTTTTGTTTTAATTTATTAAATACGAGAAATTTGGAAACACACTTTTTTGGACAAATGACATACTTGCTTAAGTCCCCGGAATTGCCCGGACTTAACGCATTTTGTGTGAATGTGGGCAAAAATTTTTTTTTTTATTTGAACAATTTTCTTTTTATAATAATATTCCCAATTTTTTTTGGTTACTTCCTATTTAAAAAAAAATATTTCCAATTCAGAAAAATAGTATCCAATAAATGGAAAACAATTAGCTGAAGATAGCATAGTTATTATTAATATTTGGAATATTAGATTGCCAAAAATGACTTCAAAATAATCTCGGGTCTCGGTAGCCGTATTGGTTAAAGCGTTCGTCCCGATTGGACGAGAGATCCTGGGTTCGAGTCCCAGTTTCGACCGTTATTTTTTATTTTTTCTATGTCTTTTCTTTTTTTATATTTCGTTTAGATTTTTAGTATTATCATCTTCAAAAAGTAATTTTCCTCTCATTTTGAACTACACCGTGCAAAATTTCATTAATCTCGAATGAAACGCACAATTGGTATAAAAAATACAGCCAGACCGCCCTCCCTCCACGGACACACTCCTTTATATAATGTATAACTATTAGACTGGGCCGAAAAAACTATTTTTTTTATTTCGAAGTTGTAATAGCGCGGAAAAGTTTCGAATTATATAGACAAAAACAAAGAAAAAAAAAACAAAATCGGATGATATCTTCCGTTCGCGCATAGGCCCTAAAGTTTGACAAAAAAAAAAAAAAACTCATTTTTGCGATAATTTTTTTTTTAATTTTAATTAGATGTTTTTGTAATTTAATAATTTGTAACATCTTCAAATAGAGCCTAAAAATATTGTGTTTTAATTTGGTTTAGATCAATTGATACCTTCCGGTCGCGCATAGGGCCTAAAATTTTCCAAAATATTGAAAATTTCACATTTTTACGAGATATTTTTTATATCTTTAATATACTTTTTTATCGTAATAGTAACAGTATTCTTATGTTTGAACCTAAGAACATTGTGTTTTATTATGGTGTAAATAAATGAACAACTTCCGGTCGCGCAATGACCCCAATTCTATAGAAAAACAGTACTTGGAAAAAGATAGTTAGGCCTATGACGTGATGGGTGATAACAGTAACAATGGGCATGGTACTTTTCGACTTGCTTTACATATATTTAAAAAGCTTAAATATTTAAGTTACAGTATAGTTTTCAACAATAAACTTACCTTTATAAAAAAGAAAAACAGAGTTCTGAATAAATAGTTCATGGTAGTTAAACCTGTCCATGTGTCCATTAGTACTGTTTCCTATTTTGTAGTCGAAGGTACTTTGAAGACTGTTTTGCTGGTGACGTTAGGCATGGATGATCTGGACAGCAGAGTGGTTCTTATAAATCCGTCTCGAGATTTAGCTCCACAAACTTTTCCTGAGGCTTCCGTGACGAGTTTTACACAGCGTTCAACAGCCTGTGTGTGAACTGGGAATTGCTTGAAAATAATGTTCCAGTCAAGGATTGAGTCACTGTCGATGTGTGTTTTGATCTCGTCGTCACTGATTTCTGCCAACAATGGGGGAGAAGATAATTCACAGTCCATCCAAGTAATCATTTCTGAGTATTCTTGCGCATTGGACTTAATTTTTAGTGGCGTGAATGTTCTTACTGTTTTTCTTCTTGCATCTATCCGCCTTGCCTTCAGAATTCTTCCAAGTCCGAGCTCTCTTATGTGTTTCTTGTCATCTTGAGTCATGGCTAATATTAACTGTTTTGGGGGGGCGAAAAAACCATTCCGTTCGATCACATGATCAATAACATCAAGCAAAGGTTTTGGCAAATACAGTGTAGATTGTATTGCTTGGTAAACAAGTTTCGGGCCGTCTGTAAAGTGTTTACTTGTTTTGATAGTAAACCACATTGGCATGTATGATTTCAATATAAACAAAACTAGTTCTTGAAGTTCAGATGAGGGGTTTTCTTCACTTATGTACAATCTGAGAGTTCGATTTGCTTTTGTCAACCACCTCGAATGTGATAAGTGCCCATGATCACGTACCTCCAGATCTTCTTTACAGGCTCCTGATTTTATTGCCTTTGAAATATCAAGTAGGTATTGCTGATCTTTGCTAAGCACGTTTTTTTCTATCTGTGGGATCTGACAATTAATTTTCTGGAAGTTAACATGTGGCGGAATGGCAACTCGAACTCAGCCGGGTTCTTGAATTAGTGAGTGATGCTCTTTCTTAAAAATTCTACTTAGGTTCAAACATAAAAATACTCTAACTATTACGATATAAAGTATATTAAAGACATTAAAAAGATCTCGTAAAAATGTGAAATTTTTGAAAATTTAACGCCCTGTGCGCGACCGGAAGATATCAATTGATCTAAACCAAAATAAAACACAATGTTTTTAGGCTCTATTTAAAGACGTTACAAACTATTACATTTCGAAAACATCTAAATAAAATTTAAAAAGAGGTTTTTTTCATATTTTTATTATTTTGATATATTTTTTTTCTTTGTTTTTGTCTATATAATTCGCAACTTTTCCGCGCTATTACAACTTCGAAATCAAAAAATGAGTTTTTTCGGCCCACTCTCATAACTATAATAGAAACAGTATGGTTATCTCCTGTCGAGTCGTGAAATGGACTTTTACTACTGTGTAATTATATTTTACAGCAAAGAATGACTATTAACTAGACCCACACATTTATATCTTATATGAGTTTGATAAGCCATCCGAAATGAACTATGTATTCAATAAAACACATCACGGGGAATTTATTGATTTATTTAAGAGCGTTTAACCAGCCAGCGGCCGAAAATCCAATCCAAAATCGTCAAAAGTTGTTCCTACGATCGTGCAGGGCGGTTACAATAAGAAAGATTAATTATTCTCCGTACCAGATTTTAAAAATCGTAACTCAAAATCGATTTTTTTCATTCCAAATTTGCTTTAATTTATACCTACATCAAAAAATTCTGAAAGGCGTGATGATAAAACTATTAAAATAATGTACTTTTTGTAATTGTTTTGTGATTATAAGTATTTATCATTTTTCAACAATTTCTAAGTTAAATAAGAATGTAAAAAAAATTGAAATATATTAGTTTGTAAGTGCGCAAATAAATACACAACGGACCAATTTTCGTCAAGAAACACATGTACGTATATATTTTTAAATAGTTTTATTTAAACTAAAATTAAAATTCTAAAACATGCGATACCCAGATAATGTATTGATTTATTTTACTGCATGATTGCATGATTTGAAATGGGTTTGGTATAATACAAAATCTTTTTTGAAAATTTAGCAAATCTGCCAACGACCTATGGTATAACCTTATTATACAAAAAAATAACCATTCTTTCTCAAAATTTAAAACATGCAAATGCTAGATAAAAGAACAATCTTTCGAAATCCATTTATAAATTTTTGTGGAAAAGAGTCAATACGTCTAAAATCTGATTTAAAAATGACATATTTCTGGTTTTCTCTGGTAATAAAAGTATTTTTGATTTGATAACAAATACTCTTAGGGGACTGTTTTCAAATAGCTCAAAACCTTCTCTTTCAGACTTTGTACTTATAGTAGTCGAGGCTTCATTCACAGTCTTCACAGCCCATTTAAATGCTTGTATATGATACTGCAGAGGCAATTTACCTTGAAGATTTTCAACAGATATATTCTTCAGTGTTGGGGTTCGGGTTCGGTTACATTTTACTGAAGCACAGTCGGGAAATGCGCCAATCGCGCTCCCAACATTTGTCACGTGAGAATGGGTCGTTTATACGTTTCGTTCCTGAGTTCACAGCTCAGCTGTGGAACTATTCGTAGGCCCCTGCGTTTTCTCTCCTGCAATATGGCTTTATTCAAGATCTAGATTCATTTCTAATTTTCCTCAAAAGGACCCTCAACACAGCATCCACCAAGACGACATAGGCCCTGAGGGAAATTATCTTGTGTAGAGAAAATCTCGAGAACTAAAAGTTTTTGACGGCCTAATAACAACCTTACTGTAATCGTGAACTAATGACTAACTACGAGGGCCACTGCAGTCGAGGGGTATAATTCTCAACTACGAATCCAGATGTCACGGGTTCATCTCCTTTCTCTTACTTGGTTCTGGTGTATGTTGCAGGAGATCTGTGTGTCGTCGCCGGAACCATCCAGCCGGGTGTCTGCAGACACATAATGAGGTGCTCCGTCGTCTTGGAAGCGGCATTCTACGGATCACCATATCAGGTGAAGTCAGATAGTTTTAATCTCTCTGCATGTAAAGTTAATTCGTAATTCATTTTACCAATCAAAGTTACTATTATATGTATTGTTCTATGGATATTTTACAATAAAAATGACAGCAGTACAAGATACAAATTAAAAACTCATTATGTTATTAACCGATCCAGTTTTTTATTTACAAAGTATTCCTGTTGTTATTTAATAAATATATAAATAATGTTTCTCGTCGCAAATGCAGATATTTTTTTCAGAATTTCAAAGGATTTTTGTGTTTTTTTTATTTTATTTTATTTATTTTTTTATTTACATATGCATATATATTACAAAACATTACAAATGATACTTTGTCTGTCCAACTGTGAAGGATACCCGTTTCAGGACAGCCAAATTGTATATTTAGTTCATAATATTCTTTACAAAGGAATGGTTTCGTTCGAGATATCACAGGAATTTGCAGCTGTCAAGACAACTTTTGAGAACATTCAAAATTGTATTCTGAACGAAGGGATGGTTTCTTAATGTCTTTGAAAGAATCGCAAAGATGTGATTTTTTTTCAATGTCATTTTGGAGAACATTAATAATTGCATTCAGAGTGAATGAGTGGTTTCTTTAGTGAGATCACAAGAAGGACATTATTCCCAGGCCATTTTAGAGAACATTTACAATTGCATAATTAGAATGAACAGATTCGTAAACCAATATTTGACATTTGAATTTCCAATGAATTTATGACTATTTAATTTTAAAAAGTTCTACAATTTTTAGAATTTCTGAAATAGTAGAAATTACATAATTAATTATAAACCAAATATATGTGAAATGATTTTTTTTCAAGCTCGTTTTGGAGAACATTAATTTATTTTGTTGTTTATTTATTTCTTTTATTTTACGCTCAGAGAGTAGAAGCAACACTTAACTTCATTAACAATGAAGTTAGGTTAGGTTAGGTTATATTAGGCAAGGTTAGGTTAGGTTATATTAGGCAAGGTTAGGTTAGGCAACACCTAACTTCATTAACAATGAAGTTAGGTTAGGTTAGGTTAGGTTAGGTTAGGTTATATTAGGCAAGGTTAGGTTAGGCAACACCTAACTTCATTAACAATGAAGTTAGGTTAGGTTAGGTTAGGTTATATTAGGCAAGGTTAGGTTAGGCAACACCTAACTTCATTAACAATGAAGTTAGGTTAGGTTAGGTTATATTAGGCAAGGTTCGGTTAGACAACACCTAACTTCATTAACAATGAAGTTAGGTTAGTTTATATTAGGCAAGGTTAGGTTAGGTTAGGTTAGGTTAGGTTAGGTTAGGTTATATTAGGCAAGGTTAGGTTAGGCAACACCTAACTTCATTAACAATGAAGTTAGGTTAGGTTAGGTTATATTAGGCAAGGTTCGGTTAGACAACACCTAACTTCATTAACAATGAAGTTAGGTTAGTTTATATTAGGCAAGGTTAGGTTAGGTTAGGTTAGGTTATATTAGGCAAGGTTAGGTTAGGTTAGGTTAGGTTAGGTTAGGTTAGGTTAGGTTAGGTTAGGTTAGGTTATATTAGGCAAGGTTAGGTTAGGTTAGGTTAGGTTAGGTTATATTAGGCAAGGTTAGGTTAGGCAACACCTAACTTCATTAACAATGAAGTTAGGTGTTGCTTCTTTCTATTTTAAATATTTTCTGGAAAATTCGTAATATTATAATTTCGAATGTTTTTCTTGTATGTATTGCTATGTACTTATGTATCCAAGCTAATAATTATCTTTATATGTATGTATACGGTGGCGCAAAACATCTGTTGTTTTATTTTCGTTTCCAGCTCTAATTATTGCTTGGTTGGGGATTCCCCAGAAATAGTGCTCGCTTGTCACCTGTGTCATTTTCATTTCTTTCGTACATTGTGATGAAAGGAAGGGAATTATTCCGATTGTTTGACGTAAATTATTGAAAAAGATGTTATTCTGTTAGTGTTATTAAAAGTGTTAAATGACATCTTTCAAAAAACAACGTAAGTGGATTGGATATTTAATTTTTTTATAATAAACGATAACTGATAAACGTAAAAGCCGAATACAATTAAAGCAGAATCGATCGATAACTGCATGATTTTTTTTTTTAATTTTTGTGTTTACATAAATAAGTAATTAAGGAATAATAAATAATAAGTAATATAGGCATGTCGAACGTTTTGTTTAGGCATTTGACTAGCTTGTAATGTTTATATTTTATATGAAGTCGAATTTACGTTTTAAAATTCTTAAAGTCAACTTCAATCAGGGGGGGGGGTGACACTACATTATCCGCACCGGGTGCCACCCATGCTAGCTGCGCCACTGGCCTACATGAATTATATATCGCTGCACTTGTTTTATGCTAACGACTTATTTATTGTTTATGAATATTAAACTGGAAACATTTACTCATGTAAAATTTTTCGTAAAAAAATCAAGATTACTGTTTGTTGCTGTTTAGTAGTTAATTGTTTTAAAGTAACGTATGACATTGTTCAAGTGGAGAGTTTTATTTCGCAATGAAATACAATATTGAAATAAATACTTGTTTAGCACTGTATTAAAATTAAATATTTAACAGTGCAGGTCTTACGACTTATCGTCACTTCAGTCGGAAAGGGTTCTAACTTCACTTTATCTTGTCCTGAGATATGAAATGTCAAATTTGTGAAAACGATTTCATATTATCCATTTACCAATAATATTGAAACTCATGTAAAGTTTTTTAAATAAACATATTTTAATGGAAAATATTTAAATATGACGTAAACTTACCATTTGTGAACATACCTTAATATGTAGATAGCACCATGTGCAATTCGCTAGGGCAAAATAATTAATACCATAAGGTTCTAACTACACTGCCCTGACAAAATTACAAGCTAGGGACACGTCATATTTAAATATTTTTCCTAAACTAAAAATTTTTACGCAGGATTGAACCTAAAACATTGTTCAAAAGAATACGAAAATTCATCTTTGCAAAGTTTGAAACCTCGGAATACGGTAAGGCGAAGTTAGAACCCTGTATTGCGCCTCATAACAACTACAAACTGTCAGATAGAAACAAAACAGAGAGCGTAAGTGATGCTAGAACCTTGTAAAATAGTTGGATTTCTCCATAAAAGCGTCTACGGAAATACAACGCAAAAGGTCCTGAACATTTTTTAATTTGTTTATAGAAATGAGCAAAATGAACAATTTTTCTTTCAAAGGCCATTTAAAAAAATGTCAGTTAGAACCTTATCCAACTGACGTTATGACATGTCTTCCTCCACTTAAAACTCTTTGTCCACTACATTAGTGTTCAATGGTATAGAAATCAGGATGTTTTATTTCTGTGAATAAGAATGAAGCGGCGGTATTTAACATTGCAATTCTGACCAGCATGTGCATCAGGAAAGAGAGATTTAATATTACAGTTTTGACCATCATGGAAGAGAGCATTGGCATTGCAAGACTGGCCAGTGAAGGGGAGAGAGAATTTTTTTACTCTCACTGGAAGATTTTCTATCCGTTTCCGAGCTGCATCACTTCTATTCATTTCATTCCAACAATAACAACTAGCTATCTAATTTTTCAATCTCACCACTTCAACTCACTGAAATGTCTTAAACCAACCCCGCATACCACTAACTCCATTTTACTCCTCTCATAGGTTACCCCTAGTGGTTAATTACCTTTGTTCTCTACTTGGTTATCTGATCCGAATATTCAAGAAGAAGAAAGAAGAGGCAATATGAAACAAGCAAAATAAGAAAAATCAAAGAGAGCGCGAAGCAAGAATAGGCAAGGGAAAGTAAGAAAAACAAAGAAAAGCCTCAAAGCAATAAGAGGCGAGGGAAAGTAAGAAGAACCAAGATGAACCACGAAGCAAGAATAGGTAAAAGAAAGTAAGAAGAACAAAGAAGAGCCACGAAGTAAGAATAGGCAAGTGAAAATAAGAAAAAAAAACAAAAAGAAAGGAAAAAAGTAAACGAAGTACAAAGATGCCTGCAGAGACCAGGAGAGCTACGAAGATTAAAAACGAAACCAGAAAAATAACAGAAGAAACAAGATGAAGCCAGAAAATTGAGAAGATGGATGCAAGAAGAAATAAGAAAAAGCAAGAAGACGAAAGACGCCAGAAGATCAAGAAGATGCAAGAAAAAGTAAGAAAGACAATAAAAAGAAGAAGACAGGTGAAGCAAGGTGAAGCCACATGGTCAAGAAAATGCAATAAAAAGTAAGAAAAATCAAGAAGAAGACAAAAGAAACAACATGAAGACAGAAAGTCGTTTAGTAGATGCTGGATATCTCTGCTTACCTCATCAGAGATATCCAGGCTCTCTAAATAAATGGTCACGGAATTTAGTTTATAAATCATAACACTGATTGTTTGGTAGAGTTATATTTTATTTGACACCAGAAGTGAGATATTACAAGGATTCTATCCGCGACAATAATCTGCGTAATTAAAAAATAGCTTACTGGCTAGAGGAACGTTCAGGACGGAATGGTCTCGAAGTTTCTTCCACTCGCGAGCTCAGTTCCGCTGTCTGCGCATTTTTTTGCGCAGACAAGTGTTGCTAGAGTCAAGGTGACATTTTGCTCAAAATACAATAATAATCGCGGTGCCTACAGTCGTGAAGATAGATGCAAAAAGAAGTAATAAAAATCAAAACAAGACAGAAGAATCAAGGTGAAGCCAAATGTCCATAAGACGCAAGAAGAAGTAAGGAAAGGCAAGAAGAACATAGAAGAAGCGAGTTAAAGCAAGAAGGTCAAGAAGATGCAAGAAAGAATAAGAAAAAGCACGAAGAAGACCAAAGAAGTAAGGTGATAGCAGAAGATCAAGCAGATGCAAGATGATGTAAGAAAAAACATGAAGAAAACAGAGTAAACAAGATGAAACGTGTGATGAATTGCATTGATCAACAGTGAAAATTAGGAAATATCGTAGCTTCCCACTTTAATTTAAAAAGAAAATATCAATTACTTATAAAACGGACACGTCTACGACATCTATCGGATTAGAGTAAAGTGAATTCATATTTACGGTAGGGATCTATAATTAGACAAAGTGAGACGAGTATTGATGAAAGGATCACAGATGGTATCAACAAATAATCAAAGACAGGGACTCCCGGTATAATTTAGGCCGTGATATATTGACAGCCAATTGAATTACAGCAAAAACGATTAAAAACCGAGTTAGCCTATCAACGGGAAGAGGGCCGAACCCATTTTTAGAACAAAGGAACGACCTTTGTACTTAGCAATTAGTAATGTGATTAATGAGTTTGACGTTCCCACCAAACCGAGAGGTGAATAAACTCCATGGGAAGAAATAACCTGTTCAGGGACGAAAGAACGATGACCCCAAGAAATGTTATCATTAACCGGTACATTCCAGGGATCAGAAACCCTAGTTCTCGAACGCATTAAAACATATAAGGTGCGGAAAAAAAGGATACACGTAAACACGATGCAAAAGTTTAAGTGAAAATTTGCAAAGCAAGTGACGAAAACGTATTGTAAGGTGTTAGGGAGATTTCATCTATAATACGATTGTTTGTGACGACCGGAGATGATCGATTCGAGGGAAAACGTGCTAAAGGAAATGGAAATGTTGAAAAAACAATGGAAAATTATTGTTATCAATTTTAGACGGAGCTAGGATATTACGATGAAAGATTTAGGGAGGAAACGTCAAAAAAATGAGAGTTTTAAAGAATAGGCGAGGGTACATTTCAGATGTCTAGAGCGGTAACAAGTGTTAGAGAAGAAGATAGAGTGCAGTACGGAGGGGAGTGGAAAATGCTGAAAACATTGCGATAGAAAAACTCAGGAAAAGGAGTCATTTTACGTAATTAAAATGGAGTTTATAGATTAGCATAGTACGCGATTGCAGATAAAGATGAGGCATTACAATGGTTGCCGATTTCAGATGTATTTTGTTGTGATAAACAAGGAATATTCGAACATGGAAATTGTTTAGATAAGAACGATTAGCCGTTAAAAAGGTAATAAAAATTATCATGGGTCTTATGAGATATTTATATTAAAGAATTCTCATAAAAGTTAACGACACTGAAATAAAAAAGGATTTATTGCCAGGTGGGTACAAGAGTTAATGTATACAACTGTCAAGACATATGGTTTATGGGATTTTTCGTAAGAACGGGACAAAATTTGGGGGACGATCTCTATGAAGCGATAAAAATGACAGGAATTTAAGGGCCGAAGTGGGGGTATCTCCTATAAAAATGTTAAAAATGATATATTTATTAATAACAAATAGAAAATGAAATTTTCCAAGAGGCAGCAAACATCAAAAAAAACGATATGGTTATATCAGGGAAGTACGGGGAAGCGAGGGGAAAGGAGATACGACAGAGAAAAACAAAGGAAATCTTAGATTAACAGTGAATAAAATAAATACGGCTTGAAATATAAAAATCTATAGAGATATGAACAATAGCGTAAGAATAAATAAGGAAATTCATGGAAAGAGTGTCGTGAATAAAAGAAAATTCGGAAAAAAATGGAAAATTCAAATATACGACGTAAATAGAGAAAATTCGGTTTTAAATGGAAAGGTTCATATAGAATACAGAAAAACTCGAGGAAAAATAATAAAATAAGAATGAACAATTTGCGAGAAAGACTTCGACATGAAGATATCTCTGATAGGCGAATTTGGGGACAGATTTGGAACATATGGTAGATGCCGTACGCACGGACATGTTACGAAATATATGAAAATAGAACTTTAAAATTATTAAATTCAAGCTAATTTTGTATGAACACCAGGACAAAGGAAGTTGGGCCATTAAACATGGATCTTACTAAATCCGGATCTTGTAAGTATGGGAGTACGAGACAGAATTTAAAGTAACAACCGCGAAAGATACTAAGAGACCGCATTCGACAATAATGGGGAGGGTTCAAGAAATTACGAGTTGATAGTAATTAGATTGGTTTATTATAGGAGATTCAGATACGATCTTTTGGACCTGAGAGGGGTATAAAAGTCTAGACAAATGCCAGTTGAGGACAGTCTACGTGGTGGTCGAAAAGGTTGTAACTTCGCGGAACGTGACGAAACGGTGGGTGACTTAAAGTGGAAAAATTCTAAGTGATAATTATTTTGATACTTAGAAAAATTTCACATTCTAGTCAGTGATATACAAAAAAAATACTTTGCAGTTAGAGTCAGTGAAAATAAAAATTAAAGACAACGCATTAATTACTTGTGAAAAATAAAAGTGCTCGTGATAAATACAATTTGTTTTAGTGGAAAATTCGGATTTTATAATCACTTAATATCGTATTTTTAAACTTAGAAATTTCGCGTTTAATATTAGTGCAATAAATAACTGAAGTGATGTGATAATTTAGCGTGAGGAAGTTATAATTAAATACGTGTGTTCAATCTAAGTGAAAGTGTTCTAACAAATAATAAATATTTAAATTAATTATCTTAAATAATAATAATAAAACAAAATAATATTTTATTAATACATAAAAAGTTCGGAGGGATAAAAATTTAATTTAACAACAATTTACCATCTCTAAATTAATCGTGAAGTAACTATCATTTAAAGAGTTATCTAACCAACGAGTTTTGAGATAAAATACAGTTTAGAACGATAGAGTTCATGCATCATTTTAATTAATTAGATTAAATGAAAAAAAAAAAAAAAATTGAAGTCAAAAAGATTTAATTAAATTTAGGAAAATAAAAATTAATTTAGGAAAATTGCAGCAAGGTTACCGTGTATTTCCCGGTCGGAAAAAACCTTGGTAGGGGTAAGTCTTTTCCGTTATAAAATTTTACAGATTCCACGGAGAAGGCGGAACGCAGCAAACATTGGTATTTGGATTAATTATTTGACCAAGATATTACTCTCTTAATATGTGATATGTAACTATATTAAAATATTATAAATATAATAAGTATATTTTATATATTTATATATGTTTATATACATACATATATAAATGTAATTTTTGTTCCCAAGAAAAATTATAATCAAAAAAAAAAAAAAAGAAAAACACTTATATAAAAAGAGGAAAAGGGTATCGATTCCTACCTCTGAATTCATCAATAACTATTAAAAGTAGTTATGTGTGATAAATTTACAAATCAATATTTTGTATTTAATGTTATGTATGTATTAATATAATTTCAGAAAATCCAGAGCATTTGAAATAAGTTATGATATTAGAAATTATTTCAATCATAAAATTTATGTATATACATATTAATATTATAAATTATTTATTGAGACAAAGTATATATAAATGAATACATATGTATACGTAATCGGGTATCAGACTAGACAATTGCGCTAAGTACGTCATTATCAAACAAAGAAAAAATTTTTAGAGTCATCTCACACGTCTCCGGAATGTCTAAAGTAAACATACCTCATACGCTTGAATCTAGGTCACGGGGCCATCGAGAATGTTTACAAAGCTCAAATTGTTTACAAAATATGTCGGTCACTGGGGCACTAGTTCGAATACAGTAAAAGAAAAAAAAAAAATGACCTTGATTAATGGATATCATACTTAGGTATTAACTTCTAGGAACGGGAAAAAATTATTATATTGCGCAATTATTAAAGAAAAAAAAAGGAATTAAACACTATTTTAATTTGAACGTGAAGAGGTATCTACGGATCTAAGCAATTGAAAATTAACAGATTTATTATAGCAGTTCAAAAGGGTGTATTGAAGATTTACATGAAACATTTGAAAAATCACGGGATAGTTCAAAAGGGTGTATTGAAGATTTACATGAAACATTTGATAAATCACGGGATAGTCCAATAGGGTGTATTGAAGACTTACATGAAACAGTCGGAAAATCACGGGATAGCTTAATAAGGGGTAATGAGGATTTACATGCTTCAATTGAGAATCACGGGATAGGAAGAATTTATCAAAAGTTGAACATTGGAGGGGAGGGAAAAAAAAAAAAAAAAAAAAAAAAAAATACAGTTCAACCAACAGAAGGCAGTGTTCGCTTCTGTAACAAGGACCATTAATCAAACCATAGAGATGGCGGATCTCTCAAACAAAACCGTCAACAAAACCAAACAAAAGCTTGGAGTTATGGCGAATCTCCAGAACACATCGCCAGATAAGATCTTATTGTACTAGTATATATTTATATGTCACCCACTATTCTTATGTATCTATTCGGTATCAATCTGAAAATTTCACAGAATTGATGGGCGAGATCCGAGCTCGGGATGCGTTGCAAGTAGTTTCGCATTGCGAGTTATAAACCTTCCCAAAACGTATGTTTACATATATATCTTTTTATGTACTGTTCATTGAATGAAACGAACTCACTTACAATTAGTGCTTTAGGCCTGTCGGGTCACTCTCGTCTCATTTCTTGAACGTGGAGGGAGGATTCACGACCCGTAACTCCACACAAACCCGTGAGTATATGATTGCATATAGGACGAAACCGGTTCGCCCTAAGTAAATAGTAAACTTTGGAGGAGTAGGAATTTGGAGGTATCTGGGCTTGGAGGAAGACCTGAAGGCAGTGCATGATGGCGAAAGGAAGGTCAATTGGGACGCGATAACTTAGGTATCAATCAATTGAACCGTGCCAAAAGACTGTGCGAATTTTGGGTTGACTTCTAATCACCCTGCTTACTTGCTGGAGGCAGGAGCCAAATTTTGCCAGAAAAAGGGTTATTCTGAGTTCGTCAAATATGCAATTAACTAATTACATTAACCTACTAAATCCATCTTTATATGTACCTTATAGCAGCTGAATCTAAACGGAGGGGCGCCCAGCAGATACGAGATACAATCATAATCAAATTTACTAACATTTAACCATTTGAGTTATATTTAATTATCTGTTCAATTAGTCATGTGTAGTTTCGATTAGTATTGCTTATTCATGAATTCATTAGGATGTAGGGAATCATAATAAACGTCAAAGGGAAGTTAGTTCATTTAGAGAAATACTTAAGGTTAAATTTGCAAGAGAGAGACCAATACAGTTTTGAAATTCAACACTCTGTTTAGAATCAAGAGGGTTACCACAAAATTTAAAGTAATTAAAATCCTATATCATAAATCAAAAAAATTACACAACGTTTGATGGAGTTTAATTACAACCTAAATACGAAAATATTTACGTTCAAAGTCGTAAATAACGTATTTATTAGTTAAGTACATATATCGCTAAAGGTATGTAGTACAAGGGAGCTTTAAGTAGCTTTCTGTAGTTATCAGAGGAAATAAGGGTCCAATTTTATAAAGGCTTGTGTGACGTAGGGGAGGAATTTTCCATCCCTACCACACATATGCAAAGCCTTAAGAATTTAAATATCGATCAGAGCCAAGAGAAAGGGCGAGAATATTACAACTGTCTTGCCGATGACAGGAGTAAATAAAATACAGACAAATATAAGAGAGTAGAAAAGACATACATCACAACTGCACAGCCGTGACAGGAGATCAGAGTTTTACAAGTTGTTTTAGAAAAAAAAAAAAAAAAAACTTTTATTGGTCAATCTATTGCAAAAAAAAAAAAAAAAATAATAATAATAATAAGTAGGACGTTATGTTAAATGAAGTGATAATAAAAATAAAATAAAAATCAGAACAGTGCGCCGTTAAATAAACACGAAAAAAATATATAAATAAATAAATAAATATACGAAAATAAATAAATAAACAATACATTTAAATATTAAAAAAAAGTGTTAACGAATAAACTCTACATGTTTTAAAATAATTTATAAAAGTGTCGATAAAGTTTAAATCAAGTGACCATGAATTTGTTGATTGCTTATGAGATTATAAATATCGTAACAAAGAATGTAGGTCAGATACAAGCGTAAACAGTTTATTCAAGGCAGGCCATAAATTGATAGAATAATGGTATTGACATTCCTGAATCCAGAATGTTAATGACCGTAATGTAAACAATCTGATACGAGATACCGCGGTGTTTGTAAGCATCGAAAGTGATAACAAAACATCGAAAAATTTTGAAGTAGGTGACATCGGGGGTAACGCGTATCTCTATAAGAGATTGTAGAATAAACAAACTCGAAAATAATATCAACACTCGGTTACGGAAAAAATAAACAGACTTTACAGATAAAAACGGGGGAACTTACCTACATAAAGTGACCCTTTGTTTATAGTTAATGTTGTGGGTTTGTATGTGAGGATTATCACATAAAAAGTCATAACATAAAAGATAAGGAACATAAAATAAAAATAACATAAAATATTTGATTGGGGATAGTGTCGAGTTGAGAGCTTTAATATCACAGACGAATGGTTTATAGGTATATACCTATTTAAGGGAACATTTGATCATTCGGACCAAAAAAAGGAGGGGATTTGACGAAATAACATCAAGATAGGTATTGCGAACTCTAAATAGATTTTGCGAAAATATCGTAGGTATTGCGGAACTTGAAGGAATGGTTGGCATTCTAAACAATGAGTAATTATTGGTTGAACGAAAATCACGGGATATTCATTAACATTGGAGTAACAATATTCATTCCGTTTTTTTTGCAATTACCTACATTTAATTGAAATGAAGAGTGATGGTAGAGTTGATCTAATTTGGGTTACAATCATCATGCAAACAAATATAAATAATTAAAAATATTGTGTTTTATAGGGGGACAGGTTCCAAAAAAAAAAAAAATTAAATTAAATTATAAATATATATAGGTATATTTATAATAAATAGTTGGTATTGAGTTAAATTCATTAAAAATTTTAAACAAAAAATGGCGGAAAAAAGGAAAGTGGATGCGACGGAATTAGAAGCTAAAGAAATACCGTCGGGAGATGAATTACGGGAGATATTTAGACGTTCAAAGAGGTCTAAGTTACGAGTCGAGGATATGATAGAAGTCGTTCAGCCAGAGGGGGAGACCGACACAAAATCGGAGGAACAGGGCGAAAATAAGCGAGAGTGTGAAGAGAGACTCACACATGGTATGTTACAGGAAAAACCCGAGGAAAAGGAACAAGAAAAGTTAACGAAGTAAAAGGAAAAATAAAAAAATAAAATAAAAAATATAGAAAAACGAGAAAATTGAAAAAAAAAAAAAAATAAAATAAGTAAATAAATAGAATAAGGAAGGCAACATAATTTACATAAGGTAATTTAGGAAACTAAAATAGAGATTATAAGGTTGTCGCTTAATAAGATAAAATATAAACATTAACCGGGCGACACTCGGAAAATAAAGAAAATGGTTGGGAAACGTGGAACAAGTAGGCGAGCCCAGGCTTTAGTGACAGCAATCGGGGAAAATGTCACAACCGAGACTTCAACAATAAACATAGGAGATATAACTACAATAATTCAGGCAGCTTTGGCACCGCTCGTCAATAAGATGCAAGAACTCGAGAAACAATTGGAAAGTCCAGCAACAGTGGCGGTGATAGGAGAGGATAGTGCGCCGAAAAGCGTTCTCCAAGTAGTGGAAATGTTACCACAGCAGGAACGACCATCATTCTCCGGTGGAAATCAAAATCCCATTAGTTTCCTGGAAGATTTAAAAGAATACACTAGAAAAGTGAAACGAACGGATCCTTTAGTCGTCGTACGGGAAAATTTGAAAGGGGAAGCTAAATCGTGGGCAAAATTGTACAATAAACGATGGGAGACTATGTTAGATTTCGAACGAGATTTTTTAGCTACCTATTGGGGAGACATAAAGAAAAATGAAGTTCGCCGTCGTCTTGCAGAAGGGGTATATGATGCCAAGAAAAATATATCCATGCTTACTCATTTCGCAAACTATTGGGAGCTAGCGAAGGCTTTAAAAATTACTGACACACCGTTGGGCATAGTTGACGAAATTATGAGACATTATCCGAAGGAAATTCAATCGCTATGGTTTTCGGGGCAATCAGGAGATGAGATTGTCGCCGCTGAGTTTCTACGAAAACTAGATACAATGGTATGTACACCAGAAGAACGGAACATGAAGAAGAGGAGTGGGGAGGAATCCAGCAAGAAGGACAAATACCGTGACCGTTACCGCGCCATAAAAAGGAGGATACACGCAATTGAAAGTGTGGGCGAAAACGCTAGTTGCAGCAAGTGCACCGAAGTTAACAGTTCACCAAAAGAAAATTCTACAATAACTACAACCGGGAAGGAGCTAGTGGTCGCAGCCAACTCGGGAAACGGACGGGGGTTGATTCATTAGTCCTGATGGATACGACTCACACAGGAAGAGGGACGCCGGCACCAAGACACAGCACTGCATTGAAGATTATGCTGAAGTGGGGATGGAATCCAACGAAAGGATTGGGGAAGAGTGAACAAGGGATGACTGCCCCAGTAAAAGCTGAACGGAATGTAAGGAGACGAAAGGATGGAGCGGAAGAAACGAGAACGGAGGAGGAAATGCGTGTGGAAGGATGCGTCGATTTACTACAACAAATAACTGATGAATGGAATAAATTGGAAATGATTGAAGAAAAAGTGGGTAGGGAAGTTAGGGGGTTTAACAACATTTTTGAGGACCGAGATTATGAGGAAGTAGAAAAGGGTAGCACTTTACCGTCATTACCGGAAGCCAAAGCACATATAGATAACACGGAAGTTCATTGTTTAATAGACACCGGAAGTCAGATCACGTGTGTAGCACAAGAATTCTACGAAAATCATTTAAATGATCAAACACTTTATCCGATTATGCCTGTAACAGCTATTCAGATCAGGGTAGCCGTAGGACACAAAAGTCAGAGGATATCTAGATTGGTTTTGGTACCACTGCGATTTGAAAATGTTACGATAAATACACCATGTTTAATAATACCCAGGTTGATCAGGCCCATTATATTAGGAATCAATTGGTTAGACGAATATATAGCTGAATTTAAGTGTGGCGAAAATAGAAAGTTAAAAATAAAAACAGAAAATGGTAAAAAGGATATAGAGTTGGTAAATTCATCGATAACTTATAGGAAATCTAAAGGAGAGATTAGCGGTCAAAATTGCGCAAGTGGAAAATTAATTAGTATTGAAGTAAACCCCGAAAAAAATAATACGGCGTGTCTCGAGCGTAGAATAACGACATTTGTGTCCGGGCTAGATTTAGATTTAAAAGGAAAAGAAGGGTTGGAAAAGATTTTAACCAAACATAAAAATGTATTTAGAGACAGACCGGGTCTCACAACTTTATACACTCACGAAATAAAGATGACGGACGAGACGCCCTTCGTTAAGCGATCTTATCCTGTACCTTTTGCTTATAGAGATAAAGTTGACGAAAAAATTAGAGAATTGGAGTTACTCGGAATCATCAGTAGAGAGGCCACACAGTTTTCTAGTCCTCTAACATTTACTTTAAAAAAGGACGGAACAGTCAGGATACTTTTGGATGCTAGGTTTTTAAATACTAGAATGATTGCCGAAGTAGAGAAACCACCTTTAACTTCTGAGATAATACAGCGTTTTCATGGCGTAAAATTCATCACCACGATAGATCTAAATTCAGCTTATTTTCAGATACCTATCAGTCCAGAAAGTCGCAAATATACAGGGTTTGTATACAATGGAAAATCATATGTATACAAGGTATTACCGCAGGGGTTAAAGACATCAGTTGGGAGTTTTTCAAGGGGAATTGACAAAATCCTAGGACCAGGACTGAGAGAATTCTGCGCTAATTATTTGGATGATTTAATAATATATACGTGTGGGAGCCAAGAAGATCATTTTGAACATGTAGGCGCGGTACTTGAGAGGTTAGAGGCAGCAAACATGACTTGTAAACTCGAAAAATGTCAATTTTTATTCACCGAAGTGCGTATGTTAGGACACATTATAACGCCTTTGGGAGTTCAGATGGATCCGGAAAAAATAGACGCGATTAAAAATTTTCCGGTACCCAAGAAAATCAAACAAGTTAGAGCTTTCCTTGGACTTTGCAATTATTACCGTAGATTCGCGAATAAATATGGGGAATCCACACGAGTTTTATGTGATTTACTTCAGGAAAATAGAACTTGGAGGTGGGGTGACTCAGAACAGCGTGCGTTCGAGAAGGTGAAAACATTATTTTTAGAGACAGTTATTTTACACCATCATGATCCAAATAGTACATACTACCTACAGACAGACAGTTCGGGATTCGCAATAGGGGGGGAGCTATACCAGCTAGATGCCGAAGGAAATCACCACGTTATTGGATTTATTAGCAAAGCTTTAAGGGGACCGGAGTTGAAATGGACCACATCGGAACAAGAATTGTGGGCGATAATATATGCTTTACATAAGTTTGAGACATATTTAAGAGGGGTGCATTTGATAATTAGAACAGATCATCAAGCACTGACATTTTTGAAGAGCTGGAAGATGTACAGTGGTCGCCTGACTCGGTGGATTTTGTATTTAAATCAATTTAACTTCACTGTAGAGTACGTTAAAGGAAAAGAAAATATAGGACCTGACATTTTATCTCGTTACTCTTGTGATGCGGAAAACGTTCAGGAGGAGAAAAACACATGTCCAGAAATAGCAGCTTTTGCGGTTAAAGGTAGACAACAAATTCGAAAACACTTAGAAAATATAACGGAGCTACAGAAGCAGGACACATTTTTGGGAGAAATTTTCGGGTATTTGCGCAAGGGAAAATTCGGACCACCAACAAAAAGAGTAAATAAGTATTTAAAAAATTACAAAAAAATAGGTAAAACTTTGTATTACACCACAGGACTAAACAAAACGGTGTTAGCAGTACCCCAGGAGTTGACTGAAGAGCTAATAAAAATGATACATTTAGAAATTGGGCATGGGGGAATTTTTAAAACAGGATCAGCTATGGGAGACAGGTATTACTGGCCGGGTATGAATCAAGATATAAAACGCATAGTAAGAGAATGTCACCTTTGTCAGCTGGCGAAGCGCGAAATTCGACCAACTGTAGGGCCGAGTAAATCAATTATGACCAAAGAAGTAGGACAATTGGCTATGGCAGACTTATACGGACCATTACCGAGAGGAGTGGGAGGCGTGAAATACATATTTGTGATCCAAGATTCCTTCAGCAGATTTGTAAAATTATATAAATTAAGGATAGCAAGTACTAAGACCGTGTTAAATTGTGTAGAGGATTTTAATAAAACCATACAAATAGATGCTTTATTAACTGACAACGGATCTCAATTTACATCAAAAAAATGGGAAAGCCACATGAATAGGATGGGCATAAGAATCGTACATACTTCAGTGCGAAATCCTGGACCGAATATAACTGAACGCGTAAATAAAGAACTAGGAAGAATTTTTCGGATTTACTGTCACGAGAAACATACAAAATGGGCAGCTTTTCTTAAAGAAATAGAGCAGACCTACAATAACTCAATACATTGTTCAACAGGATTTTCACCAAATGAAATAGCTTTCGGGAAATCGCCAACTTATAGTTTAGACCAGTATACTCAAGGGTGTGGAAAACCTACGAAAACAATAGATGAAATTAGGTTAACAGCTCAAAAGAATTTGGAGAAAAGCGCTACAAATCGACAAAAATATTATAATCTCAATAAAAGACTAGTTACCTATGAAATCGGAACCATGGTCAAGTTGAAAAAGATTACACAATCAAGTTTTTTGCGCAAACAGATCAAGAAATTCGGTTTAATTTACGAAGGACCGTACGTCATCGGTTCAGTAGTTTACAGTAACACATATACCCTAATTGATCCGGTAACTCGGGAGATAAAAGGAGATTATAGCGCTTTACATTTAGCTAGATATTACACAAGTAATAAGAAACAAAAATCAGGTTTACAGTTAGTGGAAATCAACGGATAGAGTGCGAAGTTTACAAATATTTGTAAATGTTAATAAATAAATAAACGATTGAGAAATACAAATAAAATTATGTTAGGGTACATTATAATTGGGGAGGGGGAAGAAAGAAAATTACTAAAATATTAGATTATCAGATTGCTTGCGAGGGGCGGATCGTCGTTAAGTCTTTGAGGGTGAGTGGACAAGTTCTTAATAAGCGACAATCATATTCAATTATTGAAATAGAGTAAGGCAAATAAATTCGTTAATTTTGATTTTCTAGTTGAAAAAAAAAAAAAAAAATTGACTTTTTTATGTGTTAATGAAAAAAAAAAAAAAGGTTAGATAAGTAAGAACACTCGAAGGAGAGAATTAGAGATATTATATGGCACACAAAAGGGACATTTTGAAAAATAAACAATGCCTAGGAATTTTTTTTTTGAAATATTGAAATAAGAAAGTTTATCTATAGATATAGGGTAGACATTAAGTATAGAGATAAAAAGGTAACATTTGAATTAAGGTATAAATATTTTAGATTTCGAAAAAAAAAAAAAAGGAAAAAAGGAACGCTGAACCAATTTGAGGATAATAAAGAACATTTATAAAATTTTAAATATTAGAGTGGACAACACTTAGGCTAGAACAACTTTGGATGAATTAAGAAATTACAATTAGAAATTAAGAATTATAAAATAAAGTTTAAATAAATAAAGAAAAAAAAAATGCTGGAAAATTTATATGAAACATGTATACCACTGATTGTCGGATTGGGTGAGGTCGTGTGAAAACACACATTTCACAAAAAAAATATTCATACTTACAAAACAAAAAAAAAAAAAAACAATTAATTGCACACCAAGAGACCACCCGCTTTTCAGTTGTTCGAAAGGCCGCGAGATTGTAAACAATCTTTACTTAAATCATTGTAAGGGAGGTCTTAGTCCAATTTGGTTGGGGACCACCAAAACACGCGAGTCGAGGGGCGTGTTCCAGCAAAAAGAAATTAATTTTGAATCTATCAAAATTAAAGAAAATTTCATAAAGTAAAATCTACGCGAAAAGAAAATAAAGAATACAATGAGATTCAAATTCAAGATTGTTAACAATCCGAACAGAATGAGGAGGGGGAGATAGGAAGTAATAGGATACGGAAAAGAGATAGGGGATAACAGAATGAGGAGGGGGAGATAGGAAGTAATAGGATACGGAAAGGAGATAGGGGATAACAGAATGAGGAGGGGGAGATAGGAAGTAATAGGATACGGAAAAGAGATAGGGGATAACAGAATGAGGAGGGGGAGATAGGAAGTAATAGGATACGGAAAAGAGATAGGGGATAACAGAATGAGGAGGGGGAGATAGGAAGTAATAGGATACGGAAAAGAGATAGGGGATAACAAAATGAGGAGGGGGAGATAGGAAGTAATATGACACGGAGTAGAGATAGGGGATAACCAAATGAGGAGGGGAAGATAGCTAGTCTAAATTTGAACACAATTTCGGTGTCTAACGAAAAAAAAAAAAAAAAAAAAAAAAAAAAAAAAAAAAAAAAAAAGAAGACATTAAAATAAAATACAACGTTAGCCACAGCAAATTGAGTTCAGAGGAGGGAACTGTGATGAATTGCATTGATCAACAGTGAAAATTAGGAAATATCGTAGCTTCCCACTTTAATTTAAAAAGAAAATATCAATTACTTATAAAACGGACACGTCTACGACATCTATCGGATTAGAGTAAAGTGAATTCATATTTACGGTAGGGATCTATAATTAGACAAAGTGAGACGAGTATTGATGAAAGGATCACAGATGGTATCAACAAATAATCAAAGACAGGGACTCCCGGTATAATTTAGGCCGTGATATATTGACAGCCAATTGAATTACAGCAAAAACGATTAAAAACCGAGTTAGCCTATCAACGGGAAGAGGGCCGAACCCATTTTTAGAACAAAGGAACGACCTTTGTACTTAGCAATTAGTAATGTGATTAATGAGTTTGACGTTCCCACCAAACCGAGAGGTGAATAAACTCCATGGGAAGAAATAACCTGTTCAGGGACGAAAGAACGATGACCCCAAGAAATGTTATCATTAACCGGTACATTCCAGGGATCAGAAACCCTAGTTCTCGAACGCATTAAAACATATAAGGTGCGGAAAAAAAGGATACACGTAAACACGATGCAAAAGTTTAAGTGAAAATTTGCAAAGCAAGTGACGAAAACGTATTGTAAGGTGTTAGGGAGATTTCATCTATAATACGATTGTTTGTGACGACCGGAGATGATCGATTCGAGGGAAAACGTGCTAAAGGAAATGGAAATGTTGAAAAAACAATGGAAAATTATTGTTATCAATTTTAGACGGAGCTAGGATATTACGATGAAAGATTTAGGGAGGAAACGTCAAAAAAATGAGAGTTTTAAAGAATAGGCGAGGGTACATTTCAGATGTCTAGAGCGGTAACAAGTGTTAGAGAAGAAGATAGAGTGCAGTACGGAGGGGAGTGGAAAATGCTGAAAACATTGCGATAGAAAAACTCAGGAAAAGGAGTCATTTTACGTAATTAAAATGGAGTTTATAGATTAGCATAGTACGCGATTGCAGATAAAGATGAGGCATTACAATGGTTGCCGATTTCAGATGTATTTTGTTGTGATAAACAAGGAATATTCGAACATGGAAATTGTTTAGATAAGAACGATTAGCCGTTAAAAAGGTAATAAAAATTATCATGGGTCTTATGAGATATTTATATTAAAGAATTCTCATAAAAGTTAACGACACTGAAATAAAAAAGGATTTATTGCCAGGTGGGTACAAGAGTTAATGTATACAACTGTCAAGACATATGGTTTATGGGATTTTTCGTAAGAACGGGACAAAATTTGGGGGACGATCTCTATGAAGCGATAAAAATGACAGGAATTTAAGGGCCGAAGTGGGGGTATCTCCTATAAAAATGTTAAAAATGATATATTTATTAATAACAAATAGAAAATGAAATTTTCCAAGAGGCAGCAAACATCAAAAAAACGATATGGTTATATCAGGGAAGTACGGGGAAGCGAGGGGAAAGGAGATACGACAGAGAAAAACAAAGGAAATCTTAGATTAACAGTGAATAAAATAAATACGGCTTGAAATATAAAAATCTATAGAGATATGAACAATAGCGTAAGAATAAATAAGGAAATTCATGGAAAGAGTGTCGTGAATAAAAGAAAATTCGGAAAAAAATGGAAAATTCAAATATACGACGTAAATAGAGAAAATTCGGTTTTAAATGGAAAGGTTCATATAGAATACAGAAAAACTCGAGGAAAAATAATAAAATAAGAATGAACAATTTGCGAGAAAGACTTCGACATGAAGATATCTCTGATAGGCGAATTTGGGGACAGATTTGGAACATATGGTAGATGCCGTACGCACGGACATGTTACGAAATATATGAAAATAGAACTTTAAAATTATTAAATTCAAGCTAATTTTGTATGAACACCAGGACAAAGGAAGTTGGGCCATTAAACATGGATCTTACTAAATCCGGATCTTGTAAGTATGGGAGTACGAGACAGAATTTAAAGTAACAACCGCGAAAGATACTAAGAGACCGCATTCGACAATAATGGGGAGGGTTCAAGAAATTACGAGTTGATAGTAATTAGATTGGTTTATTATAGGAGATTCAGATACGATCTTTTGGACCTGAGAGGGGTATAAAAGTCTAGACAAATGCCAGTTGAGGACAGTCTACGTGGTGGTCGAAAAGGTTGTAACTTCGCGGAACGTGACGAAACGGTGGGTGACTTAAAGTGGAAAAATTCTAAGTGATAATTATTTTGATACTTAGAAAAATTTCACATTCTAGTCAGTGATATACAAAAAAAATACTTTGCAGTTAGAGTCAGTGAAAATAAAAATTAAAGACAACGCATTAATTACTTGTGAAAAATAAAAGTGCTCGTGATAAATACAATTTGTTTTAGTGGAAAATTCGGATTTTATAATCACTTAATATCGTATTTTTAAACTTAGAAATTTCGCGTTTAATATTAGTGCAATAAATAACTGAAGTGATGTGATAATTTAGCGTGAGGAAGTTATAATTAAATACGTGTGTTCAATCTAAGTGAAAGTGTTCTAACAAATAATAAATATTTAAATTAATTATCTTAAATAATAATAATAAAACAAAATAATATTTTATTAATACATAAAAAGTTCGGAGGGATAAAAATTTAATTTAACAACAATTTACCATCTCTAAATTAATCGTGAAGTAACTATCATTTAAAGAGTTATCTAACCAACGAGTTTTGAGATAAAATACAGTTTAGAACGATAGAGTTCATGCATCATTTTAATTAATTAGATTAAATGAAAAAAAAAAAAAAAATTGAAGTCAAAAAGATTTAATTAAATTTAGGAAAATAAAAATTAATTTAGGAAAATTGCAGCAAGGTTACCGTGTATTTCCCGGTCGGAAAAAACCTTGGTAGGGGTAAGTCTTTTCCGTTATAAAATTTTACAGATTCCACGGAGAAGGCGGAACGCAGCAAACATTGGTATTTGGATTAATTATTTGACCAAGATATTACTCTCTTAATATGTGATATGTAACTATATTAAAATATTATAAATATAATAAGTATATTTTATATATTTATATATGTATGTATATAAACATATATATATGTAATTTTTGTTCCCAAGAAAAATTATAATCAAAAAAAAAAAAAAAGAAAAACACTTATATAAAAAGAGGAAAAGGGTATCGATTCCTACCTCTGAATTCATCAATAACTATTAAAAGTAGTTATGTGTGATAAATTTACAAATCAATATTTTGTATTTAATGTTATGTATGTATTAATATAATTTCAGAAAATCCAGAGCATTTGAAATAAGTTATGATATTAGAAATTATTTCAATCATAAAATTTATGTATATACATATTAATATTATAAATTATTTATTGAGACAAAGTATATATAAATGAATACATATGTATACGTAATCGGGTATCAGACTAGACAATTGCGCTAAGTACGTCATTATCAAACAAAGAAAAAATTTTTAGAGTCATCTCACACGTCTCCGGAATGTCTAAAGTAAACATACCTCATACGCTTGAATCTAGGTCACGGGGCCATCGAGAATGTTTACAAAGCTCAAATTGTTTACAAAATATGTCGGTCACTGGGGCACTAGTTCGAATACAGTAAAAGAAAAAAAAAAAATGACCTTGATTAATGGATATCATACTTAGGTATTAACTTCTAGGAACGGGAAAAAATTATTATATTGCGCAATTATTAAAGAAAAAAAAAGGAATTAAACACTATTTTAATTTGAACGTGAAGAGGTATCTACGGATCTAAGCAATTGAAAATTAACAGATTTATTATAGCAGTTCAAAAGGGTGTATTGAAGATTTACATGAAACATTTGAAAAATCACGGGATAGTTCAAAAGGGTGTATTGAAGATTTACATGAAACATTTGATAAATCACGGGATAGTCCAATAGGGTGTATTGAAGACTTACATGAAACAGTCGGAAAATCACGGGATAGCTTAATAAGGGGTAATGAGGATTTACATGCTTCAATTGAGAATCACGGGATAGGAAGAATTTATCAAAAGTTGAACATTGGAGGGGAGGGAAAAAAAAAAAAAAAAAAAAAAAAAAAATACAGTTCAACCAACAGAAGGCAGTGTTCGCTTCTGTAACAAGGACCATTAATCAAACCATAGAGATGGCGGATCTCTCAAACAAAACCGTCAACAAAACCAAACAAAAGCTTGGAGTTATGGCGAATCTCCAGAACACATCGCCAGATAAGATCTTATTGTACTAGTATATATTTATATGTCACCCACTATTCTTATGTATCTATTCGGTATCAATCTGAAAATTTCACAGAATTGATGGGCGAGATCCGAGCTCGGGATGCGTTGCAAGTAGTTTCGCATTGCGAGTTATAAACCTTCCCAAAACGTATGTTTACATATATATCTTTTTATGTACTGTTCATTGAATGAAACGAACTCACTTACAATTAGTGCTTTAGGCCTGTCGGGTCACTCTCGTCTCATTTCTTGAACGTGGAGGGAGGATTCACGACCCGTAACTCCACACAAACCCGTGAGTATATGATTGCATATAGGACGAAACCGGTTCGCCCTAAGTAAATAGTAAACTTTGGAGGAGTAGGAATTTGGAGGTATCTGGGCTTGGAGGAAGACCTGAAGGCAGTGCATGATGGCGAAAGGAAGGTCAATTGGGACGCGATAACTTAGGTATCAATCAATTGAACCGTGCCAAAAGACTGTGCGAATTTTGGGTTGACTTCTAATCACCCTGCTTACTTGCTGGAGGCAGGAGCCAAATTTTGCCAGAAAAAGGGTTATTCTGAGTTCGTCAAATATGCAATTAACTAATTACATTAACCTACTAAATCCATCTTTATATGTACCTTATAGCAGCTGAATCTAAACGGAGGGGCGCCCAGCAGATACGAGATACAATCATAATCAAATTTACTAACATTTAACCATTTGAGTTATATTTAATTATCTGTTCAATTAGTCATGTGTAGTTTCGATTAGTATTGCTTATTCATGAATTCATTAGGATGTAGGGAATCATAATAAACGTCAAAGGGAAGTTAGTTCATTTAGAGAAATACTTAAGGTTAAATTTGCAAGAGAGAGACCAATACAGTTTTGAAATTCAACACTCTGTTTAGAATCAAGAGGGTTACCACAAAATTTAAAGTAATTAAAATCCTATATCATAAATCAAAAAAATTACACAACGTTTGATGGAGTTTAATTACAACCTAAATACGAAAATATTTACGTTCAAAGTCGTAAATAACGTATTTATTAGTTAAGTACATATATCGCTAAAGGTATGTAGTACAAGGGAGCTTTAAGTAGCTTTCTGTAGTTATCAGAGGAAATAAGGGTCCAATTTTATAAAGGCTTGTGTGACGTAGGGGAGGAATTTTCCATCCCTACCACACATATGCAAAGCCTTAAGAATTTAAATATCGATCAGAGCCAAGAGAAAGGGCGAGAATATTACAACTGTCTTGCCGATGACAGGAGTAAATAAAATACAGACAAATATAAGAGAGTAGAAAAACAAACATCACAAACGAGAAGATCAAAAAGATGCAATAAGAAGTAAAAAAAAGCAGGTAGAAAAAAATGAAGCCAGAATACCAAGAAGATGCAAGAAAAAGTAAGAAAAAGTGAGAAGAATACAGGTGAAGCCAAAAGGTTAAGAAGATGCAATAAGAAGTAAGAAAGAGCACGAAGAAACAATCAGAGACCAGGGAAGCTAAGAAGAACCGAACAAAATAAGCTAGATGAAGACAGAAGAATCAACAAAAAGCAAAAAATCAACAAGTGGAAATGAAATAATAAAAAAGCAAGAAAGAAGTAATAAAAGCCAAGACTAAGCAATAATAAGCAAGACGAAACTGAAAAAAGGCGAGAATATTGTAGAAAGACTTTGAAATCTGAACAAGTGCGAAGCAAAAGGGAGCGGGAAACGATAAAACAAGAAACTTTCAATACATGGGGGGTACATAAAAAACATTTATTGTGCAATTAATTACTGCCTAAAATTTATTTGTAATTAATGTATCTTTTTGTGACTAATAAACAAAAATTTAAAAAAAAAATCTGCTTTAATCCTGCTCACCCTAAGTTCCAGTTTTGGCTCATTAATTTCCCGTGTTTATCTACATACTGGTCGATTAAAACTCTGTAAAAAAGTCCAGAAGCACGAACACGAGCCAAAATGGGGAAGAAGATGCGAGAAGAACTAAGGCGAGAGAAAAAGAGCCAAGAAGAGGCAAGAAGTGACAAGAAGCTCCGAGAAGAACTGAGCAAAGACAGAAAGAAGGAAGATATAAAAATAACAACGCTCAATAAATTTATTCATTACTGTCAATCCCAATTTACAATATTGATTATGACTGTCCCTATCCTGCCGACCTCGCTACGGCCTGGAATATGGCAAAACCTTTCTCCCGTACGATAATCAGTCAGTATGCTCTGTCTTTATCATGCCGATCTCATTACTGCTTGAAATATGAAAACACCCTTCTTCCATAAACTGGCATTAGGCTGTATTCAAGTATTAATCCAATAAAACCTTAGATTTTATTTAATGAAAATTTGGTGGATTTAAAAGGTTAAATAACAATGAATCGCGATAGTGAATTCCAAAGTAGCTATACCCAGTGCAGATTTACAAATGAATAGCTAATACAACGTTGCGAGTTTACAGGTATGCGCCTCCCGGGAGAACAAGCTGATAGTATGTTGCCCCTGGGTACCAGAGCAAGAGACAAGACAACAAGCCAGATTGCAGGCAAACACAACTACCCCTAGAGAAGGTATTTCACTTTCAATGCAAACAGTTAATTCGCCTTCACCTGTCGTGTTGTTTAACTCCAGTGTTCTGTTTGTTTGAAGGTGATAACTGTACGATGGTGATCACGGGAAAGGCAGGAGTATGCAGTCAATTCGGCAACTGCCAGACAGCGATGGAGGCCGCCAGCAAAGGCATGTCTCCACAGGTACTATTCATCCATTTATTAAAATAACAATGTGTTTTTACAGTCGGACAATTTTACCTTCTATAAATAATATTTACACTTGCAATGATATAATTATTTGAATTCTATCATTGCAAATCTACTTTAAATAGGAGTGTCAGAAGATAACATTGTGAAATTATCAATTTCATAAAAATAGTACGTAATAAACAAAGGTCTGATATTTTCACAATCAGTATAAAACCATGTTGTAATTTTTTATTATTTTTTTTAATATGAAACGAAATAAGTTTGTGAAATTTTCACGTCTTGTAGTTTGTTTGTAACCTGCGTAAACCAATGAGAAATGACATATGTCAAATTAGTCCGCCATCGTTAACTGTTTGATAATAATCGGTAATTCTTTTTTCAATCCGAATCCTTAAAAGTTTCCGGTACTGTAAAGCGTGTAATTTTGTTAATTAATTTTCCATTCTCAAGCAGCTCAATGAGCACATCAAGCCTCTTGTTCAAAAGAGATTCATTAAGTATTCATTCATCGGTGCAGTTGGTCAAACAAAGTGATTTTTGCGTGACTGTGAATGAAATAGAACCTTAATGATATAAAGCTGTCTTAACTCCAGCTTTGAGTTTGAATAAAAAAACGAATTTGGTATTAAGAATGGTTCAAGTTAAGATTTTTCACATGCATGATCGTGCCGGTCACGAAAACGGTCAAACCACGCGTCATATACATACATTCGCATCAAGCGTGGGACATGCTTGTAAATGCACGAGTCAAGCTTCAAGCAAACATTGTAAATGATCAAAATGTGTGCAAAAAACTTTGTGCTTGTTTCAAGCCGCTTGATCTAATCGCTTTTATTCTGTCTTTCACTTTCATATTTAATTTTTCGTTAATTATTAAAATTACAATGAAGACTAAACCAATTGTGTTTTCAGATTTGTGCAGTAGAGGGCACTGTCCCGATTGTCTGCTGCCCGCTGGTTACAGTAGCTGAAGGTATCGTACCCACAACTTAATCCTACATTCTCTTAATAGCATGTCGCTCTTCTCGTGTAACGGTCGTGTTGCTTTTGCAGGTGATCAATGCACGCTAGCTGAAACGGGGCGGGCCGGCAAGTGCCTTCGGATATCAAAATGCCCCGTCGCCGTGGAGGCAGCCCTGAAGGGAATAACTCCTCAGGTGAAGTCGCACCTTGACACTTTTATAGTCACCACTGAATTTCTTATTTCTTTTATATTATTTAAATCTCACTAATATTATACCATTCATAAAAATCAAAATAGCTTTAATAAATTAATATTTATATTAAATGTTTTATTATTTTACCATAATAAAACATTGTTTGAAACTGTCAAATTAGTATAAGCTTTCCCTGACGAAGGAACGTTTGTTCCGAAACCGGTTGGATTTGCACATTATATAAGTGGTTTATACAAAGTTGTATTGTTTCATTTTTCTATAATGGATAACCACAAAGTAATAGCTACATTCAAAAATATAATATTTATATATTTAATTTAGTCTTTGTACACATTATTATTTTTAATTAAAAATATCAACATGCTTCAGAACTAATGGTTTCATCACCAGGATTTATTTTTTAATTAGCTCCATATTGGAGTCCTAGAGAAAAATAATACCCCTCATGGCCCATCTCATCTTTGGGGTTGCTGTGTGGAGGGTCTTTTTAGGGAAGGAAAGGGAGAAAGTTCTGGGAAGGAAAAGCGTACAAAAATTTTAGGAAGGAAAGGGGTAGGATTCTTATGTGTCCAAAAGTGGCAGACGTATACATTTATCACTCCCATCAGAGATCAAGGCAATGTTCCGAGAGGGTACGGCTGGAGAAGTCAAAGGGACTCCCTTAACTATTCTCTTCAGATCCGGCCTGCCGTGCACCTGGTGGGCAGATGCATCTACCGCTAAGACCTGGACAAACCTCACCCCATGACACCAGGCACCCCAGCTAAGTCACTAAACGTAGCGAACCACTAAGGGTGACCTACGGCAGAGGTGTTGGTTATCCAATAAATGATTCCCTGGGTGGCGGTACCCACACCCGCCCCCCAAAATGTGAGTTTATATAGGTTTCCTTTTTTTAATGTCTTTTATTTTGTTTTCAGATTTGCTCTTTAGATGGCTCTATTCCAGTTGTCTGCTGCGAGGGGATGGTTGAAGGTATGGCCATCATTCATTAATCATTACAAATCCATTAGGCGATGGTAAGATTAGTTATGTAGGTTACCTCATCAACACAAAACTCTTATTTATTGCAAGTCGTTGAGGCTGAATACCAACGGCTTTGCAGTATTTGCAAAGTTATCACTGGGAATTCAAAAAAGCAAATATTAACCCTCAAATATTTTGCTGAGACACATTACTTCTGGATTGTAGGCAGAGCCTCTATCGTCATTTTGTGTTTGTGTTATGTAACCCTGGTGTGTCTATTTGTTTGAAGGTGATAACTGTACGATGGTGAATACGGGAAGGGCAGGAATGTGCAGCCGATTCGCCAACTGCCAGACAGCGATAGAGGCATCCAGTAAAGGCATTTTCCCACAGGTATTGTTTTTTTTGCAAAATCTTCACATACGCTCTAAATATGTAACGATTTTGCAAAAAATCATAAACTTCTATATCAATCCATAATCTAAAATCATCAAAATCACTCGTTATGGTTTTCAAATGTAAAAAAAACTCAAGCAAATTCCCTTAGTATGGCTAGACGGAAGGAAAATGTATAGTATTCGTAGAGTAAAGTGCGATTAGCATATTATCACAGACGACTTGAAAGACATCCAGGATATGGAAAGACAAAGCAGACCTTCCGTTGGAGCAGGTATGCTGTTAAGGCATTTTTAATTTTGCAGTCCAAACGTAAAAAGAACACTCAACCCATTCTGCACATTACTGTATACGACAGAACTATGAATATATTGCAGTGAATCCCAATGGCATGAGTTAAAAATCGCTTACAGTAATGCTTATCGCCAATAAAACTGCCTACCGAGAAACTTCAGCGCTACGGAAATTTTTCTGTAGGATACACTTTCAGAGTGCTTCTCCGCCATCGCATGAAAAGTGCAAACAAAGACTACAATCATCACTACCGTGGTTGCTTGGATGGAGTTCTCCCCGATGGCCACCTGGAGATAGAAGATGGGCAAATATCCTCCATAAACGTCTGCTTATGTATATTTTTGTGTTTACTTTTTTTTTAGTTTCATTTTTCATGCTCATTTGGTTTTGTTTTATGTATGTATTGTTATTTTGTTATTTTTTTCTTATTATTAGTCTAATTTTTTTTGTTATTTCGAAATATAAAATGTATTGCAATGCACTACCCCTGCGTATATTTTGGAATTTCGCCGTGATAATCTAAAACCATATCTATCAGTTTTTATTAATATTATTAGCACTGTAGCATTCACTTAAATAGAACCCTGACTGTGACTGTGTTTAAGAGGGTATAACCAGAGAAAACCGGAAATTCGTCATTTTTATATAGAATTTTGAATAGACTCTGTTAGAGATTGGCTTTTTGTGGCAGAAGAACTTCAATGAAAACAATCTTCAACTTTTCCCGACCCGACAAGCACTGAAATTGGTCACTAGACCATTTACTAGTTAATTCTAGCTGTTTCCAAGAGAAGAGAGCGATAGGAGAGGCTTTTTACCTAAAACGCACACTATTTATAACATAAATCCTCACACACAAACAATTAAAGCTACACATGTCAGCCTATCAATTCAATGTGGGGATACACAGAATTCTGCTTAATCGACTATCATTAATCAGTGAAACCCTATATTGCAAACATATATCTGTAATAAAAAAACAAGCTTCAAAATGTTACGCTAGATGTCAGTAACCTTCGCTTTTTAAA
This sequence comes from Limnephilus rhombicus, assembly GCA_929108145.2. Lineage (NCBI taxonomy): Eukaryota > Metazoa > Arthropoda > Insecta > Trichoptera > Limnephilidae > Limnephilus > Limnephilus rhombicus. The sequence continues at coordinate 15,431,875 of OV815290.1, read as the reverse complement.
CAGAATCTTTTCTACACAAAAGTATAAATTGATTGAAAAAAATTGTTCTCATACCTTTGTTAACCTTATAATACTAAGAAATATTTATTTATTACAACCTCTCTCCTCTCTCTATGTGTTGATAGATTTTTTGTTTTTTAATTTTTCATTTTATATTAAAAAAAAATTGTTTCATATTTTTTTTTTTGTGTTTTATATAATTTTTGGATTAATTTAATTTCTTCAATAAAATTAATTTACTTATCCTTATTATGCTGTCTCAGTAGAAGTAAAGTCACAAGGAGGAAATCCATAATTGATTTTATTTTGGCTATTTAATACTATGTACAAACTGAAATAAATGTAAACTGTCGATTTCCCGAAAACTAATAAATAAATGAATCATAACCTTTTTATACTAAAAAATGTTCATTTTTAGTATAATAAGGTAATACCATATCTTGTTGGCAGATTTGTTAAATTTTCAAACGAAAAATCTTATTTTACAATAAATATTTCATGCCGTGTAATCATACATTATTGTAAATCAATACGTTATCTAGTAAACACACGATTCGAAAATTAAATTTTAGTTCAAATAAAATTAATTGAAAAAAGGATCCGAACACTCATTCATGACGAAAATTTCTCTATTTTGTCTTTCTATTTACGGTCTTACAAATCGATATATTTCAGATTTTTTTGCACATTTATTTTGCTTAAACATTATTGAAAAATTATATATACCTATGATAAAAAATAATTACAAAAAGTACATTATTTTAATAGTTTTATCATCACGCCTTTCAGCATTTTTGGTTGTAGGAATAAATTAAAGCAAACTTGAAATGAAATAAAATCGATATTGTTTTATAATTTTTAAAAGCTGGTACAGAGAATAATTAATCTTTCTTATTGAAACCGCCCTGTACGATCGTAAGAACATCTCTTGACGATATGTGGATTTTCGGCCGCTGGCTGGTTAAAGGCCTTTAATGTAAATCATACCATTGTGCGCCCAAATGATAAATCAATATGGATAATAATAAATGTATTTGGATGAAAAATCAAATGGTAAAAATATTTAACCATTTAAAAAAGACATTTCAATAGCACAGAGGATGAAGCATTCCTCTCGGAGGCAGGAGAGGCCCCGAGTTCGATTCTCGGTGGAGATCTGATCTTATTTTCTGTGTCTTTTCTCTTTCGTGTTTTTTAAATCTTAATATTTTTATTTATTTATCTATTATAAGGTATTTTTACATTACATTATTCGATGCCTGTCTCACTAGGGTATGCCTGTGTTGAGACAGGTGTAAAATTGTCAGTTTATTTATTAAATCACAATGAAGACTAAACCCTACTTTTTCAGATTTGTGCTTTAGAGGACAAAGTTCAGATTGTTTGCTGCCCTCCGGCTACAGTTATTGAAGGTACGGTACCCAAAACTTTATCTTTCTACATTTTTATTATTTCAAGAAGAAAATTGGACTGATACATTTAATGAGGCTGAAAAAGGGCTTAGTGCACTTCAAAATTGGCATAAAATCAACTCGCTTACCCTTAATATAAGCAAAACAAAATATATAACATTTTCAATGAACTCAAGGGGCCAACCAATAAAATCACTAGAACTGAAATTACATGAATGCCATGGAAATAATATACAATGTTACTGCCCCGTCATCGAAAAAACACAAAACATAAAATATCTCGGAGTAATAATTGACGAAAATCTTAGATGGGACCTACACATCAAAGGTATTACGGAAAAACTCACAAGCCTTATATATTTCTTCAAAAATCTAAGAAACGTGCTAAATAAAAAGGATATGAAAAAGGTCTACTATGCGTTATGTCATTTTCGAATTGAATATGGAATCATAGGATGGGGATCTGCTGCAAATACGTACCTACACAGCCTGAATACGATTCAAAAAGGAATCATAAAGACCATATTGAAAGTACCAATTAGAACGCCTTCAACTGAAATTTTCAATAACTTTGACGTACCAAATGTACAACAAATATATTCCAAAAATATATTATTGAAGCTCTTCAAAAATAATGAATCCTCTACTAGACCGTGTATGCATAACACTAGATCGAATAAAAATGATATAAAAAATATTCCAAGTTATAAAACCACATTTGGACAAAGAAACTATACATACTTTGCAACAAAACTCCATAACATCCTCCCCCAAGACATAAAACTAATAAAAAATCCAATTGAATACAAATCAAGAATAAAAATATGGCTTAAAGAGGTCAATGAGAAAACCCTAGCGAAGACGCTAAAAACGACATAGAAGACAAATGAACTATATTTAAATAACTTTAGTCCGCCTCGGCACAGGACCCCCTAGTGAGGAGGACTAAGAAATACAATATTTTGTACTTAATTTCACATTGCATTTTGTATGTAAAAATTTTTTTTTATATAGTCGCTATAATAAAAAAAAAAATAATAAAAAATAAAAAATGATTTTCGACAATTTCGACAATTCTTGGTGGAAAATTCCACTATGGTTATACAGTAAAACAAGTAAAAAAAAAAAAACTATTTCCACTTGATTAGTTGTGGTATACGTACTTTATAATATATAGTGTCTGGGTATACTGTGTTGGTAATACACGGGAATGAAGAGAGTATTGATATTTGGTATTAGTATTTATTGGGCAGCTGCTTGTAGCAAAAGAGACATACTTCTAACATGCATCGCCTTTTATAGAGTCTCGCAAGCATTGTATCTCGCTTGCTCACTCACATATTCGTACGAACACCACAGACTGTAACCAGTTTCAATCTGTTAAGGTCATCTTCCAGTTTGGTTACTTAACATGGTTTCTTTATCTACAGTTTACATACCTACGTAACATATGGGTGAGAGTAAGGGGGGTAGTATACAAGGATTTTATTCCAATCGTTAATTTCATCAAACGGAAAGAAATAACTAGACTACTAAATGTATGTGTAGAATTAAATTTCTTTAAATTCAATGGTATCTACTACATTCAATCGACTGGCTCAGCCATGAGAAGTCCGTTCTCCCCGGTGTTAGCTGAATTCTTCATAGATCACGTGGAAAAATCTACCGAAAAATAAAAACGATTTGAAAACTTTGCCTTCTATGGTTTATGTGTAGATGACGTTCTAATTATCTGGACAGGAACGCACAGACAATTAGGTATATTTCCAAAATAAATTAATGAATTAACAAATCTATCTAGTTTACGATGGAAATGGAAGAAAATAAGATTAATTTTCTTGGCTTTGGTATCGTAATCATTTACATTAAAATAGTATTTTCAAACAAAAAACCAACGTAAAGTGATAAATTCATACACAGTTATATCTATGTATATAGACACCAGATTTCATACAAATTATCAGTATTCTACTCAATCATTCACTAATTTTACATTCATTCACATGCTGAGAGTTTACAACTTACAATCTTCGAAGATACCTCATACGATAGATCGGAAAGCATTAACCCTCAAATATTCCACTGACGTACATTCCTTTTCTATTATGGATAGTATCTTCATCGCCATATTGTATTGTGTAACTCTGGTGTGTCTGTTTGTTTGCAGGTGATAACTGTACTGTGGCAGACTCAGGAAGGGCGGGAGTATACAGACCATTTGCTAACTGCCAGGCAGCAAAGGAAGCCGCCAGTAAAGGAATTTTGCCACAGGTAGCGTTCCCTACTTCATGTAAAATAACACATGTTTACACTCACCGCAAATTTTACTAAATATTCATAATAAAAACAAAAGCCATAATATAACTGGTTCAAATCAATCTACTTTCCGGCCAAAATCTCATTCTTAAAAATTGGGAGTGGAAGGAGACAACAAGAAAAACAATTTTAAATTAATAATTTCATGAAAATAGTGTATAATAAACATTTTTGATTACCTATACAATACATATTGTACATTCTGTGGTATAATGTGGTAACTTAAGAAGAAGAAGAAAAATTGGTTATCTCTCTCTAAATAAATATTCTATCTTCTATCCAGCGTTTTCTAAAATGGCCTCCCCTCCTTTAACATCTCATCTCTTCTAAGCCTAAACTTGACTCCAATCTTCCACATAATTCGGAAATGTTCACATTTAAAAATATATATATATAAATTCATCTTTCCCTTTTTCTATAATATTAAATGATGGCCAAGAACACCCTTGAAGGGTGAAAATCAGAAATAATTGAAAGAAGGAGACAAAAAGAAAAACAATTTTATATTATTAATTATATAATAAATAAAGACTGTAATGTAATATATAATAAATAAAGGCTGATTACCTAAACGCATAGAAACAATGCTTGGCAATTTATGTGGACATCCGAAGCCATTCGATCCAACAACAACATTACCGTCCCACCTTGACGAGGAGTCAATGCGTACTATGATCATTGTCAAGTTAGTCCCGCAGACTGGAAGATCAAATAGTGTATGAAGAAGACAACCAACAAGAACATAGTAATTAATGCAACTTGGCACTCACAAAATGATTAGACACTACACCAAAACCGCTTCAATGCTGTTTAGATTCTAGCTAGGTCATTATCATTTACTGTACATTAATAGATGTTCATCAGTTGTGTAAAATTTAAAAATGCGTTATTAGTAAGGAGATATAATTTGCGAATTAGTATAGATCACATTATCGTGTTCACGCATGTTAAATCAGATAGATTTTCATCAATTTAAACACATTCATTATATTTGAAAGTTAATACCTAAATAAAAGCTTATTTAAAAACATATTTTTCCAATAAAATTGAAGTTTTGTTCGTATAATTTTCTTTGAAATAACCTTATTAGTATAATATTTTACTACAATGAAATGAATAGTAATAAAACTGTTTTTATTTTCAGACATTCGATGTGGCAGGCATTGTCTGCTGTCCTCCATCGACAGTCGTTGAAGGTACGGTACTTAGAACTTAATCATCATTCATTACAAATCTAGTAGGTAATGCGATGGTTCGTTGATTTTCTAGGCTCTCTTTTTACCATAATAATCATTGCAAAAGGCAATGAGATATTGAAGCGACATACTAACTGCTCTAAGTGTTTGCAACCTTATCACTATGAATGCTTGAAGTATCATCAAATCATCTTAGCCGTAGTCTGGCAAACATCAACCCTAAAATATTCCATCGACCCACATTCTGGATTGTGGGTAGAATCTTCATCGTCATGTTTTGTTGTGAAACTCTGGTATGTCTGTTATTTTTGCAGGAAACATTTGCTTGGTAAAGGACACCAAAATAGCGGGGGTATACAAACCATTTGCCAACTGCCAGACAGCGATGAAAGCTGCCAGTAAAGGCACTTTACCACAGGTAATTCCCTTTATCTCTTTATTTCACAAATTATTATACCTGCCATAAGAGGATTAGAACACGCAACATGGAATTTTTTGCATAACCCACACAGGTCAAAATCCGAAGTAATTCGATTAAACCACAAGATTCTTCACCTTGACTACGAGTCCGAATACTATAACCATTGGCAAGTTAATCCCGCAAGCCGGAAGATAAAATAGACTTAGAAGAAGATAAACATCAGGGTACCTAGCATGGTCGATCGAGATAGGTTTTATCGAAAATGTCGGTAACTTGTCATCGCTCCCGAGCACGACTGCAGACCGCTAATGAACAAATAACAATTCAGGTCAAATAAATTAGGAACCCTTAGTCGCTCTGAACTTTTATTTGTTCGTTAGCGGTCTGCAGTCGTGCTCGGGAGCGATGACAAGTTACCGATATTTTCGATAAAACCTATATCGATCGACCATGCTAGGTACCCAGGAACATAGAAATGAACACAACCTTTTAAGGGCGATATTGGCAATTCAAAGTTCAGATTTTTCTTAAAATAGTTACGTTTTTTTAAAACTACACTTACCCTGAAGAAACAAAACTCATTCATTGAAAAACACTAAAAGAGAACAAACAAACAACAGTTGATTTTAGAGGAGATACTAACATAATTCACCGGCAATTGATGCATTCAAATCTTGGTGGAGATGTTATTTCCTTTTTTTATGAGTCTTTTTCTCTTTCACCGTCTTTGTGTCTCAATAATATTATTGCATTAATTAAAATCACAATAAAGACTAAGGCTTAATTTATTTTTCAGATTGGCGCTTTAGAGGACAACGTTCAAATTGTCTGCTGCCCTCTGGTTATTGAAGGTACTGTACGCAGAAATATCTCATCATTCATTACAAATCCAGTAAGCGTTGCGATGGTTCGTTGATTTCATAGGATCCCTCATCACCACAATACCGCCATTGAAAAATTCTGCGAGACGTTGAGGTGGAATACCAACGGCTGCGGAGTGTTTGAAATTTTATCTTTAGAAATTCTTGAAGATACCTCAAACCGTAGACCGGTAAACATCAACCCTCAAATTTTCCACTGAGGCACATTACTTCTAGATTGTGGGAGGAATCTTTATAATGTGTAATTCTGGTGTACCTATATTTCTTTGCAGGAAGTAACTGCACGCTAATGGATACAGGGATGGCGGGCGTGTGCAGATCATTCGCCAATTGCCAGAGAGCGAAGAAGGCCGCCGGTAGGGGCGTTGTACCACAGGTACTATTCTTTCCTTTTTGTATCTCTGTCAATAACAATGTGTTTGACTTTCGTACCCTTAACGTGACCTTTCTTTGCTTACAGAAATGTGACTTAACTGATAACGAGTCGGAGTTGGTGTGCTGCGCGGAGACTGACTGTCCGCCGCTGCCGAAGGAACTTGTCACTCAATTACCAATTGGCTCCAAGGCTGCAGACTGTGAGTTACACAAAACCCGAGCTGAAAATGTTCTTAAATTGTTATGATGCATTTCGACATACTCTGCGTAAAGTGTTCTTTTGAAAATCATTAGTTTATAAAAGAGAAAATTAAAAAAAATATCATAAATAAACCTAATCAGTCTTACTAAAAAAAATCACAGCACGACCGATAACCTGTGTTGCTGCCGCAACATGCATAAAACAAATATACAATAAAACACAAAATATTACTAATAAGATTTGTTCTTAAAATGCATTGTAAATCTGGCAGCAATGTAATTTTATATAGTGTACATTATAAATTGTTTGTTTTCCTTCACAACCGCTAGGTGGCGGCGCCTGCGCATTCGTCATTCACGCTGAAACCGCGAACAAAATTCGCTCCGTGGATGTGTGTGTAATATTTATTTTAAAAAAAATTACTTAAATGTGATTGTAATTTCTATTAATGTGACTAATTCACTCTTATATTCATATAATGATATAATTACCGTATTATTTGTGGTTTTTCATAAGTTTTGGTCAAGTTATAATAAAAATAATCATACTTTTTATAAATTGAAATGCCAAAAAGTTTTTAACATGATACATGAAAATTCAAATTTACATTTAAAGGATTTTATTTAATGAGAATTTCAGAAAATAGGTGTTTTTTTAATATTAATATCTAATGCATGTATAGAAATACACGTATCAAAGAAATGAACGTTTTTAGAGATGCAAGAAATCTGTTATAAAAGTCGATATTATTTTTAGGTTATTTTTTTGGCAATAAAAAAAACCTTGAAATTTTTTATAATTTTTTTATTGTATGCACGAGGAAAAGGTGAGGTGACAGTTTTGTTTAAAATTCATTTTGTAAAAGGATTGTATTTTTAAATTATTTTTTTTTTATAAATTTCTCTACACTTTTATCAAAAATGTTTTGGTAAGAATTTTTTTCCATTTTTTTCCGCGTTTGAATCTTAAAATATGGCAGTTTTTTTAAACTAAAGTGTATTTTAAATACTCAAATCTAAAAGCTAATTTTATCTAGTTTTCATAAATGGTATTTGTTTTTACGACTCCTTCAAAACTAAGTAATAAATAGGACATTCACAACACTTTGGAAAAATTCCAAATTTCATTTAGACATCATCAATAAAACAGAGTTAAACTACCCTCTCAGGCTGTGTAAAGAATGTGTAATTTTGCCATGAACAATTTTTTAATTAGTAATGTTTTCACATCCGCGGCCGTTTGTCAATTGAATAAAATTTTCATTTGTTTTTTTAGTAAGGCTGAATAAGTTTTAAATTTAACAATTATCGTATTTTTCTAAATTTTAAATTACCTAACAGGATGGTTTGCGACAAAAATGTGAGATTTTACTTACAAAGTTTTCTTACGTAAATCATACATCATTAAAATATATTAGTGTTTTACCTTTCTTGTAAGGGTAAAAAAATAACCTTTATGATTTAAAAAAAAACAAAATGTTATATTTTCTCTGGCATAAAAAATCGTTTTTTTTTTTGTACTCAAATCAACAAAAGGTATTTAAGTTTTAGATATCGTAAAGGGGAAAATCCTATTTAATAATTTCCACTGGACTGTCAGAGGTAACGAAGCGAAGAGGAACTATCTGGCTATCCACATCTGCTATAAATACTAGAAATATCTTCCACTCTGTGAGTTACTTAGTCCCTTGAATAACTGTAGGCACTTCTTACGTTTATTTGTAATGTTTCGTTTCCTCCACAGACTGCATAGAGCTGGCAGAGAAGATTCACCCGTGCCAAGAAACACGCTCCGGTTGGACTCGGGGGGATATGTGTCCTCTACTCACACCAGACTCCAATATAGTACATTACAAGACTCCTGTGACAACTACAGCAGAGGCTCCGTACTACGTAAGTTTCAGACATTAGGTAGCTTTATTTAAAAACTAAAATATTCATTTATTTATTGAAATAATTTTTTTTTCAACATTAACCCCACAGAAGACCCATGTGAAAAATAATTTCCCTCGGGTCCTATGTCATATTTGGAGATGTTGTGTGGAAAATGACGTGTCCTATGATTTTCAACAAGATATTCTATATGTTATTAATTTTAGAACATGTTTCTTAAAGTAAGTCCTATAAAATAATTTATAAAACTAATTATTTACATATCAAAAACCCATAAAATACATATAATTAACATAAATATTCGTCAAATAAGTTAGAAGAGAGGCGATTTTTTGAGTGTCCTACCTTACTATTGCAAAATTCTGAACGCAGAATATTAATGTTTACCCAGTCAGGGGTTTTACATTTTATGTTATTTAAATGGTCATATGTTACAAATTCATTAATATACCTTACGTTTAGCAGAGTAGAGTTCAAAATAATAAAAAAATCTGTTTTATTCTGTGCCTAAAAATGATGTAGGTGGAAAATTCCGCAACGCTACGGCAATAAATCGATTTTGAACGAAAAATTACTTTTAAAATCATTGTGGGAATCGGTTCATTTTGATAAATGGCAACATTTGCACCATAAACACTAGCCATCTTAGTAATAAAAATCTTAGTTTTGAGCCACTGCGTATGTCTTCTGTGACACACAGTGGTTGGGCGTCACGTTGTGCTGTTTTTATTTTCCACCACGAACTTGGTTTTTGTTGGTAAGTAATAAAGATTTTACTTCCAGCATTTTAAAGTTAATTACTTAAGTCATGTAGAATATGATTAAATATGCCAATTAGTGAAATCGGTCTTAAAAATAAGTGCTTTTTGGGTTTGTTTCACCGGGATCAGACATCACATCCAAAACGCGACGTGATGTACTAGTGGAACGTAAAATATGACGTAATGGAACTGCTGTGTTGCAGGACAAAAACCTGTCTTTATAGTTCCTAACCGTGACATTTTTTCCATTAACGTCACTTGTCCTATTGTGTTGTGATAAAAGAATTAACTTTATTTATATAAATTTGTTTAGAATAATGCTCAAAGATTAGATTTATAAAAAAACATGATAATTTTCATTATCCGTATACATTAAAAATTTTATTACTTTAAAACAAAAATGCCAAAGTTAAGACTAAATTGCGCCATTGAATTTACCATATAGTAGCGTTGTGGAATAGTTTAATTAAGAAAAGATTTTATTTCATTTAATTACCTATCTTAAGTTATGTGTTTTTGAAGACCGTTTAATTTAAATGATAGTTTAATAAATAAATAATCAAAATTCAATAAAACATTGATTTCCTACTTAATAGTAGACTTTTCTTATTTTTATTTAATATTTTAACGAAGTTAGATATATTATTAACTCAATAAAAAATCGTATCTTACTAAAAAGATTTTTTTTTTGGTGGAATTCCATTACGTAACGAACAATTTTTATGATAAATGCCCGACAATATCTTCTTCCTGGGTATCTAGGGATCAGTGGGTGCAGGAGTGATAGTGGTATGAATCCATCCCTCTCGCTGCGATGCAAGAAAATAATAGGTCGAGAGAAACCGGCTGGAGAGGTCAGAAGGTCTCCCCAAACCAGCCTCTCCCGATAAAACTCTGTCTCAGCGCACACTCCTTGCTTCATTTGCATTCATATTTCTTCTCATTTTATTTACACTCTTCTTGTGTTATTCTGACTCAAGTAACTTTCATGAACTTCCGCGGCGTATGTTCTCCTTACACGTTCGTTTATCCGCTCTACATGCCCAAACCATCCAAGGTTCCCTTTCTTAATCTTAAGAGATATAACATACTTCCTTTGAACACTTGTTAAGTTAAAGCTCTTAAGTTTTAAGCTCTTAAAAAATAAATGTTACTTTTGAAGAAAACATATATTCAAATGTCGAGTTGAAAATGTAATAAGTATACGAGTTCACTCAAAAAAAATTATATTGTGTTATTTCCCAATTTATTCTTCTAAAATAATATAAATTATTTTTATTTGGGAGGCGGGATAGGCACCGTCGCCCCGGGAACCATTTATTGGATAACTAAAACCGCTGCCCTAAGTGGTTCTCTACGTTTGATAACTCAGGGGTGCCTGGGTTCGTGGGGTGAGAATTGTCTAGGTTTTGGCGATGGATGCTTTTGCCCATCTACTGCGTGGCGGACCGGATCGGGAGATATTGGTTGAGGACCACTTTTTGACTTCTCCAGCCAGACTCTTTCGACCCATCGCCATGCACAATGGGAGGGATGGATTCACACATTCACCACTCCTGATTACATTGAACTGCAGATTCCTACTCACCCCTTATTCTATTTTCTTTCCAGAACTTCTTCTCATTCCTTTCTCTAAAATAACCCTTCACACAGCATCCTTAAAGACGTCATAGGCCCTGAGGGATTTTTTTCCTCATGGTCTCCTGTGTAGAGATAATGTAAAAAAAAATCTATAAATTTATCGTATTTATATTATATTTGCGACATGTTCCGAAGTGCAAGATACTCTCAGTATCGCCCTGCTGAGTAAAACCACCACTCAGAATTGATACGTTGCTTGAAATCGCTTTAGCCGCGTTTGTGACTAGATCTGAATTGCCAGTACTTCCCGACGTTCCTCTAACCCATCTTCTTCCCCTCCCCACTAACTTCAGCCAAACATTTACCCCAATTTGTGATGCAATAGTCTCACCAGCCCCAATAATAATAATAATAACGTAGTATTTATATAGCGCAGTTTTGTGATGTTTCACTTCAAGTGCGCTTAATTATAATAAACTTAAAATTAACCTACAGTGTTCCTTACGAGTCCTTAAAAAATTAATTAAATAATGTGAAATAACGAATATACAAAAATATACAAAGTAATTCCTAAAGAACAATATTAACAACAATAGTGAGTGCTGTTTTGGCACAGGACAATATATAATGATAAACCATCACGGTGCCATTCAACAAGAATCATTTAAACTAAATTAAATAGAACAGGAGGCAGTTAACATTTAGAAATAATACAAATTCAGAGTGCACATAAAACTATAGTAAGGAGGTAATCGAAACCAAACAATTACCAGAAACTTGAGGAACATGGCTTATTAAAGTATATTGAAAAGGAGTTAAAATTCATGAAAGGTATGATTTTTTAAATAAGTTTGTTTTTAAAGCTCTTTTGAATTCAGCCAAGTTCTGGATATTAGTAAGAGCATAGGGAAGTTTGTTCCAAATGAGCGGGCCAGTAACACGAAAAGATCGATCATAGTAAACGGCTCGATTTGACCTAGAAAGTTCGATTAAACGATTAGTAACATCTCGATCTGCTGACCTTAGAGTAAGCTGCCTATCGCTTAAGTTTTGTCGGACACATAGTTCCGATATATAGGCTGGCGCCATTCCTTGCAATGCTTTGAAGGTCATTAAGCAGATCTTGAACTCTATTCTTTCAGGGCATCGAAGCCAATGAAGATCCTTTAGAAGCGGGGTTATACGGCAATACTTAGATTCACCAAAAATCATTCTCGCCGCAGCATTAAAAACGGACTGGATTCTATTGAATTGTTTTTTAGGCAAGCCAGCATATGCACTATTACAATAGTCCATACGTGAGACAACGAACGAATTTATGAGTGACTTTGCTCCATCAGAGGGAAGGCAACGCCTGATTGATTTTATCTGCCTTAGATGGAAAAAGCCTGAACTTACAGATTTTGAAATTTGTGATTCTAGAGAAAGACTATTGTCTATAGTGAAACCTAGAAATTTTATTTCTGTAGAAGGAATTATATCTGTGCCCTGAATATGGATTGGATTAGAGTCGATGAGGGCTTGCCTTCCAGGAGAAGCTATCCAAATAAATTCCGTCTTGGTCGGATGTTGGGACTCTTGTGCGGTATTTATATAAGAAAAAAAGAAGAAATTACAATGAAAATAATTATTTTTAGAGCAATAGTTAAACTTGCTTAGAGAATAATATTTGGATGTCGTGTTGTGTTCCCAGGGACGTATTGGATCAGGTCAGAGGGGAAACATTACCTGGCCGGGGCAGCCTGTAAGTCTAGTGAGCGACCAGTGGGTGTTGTGTTCTGCATGGGCTATTGGGTGAGTTAATTGTTCATTTATTTTAAAATTCAAATCTTCGTTGAAATAATGACCGGTATGATGAACATAGACAAACTTATTGATTTGATATTTTAAAGAATAAGCCATAAAAGTTTAAGATCCTTTGAGGTGTTACTTTACAAAACTGGCGCTGTACATGGTGTCTGGAAACTCATAAGGTGTAATCGGACAACTGGTGAATTTACTTCAAATAATTATTGACCGAGTGTAGCGAAGTCCTGCTTTCACTCTACCATTTTGTATTTCGTCTGTATTTACATTTGTTTGTATGATCCGTTTTCGGTTCAAGATGGTGCCTATGTTAATGATTATTTAAAGCTTATATTTTCAAAGGCGAAATTGTCGTGCATTTCTTTGAACTTTTTATTCGAATTTGTTCAATATTATGGTACCTACCTGCCTGAAGAAAGTCTGAAAAAAGAATTATCGTTGAGATAGTGACGTTTCCTTGAACACGATGTATAAATCTTCTTTATTTAAAATTTAAAAAAGTTACATAAAATGATATTTATATAATTAAATAGACAGGTACTTAATTACCTACTTATAAATCTGATGATTTCAAAAGAAATTAAGGTTTTTGTTTAATAAATACTTGAATGTCAGTTCTGTCTATTGTTACAAAATTACCTACTTGTGTAATCGCTAGAACCCAAAAAAGTAATGTTTTCTTTGGTTTTAACGTTTTTTTTTTACATTTTGATGCTTTTTTAGAGATTAGAAAAGTTCCGTTTTTTATAAACAGTGCCGCCCTAATGGTTTTTAATGTTCACTTGATTGTTTGTGGAAATAAAGATTTATTTGTGGTTTAAATATTGTTACAAATTTACTCACAAAGTTCCCTTCAGGCCACTCATGTAATATTTTTGTTCTCCGTGTAGTATTTAGTGTCTTTAAATGTAGTGATTAATGATGCTACTTCACTCAAATGTTTAAATGTACACCTCAATGCAGGCTATTAGTCCTAGTGAGGTTAATGCTTTTTATTTAAAAATAATAATATGATTTATACACGGGGAGAGACATGTTATAAAAACAGTGAATGTGAAACCTTCAGAAAACTAAAGTAGTCAAGAGGGGGAAGGCTACGAAGCACCGAACAAAGAGGAGACCAATAGGCTACGAAGCATCGCACAAAGAGAAGACCGATTATACTATCTCATTTTCTCGCAGGCTAAATCCTGTAGATGTATGTGTGTCTCTTTTTAGTGTCGCTATTTTTCGTTTATCGAGTTTCAAATCACAACGGTGCTAAAGAAGTTTTCGATTCAATAAATCGGGGTCGAGTCATCGCATCGACGCATTAATAAGATAGTAAACAGCTGAAAGTAACATTAATTTGTAAGTAAAAAAATTGTACTCCAAAACAAAGCTCACAAGAGGGATAGATTCGTACGACGTTCGTCACTCATGGACGTTCGTCACTCATGGACGTTCGTCACTCATGGACGTTCGTCACTCATGGACGTTCGTCACTCATGGACGTTCGTCACTCATGGACGTTCGTCACTCATGGACGTTCGTCACTCATGGACGTTCGTCACTCATGGACGTTCGTCACTCATGGACGTTCGTCACTCATGGACGTTCGTCACTCATGGACGTTCGTCACTCATGGACGTTCGTCACTCATGGACGTTCGTCACTCATGGACGTTCGTCACTCATGGACGTTAGTCACTCATGGACGTTCGTCACTCATGGACGTTCGTCACTCATAGACGTTCGTCACTCATGGACGTTCGTCACTCATGGACGTTCGTCACTCATAGACGTTCGTCACTCATGGACGTTAGTCACTCATGGACGTTCGTCACTAATGGTCATCCGTCATTCCTGTTTATTTGACTTTTTTTAATGAAAACATCTTTAAAACATCATATTGTGATTTTAAACTCGATGAAACGGAAATAAACGACATTAAAAAGAGACAAACACAAACATCTAAAGGATCTGGCCTGCGAGAGAATGAGGTGTCCTCTTTGTGCGGTGCTAAGTTGAATAAGTAGTAAAATAATAACCATCCACATTTAAACTTGGTTACAATATTATAATAAATAAACTCTGCACTTATCCTACGCCTCTGCATTCGTTTCATTCTTTCCAACTTTAGTTTTCTGAAGGTTTTACTTCTATCGCGTGTGAATTGCTTACCCTGATTTTTAAAAATAATTTTCAGCATTTGTTTTCCCAAGAAAGTCTTTCGAGAAATTGATTAAAACGGTTTTTTTTCCGGGAAAATTTTTTCGGGAAATTTTTATAAAAACATGTCTTTTTGATTCTGTTATGCGATGGTTATTAACTTTTCAAATTTTAAACATTTCTTCCGGAAAAATTTAAAATTGAGAAAAAAATTTCTCGGAAAATGGGTCGGGAAATTAAAAGTTTTGTTAACCCCTCAGACCGATTTGTTCTCTTTTCGAAACAACTCAAAGAGTTCTCATAGATTCTCTTATATCATGTTTAGAAATGTGATCGTGAACGGTGCTAGAAAGAGTTTAAATTCAAAATTGAAAATTAGATTTACCACGGCGCTTTAAATTCAAATATAAAAATTAACCACAAAATAATTAAAATGTTCGCCTTTAAGAAATCAAAGTTTTCGACCAAAATTTGGAAAAAATAATTAAACTTCTCATATTGAATAATGATTATTTTTACGTCAAACGATAAAAAATAGAGTTGAAGAGAACTTTTATATAAATGCCTAAAAAAATAAGTGTGTATATTTTGTTGTCGGTAATTTTAGTTAGATAAAACATTATAAATTTGTGTAATTCAAAAAACTGGTGTCTTTTTAGAAGTATAAAATTTTAAAGCGTTTGCATCACCTTTCAAAAGCAGTTTTTAATTTTCGAATGCTTTCATAAATATTCCATTTATCTTGATTTTATTGCAAAGTGTAAATATTTTGCCTGAAGGGTTACTTATATGTTGACATTTTCTTGTCTGAGACGGTTCTTTTTGAAAACAACAGAGAAATTCATTTCCGTTTACAACAATCACAAATGTAGTCCTTCAGATAATACTAATATTAAATGTACAGTCCTTCAGATAATACTAATATTAAATGTACAGTCCTTCAGATAATACTAATATTAAATGTACAGTCCTTCAGATAATACTAATATTAAATGTACAGTCCTTCAGATAATACTAATATTAAATAAGGATATATTTAGCATTAAAGAAGCGTCTTTTGTTTCAGTTCCAGTAAAGTTCAGTTTGTCGGATTGGGCGGGACATTTACACCCCGGTACAATCCAGATGAGATATATGGCGTCTCAAAACAATACATCCACCCGCTATACAACCGAACTTACTCTAAAGTGTACAACGACATCGCCCTCCTTCAGCTTGACAGAGAGTAAGTAATTCATAATTATATAAAATATTATAAAGTAAAAAGAACATAACAATACCAAAAAAATGAAAATAAATAAGCCCGTAGTACGTGCAACCGTTATTAGAATTCCAGACCATTATGCTGTTCGGGGGCTTACTATAGCAACTGAGCTATCTCCCGAACCTATTAGACCTGCTTTAATTCTCCATTATACTATATAAAATTTTAAGTATTTATTTTATCAATATTACAAATCTGATGGCCTTCGTCGTCAAGGGAAATGGCTCGACTAGTAATCTGGAGGTTGCGGATTCGAATTCGACATGTGTAAGCAAATTTTATTTGAGTTATTTGTGATATTTCACAATTTATTCATTTTTTTTAAACATATGCAGTATATTTACGGCACGTTCCAGAGTGGAAGATACTCTCAGTATCGCCCTGGTGTAAGACCACTATTCAGAAATGAAACGTTGCTTGAAATTACTTTAGCCGTGTTTGATGACCTGATCTGAATAGCCAGGTACTTCCCCACCTTCCTCCACCCCATCTTCTTTCCCTCCCGGCTGTCTTCAACATATCCCAATTAGCACAGTTTTACTAATTCCAGACGGTTGGGAGCAGTCTCCGGCCTTACCCAAGCTTTACGTAGAGTATTTTCAAATTTAATATGAACTCCCTTTTTTAGTTTGTGTGCAAAATTACATCAATATCGAAAAGAAATAACAATATAAACTAAAAACTCTTAACAGTAACTGTAGATTCCTTTTTTGTATAAATGGATTGTCTGAATTCTCCCGCAAAACACTATTTTAGATATTTTGAAAATGAAAACACTTAAATTCAAAGCAGAGTTTATTGCACTGGATTTACAAACAGAAGGACAGAATCACAACCGAAATTAGCACATATTTTTAATTATTATTTAAATGTAACAGTTAGTCCGTGGAAAAATAAAGTGAACGTTTTTATTAATAAGTAATTTTTTTAATGCAAAAAAAATCAACAAAGTTTTTAAACTGGTGACGGGGACACGTGTTGAATGTTCACGTGTGTCATGCGTCAGGCCGGAACATCTGTATACCGCATCTTAAGGGTTAAGAATATTATTGCATCGTAATACCACCTCACAGCTTTTTTAGAAAATAAATTATTGTTTTTAAACACAAACAAGAGAACCATTATTAACCATTTTTCAATTTCAGGGTGAAATTCACGAGCAGAATTCTGCCAATCTGTCTCCACACGGGCACCCCTCTTCCCGAGAGTGGCTTAATACTAACTACGGGGGACAGCTCACCCACTGAACACAAGGTTAGAACACTTTTCTCTGCCTTCATGATGAACAATGACCAATGATGTGATAACGACAAGATTGACAGCTGTCGTCGGTACAAAATGTAATCTTTTTTTAAAATAGATGTCCAACAAACATACCGTGTTTCCGCAGGGGTAGGCACAGAGGATGGACCGCCACATGCCTCTGTTTTAACACAAATTCCTTGTTTTATTCACGTTTGCACATCATCGTCTCATACATGGGCACTCTTCTAATATTCAGAATTTTGAGGTGTCCCAACTCAAGTACGTACTTGATTCACTTGGTCGTGCCATGTCTTCCTTGGGCGTGCCACACCTCTTCTATCATTCACTTATATTCTCCTGCCACCCCTTTCACCGTCAATCCTACATAACAAAACTCTACATATCAAAACCACCTGATTTTCCTATTATAAAACCTTTTCATTATTACATTTATTTATTTATTTATCTATATAAGGTATGTTTGCATTACATTATTCGATGCCTGTCTCACTGGGGTATACCTGTGTTGAGACAGGCGTACATGCTTACCCGATCTCCACATGTCTATGGTTTTCTACCACTCTAAAGTGGTGCAAATATACTAAAAAATATATTTTATTCAAATTAAATGTTGATTAAAGCACACTTTTCTAAGGCCTCCGTGGTCAAGTGGTTAAGATCCTCGATGACGAATTCAGAGGTAGCGGGTTCAAATCCTGGAGTGTAATACGTCAGAATAAATCTTTTTTTTACATGAGCTCCACACAGGAGGCCCTGAAGAAAATAATTTTCCTTAGGGCCTATGTTATCTTTGGGGATGCTGTGTGGAGGGGTTTTTTAAGAAAAAGAAGGAGAGGAGAGTTATGGGAAGGAAAAGGGTTTAAGGGGTGGGTTGGAATCTGGGTTTCATTGTATTCCGGTCATCCCCATCCAGAACCCAGACAAACCTCACCCCATGAACCCGGGCACCCCTGCTAATAACCAAACGTAGCGAATCACTTGGGGTGACCTATGTCAGAGATATTGGTTTTTCCATAAAGCTTCCCGGGGCGGCGGTACCCATTCCCGCCTCCCAAATTGAATAATTAAAATAACCACTAAAATAACACACGGTGTTTGTGGCACGTTCCAGGGTAAATGGTACTGTCAGTATCGCCCTGGTGAATGACTGGAGAAATAGTGGCTCTATCGTGTTTGCCTTCCCACCTTTCTCCCCCTATCTCCTTCTCTTCCCCTTCTCCTTCAGCTTAACAACATACCTACATTGGGGATGCCATAGTCCCACTGGCTCTAGACGGTTAGGAGCAGTTGAGAGACTTGTGCTGTATTCATATTCACTTCATATTGTAATACCTACTAAAGGGATAGCGCCGTAGAAGTGTTCTTTGGCTGTTTTTGCTTTGTTATTCCCACTAAGTACAACTATTCTGGGTTGATTAGAAGAAAGTGGCAGAAAGGCCGCATCACTCCACTATGTAATGTTAAATCTATTCATTAAATGGATCTAACGATGCTGAATAACTAATAAAGCTAAAAAAATATATCTTATTAAGCTAGGAGGTGGGTATGGGTACCGCAGCCTTGGGAACCATTTATTGAATATCCAACACCCAACACCTCTGACATAGGTCACACCATGTGGTTTTCTAAGTTTGGTGACTTAGCAAAGGTGCCCAAGCTTATGGGGTGAGATTTGTCTAGGTCTTGGCGACGGACCCATTAACCCATCTACTACTTGGCGGGCCGGATCGGTAGAGACTGGTTGAGGTAGAACTTTTAAACACTCGAACCAGACTCTCTTGACCCATCGCCTGGTACCGCAGAGGGAGGGATGAATCAACACGACCCCCAGATTCCTACCCACCCCTCATACCTTTTTTCTCCCCAAAACTTCTTCTCCTTCTTTTTTCTATAAAAACTCTCCACACAGCAACTTCAAAGGTGCCATAGGTCCAGAGGTATTTTTTCCCTCAGGGCCTCCTGTGATGGGTTAAAGAAAAACAATACTAATATTAATTTACTGTTCGTATATTTGTTGCAAAAAGTAATGGCGCATTTGTTCTCACTGGATAAAACAATCAGTTGGTTTGTTTTTCAACATTTCAGACGAGCATGCAGACAGTGTCTCAGGAGGAGTGCTCCAAAGTATTTCCGACTGGCGGCTCTTTTCACCCTGCCGGTATAAAACACGACGTCGAGATATGCAGCCGCACAGTCAAGCCCAGTTTGGACACAGCTGGGGGATGTCCGGTATGTAACGCTGAGATGCATTGTAAAAAAAGGTTGTTGCAATGTAGATTATTTTTTTTTTTTTTATTATAAACATTAATATGACAAGAAATTTGATATTAACAAAAAAAGTAGTAACACAAAGTTGCTGAAGATAGCCGACATGTGACATGGCGAGCGCCATATAATAAAAAGTAGTAACACAAAGTTGCTGAAGATAGCCGACATGTGACATGGCGAGCGCCATATAATAAAAAGTAGTAACACAAAGTTGCTGAAGATAGCCGACATGTGACATGGCGAGCGCCATATAATAAAAAGTAGTAACACAAAGTTGCTGAAGATAGCCGACATGTGACATGGCGAGCGCCATATAATAAAAAGTAGTAACACAAAGTTGCTGAAGATAGCCGACATGTGACATGGCGAGCGCCATATAATAAAAAGTAGTAACACAAAGTTGCTGAAGATAGCCGACATGTGACATGGCGAGCGCCATATAATAAAAAGTAGTAACACAAAGTTGCTGAAGATAGCCGACATGTGACATGGCGAGCGCCATATAATAAAAAGTAGTAACACAAAGTTGCTGAAGATAGCCGACATGTGACATGGCGAGCGCCATATAATAAAAAGTAGTAACACAAAGTTGCTGAAGATAGCCGACATGTGACATGGCGAGCGCCATATAATAAAAAGTAGTAACACAAAGTTGCTGAAGATAGCCGACATGTGACATGGCGAGCGCCATATAATAAAAAGTAGTAACACAAAGTTGCTGAAGATAGCCGACATGTGACATGGCGAGCGCCATATAATAAAAAGTAGTAACACAAAGTTGCTGAAGATAGCCGACATGTGACATGGCGAGCGCCATATAATAAAAAGTAGTAACACAAAGTTGCTGAAGATAGCCGACATGTGACATGGCGAGCGCCATATAATAAAAAGTAGTAACACAAAGTTGCTGAAGATAGCCGACATGTGACATGGCGAGCGCCATATAATAAAAAGTAGTAACACAAAGTTGCTGAAGATAGCCGACATGTGACATGGCGAGCGCCATATAATAAAAAGTAGTAACACAAAGTTGCTGAAGATAGCCGACATGTGACATGGCGAGCGCCATATAATAAGGAAGAAGAAAAGAATTGCCATGTCGGCGTGTTTCGTGTTACAAAAGTCTGACTTTTCTTTGCTAATAATATAGCTAACATATCCTTACATATCCTGTATAATAATGAAATCCAAATGGGAAAGCGATATTCAATGTGAGACAGAGCTCGTGCTAAATGGGCTAGAACCATTATGTATTAAGGGCCCGCAACCCGAATTTCTACCGATTTCTTACATACCTCCCTTAAACACGTTAAGTTTTAGAGGTCTTAAAAAAATGTATGTTATTCTTGAAGATAATATCGAGACATTGCCTGTGCCGAATCGCAAATTATAAAAAAATCCCTCGATAGAAAAAAAAACGTAAAGTATGCTCCAAAAATGATTATAAACACGTTTGTTTCAGTTATTTTACAAGTTATGTGTATGAAAAAATTCAAAATGTTTATTTAAATGCTGTTTAAGACAATGCCCGCGAGATTTTTGCTCTATTTTAAACGAGTCGTTTTGTATTAAACATTGTCGCATCGATTTTGTCGCTGTAAATGTTAGCGCTCTCCTCTAATGTTCGTAATTTTGTATCTCTCCATCTTCTTCTTTTCGGGCCCGGTTGCGGAGCCTTAAATCGGTGACGAAATTGGTTTCTATTTAAATCTGCATGGAAGGCATTTCTAGTTTTTACCCAAAAACTTAAATTTCCTCTGAAATCGTGAGATTTTTAAGTAGTTACTTACATACTTACCTACTAAATTTGAAAGTCGACTAGAATGGTGGTCTTCCACCAAGGTGATACTGAGAGTATGTTCAATTCTGTAACGTGCCGGAAATGTAATAAAATCATTTCACTTAAATTATATGGGATTTTTTTTATATTAGCTCCACACAGGAGGCCCTGAGTAAAATAATTCCCTTCATGGCCTTTTTTTATTTTTGGGGATGCTTTGTGGAGGGTATTTTGATGAAATGAAGTTTTGGGAAGGAAAAGGGTTTGAAGGGTGGATAAGAATCTGAGCGTCAGTAGGTCCAGGAGTGACGGACGCATGAACCCATCCGTGCCACTGCGGTGCAAGGCTATATTCCGAGAGAGTACGGCTGGAGAAGTCGATGGGTCTCCCTCAATCTCTTCTGATCCGACCTGCCTTGCAGCCGTTGGGTAGACGCATCCGCCGCCAAAACCCGGACAAATCTCACCCCATGAACCCGGGCACCCCTGCTAAGTCACCAAACTTAGCGAACCACATGAGGTGACCTATGGCACACAAACCATTTATTGTCCAAAAAATGGTTTCCGGGGCGGCGGTACCCATACCCGCCACCCAAATTGATGTGGGCTTGTTTCATGATCCGAAAGTCTGAATGTTCTTTCCTTAAAATATTGTCATACATCTCCTGTGTGAAAATGAAATGTAAATGGGATAGCGATTTTCAAATTGAGACAGAGCACGTGCTAAATGGGCTAGAATCCAAATGTGCTAAGCCAGTGGCAACATTGGATTCATTTTATAAATGCATGGAAGGCATTTCTTGTTTTTGCGCAAGTAACTTTCAAATTATTGTGGTTGTTTTTGCACTAAGTAATTTAAGTAAAATGATTTTTATTTCATTTTCGGTACGTTTTAGAGTTGACCAGACCACCATTCGAATCAAAAACTTGATTCCTTATTAAGAAGGTAAGTATTTAAGTACCTACTTACAATTCTCACGACTTCAGAGGAAATTTTGAAAAAAAAAGAAGGAACTTTCACTAAATGAATTATGTTTTAAACCGCTAAACATATTTGAAAATAAAAAATACATTTTGTGGCAGGGTATTTATATAAGAAAACTAGCTGACCCGACGAACTTCGTACCGCCTCAGAATCAATAGCTGTTGAATTAAATTCAGTTTTTTTATTAAGTTAAAAATTACGCAATGAAGCAATTATCAATGCGCAACTGTCCGTGCTTTGTTTTTGTCAGTATCAGAGATGGCGTTGTGTACGGATTTATATTTTGTGATTTTCTTGCTTTTACAATTACTTACGGGGATTCGGGAGGCGGATACGGGTGCCGCCGCCCCGGGAACCATTTATTGAATAACCAACACCTCTGCCATAGATCACCCCAAGTGGTTCGCTACGTTTGGTGATTTAGCAGGGGTGCCCGGGTTCATGAGGTGACTTATGTCCGGGTCTTGGCAGTTGATGCGCCTGCCCACCTGCTGCGTGGCGGGCCGGATCGAGAGAGACTGGTTGAGGGAGGCCTTTTGACCTTTCCAGCTGGACTCTCTCGACCCATTGCCTTGCACCACAGTTGGAGGGATTGATTCATACGTCCGTCACTCCCGGACACACTGACCCCCAGATTCCTACCCACCCCTCATACCTTTTTCCTTCCCAGAACTTTCTATCCTCCCCATTCCTTAAAAAGATCCTCTACACAGCATCCCCTAAGATGACATAGGTCCTGAGAGAAATTATTTTCCTCGGGGCCTCCTGTGTGGATCTTATGTAAAAAAATGCGTTTCATTTCAGAGATTTATTATAATTATAGCTGGTACCCGGCATGCGTTGCTTTGCCATTTAATAAAGAATTTGTTTCTCCCTGCATGTCCTTTCCCATTCGTCCCGTTCCCCTTCCACCTCCCCTTCCTCTCCCGCGTTCCCTTTCCCCTCTTCCCCTCTCACGTTCCTACTCCGCCTCCTCCACCTTCCCTCTCCCCACTCCACTCCCGCGAACCCTTTACCCGAGTTCCCTCTCTCTCTCCCCTCACATCACCCACATTCCATACATTCAGTACCGGTGCATTCAGTTTTCAAACAGCTCGCGTGTCACATATTACATTTTTTTAATACACATTTCATTATGCCAGAGCTCACCAGTTATACAAATCTTGAATAACGTGCACAACAAAAAAAGAATTATCCAACTTGGTGCAGTCGCTCGGAAGTTATGCGCGTACAATTCGGAGATTCATTTTTATTAACTACGACGCCTGAATTAAAATTTCCCGCAAATATATCATAAATATAACCAAGACAACAATTTGTTTTGCTTTTCTTCTGACGTTAGAAAGTGGCAGGTACTAAATAAAATTTAAAATTAGAGAAAAGAGGCCGGCTTCGTTCTCATCGGGTGAAGAAGTGACACCGGTTTGAATTACTAATATCTCTTTTAAAAAATAGGGGTTAATGGTAGAAGGGTGAAAATTTAGGGCTGCATGTATTTTTTAATGCCTCACCATAAAAAAAAATAAAAAATAAAAAAATTGTCCAAAAAAATAAAATAAAAAATCAGAGTGGAACACCCTTTACTTTTAGGGGTATGAAAAATAGATGTTGGTCGATTCTCAGACCTACCAGATCAGCACAGAAAATTTCATCAAAATTGGTTCAGCCGTTTCGGAGGAGTATGATAACAAACACCGTGACACGAGAATTTTATATATTAGAAGATAGTGTTTAGGCGTTGTTCAGTTTATTTGTCTTATAAAGGGTTCACAGCTTATACCTAGTAAAAACAGAGTACAGAACAGTTTTAGCACAAAGTAAAGTCACTTAGAGTTGAAACAATGTTCACTATTGTCCTCGCTAAACACTTAGCGTAATACCCCCAACATAGGACCCGCGGTCTCTAGTTGGGTTAAGGTTTTCAGGCAAGTAATGTCCACTAGGGCACTGTTACTTGAATTCCCGAGGAGGACCCAGAGGGCTCTCTCGACTTGGTACTGGTTTAGTTAACCGAGCACTGACCACTGACCACTGACCACTAGGATGCTGTTGCTTAGTTTAACCAGGAGACCGGCTACTCTGATTTCATATAGGCCTGCACTGTATTATATACCTCTTAGGGCTGGGTAGTGCCGCCTGGCGACGGAGGGGGGGGGGGTAGTTCGGCCAATGGGGTGTCTTCGCATCCGGGTGGCGAGGTGAAAGTTGCCGAGCGAGACAGCGCAATGCGTGTGAGGGAAAAAGTATTCGGATCCGTGCGTCGGACCGAATACCAAGCGCTACAATTTTATGAATGTTTTTACAAAGTACTCACAACACCCCAAATATTAAAATGTCTGATATTAAAGAATTAATTTAAATAACATGTAAATGTGAAACTCTTGAGTGTGTTAAATTTATCAAATATCTAGGCGTTTTAGTTGACAAAAACCTAAAATGGAAATACCAAATAGAAAATGTAGCAAAAATAGTGCGTACACTTATTCATATATTTATTTAATTGCGGGAAATTTTAAAAACTAACTACTAAAAAAAATATATATTACGGGCTATGCAACTCGATCATAACATACGGATGTATTGGGTGGGGGGTGCAGGGAAAACAATATTAATATAAGTCGTTATTGAAGGCATAGAAATATATTTTCTCGCAAATGTATAAAATCTATTTTCTTGGTCCCACCTCGGCCCAATATTCTTCTTAATATTCATTAATGACATTGTAAACATATTTAAAGATGTACAAGTCCTACTTTTTGCAGATGATCTAAAATTGTTTAAAAGAATACGAAATATATATGATTGCCTAATTTTACAAGCTAATTTAGATGAATTTTTTAAATGGTGCGAACAAAATATGTTCTTTTTGAATACTGAGAAATGTCAAGTAATACGATTTTCTAGAACTCATTCTCATATTTTACATGAATATAATTTAAATAATGTTAAATTAACACCAGTATTACAAATTCGCGACTTGGGAGTTATATTCGATTCAAACTTAACATTCACACCACGTATAGAAAATATAACTAATAAGGCTTTAAAGATTCTTGGCTTCCTTTGTATAACCCTAACTGATTTAAAGTCCTTGGATTGCATAAAAACACTCTACATTTCATTAGTTAGATGTCAAGTAGAATATAATTCACCTATTTGGTCCCCTTCCTATAAAATACACTCTAACAAAATAGAACGAGTTCAACACAAATTTCTTAGGTACTTAAATTTCAAACTCAAAATTCCAATAGAAAACATTAATTATTTAAGTTTAATGAATCGACTAAATTTAATTACGCTGTCTGACAGAAGAATCATTTCAGACCTAATTTTATTGTAGAGAATTATGAACAACCTTATTGACAGCCCTGCCATCGTTGCTACTATTAACTTCATGTACCGACATGGAATACTAGACAAAATATAACATTCTTTTGCAACACATACACAACTAACTATCAATCACACTCACTTAGCAATAGGATGCATTATTTAGGCAACAACTTTGGTGGTATTGTAGATGTATTCGCTGATTCCCTTTACATTCTAAAATGCAATTTAAACCAACACTTTGTGGAATCCTACAAATTATTGTAACATGGGTATAATATATTTAACGATTTGATTTGTTATTGTAATGTTTATATTATATTTTGTTCTATGTTATTGTTAAATATTACATTGTTTAAAATATTTCACGGTTTTCCACAAGATTATACAAGTGGTTTTTTTTTTCTTTAAAAACTACTTGTATATTTTTAAAAGTTTTTTCACTTTTATAACTTTTGGTATAAATTCTATGTATGTGTAATCCTCGATATCTTAAATATTATTTTCTAATCTATGTAAAAGCCCCTACAGGCGAACAACAACAATAAATAAATACATAAATACGCTCTCTTCAGGGAATTTAATGTACGTACTAGATGTTCGACGAGGTTACATTAAAAAGATAATAA